>JAXCHO010000048.1:1200000-1887500 GCA_036630365.1 Acanthiza pusilla | reverse complement strand
GTCTATCTGATCAGGCCTCCTCGGCTGGCACCTGACACTTTCAATACCAGAGTGACATTCACATGCATTCTTTTCCAATGCTGTCACACAGCAAGAGCTTTCTTCTCTTCATTTGCTTAGAGGGTGCCTGGCAAAGCTATTAAGTCTGTGATGGGAGTGACAGTTAACTGCAGACCTGTCAGCCTTACTTCCGATGTCAGCACATCCTTGTACCCATTAGGAGCACATCGCTCCAGCTTCACAAATAACCCCGTCATGTACTCGGGATTCTGCATCCAAACACGGCCCTAATGGGCTCGCTGAGAGGTCCCTTCTGAGGCACTCGCAGGGTGTTTGTTTAGCTGATCCTTTAAAGGGCTTTTTGGGGGAGAAACAGAGGGAAAGTTTGAAAGCCTTGGGAACGTTTCTCAGTGGTGTAGCTGTGAGCAAGGTGAGTTGCTTTCCCAGCATCTCTCCAGACCTGCCCTTTGTAGGTTGGAACTTTGAATTTTGGACCTATTTAGCCTGGAAGAATGTTCCTGGCTTTTTCCTTCCTATGACGGCCACTTGGAACTTTGAATTTTGAACCTATTTAGCCTGGAAGAATGTTCCTGGCTTTTTCCTTCCCTATGACAGCCATTAATGGAAGAGCAACAGCCAGAAATGGGAGTTCCAATGAAATATTTGCCACAGCAGAATTGCAGAGGGGACATCAACACAGCAAGCACAGCAGCACTTTGGGCATTTTCCTTCAGGTGTGGCTGCTCAGTGCTTGTATATCTCTGTTACAAACTCAGGGTCTGCAGTTTCCCCTTATTCTTGGCACTCATTTATACAGTTCAATGTTCTCTGTTCATAACACATTCCAATAACCCACGGGATTTAATTTTTAAAAACACTTTTTCCAAAAATGGAAGATATGGTTGGAACCATTTAAGAGTTTAGTAATGTTAAGCGCCTGAAAATGGGGGTTTAGTCTTGCTCTTCAATGCAAAGAAGAGCAGTGGTCCCTGTTTTCTACATCACCAGCAAATGCAGGAGCGATATGGTTTCACAGTTTATGGAATGGGTTTTCATCAGAATTTCATGATTTTTTCAGCTGAGTGACTCAGGGGTAAACAATGTTTCCCTTTTTTTCTGTCCCAGAACTGAGCCTGAACTGAATCACAGAAAATGTCACAGAAATGATAGTTAAGAATTGATGAGTAGTTAAGCAGTAATGCACTTACAGTTGCTCTGCTGTAACTCTTCAGGTATTCTTTCTTTGCTCTCCTGAGTAGGATTAGACATCAGCTTTCTTTTGGGGGATTATGTGATAAGAAGCCTAAAAAACAAGCAAACCAATCTGGTCCATATTTCCTGCCAAGAATCTTTCAGTGCCCCATAATCTGTGATCCTGAGCCCAGCAATGGTGGGATCAGGAAATAGGGTTTGTATCAAGTTCCTCATCCCTGACTGAGCCCAGCCTAGGAATTAGATGTCAATTGTAATTGCCATTTGTCTGTGTGATTTGGGAATTGATAGCAGCAAGCAAACCAGAAAAGAACTTAATAAATACACCCATATCTCTTCTATTCTTGGTAAAGTTTGAGTCATAACTGGACCTCTGATAAAGTATTAAAATAACAGAAGCTTGAACTAAAAACCATTTTTTTTCTCCCTGGGATCTTCTCCTGAGATGCTATGGGATTCTCAATTAGATACCTTGCCAGCCCTGAAAACATTTACTGCTGCAGTGGTGATTGTTAGGAGATTCAGGTGCTCGAAAAGTTGGGTGGACATCTTGTGGACTATTCAACAATTATTTTTAAAGCTCTGCTAATGCAACTGAGAGGCCAAGCTGCCTTCTTGGCATCTGCTGTTGAGTGTACTGTACATTAGATATACAGGAGATGGGGCCAGGGGGAGTTTCAAATTCAACAGCCCGGGTATCAATTAAAGTTGGGTTATTTTCATATGTCACCGTTCTGACCCTTTAAACAGAGCAGCTATAGTGGAATCAGGATGTCTCTCTGACCCTATACTATGCAAATGCACCGAGGCCAGAAGGACTAGAAAACCTACTGAATTTTAATGGCAGAAGTGTGTGATGCCCCTAACTCATTGACATTCTGAGTGGGTTTTTTCACTAATCCTCACACTCAGTAGGCACAACTTTCTTGATCTTGGTGCTTCCGCAGGGTGTGCAGGTCAAAAAGGCAGCTGAGATCGGCCAGAAGGAAGTCAGGCACTGCAGCATGGAGGGATATATTTAGGCACTATTAGAAATGGGCCTGAGCCAGGAGTTCAGGTAAGAATCCGAACTCTCCCGAAGTTGGAGTGATGGGTGAGCCATGTGTTTGGGTCAGTCCCATGCAGACACTGACCAGTCAGCTCATCACAGCCAGAATTACCCAGAGTCCCTCCCTGGGTTTACATATATGGGGATATTTTTGGGATAATCTGTTATCAGTAAGAATTTGGTGAGGTTTCAGTGTAGAGTTGTCTGTTCTTCTGCTTGGACTTCTCTCCACAAGTAAAATGGAGAAGCAGCTCTGACATGAAGAAGAACAATAAAAGACAGACATAAGAAAAATAATGAATTATTTTCTGCAGTGATTTTTTTTCAGCTGTTTTGTGTTCCCCTTGAAATAGACTCAGTAACCTCCTGGCTCCGTGTGGAGGTGGAATGAAGATCAGTGGTCCCCAGGCCCTCCTGGGCAGAGCACATGCAGTCAGACCCAGTGGCAGGCTGCTTTTCCCTGTTCAGTGAGAGTGCTGCCGTGTTCAGGGGGCTAATGCTGCTCCTGGTGGCTCTGGAATGCATTCCACTCGCTGTGGAGTGGGATGGAGGCAGCAGGGGGTGAGTGCTGTGGGTTTGTGCTGTGTCCTGTGCACAATGGTGGGTTTATTCTGTGGTGGATTGAAGGGTTGGAGCATTAGAGAGTGAGGAAATGGGGGGTTCACTGCAGAGATGGTTTTCATTCACTTGGCAGTTTGGGTTGGGTTTTTTGGGTTTTTTTCAGTTGGCCCTGGCTGGTTTTGCCTTTTTAGCTCTTTTATTCCCAACAGCTTTAAAAATCTTAAATGTTTATGAATTTGGGCCACATAGTATTTAAATTCCCAAACAGAGACCCATTCTTCTCTGTAACAACCTTGTGACTTTCTAAGGTTGTCAGACGTGTTACTCTTTTTTTTAAAAGGGAGTTTTGTATATAGAACCTCAATTATTTCCTCATAAAGTGATTTTAAAATGATTCCCCAGTGAGTTTTAGGAAAGTGTGTCTAGACTTTTTTCTTTCTCTGCTTTATCCCAGTCTCCCCTTCCAGCCTGCCCCTATCATTTTGTAGGTTATGGATAGCTGAGGATTTGTTGTACTGCAATTTAATGCTGAGTGTGTGCTGTGACCTTTGGGGGGGGCCAGTCTGTTGGCAGTATCATTACACAGAAAGTACTAACAGATTTCAGATGTTTATAGATTCCAAACCGAACGCCGACGCCTGCAGTCGTTTATAAGCTCACCTCCACAGATTTTCACATTTGACACCGAGGTGGTGGCGTGGCCCCTGCTCAGATGCCAGCTGATTGCTTTCCTGAGCCCCTCCGAGCCAGGTGACCTCGGTGCCTCTGCAGCCTGACTGCTGCAGGATGGCAGCTGCAGGAGATAAACCCTGCGAGGGCTGGGGTGCCACCGTGCCAGCCTGCAGGTATTTGTTATTGCAGGGGGGCATGGCCAGCCCCAAAGGCTGCACTAACCCTGGCCCTCATCAGCCAGGCTGCTCTCGGGCAGAGGCAGACACTGACCCCAGCCAGGCCATTAGGTTGGGCTTGGGGGGAATTTTCACAACTCCAGTCGGTGAAGTCAGGGGCTCTCCCTGGGGCAGCACAGCACCTCAGGCTCACCCTGGGCAGCTTTGCTGCAGTGTGACAGTGACATGGGGACAGGGGGAACTGAGTAAGCGATGTGTGAACCTCTGGCCTGTCTCAGCAGGGCAGATTTGGTTGAGTGCAGAGCACAGAGCCAGCCCACAGAGCCCCAATTCCTGCTGGCTGGGGCTGTGCTGCCAGGCTCCACTCCCCCAGCTGCTCCAGCCCCAAGCAGGGCGCTGCTGGAGAGGGGCTCATCGTGGGAGGGAGGATTTGCATGGCAGGATGCTAAGACAGCCAGAGCTGTGGCTGGCTTTACTGCAGGAAGTGGATTAGGCAAATCCCTGAGACAGTGCAGAAATCCATTTTTCCAGGTGCTGAGGCTGAAGGAAACCTGTAATTAATAGTATCCCGATTTTTACTTAGTTAAGTCTTAGAGCGAGGTATCCTGGAGTTTATATTTTTAGCAGCCACTTTAAGAGAGGGTGGAGGAGGATAAGTGTGCATGGAGGGAGAGATTAATTTAAAATTGATAACCGCATGGCAGCACCACAGTTTTAACAAGCTCAAGGCCTGCCTGGCGCAGCCTGCTGCACTCGGGGGACTGGAGTTCAATTCTCCGTGCTGCCAGTTGAAATCAGAAATCACAACTGCAGTGATTAGCAGTGAATTTCCTGATCTTGGTGCTGCAGGCAAAGGAAGGAGGGGACTGGTTTTTTCTCTCTCTCCAGCGTGGTTAACCCCTAGCAGGGGAGACGAAGGTAGGGAAAGGGAATCTGGGGCAGTTTACAGCATTTAAACTTGTACATGCTGTTCAAAAAAAAATCAATGGTCATTAACAGCCCTGCCTGACTGTGGAGAAGTGCTCAGCAGCGTCTTAATTAATCTCTTCGCTAATAGAGGAGCATCACTTCCAAATGCTTGTGCTACCCCTCTCCTTCCAACGATGTAGGTCAGGTCCACAGAGGCACAATACAGATGGCAAAAACAGGGACTGGATGTCAATCCAGGGTCATCCCAAACCCTGGGTGTACCCCAGTGTAACTGGGACCAAATCTGACTCTATTCACATCACCTTCAAGCACCACCTCCCTCTTGCTTTCCCTGTGCTTGCTCATCAGGAATGGATGGATTGGAAACAGTGAAATGCTGTTCTGTATTGTTAGATTCTGATTTATTTTTATTATTTGGCCATTTAAGGTGACTCCACCTGATGAACAGAAATCAGCAGCACTTGTGAGTGTGTGGTCAGTGTGTCTGCACAAAGCCACCACACGGTCCCTTGGTCCCTTTCTGAGGGTTGCTGCTGCTGAAGGTTGCTTGTCTGGCTCCCTTGGAATGTAAAAGGAGGGAATTTTTGTTAATACAAGTAAACAATGGCAAATTGCAATCTGTAAAACTATTGCAATGTGCAGCAAGCTGGGGCCTTGTTTGTCAACTCTCTTTGGCCTGGAAAATGGAAGCATTTCTGTAGCTAGAGCAAGAAAAGTTGTTGCTTCATGGCTTAATAATAGCTGGTCCAGAAATTACCTTCTACTAATCCACACCTTTGCCTGCTGGGGAGGGCTGGAAATTATTTTGCCTGTTCACTTCTTTGTTCCCTGCTGACCCTTCTGTGGGTCAAAACCAAGTATTTTTTCAGCTGAGCTGCCAAAGCACGTGATGTGCAGAGGCACCACACTGGAATAATCTGTGTACTCGGGTTTTTGTCCTATCCATGTGCCAGGCTCTCCCCACCTCTGACCATCTCCTCTTCATAAGATCCAGCAGAAGCTGGTGTCCTGTGGGATGGGAGGTGTCTCTTCTCTGTGGGCAGCTCTGGAAGAACAACATGGGCAGGGCTGGTCAGCAGCTCTGGAAGGTGTCCATGGGCTGTGGACACCTCCTGCTGCACCAGGACACCTCTGGCCACCAGAGCCTCAGCTGGGGCTCGCTGGCCATCAGTGACCCACTGGGTAAAGTTTCTTTTGGGAAAGCTGAAATTAGATTTCACAGGAAGGTCTGATGAAAGGTTTATGATAAGTCATGCTCTGGCTGATCTCATGTCCAGGCTCTGTCCCCCAGCACTGCCTGCTTTCTCATGTGATTTTTGATTTCACCGTGAAAGGTTTGTATAAACTTTGTTTCTCAGATCAATAGAAGAAAGCTGAGCTGAATTATCTCCTCACCTGTGAGTTTAGCAGCTAAAGTCAACAACAGAGGTAAACTACAGCCAGGCAAGTGTACAGCAGCAGGGTTAGTCCCTGTGCTTGTTTTGGGGGATGACTGTTCATTTGGAAATTTTAATCACAAATATCACATGCACATAAATATACATATATCTATATATATACATATCCTACTGCTTTAGCTATAGAAACTACTGTGGCTGTAGTGAACATTAAACCAGAGATGTTGATATCTCTGAGACTTCCGCGGATGAGCATCAGCCTTTATTGCTTCGATGCTGCTCATTTCCAAGCCCATATATTGGCAGAGGTATGAAAGTTGAGTGTGGGCAAGGTGGCAAATGACAGTGTGTTCCCTGCAAGAGCCTCTTGCTCTGGATTTATTCTCCCTCCTCCCCCTCAGCAGCTCAGGGGGATGGGAATGGGGATGGGGCTGTGGTCAATCCATCACACATTGTCTCTGCTGCTCCTTCCTCCACAGGGTTGGACTCCTCACCCTCTGTCCCTGCTCCAGCCTGGGGTCCTTCCCAGGGGAGAGTTCTCCAGGAACTACCCCAGGGTCAGTCCTTCCATGGGGTCAGTCCTTCCATGGGGTCAGTCCTTCCATGGGGTCAGTCCCTCCATGGGGTCAGTCCTTCCATGGGGTCAGTCCCTCCATGGGGTCAGTCCTTCCATGGGGTCAGTCCTTCAGGAACTGCCACAGTGTGGGTCCCCTATGGGGTCCCAAGTCCTGCCAGGACCCTGCTCCAGCAGGGGCTTCCCATGGGGTCAGAGGCTCTTCAGACAGCCCTGCCCTGCCCTGGGCTCCTCCTGGGGCTGCAGGTGGATCTCTGCTCCCCCCTGGATCTCCGTGGGAGCTGCTGTGGAGCCAGGGGGTGTTGGCTCCCTTGGCCAGGGGGGAAGTTCCCAGCTTTCTCACAAAAGCCACCCCTGTAGTCCCCCTGCTACCAAACCCTTGCCCTGAAAACCCCATACAGTCACTCATCCTCAGCAGATTTGCTCAAACACATCAAAATCTCCAGACAATAATCTTTTAAACCTGCTCAAAGGACAGTTTCCCAGTGTGTCGGTCCCAACACAGAGCTCCTGTCTTGGTATGGCTTGAGGCCACCAAGCTGTGCCATGGAAAGCATAAAGCAACTTCTTTGAAGGTAAGAACCTAAATTCAAACTGATGTAATTGGAGTGCAGGATTTGGCCCACGGACTCCAGTTCTAGCTCCCCTGGCACTTGTAAGCTTTTTATTACTAATTAAAGTTGGTAAGTAGTCCCCCTCAGGGTGTTTTGGCTCATAAATGAAGGCCAACAAAATATCTAATTTTGCTAAATAGAGTAATTTTTTATATGCCAACAGAGGGCTTTTGGTTAGGTTTTGTTTTCGCTCTCCCCACTGTTATTTAGGCGCAAAAGCTCTGATGTTTCCTATCCACGTCAGCAAACAAAAGCAGCTCTTGTTCTTGTTTCCCTGTCCTGCTCCCTAAGGCCATCCCTGCTCCTGTCCCTCAGGCCATACCTCCTCCAGTTCCCCAGAAAGGTCCCATGCCCATGGGTCTAATTGTTGACCCCACTGAGAGTCTTTGCTGGAAAAGATCTGCACACACAGGAACATCAAAATCCAGTTACATAAATTCTCAGCCCTGAAATATTAAAAGTCATTAGCTTTTGTGTAATTGTACATATCTGGGTTCTTATCAGAACGTTGTTTTCTCCTTAGGCAGTTAAAACACGGTTTTCTTTCCCTTCTAAAAACCAAACCTGTTACAGTTTGATGAATGAAGCAGCAGAATTAAAAGTGTTTTAATAGCGTGAGTGGTTACAAACCCCTCATTGACAGGGATTGTTATTATGATAATCATTCAGCAGAGCTGGAATTTGGAGGAGCCGTTTCAACCAGCCAACAATGTGAAATATTTGGGGTGAATTTCATCTCTGTAAAGACCAAAAGCCGTTTAAAAAGCAGACTGGAGTCTTTTGATTTACATTTCTGATATTAAACAGAGAGCCGCTCTCTGCGTTTCTTTGCTACAGGGCATCGCTTCATTGCTGAGAAATAGGGCTATGGCAAGGATCCAATTCCTTAATGAACCAGCCTATCTGGAGCAAAACAGCTTTTCACACCATAATAAACAATGAACACCTTTTAGATAACAAATTCAATGGCAAAAATATTGCATTGTACATGTCAGAGCTCCATAATTTAATGGAAGCACTTGCTGCATTAGTGGTTTACATTAATTTTTAAAATTAATTTTGTTTGGCCTGCGGGGGAAATACTTTCTTTTTTGCTTCTGATATCCTGCAGCTCATTAACACTTTTTTACTGCTGCTCTACAATACTGTCTGTAATCGTCCAATTTGTAGCTAGAGGCTCATTTTTTAACTAGAGAGAGAAGAAAAAAAATGGAGCTTTTACTGAAATCATAAATGAAGCTTCAACCACACTGAAAAATCAGCATCTCTAACAACAGCCAGAGCGCTGTGGCTTTCTGAGGATGTATTAATTAAACCCTGGATGGATTGTGAGCCTGCAATTTCTGGGTACTTCTGTAGCCTGGGACAGGGAACTTCTCATCCCAATTCTGCCCTGCAGACATTGGCCAGGGAAGCACAATTCCTCCCTTCACCGTATGGAGAGCTCATTTTCTGGACACTGAGGGGCTTTAGCTGGAGCTCTTCTCCATTGTCATTTCCCTGGGAATTGTGTGATATGGGTTTCAATTTAAAAAGTGATTGTGCTTATTCAGAGTTAGCGAAGAGCACAAACGCATTTTCACCTTGGAGCGCTGGAACGCTGCCCTGCCCTGGAAAACGAGGCAGCCCCAATCCAACTTAAACAACTCCAGCATCAGCCCAATTCCCTGCTCCGTTCACAGTTGTTAATTTAACAGTGCACTGGTTCTATCTGCCTGAATTAAGTGCCATGTGGGCAGCTGCTGCTGGAGCCCAGGCTCTCTGCACACTCCAGTGGGCTCCAGGCAGCTCTGCAGATAAAACAAACCCCAGCGAGCAGCAGGACTGTCCCACAGGGCCTGTCCCACCCTCGGCTGCTGCAGCTCCAGGGGATTCAGCTGCTCCTCAGAGATGGCCAGAAGCTGTCCTGGAAGGTGCTCCCGGGGGGAGAGCAGGGGCTCTGCAGCATCTGGTGCTTTGCTGAGGCTGATGGTGAAGGCTCAAGGTGTTCCTCACTCGGTGGCATTGCTGCAGAAGACACACGTGTGTGTCCTGACACACGCTGGCGTTGTCACTCCAGGTGCTCGGGAGCAATCAGCCCTCCTGCCAGAGCAGAGGGATAATCATTCCAGGCTACACAGGGTGGCAGGATTATTTCTGTCTCGCTAGCTGTCTGTCCCCTGTCACTGCACCATCCCAGTGCCTGTCAGGGCTTGTTTTCCACATTTCCAGTATCATTTCACAGCTTCTTCAACACAAGTGCCCAAATGTCAGTTGTGCAGTACCACGCAGAATGAGTGAGCAATGAGAAATGTTGGTGTGGAGCAGTACTGGCACTGCTTGACCTCCACTGTGCTTTCACTTAATGAAACAATGGCTGGGAATTCAGCATAGTTAATTTGAATGTGGTCCATTCCAATGGACTGCACCTTCACATTCACAGCAACAGAGCACCTGTGTTTAATGTGAGGTGCTGTACTGCTGTGAAAGTGAGGGTGCAGCCCATTGAAATCCATCCCGTTGTACTCTGGGCCATGGAAGGCTGGGCTCCCCCAGCACGCAGCAGGAATGTCAGGGGTAACTGGGATCGTGCTGCACAGGACAGCAGTTGGAGATAGGAAATGGTGTGTAATTACAGGGGTGAGATCATCAGTTTATACAACTCAGTATGACTTTGCTGATGTCAGTGGAATGGTGCCAATTTGCAGCAGCTGAATGAGGCAAACACTCGCACAGATGTCCCGAGTGTCCCTGCTGGACGTGGTGGGAGTCCTGAGTGCAGCTGGGGCAGGCTGGCTGCTCTGCCACGGCCCCTCCAGCCGAGCAGCTGCTGGGGCTGCACACAGGAGCCTTTCCACACCACTGCTGCAGGAACCTGCGGCTTCCCTTCGCCGGGAAGTGAACGGCACAGATCTGTGAAGGAAAGGTGTCACCGCCTGGACCTGCTCTGGGAAGTGAAAGAGCAACGGCTGGGCTGGTCAGGGAAGGTTGGTGTGAAAATCTAATTCTTGCCTGCACTGGAAATCCTGCCCTGAATGTGAAATGCTCCTGTGGAATAAGTGGTGCAGCACGGGGAGCTACAGATGGATTTCTGTCACCATTTCTAGTTGAGGGAAAGGAATCATGGAATCACAGAAAGGTTTGGCTTAGAAGGGACCTTAAAGACCATCTTGTTCCAGCCCTTTCCCATGGGCAGGGACACCTTCCACTGTCCCAGGCTGCTCCAAGCCCTGTCCAGCCTGGCCTTGGACACTGCCAGGGATCCAGGGGCAGCCGCAGCTTCTCTGGGCACCTGTGCCAGGGCCTGCCCACCCTTGCAGGGAGGAATTCCTTCCCAATATCCCATCTCAACCTCCCCTTCTCCAGTTTAAAGCCATTCCCCCTTGTCCTGTCACTCCAGGCCCTTGTCCCCAGTCCCTCTCCGTCTCTCCTGGGGGCTCTGAAAGGGTCTCTAAGGTAATTCTGGAACCTTCTCCTCTCCAGGCTGATCAATGCCAGCTCTCCCAGCCTTTCCTCATAGGAGAGGTTCTCCACCAGAGCCTGACTGGGACTGTCTCTCGGAGGAGGCAGAGGGAAGCTGCAGCACAGGGAAGGCATTTGAACACAGGTGCCCAACACGAGGTGCTGAATAAACCAGAGGGGCTATTGTTGCCTTTCAGAAAGGCTATCTATTTTTTTTTTTCATGGAACTTGTAGCTTTTTTGAAGCTTTCATTCTTCATAATGTCACAGATAATCTTTTATCTATTATCCAGTAGTGCTATTCTGACAGACATTTGCATCAAATGGGAAGGCGCAGGCTGGAACTCTCTCAGGTGGGGAAACCAGCTTGATCTGAAAGGTTATTCCCTCTCGCTGGGTCTCGGGGCTTTGTTCTTGATTCACACTCGTTTCCCCCCATCTAAATGCAGGCATTTCTAGAGCTTTTTCTTTAGAGAAACCTTCAATTCGGAGATCTGAGCTTATTCAAGCTTCTTCCTACATAGCAGTCAAAAACTTGTATTCACTGCAAATGATGAAGCTGCTTTGAAACTTTTGTTGAAGACTCTGTATGCCTCCAGAATCCTTTCAGAACCTTTCCTACAGAGACACAGTGGCTTTCTTACTTTGTAAGGAGAGGGAGCAGTGATGGAGGAAGGAACTTAAGCAGCCGTGAGCCTTTTTGCAGTTGCATCTCTATCTACCAACAGCCCCTCCCAGAAGTCCAATGGGAGCAATGACCTTTAAAGATGTGGGTAGAATATGAGCTGAGTGTCTAAAAGTTAGCAAAGCAGAAAAACTGCATGACTGGAAATATGAAAATCAGTTCAATATTACCTTGGTTTCGTAATTCTTCGCTGATGAGGTTATTAAATGACAATATGAAAAGGCGAATAAACCTCAATTTCCCACGGAGAATTTCCCTGATTGAAGAAGTAGCCTTGTTCTCCATCTAATAAACACAAATAGGTCTCATTTTTAGAGCCTTGCTGTGTTCTTGGGTTACTTGAAAGTCATTCTCAGCAGACTGACTAAGCAAAAGGATTCCCTGCCCACCACGTTCTTCCCAATCCCCCTCACACCTCACCAGTGCTTTCAGCTCCCAAAAATCCCTCTGCTGCTGAGTCAGCATGGGGCAGGGGCCTGGACTGGTGGTGCAGGGGAGCTGTGCTGGGACACCAGAGCTCTGCCAGGAGCTGCTGTTGCCCTGTGCTGTGGCCAGGTCCTGCTGCAGAGCTTGGGGGCTGTTTTGCCTTGGCTCCATAGGTGCCTTCGCAGCAAAAATGATCCCAGCCCACATCTGACCTCTCTCCAGCAAACTCCCAGGGACTCTGACTGCTCAAGAGCTTCCCAGGGCAAAGCTCAGAGGTGTTTAGGGAGTGCTGGGTTTGGGTCCTGACCACATGGGAATGTTCTCCTGCTCCCATTAAAATGCCCATCCCAGGCTGGGAAGGAGCAGCCATCCATTCCTGCCAGAAAAATTGAAGCTTCCCAAGTTTGCCACATAAATATGCATCCCTGATCAGTGTGGGGGTTTTATTACACACACACCTCGTTAATGGACTTGTTGTCATTTTAAAGTCCTGGATTAATAGGAAAGAGCAGCAATTCCTCCACTGGAAGCTGGATATAAAATTTCTTGAATACCAAAGTAATAATTTTGATTTTATTGTGAACTATTTTAATGGGCGAGGAAAAATGGGAAGGGGCAAGGAATTCATTATTTCCTCTTCTTCCTTCCCAAGCTCTGCCTTCTTTCTAAACATCTTCTGCAAGGAGCAAATTTTGAATTCCAGCACTGATATTGTGTAGGAACCACTGTTATTAAGGCTGCAGCCACAGGATACAGAACAGGGTAGCACTCAGGATCTGGGAGGGGGGGTTGGAAATGTGTGTGAGTGTTTCTAGGTGAGTGTTTCTAGGTGCTGTATTGTTTGTGAGCAGGTAGAGTAGCTGTTCCAGGCATGGAAAACCCCAGGGAAGATCTGAACTGGCCGCAGATGAAACAGAATTTGGTTCCCAGAGGTTTGTGCTGGTGGTATGTGTGCTATGCAGTGATCATTAGAGGAAAGCTTCATGTTAGAATTTCTGGCTTTGGGGATGGGCCATGAGTAACTGTGAGGAATGTGGAGTCACATTTGCTCCTGCTGTGGTTTGAATCCAGGTTAACTCTGTCCCAGCAGTGGAGTTTCCAGGACTGAGAGAGTCCATGTGCAGGGAAGAGCCACCACCACAGATGTCCCTCTGCCAGGCCAGCTCCCCCTGCCCCAGCCCATCTTCTGCTGGGTGTCCATGTTCTCATTTGGCATTTTCAAACTGGTCCTTGCAACTACGAGGGTACTCTGTTTGTAGGAATTTTCCTTCTTTGAGGGAAAACCAAGGCTTTCCCATAATCATGTGAATGTGGGCACAGAGGCAATGAGAAAAGTGGGGAATCCGTGAGGATTTGCAGTGGGGTAACAGGAGCCAGCTGTGCCCCCTCACCCTGCTGGGCACGGAGGGTGTGGCTGTCCTTTGGCCCAGCCAAAAGTGTCATCAGGTGGCCCTGGCACCTGTTTGGGGTTGGGGACAGCGTGGGCAGGGCAACAGCAACGCTCCTGGGGCCGAGAGCTCCGGGGAGGCGATGGGGATGGACGGGGTGAGCACAGCCTGGGACTGGGAGGGTGCCATGCTCCAGGGTCCCGCAGCTCTGAGGGGGGAGGAGACTCCCAGCACCACCCCTGCCTTGGGCAAGGATTTGGGATTGCAGGAGGAATTGCTACTGAGGCAGCAGTAGGATCTGACCCAGCTGGTGCCCCTTCCAGGTCAGGGCATGACCCCTTCTCCAGCCACTGCTGCCTCATCCCTTGGTAGGTACTCACACAGAACTTCATGGCAATATGGACTTTAAACATATTTTCTGATAGCATTTTAGTAGTTATTAACCAGGAAAGCAATTGCTAATTAGGGGCTCGGTAATACATGCAAGTCTGTCATCCTGATGGAATGGCACTGCTTCTGGTAATAAAAACATTGGAGGTGCTTTAAATTCTTCAGTTTAATTAAGAGCTGGTGTAATTATAGTGCAGTTTTGCTGTGTTTTATCTAAGAAGGACAAGAGAGCTGGAGTGAGGTCCAGTGTGCTGAGAAAGTAGATGTTTTTATGGAGTTCTTTTAAGTGATGTGGAGTCACAGCTGAAAGGGGAAGAGCGGTGGAATTCAGTGAGGAATTGAATGTACAGCCTACAGACTCTGCTTGGAGATGTAGGCAAGGGGTTTGCTTTCCAAAGGCATGATCTGAAGAGGGGTGGTGCCAAAAATTCCTTTCTGAAGAGACTTGACTTTCCCCGTTTTTTAATCCGTATCTACTGTGTCTGCTTAACAGAGTATTTAAACTTCACAAGCACAGCTGACATGGGCACTGTCTTCTTTTTGCCTTCTTTGCCCAGGGTGACAAATATTTTACCCCTGAGAGGTGGTGTTGGGGACAAGCCTTCCCTGGGGCTGCACATGAGTGGGGCCTGAGAAATGTCAGGGTGTGGGTCACAGTCCAAAATCCAGCTGAAAGGTTTGTTTTCTTTGCCTGTGATGGCCTGAAGAAGAAGCTGGGGGTTGGAAAGAATCAGAACTCTTTCATCAAAGCTGTTTTTCTTGAGAAACTCACCTGTAGTCCATAAGCTGTGTGTGTTTAATTCTGTCTGGGGTGTGTGTAAGCTCCTATATATCATAACTAACAATGCCAACAATGCTAGGTAGGGGTAACTGCAATATTAGTAACCTCAAATTATAATGACGTGCTTTTATACCTCTTTTTAATAGTGTTTTGCCATCCATATTGCAAGTTTTACAGTTTGTACCGCTTCCTGATAAATACTTCATAAGCTCCTGTGGCTCTCCATGCCATGGATGCCTTCACTGCCCTGCGTATTACATGTGATCAAGTGAAAACAGGAACCTTATGGGACAGAGAGGCTTTCTAAACTATAAATCATCATTGCTAATGATGATGCAGAAGCAGATACCTCATAACAACTTGAGGAGTTTGTTCAGTCCTATTAGGTGGAAAGTCTTGGCCTCTTGGGCTCAGCCTCTCGGAACAAAGTTTTAAATAACCAGCTGATGACGCAGTGGCTCAGAATAAAAAGTAAATCTGTGCTTTTAGGTTCTGCTCTGGTCTGTAGAGTTGGATTTTGTCAGAAGTGGAGCAGTGAAATTTAGCAAAGCATGTGACACCTGCGTAATGAACGAGTGGCCTCTGAGAAATAAATCTCTGTTAACCTGATTTTAATAAGACAGCAGCAGCAGAGCCCAGGACAGCATGAAGAACAAAAGAAAAGGGCTTTCCCATCCTAAATGTGTGGGATTGAAAACCTAGAGAGAAAGAGACAGAACACACTTGAATACCATGGAACCTGGAAGTGTTGGATTAACCTTAGTGTTCATTATGGTTGAGTGTAGTAATTGTAGTGCAGAAACTGATGACAGATAAATATTTTCTCTCTTTGAAGGAAGTGTGTGGTTTAAACCTGGTTTTTTATTAACACATGGTATCAGAGATGAAACAAATACAGGAGGTTCTCATGATTAAACTGACTTTTCTTTATCCTGTCTGGACCTCAGAAGTGAACTGAATTGCATTGTACTGTCAACATCTGAAAGCTGTTACTGAGTGGCAAATGTTCAGTGTTGGGTTTAGGAATTATATCTGAGACTTAAATTGGATATTAGGAAGAAATTCTTCTCTGGGAGGGTGGGCAGGCCCTGGCACAGGTGCCCAGAGAAGCTGTGGCTGCCCCTGGATCCCTGGCAGTGTCCAAGGCCAGGCTGGACAGGGCTTGGAGCAGCCTGGGAAGATGTCCCTGCCCATGGCTGGAGGTGAAATGGGATGAGCTTTAAGGGCATTCCAACCCAAACAATTCTGGGATTCTTTGACAACGATCTTGGGAACTGCTCCTTGAGTTACCACTGGATAGGTGATGGACACCTGTGGACCTGGAGATAATGTTACTTGAAAGCGGATGTTATGAAATGCTACCTTGAAAAGGTGTAGTCATATTTTTTAAATGTACAAAATTGATACAAATTCCTGCTGGCCTCTTATCCCCTGGCTGTGCTGGAAGTTAATCTGTGTGGTTGGCAGCAGGAGCTGAAAGGGCAGAGCAGCCACAGTTATCATAACCAGCCATCTGAAGGCTCTCATCCCAAGAGGAAAGGTCGATTTTGCAGGAAGGTCCAATAAACGCAGGGAATTTAAGAGCAAGAGGTGCCCCTGGGAAAGGCTGGTGCCACCTGGGCTAAGACTTTTCATTATTGTGTCCCCTCTAAAAGAGCTCCCAAAAGTAACCTGTCGCAGCCCCAGCTCAGCATCACACTGTGGCCATCCCTGCCCTGGGATCTTCCCACTTCAATCCCTCCTTGGCCCAGGGGATGCTCCTAAGGGTGGCAGCACTTGTCTGTCCCCGGGAGCTGGGTAGTTCTGTGACAGCCCCGAGCCACTCTCAGCGTGTCCCTTCCCTCTGCTCACAGGATGGATCTGTCACATCAGCCCCAGTGTTGGCAGTGTGCAAGGCTTAACTTATGTCCCTGGATGAAAGAATTAAAGAGCTTGTCTGGGCTCTGAGTTAAGGGCTCTGTGTGTTGATAGGAGTTGAGTTATTTAAGTTCACTCTGCAGTGAAACAACCCCCAAGGGACTGTCAGCTCGAGAACACCCACTAACCACAGCTTGTCATGTTCCTGCGCCGAGGGAGGAGTGAGCTTTTA
Source organism: Acanthiza pusilla (assembly GCA_036630365.1). Taxonomy (NCBI): domain Eukaryota; kingdom Metazoa; phylum Chordata; class Aves; order Passeriformes; family Acanthizidae; genus Acanthiza; species Acanthiza pusilla. Next base: position 1,871,117 of record JAXCHO010000048.1, on the reverse strand, counting down.
AGTAATTAGTGCCCAAAGCACTCACTGCTTTGTAGGTCAAAAGCAAAACCTTAATTCTACCAGAAAACTAATCAGAAGCCAACACAGATTTTGGAGCACGGCTGTAATCAGCTTTCCCTGTGACACACCACTTAATGAGTAGGCAGCAGCCTTTTCCTCCAGCTCAAATTTCCAAGTGACCCACGGAGAGCATGTTGTTGTAGCCTTAATCACCAGGTGCCAAAGCAAGGATAGCCATGATGGGTCCAGAATCTAAGATGGATGATTGGGCCTTCATTATGGAATGGAAATAGCAAAAGTTCACCCTGGCCTCTAAGGTGTGTGATTGGGTGGCTGCCAATCGTCGGGGGAGTCGGAGGTAAACAGGAGGAACGTGTAGCTCATGCAGCAGAAAAGCTGCCTGAATTTCTGCTCTTCCATGAATATATGCCTGGGCAGTCTCTTGGGAGAGATCCTTGGGCACAAAACTCGAGCAGGGTGTGTGGTGCCCTCTGGCTCCTGGCAGGGCCCCACTCCTTATCCCTGATCTGGAGTGAGAATACAAAGATAACAGCGGAGTTTCCTTCTTCAGGCACTTCAGGAGATCCTCAGTATCTCCTCTGGAAGTGGCTGCATGCGTTTGTACACGAGTTGAACATTGCTCCTGCCATCCTTTAAAGCCTGAGGATTAATTAAGCCATTTTAACCGCGCGCTCTTGTGTACGGTTAAAGCGCAACGGGAGTAGAAGGAGGGAAGGAGTGATGTATTCACTTACCCTGCTCACCCTACCATACACTGCTGTGTGTACTGGGAAAGATAAGGAGCAATGTTAAACACAACATTAAAATAATTATGTTCATTATAATGCAGGTTGTCAGATGCTTGTGTCAGTCTCAGTGAAAAATAAACTTCTGCTGTCCTCGTAGTGTATCTTTTTTTCATGATGCAGGAGGAAATGCAATGCTTGAATTCTGTTTCTTATGTTTCCTGGAATCTGAAGCTTCCCTTTCATGTGTGGGACATGATTTCTGAATTTCTTGTGAGCAGGGAGAAGATGCAGAAAAATGAAACGATACAAAGATCTTTCTAAGGCAATATTTTTCAGCTGTGTTGAGGAGACAGAATCTTACAGGAAAGGTGGTGACAAGAGGGGTGAGTGAGGCAAAATCCTCCAAGGAAATGTGCTTTGAGGTACCTGCTTTCCATGGGATCCAGAGCTGGGAGGAACTTGTACATATGTGTGAATAAACCAGATTTTTTTAAACGTAGTTTCTGGCAAACAGCAGGCAAACAGACATGGCTACCAAGTGAGCATGGACAGCAAGAATCCTTGCAGGAAAATAATCTGAGCTGCTTTAAACCTTTACCTGAAGATCCTCAAGCACTTTTGAGCCCCTTTACTCTGTAAGATCTGGCAATTCCAGTCGTTTTGGGGAGGAGTGGTCTGAAGCACTGACAGCTGATGCCACAGCCGCTGGGTGAGATGGAGATGGAGCAAGCAGCTGGTATGGAGCTTGTCTCAGCACTGCAGTGCTCTCTCCATGTCAAGATGTCCTTCCCTTGCTGCAGCATGAGCTCAGACTCCATTCTTGGGTGAAAGACTATCCCTGTCTTCAGTTTTTTCTCTTCAGACCATTTAACTTTAGTTAAAAAGTTAAAGACAAGACTTGGAACTTTGGTCAGTTCTGTTCTTGGTCTGCTGGTGGCAGGGGCAGGTCCTGCTCCATCTCCCCAGCTGTGACAGAGCAAAGACCCTGATCGTGTTGTCCTTTTGATGCCTTAAGGATTTTTAGTTTCTATTTTTCATGTATCTGTAGCTTTGGTGTGTAGTTCTAGGCTTCATATAAAGTGCTAAAGACCTCTGTTCCCAGCATTTTAGACAAAACATTGCTCTCAGCTGGAAAATCCAAGGACACTTTGCTGCCTCAGAGCCCCAAAATACGTAACCAACAGTGAATTGGGGGAGCAGGCTTGGGGTGGTTGACATCATCACCTGAAGGTGGAATTGGAGAATTGAGGCCCAATATGTTAATAGACTGAACTTATAAAATGTGGAGAACTCATGACTCGTTGCCCATTTTGGGTGTAGTCTCTGGGGTAGGCTTTGTCTGCCCAAAATGTACCTGAACTAAACGGACCTGCTTTTTATTCTCCTGACTTTGTCTTTGCCTCTGTTAGAAGGTAAGCCCTGTTTTAGGCATCACTTTCTGAAACAGCTTCAGCTACAGAAATGATAAACAGAAATAACTTCTCTGTGTGTGAAATGACTATTCTGAAGTGTCTGTGTTTGCAACATCTTCATTTTGAACCTACCCTCGGTCCATAATTAAGGATGTTTGAAGAGAAGCCTCTCATATATCCACAAATGAGATAAAACCTTCAACTTTTAATTGATCTATCCTCATATAAATCAAGCAGAAACATTGAGAGTGGACTTGTGGCTCGTGGTTTGTAGGTTGTGTTTATAGAGTAAGAGTCCTGGCATTTATTACAGGAATCTTTCTCCTGCTGCCTTCCCATTCTTCCCTCCCCCAGTCCCCTGTGCTGACCCCTAATCCCAACAAAATGAAGATCTGGTTGTCATATGGATGGCAAAGCCTTCCTCTTGCATCACAAACAGTGTAGATCAAAAACACCTCATTTAAAAACAGATGTTTTCTGGTAGTGATTAATATAGTTTCTCCCCCTCTTCCCTTTTTTTTATTTTTTTTTTTAAGAAGAACCTTTTATTTTGTAATCATCTGCTTTAGCGTTAGCTTGAGGGACTGAATTTAGGCACAGCGATGGCTGGATGAACTGGCTCATTTGAAACACGAAGCTGATCTGAATTTTCAAGCTCAGAATGAAACCATTTACATTTCCATGCATGTCCTCCCTGGTTTTGGCTTAAAGGAAAAGTCCTGTGTGCATCAACATTCTCAAATACCTTTCTCAAGCGAGAGCCCCGGTGGAAGCCGTGGGGTGCTGAGCGCTCGCAGCCTCTCGTGTCACCAGTGCCTTCTGAATTTCCCTGCCTCTCTCCAGGTGCCCCTTTTGAAAATCTCAGTACCAGGTCTTTTATTTGACAGTTCTTTCACAGAGTGATTTCTCTCCCAATTTATTTGGCCAGAAATGTTCCCCTTTTCTTTACTCTTCCACTGCTCAGCTGTGCACAGCTCAGCTTTCTCTTTCTGCATTGGAATTGGCTGCATTTTACTGAGGCTTCAAATAGAGAGGATTTGAGCCCATAAATCCTTGCTCTGTGTGAGTCCTTATTTTCACTAATGGCACTACTGAAGTCATCAAGACTGTTTACATGAATAGGATCAGGAGTAATTCTAGTTGGGTCTAATTAGTTACACCAATTTAAGTGAAAGCAGAATCAATCCATTGTTTTGCAGAGGACGTTGGGATGAAAAATGCTAAAGCAGAGTATGAACCTGCATGGTTGTGTATGGTTAAAGGACATTGTTGTCTGGCATTTTTCACAAAGAACAATCATTAGTACAAGTTGGAAAAATATAGGGTTTGGGGCTGCATTTTCCCTGCAATTTAATATTACTTGGTATTGGTTAGAAATAAATTGTTACAGACTCCCTTTGAATTCCTTTAGGGTAAATATTTATCACATGTAACGTTTCCTCAATATTCTGAATTTTCAATACAATTAGCTTCACTGCAGGTTATTTACTCCCAAGTCAGAATTCAAGGAAAAGCCTCCAAGTGTATTTTGAGCTGAGCTATTCATCAGAAGTCCAACATGATTTTGTTCAAAGCGAAGCAAAAGCTGTGGGAGATTTTCGAGCTGGGGAACTGCATTTGCAAGAAGCATAAAACTAATGGTGTACACAGAGTGTCTTGTTTTTCTTCCTTTCTGTGGGGGGTGTTTGAAATGCTCATTACTTTGTCCAGAATGGGATGTTGGCGGTGAGATGATAACGGGAGGGGAGCGCAGCTCTGCGAATCCCTGGCAGAAGGCTCGCAGGAGTGCGGAGCCATTGACAGTCTGCCCACCCTGGTGGCAGCTCCTGGCTGGGGGGACACCCCCGTGGGTGTCAGCAGGGGTGGCCAGGAGGTGTTAGGGGCACCACCAGGCCATGAGAAGTGCTGGCGAGCTGGACTAGGCTGAGCTCTGGGGTGCCCTGGGCACCTCTGGGCTGTTGAAACCGCTGCCCTCATGCCTTGTGAAATAGCCCCAAAGCACAGGTACCCAGCTTGGCACTGCTTGGACATCTCTGATCTTTGTTCCTTTGGTGATAATCCATGAGCCTCTGAATGCCCTTGGGCTCTTCTGTAAGAACTTAGTGAAACCACTTTCTTCTAGAGACCTGATCCTGTTGGGTTAATCCTATTTAATCACGAGCTTTACATGTTTTCAAAACAGAAATAAGTGCAGTTTGCTTGAAATCAGGGTCAGGTTGTCTCCTCCAAGTGTTGAGGGCTGTGTTCACTGGGATGCAGACCCATATTACAATTACAAAGTTGGGGCAGGAACTTCCATCCTTTCCCATGTGTAGTTTGGTGCCCTTTGCTGTGTTGTACTCTGTGCTGCCTCAGTAAAATGGGTCAGGATAAGCTGAGGGGCTAAGAAACAAAAGGATGATTCAAAGGAACCAATGGAAGTCCTCAAGGGAAGAATTCCTGGGGAACTGGGGAGGCCTTGTGACAGGGAGGGGACTTCTGGTGACATTCTCAAAGGCCGTGTTCTACTCACTGAGATTTATAATGAAATGTATAAACGTGTTCCTGGAGTGAGGTTGAAGATAGTTCATAGACTTTAGAGTCCAGTCCCACCTTCAAATCACACTAGCTTCAGTTGGTTTGGGTTTTTTCACTTTAAAGCCATCATATACAGCGTCTGCTGATGTGGTTTGTAATCACCTCAAGCTCATTTAAGTTGAGCCATTCGGCAAAGAGATTAATTTCTGTCTCATCCATAATATAACTTCTTCTGGGAGTAAAAGCTGGAGAGAATGATGGACAGCATGAAATCTCTCATTACTTGGTTTTAGAAGGGACAGGCCAAAACATTAAAATGCTCCAAACAATTCAGGATATTTTAAAGCTTTCTAAAAGCTTTCTCCTTTTTTTTTTTTTTCTTTTTTTTTTTTAAAGATGTTTCATTATGGGGAACTTCAAAGAGTACATTTGATCTGCTGGTATGGTTTTGACTGTATCCACCAGGAGTTCACTTAAGCCAAGCAGTGAAACAATAATGTATGTTGTACAGCTGAAATGAAAATTAACCTAATGTACAGTATTTGCTGCCTTGTACAGCTGAAATGAACTCCTGGTGGACAGGGAAAAAAATGCTGGCAGATCAAATACACCTTTTGAAGTTTATTATAATAAAATGAAATAAAGCCGCCAAGGGAAGCATTTGCAAAAAAGAAAGGCTTAGGAGGGCTACAGCTGTTGTATACTGCTCTGGTCTTTTTTTTCTTTTTTTTTTTTTCCTTTTTCGTTTTTTTCTTTTTTTTTTTAAATTGCATTTACTAAGGCCCCAGTACAGAATCCACCGAAGCCATTGTGAGTCTTCCCATTAGCTCTTCTGGACCCTGATATAATTTTGCTGGGACCAGCCTGGCCACCTTCACCAAAAGCCACATGCTTTACTGGGAGCCCCAGTGACTCTGCCCATGTGTGGCCTGAATGATCCACCAGAACCGATGATGTCGAACCCACTGATGTCTCGCCGAAAAGGCAATTTTCTTGGAAGGATTTTTCATCTAGAGAATTGTGGTATCATAATTTTCAGTTAGCATTTTGCTCCCTCTAAATAAATCCCTCTCCTCCATCTTTTACTCCTGATAAATACAGTCATAGTAGTCCTGGTTTAATCAGGAGATTAAAAGTGTCCATGCTCCAGCTAGCATGGTGAGCCCCCTTTGCTGGGGAGGATTAAGCCCTGGCGAGGTTAGCCTGTTTCCATAAGCAAAAAGATTTTTTTATTAACATCAGTAGATTAAATAAAATTGCCTATTTGGAGACCTTTTCCTTCTCTTTTTCCCTGAAAAGTGATTAGCATGTCCTGAGAAGTGTCAGTCAAAACTACAAGAGCTTAAAGTCCTCAGCGTTGCTCCCGTGGCCTCTCCAGGCAGTGTTGGAGGATCAGGCTGAATCCTGTGAGCCCTTGCCAGGGAAATCCATGTCATTTCCTCCATCCAGCATTATGCCAGCTAGGAGAACCTCCAAAACCAAATTAACATTGTCTTCTCTTTCCCCCCTTGTTGAAGGGAAATAATAAAACCAGCCCTGTGTGTTTGTATGCGTCCCCCATGGCTCTGGTGGATCTGCTGCTGCATCCGTCAGTTTGCTTTGACAGCGAGAGGCTGTTTTGACACGGCCCCGGCGGGAGGGCATTATGCATCCCAGGAAAGCTGGGCTGGACAGCACATCTCGGCAGCCCCAGCGCACAGCACAGCCTGCACACAGCCCAGGGGCAGCGGGTCAGCACAGCCTGAGAGCATGGGAGCTGCAGGGGAGCCAGAGGCAATTAGGCACCCAGTTCAGCCTCAATTCCCTCTGCTTCCACACAGGGCTTGCTGGGAGAGCTTGGGGAGATCTCTGCCTTGCAGTGGGGCTGCGGTGGGACCCCAGCCCTGGGTGCTTTGGTGGTTTCAAGCAGGAGCACCCAGCGGGCTCAGCGCAGCCAGGGGGTGTTTGTGCAGGACCTGGGTGTGTGTATGGACTGTGCCTCATAAATGATGTGTGCACATGGTTCCCATGGCCAGTGCGACTGAAACTCCTCACACACACACACAGCTGGAGCCTGGGAAGATGTGGAGCTGCTGGAGCTCTGTTTGCAGAGCTGGTTTGAGCAGGGGAGCTCAAGTTGTCAGAAATTCAGTCCAGATCTTCTGTCTCAGGCCAGTGTCTAATCAGGGCACTGTCTTGTGCAGGATCAGGTCTTTTGTTTCAGTATTACAGAACTGCTGCTTGATCCCATAAACCCTTCCGTGGGAGGGGGGGTAATCTGTGCTTATGGGATTAGTCACTTTGAAAGCACTCCTGTGTAAATAAAGTGTACTCACAAGAGCAGAGCTTTAGCAGCAGCTCAGTTCTGTGTGTAGAGGAGCTGGGATGCTGTAGCAGGCGGCACCCCCCGGATTCTGCCCAATGTTTTTTCTCTGCCGGGCCCTGATGGTGACGGGTGGCAAACCAGGAATTATGCGGATCCTAAATTTGTATTTGTTTGACAGCCCAGGCATTGTCTGTGTGTTCCCCTCCCCTCCTCCCGGAGCAGTGGGCATCCCCCGCAGAAAGTGAAAACTGAATGAACTGATTGCTTAACCTCTCCTGACTCTACCCTGGTGGTAGATCATTAATGGTGTAGAAAACGAGGGCCAGCGCTGGCAGCACAGGGTGGGGTGTGTGTGCATCTTTAAGAGATTTATGTGGAGGTCTGAGATGAGGAGACAGCACTGTGGTACATCATCATGCAGGAGACATCAGAGACGTTCTTCTTCGCTTGGATGCATTATCATAAAAAGTGATTTAGACTAGAGCTGATTGATGCAAATGGTCCTCTGTTCTTTCCTATCATTAGCGGCCTCTTTCAGTGGCCAGAGGCAGTGATTAAAGCTGTCATTTGGAGCTGCTCATTAAAGACAAGCACCCGAGTAGTGGGAGGAAAAAAGGTTGAAGAAGCATGATTTTATTTCTTTCCCCCCCTCTTCCTTAAAAAAAAGGGCATTATCCTTTTTCCAGTTCTGGCTCTACGGGAAAAGTCTCTGTTTGATGTGAGAATGCAGATGGTTTCAAAAATAAAATCAGAACTACGTTATTGTCACTTAGTATTTTGAGGACAGCACAGCACAGTGTTGAGATGATCATTATAAAAGTATCACTGGGTGTATTTGTTATGGAATAACCTGATGAAATACTAAACATCATTATTCACACAAGCCAGCGATTGCCACACAGAAATTGTGCAGGGCTGTAATGACTGTTCTTTTGGGGCTGGCTGGGAAGGATGAGCGGAGGCAAATGCAGAGATGCTGGATGGTGATCAGGTTTGACATGCTTCATCATAACAGATTTGCCTCTTCAGAGCTTAGATTCTTCAGGGCAAGGACTTTGTTTCACTGCAGATGCACACAGTGTCACACAGCAGAGCCAGGAGCCCGAGTGGGACTTCTGGACATCATCAGACCATGAGTGAGAAATCAGGGCAAGTTGTTGTTAAATAAATGGCTCGTAGTGGTAGTTCTGTATAACCACAGACCGTGCAAGTCATCCATAAAATTGTCCCCAGTGCAGTCCTGGAGCTGAGGATCCAGGGATTATCAGGGAGTGCTGGGGGTCCTTGGTTCAAGCTCCAAGGCCATCTCTCCAGGGCAGCTCCTCCGCGTGCGAGGCTGATGGAAGAGCTCCGTCCTTCCTTCCGCGGGGATTTACTGACCCGAGGTGGGCACCGAGGTGGGGCAGTGCACGAACAGGGACAGGGGGACACGGATCAGAAGGAGCAGAGCCCTGCTGGAGCCAAGGAGCCCCGAGCTCTCCGGGTGCCCGGGCAGGGTAATTGCGGCCGGCGGCCTCGGCCCTGCGCGCTGCTGTCGGAATGAACGCGTTTTTAAAGAGGTCACAGCCGGAGAAGCTCCCTAAGTGCTTTTAGGCCAGGCTAATAGGAGATGCTGAGGAATGACTGAGGGGAAGTTATGATGATAGTGAAGGAGTAATTTAGCATATTAGGGGAAATATGTCAAACCACACTGATTGCTATAAATACAGCCTTCTTCTTTCAGAATCTGGCTGTGCCCCAAGGATTTTCCTATGAAATTATGGAAGTGCAGCTTACTTATTACTGGCTGACTTTCACACCATTGTGCCTTCTTTTTCGGTCATGTGCTGAATGCTAAATTGGTACCTTTCCCAATGTGCTCATTTTTCTTCTAGCGATCCCATGTGAGACAGAAGAGACAATGCTGTAGTTCCAAGGGGTTGGTGGCATCCTTAAAGCTAAGTTTATTCTTCAGGAGAACACTTCTTAGAGATTTCCCAGATGGGGCAGGTTGCAGGGGGTCAAAGCAGGGCATGTGAAGGGAATGAGGCTTCGATGCTCAGCCCTAAATGCTCAGGGAAGGAGAGGGGGCACTTGGTGGGCTGAGCTTGGCCAGAGCAGGCAGCAGAGGCGAGAAGCAGAGTTTGTTGAAGGTAGCTGGTAACAGCCAGTTTGGGATTTGCCTGTGATTTTTAACAGCTAGTTTTTCCAAACTGGGCCAAATTGCTTCCAAGAGAGCCTGCTTCTGCTTCTCTACTCAAGTGTGATGCTGCTCTCCCTGCAGTCATTACATTTTATACATTAGATACATTATATTTTAATGTATATCCTCCTAATACTCAAATAATCCATACTGTACTGACAATGGTAATAAATTCTTTGGTATTAAACTGCCAGAAAAAGTGAGTGCTTTGTGGTGTCGTGTCATTCGGGTTTGGGGTGTAATTGATCTGAACAGGGATTTTGATTTTGGAAAATGCTCTGCTGTTTATCTCCGGGAATTCACTTTGAGCAGCAAAGACATCTAACATGAGGGAGGAGAAGGGCAATTGTGTCAACAGAGTTAAAGATTACTATAATTTTAGACCATTTTCTCCTGCTTATCCATCAAACCCAAGTTGCCAACAATTAGAAAACAGCAGCATTTCCAAAAGGATTTTCTTTCCTTTTGTTTCAGGTTTCCTTTAAGCCAACTTACAGATTTTGTGCATTCATCTTTCTTTCCTCATTCTTTCTCTTTCTTGTTGCTATTGATCATCTCTGTGCAGCTGCAGATCTGTCTGGAGCTTGCCTGGAGAAGCTGTGGCTGCCCCTGGATCCCTGGAATCCAGGGATGGATGGAGTTTGGAGCAGCCTGGGACAGTGGGAGGTGTCCCTGCCATGGCAGGGGTGGCACTGGATGAGCTTTAGGGTCCCTTCCAACCCAAGCATTCTGTGATCATTGAGGTGGGACACAGCCCTGCTCGAGGGAGGCCACAGGGGTGATTTGTGGAACACCTGGTGTGTGCCAGGAGTGGGAAATGTCGAGTGCAGGACAGGTGGGACATGTGCAACCAGAACAGCCCATGTCCTGTGTGACACATTTGGGTGTCACCAGCAGTAAAACCTCCCTGGGCTGAGTGTCTGTCCTTTTTGCAATAATAATTCCTCAGTATAACAAAGAAGTGGTATAAATGACAGCAGGCTAAGATGAACACATACCTCTTTTGCATCTGTTTTGGAGGGATCCAGGTTGTTTCTTCCCTTCACTTGTGCCTTTGCATGGTATTTTGGGCTATTGCATTCAGAGTGGGCTGCTCAGCTGAGCTCTTGGTAAAGCTGCTTCTGTAACGATGACAGTGTTGATTATTTCAGGTTGTGAACGATGCCAGGTGTGTAGGTGCCATTTCCAGCACAGTTGGGCCCCAAGCTCCCTGTCCCGTGCTGTTGGCAGCACTGCCATCAGCCCCAGCACCACAGCTCACTCCCAGAATCCAGGGAATGGAGCTGTGCAAAAGCTTATTGACTTTGAAGTTAGTCCCAAAGAAAACAGCAGTTTGGCCCCATGCTGGCCTGGATTTACCTCGGGAGCTTGGAAGGCACCAGTTCAGGCAGAAAGGGCAAAGAGCATGGTTGAGCAAGTCTGAAGATAATTTAAAATTTCATTTTGTTTCATGTGTTTTTACCAGTGAGCAGCTTAACAACTCTCGGGTCAAGAGAGCATTTTGAAAGTATTGATTAATATTGTTAATAAAAACAGTTAGAGTTGCTAAATGAGGCTCAGGCTGGGAGATCAGGGTATAGATGTACACATGCAGCATAATCTGTAGGTATATTATTATTGCTTAAGTATGTGCAGCCTGTGAATTCTGTCTTGCTGTCTCAATACAGCTGAGCATAGAAACACCTGAGAGCACCTTCAGAAAAACACACTGATGTAAAAACTTCAGGATCCTAAACCCCAATGTTCTGCTCTGTTGCTGTCAAAAAATTAAATATACAATTCTCATTTTCTTCCCGATGGAGGAGTTGCAATAATTTGGGGATAAATTAAAAATACAATCCAATCATTTCCTTGTAAAACCTGGTGCTGACATTAGCCTTTAGTTATGACATTGCAATTATCTCCATGGCAACCCGGTGTGATGTGACAGCGCGATGGCTGCATGTTCACATGCTCCCAGGCTGGAGCCCAGGGAGCTGGGCTCTTCCTGAGACATTCCTGGTTTTTCTCCTTCCTTGCAGTAGTTTAGTGCTGGTGTAACATGGCTGCACTCAGGGCCCGTGTGCCTGTACAAAGAGAGGAGTGAGATTCTGTGCGTTTATGGGAGTCTTTCAGGCATATTAAGGAGCAATATTTTATATGATCTCTTCCATTAATAAATAGTTTTGAGAAAGCTCATACATGAATACAGTACTTCCAGGCCATTATGCACAGGAATACATTATCAGTGTAGGCTGCACCTTGGTTAACTGTGAAGCTCTCCTGAAGACACAGGATAGCACTGAGCAGAGAGAAAAAGAGTTACTGTGGATTGAAAGGGCTGAAAAGGCTAAAGAGGTACAACCCAAAATCTGTTCCTAGTTTTAATTTGGACTGTGTTTTACATGCCTTAATTCCTTGTCCGTTCACAGATTCCCCCAATGATAGTACCTCAGTCTTCTTTGGATACCCAGCTCCTGTGTTTTCATTTTTAGTTCTCTGTTGGGGTTATGGTCTGTACCTGCCCCTCCAAACTGAGGTCACATCACAAGGTTCCCTTGGGAGGCTGTGGCAGTGGGACTGAGCTGAGCCTGTTTTTTTATCCCACCATCTCCACCTTCAGGGAAGCAGGGATGCCACCTGGCATGTCCAGGCTGAGCAATTTCCACATCTTCAGTCACCAAAAACATCAGGAGTCGAACCTGCCGAAAGCTCAGTGCAGAAGTGACTTCTGAATGCCAGCTCAGGGCACTTTGTCCTAGGAATGCATTGCCAAGCATGCCCTAATTTGTTAGGCAAACTTGTAAATTACTCTTATTCCCTTGGTGCAATCATGGATTGAATGGTAATGGAGCCATCCACCACCAACTTTAATGCTTATGTGTCTAACCGTGGGCACTGCTTTATGTTTTCCTTAGGCCACCAGGTTGGGAATGCCATTATCCACACGTGATATATGTATATATACATGTAAATACATAGCATACATATGTGTGTACATACATATACACACACTGTGTCACTGCTGCTGCAACTTTTAGGAGGAGAACTTGTTTTCTGGAAGGCTTCAAGACTAAGATGTATTTCACCACCCTGATGTGCAGCGACTTGGGTGATTAAATTTCTGTGTGGTGAGATAAGACAGCTTCCTGAAGGATTTATGTCCTTGTATCTCTGTAGGCTGTGAATTTGCTTTCTGTTACCTTAGTGAACTGTGCTGGAGGTGTTTGAAGCCTTGGGGGGGGGCTTTTCTTGTTGTTTTCTGCCTTTTGCACCTAATATCCCTGAAGTGAGCTTTTTGGAATGGACTGGCCCACACGAGTGAGAGAAAGGGGCCATGATGCTGTGTTATCCTGGAGTGAGGTCCCAGTGCAGAGCTCAGGAGCAAACAGCAGTGTGTAGGCAGTGGGTATAGCAGGGAGGCAGTGACCCTGCAGGGAAATGGACTGTGTGACTGATCCTGCAGCAGCCAGACCATTCACTCTTCCTCCTGCCTCCATCCTGCTGTCCCTCATTCCTGCAGTGCCCTGGGTCTCCTCTGGCACATGGGCACCCACAGCTCTGGTTTCTGCTCAGGAGGGAGACATGGGGCACAGCTCAGATAAAGGGAGCTGGGATGGAGCAGCCTCCAAATGGCCCTGGGTCTTGCCGAGCTCCTTGTGAGGCAGGAAGAGCTGGCTGGGTTCTCCTGGCACATGACACTGCTGCCTTTGATGTGAGGCAGAGGAGTGTCCCAGCCCGGGGGTGTAAATCTGCTGAGACTCACGGGGTCAGCTCCTGACCTGTGAATGTGGGAGAATGAGCAGCAAGGACAGCCTTGTCAAAGGCAGGGAGGGAGCCAGAGAAACCATGAAGATTTGGGAAGATACTGGCTCAGGATTCAGCCACTGTGGAATTCCATAAGGGTTCAGTCTACAACAAGCTCAAAGCTGGACTTCAACGTCGCACTTTAAAATATCTTACTTTTACCAAATCTCTGAATAGCTTTGCTGCTGGTGTTCCTCTAAGCTCAGTTATCCAGTCTTGATGCATTATTTCTTCTCTTTTTTATGAGAGTGAAAAAGTGACACCTTACCCTCCTGCAAAGCAGAATTGGTATTTCTCAGTACTGACAAAATATCTTCATTTGAAAGGTTTGACTTTCCACCTGAGACCCCCATTAAATCTATCCGCTACAACAGCTGGTACTAGGAAAACTCTGCAAGGAATGAAAATTCCCGTGTAAACATGATTGAAGCATCCCTTACCCGGCATCCTTGGCACTATTTATTCTAAGGATGAGCCTAGGTAAGGGATGGGGTTTCACTGGGTTTGTTTTCTCCCACTCCAGCTGATTGAGAAGAATCTGTGGCTTTTAAGATGTTGTCAGCCTAAGGATTGATGCTACCAACATTGCTAAAGTTTGGGCTTTGGTGGGACTGCTCAGATCGTGCAGTTCTGTAGGCTTAGTTCAAAATCTGCTGAGGTGTCACTGGAAATCCTCCTGTGCTTTGGATGGAGCCATAACTTTGTGCAGATCAGCTTTTCCAGCATCTGCTGTGCTGCAGAACAGCTCCTCAGCCATGGGGCTCGCAGGCAGCATCTCCCTGCTCCTCCTGCACTCTGACTGCATAGAGAGCTATTTAGATTGGCTTAAGGTTTAAGTTTCTGTATTAATTCTCTCCTGACCCTCGTTAGCCGAAAGGAAAAAACAATTCTGAAAGGGTTTGATTTCCTAATATTGTATCTTCTGTATCTGCAATGCCTGTTGTGGCCTATTAAGAATTAAACTGAGATCACTAAACTCATTTCATTTATGCCTTGGGCCTCATTCAAACCCTGGTTTCCCAGCAAAGTAAGGCCAATGGATTAACGTTTCACCTAGCTCAATGGAGTGGTTTTCATCTCTTTTAATGCCTTTGGCATTAAGGAAAAAAAAAGAAAGAAAGGGGAGAGGGAAAGCAAGAGGACGATGCTTTGACTGCACCAGAGCATTTTGTTAGTGCTCCGGCAGTGCCTTACTGGGATTATTTGTAGTGTGCTGGGCTTTATCCCACTTCCAGTGGGAGGGGAGGAGTGGCAGAAACATTTATTGCATCTTTATGTTGTTAAGCTGTTTGTCTGGCCACAAAATTATTTTTTTAAAAGGGATTTGGTTCTCTCTCTTTAAAAGGGAGCCTGGTCCTCCCTGGCCAGGCCCAGCAGCCTTGGCTGCTGTCAGACAAATTACAGTATGGGTGAAGCTGTGATATCGACATGTGCGACTTGATCTTTTTTAATGGGGGCACCACGGGGGTTTCTGCCTGCCCCACTGAGCTTAATGTTCTGTAAGGAAAAACAGACCCAGCACTAAAGGACATTTCTAATGGGCTGCAGTTTAACCCTTTGGTTGCTGCTTGCCCGGCTCCAGCGTTGTGGTCTTTAAGGAAGTGTTTAGGGAATCCCACGGGAGCTGATTTCCCTTACCGCAATGCACTCCATCAGGATACCTGGGGAAATTCTGCAGGGACACGGCTGTCCTTCCTCCCCCTCCTCTTCCCCTTAGCTCATAATTAAACCAAATGGTTACAAACTCACCGGCGAAGGGAGCTCTGTAATTATAACAACAAAATAGCCTGTAAATTGGAGCTGTCTACTTCTCTGTATTAACAACAGCTTTATGTACAAGTGTGGCTATTTATTTTGACCTTTCATAATAATTAGCTTCCTAGGGATAAAGAATGCGACATTTATGAATTCAGCAATACAGAACAGCAAAGGTGAAGACCCTTCTGGAGATGGGGGAATTCTGCAGATTTATTTAGGGTTTCTTCTTGTGCACTTGTGCTCCTGTCCTTTTTTACTTGGTTAACAAGCTCTGAGATCTAAGCATGAAGACTGCAGAGGCCTGAGGGTTCAGTAGGTCTGCCTTCTCCCTGCGTACCTCCTTCACCATCTCGGAGTGCAGCTCAGGAGGGTGTGTGAGGCTCTGGAGACAGGGCACCACCAACTGCTGCTCTGCAGAGAGAGAAACCAACCTTGCCACAGCCACCAGTGAAATGTTGGCTTATTTAGCCTGCCCAGAGAAGCTGTGGCTGCCCCTGGATCCCTGGAAGTGTCCAAGGCCAGGTTGGACAGGGCTTGGTGCCACCTGGGCTGGTGGAAGGTGTCCCTGCCCACGGCAGGCTCTTGGAATGAGATGAGCTTTAGGGTCCCTTCCGAACCCAACACTCTGGGACTTGGTGATTTTGTTGAAAACCTCAGCCAAAATTCAGGTGTACTGGAGCACCTTGGTTCTGTTATTTTGCTCCCACTCATTGTTCTTTAAGCTCCTTAACTTTTGCCCTGCCTCACTTTTCACACAGTCAGGGTCCAGAAGTGTGGGGTGCAGGAAGTTGCATGCCTGTGAAGCCTTTCAGTGGATGGAATATTGCAGTATCCATTTATTATTAATTGTCATTAGCACTAAAAAGCCATGAAAGCTCTTAGCAGCTTGTTTACTTCATGCAGCTCATACTGAGGACTCCTCTCTAGCTCTTGAGATGGTGCAGTAGTTGTAAATAGAACTTAAGAAGCAATAAATCCTCCTTTCGCTGCTGTGTGCCACTTTGGGAGGCAGCTGCTTGTCTCCTGTGCTGATGTTGGCCAGGATGGGGCTGGAAGGAGCAGTGGGGTTTCTTCCATGAAATGCATGATTACACCCTGTGCCAAAACCTCAGAGGAGAGTATTTCCACCCCTTGGCTGATTCTTATGAGTAATGAGGATCTGAGTGCACATCCACCAGCATTCCCACCCCATCTTGTTGTGTACAGTTCAATTCCATTGGTCCTTCGGCCAGAAAATTCCATGTCCTTTTGGTTTTTTCCCTGTAGATACTGTCCCACTCTGAGAATTTATCCATCATCAAAGGTCGCTTTGCCAACAAAAGGTCATTTTACCAGCAAAGCACAGAAGGGGTTTGACTTCCTGCTTGGTTTGGCTGCAGGACCTGGCAAAGGGGATTTGTACCCTGGGGGGGCAGTGACAGTACCACCAAGGGTACCACACACTCATCTTGCAGGGCTTTTCTCATTTCTTTGAGTTTCTGGTAAAGAATCCAGTGTAGGCATATGCATTGGAGCGCTAAGTGAAGGCAGAGGATTAAATCCAGCATGGATTCTATACAAAGTGGAGTCAGTATTTGCAGCTGAGGCCACTGTGGATCCAGTGAGTGGCTAAAGAGAACTCTTACTATGTTGTCCATGTGCTCTTTGCCTTCTCACCTTGGTGTTAGGGTGTGTTGGGCATAGAGAAACATGTCAAGGCTGTAGCTGCAAAATGCATAACACTGGTGCTGCATTCCTGGAATATCCCAGCACTGTTAATTTGATCCGAGTCAGGTGTACTCATGTGGTTACATTTCTGTCCATTCAGCCAAACATATGACAGAAGTTTATGTTGGCTTTTCTGCTCTCTGCTGGTGTTACATTAGCTGTGAGATGACAGATGATACTTCCTCCAGGAAAAGGTTTGCTGGGACAAACTCACCCATCAACTTCTTTTAAACTTTGCTTTGGCAGTGTGAGTTGATATACAACCAGCACTTGGAGTTTGAAGGCTGCAGGGCTTTTCACCAGGCAATTGTCCCCCTCAGACTGGGTTTATTGTGCAATCAAACCACCATCTTAGTGCCTGTCAGTGCAGAGGGCTCTTGGTTTCTACCTTCTACCTGTGCAAACACCTTGTATCTGCATGCCTTGGAGCAAGGCCACCTTAAGCACACTGCCCCTTGTTTCACAAGGAATAAAAGTGGTTAGTGTTGCCAGCTGACCACCAACAGGAGCAGATTGGTGCGTAAAGTTTACAAACACCATAGCAGGGAGGGTTGATGGTGCTGCAAGGACAAATGGGTAACATTCCTTTAGAGGAAAGTCGCATCTGAATCCCGATCAAGTGAAGGAAAAGGTCATCGTGGTAAAATCGGATGAAAATTATGAAAAAGTGTTCCAAGGAAATAGAAAATGCACCATCCCCTGCAGAAGCAGCACACAGACCTTGTCACAGAGCAGGGCTGCCCAGCTGAACTGGGGCATTTCCAGTTCTGCACTGTGTAATGGCCACAGCGAGCTCAGAACTGTGATTTCAACATCAGGTATCAAAGAAAGCAATATGCATGTGTGTGTATATATAATATATAGTGAGAGGTGCGATCTTCAACATCAGGTATCAAAGAAAACAATATATATGTGTGTACATGTCTATATAATATATAGTGAGAGGTGCCAGGCTTTCTGTGGCCAGGGTGCTGAAGCGTTCTGTGGCCAAGGTGCTGAAGGCCATTTTGCTGGGCTGCCCTTGGCCCCACCACTGCTGTCAGCCTTTGCGCTGCACCCAGTGAGTGCTCAGGGAGCAGTAGCCCTGGGTTTGGGGCTTGGCGTCTGTTACTTTGAGATCCTGAAACATTAGCTCCTGGCAATTAATATAATTACGTCATTAATGTCACACCCCTGATGTTACTGTGTGTCAGAGTCAGACAATTGCAGTGTTGTGATTTCTTAGTTATGTAAAAGGCGATTAAGGCAATTAAGTGGGTGATTAAAGCTGCTCAGTCAGAGGTGCTGACTGATGCTATTACCAAGCAGCAGCACTGGTGTATAGTAACAGTGATGTAAAGTACCTCCAGCAGCAGGGACTTGCTTCTTGGGGGCCTGGGGGGTTCTCCAGCGAGCCATCCCACACCCTCTCATCCCCCATGTCTCAGCCATGGTGATTTACTGAAAGGTGTTGAGAAACGAGCACATACAGCACCAACTACATGGTTAAATAAAAAGCTTCAATGTTCCCTTTGAAATGAGCATTATTGGCTTTATTTAATTAAATATGGATTTACACTATAAATATTGGAGCTCATAGAGCCCATATTTCAATTAATGGATCATTTGTATGTCATGCTCGCTTTGTAATTACTGGAATGTGAAAATACAATGAATTGAAATTATTTCCCCTCCTCTTCAAATCTGAGCAAGCATCAGATAGAAACTGTTTTCCTGCCTAGAAGTGTGTGAGCATGTGGCTGCACCCAGCACAGCCACACGGGGACCAGGAAGGAGAGGGGGTTTTTGTCAGGGCATTGCAGGGAAGAGCATGTGGGGTGTGCAAGGCTTCTGTCTCGATACTGTCAGCAGCAGTTCAGCAGGACAGAAAGCTGCCTAAACATCAAGTGTTTTACTCCCAGGGTGACTCTGGCTGTTAAGTTGACAAACACAATGTACCCTTTGGTGCAAAGGATGTAGATTTGTTGGGTTGTTTCTGGTCAGGGCCTCAAACAAGCCTGTTCAGAAGCTGTACTCAGCAGTTCCGTCATAAACTGTTTGATGGGGAGTTGTGGGGTAAGGACTGGGTTTGATTTTTCGTGCCCAGAGAGCAAAAAACATGGAAAATGCCATTGTTTCTTGTCTTCTGAACACTGCCCACACGCATTTTTATAGTCCCCTCCTTCTGTTTGCAAGGATGTGGTATCCATTTTCTGGAGCATTTTATGTTAAAAAGAAATATAAATAAATATGTCAGGCTTTGCATCAAACAAACCCAGTGGTAATTGAGACTGGCAAGGATCTGCTGTCAGGAAATGGGGCCTTATTATTCTCTGCAGCAGCCCTGGCCTCGGCCCTCTCCTCCTGCTCCTCGTCCCTGTCTCACCAGGCAGATGGCAGCCGGCACAGCACCGGAGTCTGCCCGGCCACCATTTCCCAACCAGCGAAAGGAGGCTCGGAGGGCCTGGCCGGGAGCTGCCATGGCATACATAATTCCATCAGAAAATATCCAAGGGTGGAAATCATTGTTCTCCGAACTAGCTGAGCTGGAGCCAGAGCAGAAATACTAAAGTCAGTTGTGCCTTTGAGCTGCCTATAACAGCGCCCTTTGGAGACCCATTTCATACAAAATTTGAAGCCTGTGTTTATTGCCCATTAAAGCAACCTTTATTTTATGGCAAATGTTGCAGTAATTGCCTTTTACGAAGAGCACTTTGTAACACACATGCACTGTTGAAAGAAAACCACTCTGGTATTGTCTATCGGGACTTAATGGCGCAATTAATTTTACTCCATCTGTTCCTGAGACTTTAAAGGAAAATGGATTTTTTTTTTGAGCGCACTTTAATGAAGAAGATAAAGCGGCCCGGCTGGTGTCCCACAGGCTCAGCGCAGTAAGTTCAGATTATTGCTCAGTCTGTCAGAATGGGCTGCTCCCCTCGGCAGCCGCGCAGCCAGCAGCCCGCGCTGGCCCCTCGCCGCGCCATTCCTGATGACAAACTGCCAGCCGGCTCCCACAAAAGCGCGATTAAAATGTCAGCACAGGATGACGAAGGGGCCAAGAGGGTCCTCGGAGACAAACTGTGTTGGGTATGAGTTAATACTTCACTGCAGTGCGAGGCTGGGCTGCTGCTGCTTCAGGGAAGTGCGCGGCAGAGCTGTACAAAGGGCTGGTGTGAGCACACGGCTGCACCTCTGCTGCAGCCGGAGCCTGGCACGACCCCCCGGCTGCCGCGGCTTTGGACCGGCTCAGGGCTGCCAGGCCGGCCGAGCCGCTTCATTTTATATCCACCAGCCCATATTGCACTGAGAAATGGGGCTGCAGGATTTGTTTCGCTTCCCTGGCACTGCCGTGTGGGGCAGGAGAGGGGCAGGGATGCTGTTGGGGGGCAGCAGAAGCTGCCGCAGGCGGGGCGGGGGGCTTTACACAGGCTCTGCAGATGGGCAGTTTGCAGCAGAACCTGGGGCCTGGAGGCCCCAAGGCTCCATGTCCTGGAGCTGGGGCTGCTGTGGGGGCAGAAAACCCTGCTCTGCCACAGCCAGGCCAGCACCATGGAGGGTCAGTGTTCTGGGGTGTGTGACAGCACCGTGGGTGACTGAGGCTCCTTTTCCCAGCAGCCTAAACCAGGACAGAGCCTCCCCTGAGCATGGTCTCGGCACAGTCCTGCTGGCACCAGGGGTTGTGGGGGGTTCAGGGCCCCATTTATGCTGGTGGGGCTGGGGCTCCTTGGAGAACAAGTGACCTGAGCACGAGTCGTGAGAGCTGAGGCTCTGTCATGCCATGCCAGTGCCCCCAGTGTCCCCCAGCCATGCTCAGCCCGCATCCCTTCGCAGGGAACGGCGATCCCAGTGCGGGTCCATCAGTGCAGATTGGCATGGCCTCAGCCCTCACCAGTGTTTGCTGACTTTGTGGAGGGGTAGGACCCACTTTGTCACTGCAGCTCAATTCCCAGAGAGCCCTCCTGAGTAGTTTCTGGGGGTGTGAGAGTGACAAAAGGCTGTAATGAAAAGGAGAGGAGATTGTCAGCGCTGGCATCCCGCTGGGAGCGATCTGCGCTCCTCCTGGGCAGCAGGTGGGAGCCGCGCCATTGTCCCTAATGGTTATTAGCTAGCGATGAGCAGGACAAATGTGGGGTCACCTCTCCCGCTGGCAGGGCAGCAGTTGCAGGATTTAAAGCCCCGAGGAGAGAAAGAAATGACATGGTTAGTACCTACAGCTCAGGATGTGACCTGCTCACTTTTAAATGATCTGTTAGACTTTGGGGGAGGGAGAGCTGAGGACTGCTAGAGCAAGTTGAATTCAAAATATATTGCCTACTTGAATTAAATGCAATCAGAGACATTCACTGATATCATAATGGCTCTTGAATAATCAGCACAAGACATAGCACTGGGCTATTGACTATTTAAAGCGAGATCCAGCAAGACAGCGACTGCAGTGAGCTGCCTTTGGCGAGGGGTGGGTTTTGTTTCCAGTGCCATGTGCTGATTCCCAATGAAGATTTAAAGCCAAGGATATAAAACAGGAAGCCTTTACATTTCCAATAAAACTTGCTTGCTTCTTGCTGTTCATGTTCAATTAAAAAAAAGACAATGTCTTCCTGGGTTCCCATGCTCCTTGTGGATTTGCCTCATCCCACCTCTCCGATGTGCTCATCTGTGACATCTCACCCCTCCCTGCTCCTCTGGGCCTCCTCTTCCTCCCTCCCTCCCTCCCTCCTTCCCCTCAGAGCTTTCCACGGTTGGGGATTGATCTTTCTCTTGTGCCCATTTAACTGGAACAGCTCTCCCTGCTCTCCCCTGAGCCGCTTCCTCGCCTCAGGTTGCTCCTTAAAAAATACTGATTTGCTGTTCTCTGCCGCCAGTGCTAAATGCTGCATTATCACACCTTGCCCCGCTATTTCCAGTTTCCTATTTTTGCCTCGTCATTACGAGCCTGTATGAATTTGTACCTTGTTGCCATTAAGTTTCAGTGTTTTTCAGAGCCACCTTTGCCTGGCAGCGTGGCTCGCCCTGCGTGGGAGCTGCTGACCCTGATGTGTGCAGTGCATGTCCTGGTGCTGTTAATGGCAGCGCAGCCCGCGCGCCCCGGGAGCTCCGAGCACTTTGCAAACAGCGCTGGAGCTCGGGGTCTCCCGTGGGGGGAACACATTGGGTTCCAGCTGGATGGGCAGAGCACGGGGCTGTGCAAATGTCTCGCAGAGATGAGGCTGGGCCAGCCTGGGGAAGCGCAGGGCTCACACCGCCACGGCCTGGGAGCAAGGCTCCTCTGCCTGCTGCTGCAGAGCAGCTCGTGGTGCTTTCTTCGGGGGATTTGTATGAAACTAAATTGTATTGTATCGGATTAGAGCTCCATAAGTTTACTATTTGCAGTGCAGCATACATCTGCTCCCCCAGTAATCTCCCCTTGGATGGGCCGCGCGTTTGTTCTGCGAGCCGCTTCAACAGGAAAATAAATGTGCCCATATCAGTGTGTTATTGAGGGAGTAAAGGGATGCAGCTGGTCCCCAGCTCATTCAGCAAACCTGTGCTGTGACTTACAGCTCTGTGCCCTGCACGCTGTGCCACCGGCTCTGCACAGCACTGCCTGCTAATGGGAGGGCTTAGAAGTAGGTTCAGTCAGGGCAAGATTCCTGTCTAGCACTCGGTCCTTTCCAAACCCTGCGGTAAATCCCCTTCTGAATGGAGCACTGTGCTGGCCTTTCAGGGCTGGGGAGAGGGGAGGATTGAAAGATTTGCCTTTGCATTCTGCACGGCTCGCCTGACGCAGACATATAAACCACAGGAGGTTTGTGCTTGTGTTTTCCCAGCTCATTTCCCATAGCCTGGGAAGTGATCCCTGAGTGTCAGGTGGCATGCAGGCCACTTTCCATGTCAAGGAAAGCAAAAGAAACCAGTCTGCTCCTCTGTGTGGCTAGCTCTTATTTATCCTTTAAAGTGTTTCTTACCCAGCAGTGGAAATTCTGTCCCCCAGTTACCAATTTGGACTGGGATGGCATCTCTGACACTGAGCTTTGCTTCAGGAGCTCTCCATCTCAGGGATGGGGAACCTTTCAGAGCTGCAGGATCATTTTTTCACCCTCAATAGAGTTTTGGTCAATTTCCAAAATCTATCTTTCCCTATTCACTGAGGGAAATTAAATGCCAAGATGGCTCTTCTTGGCAGCTCCTGGCTTCAGAGAGACTTTTTGTGCCTGCTGGATGTGCCTGGCCTGGTAGGTATGGCCAAGGGGCAGTGAGAGGCTCCCAAAAGAATGAGTTTCTTTGCAGTACAAAAAATTGGGCTCTCGATTTTGTTCTGAGGGGGTTGAGTCACAAGTGATTCTAAGGAAAAGCTTGACCACACAAGGAGCAGAATTTCGTTTTTCTGTACTTACATGAAAGCTCAGCATCCAGCCTGGCCTGGGGAGTCTGAGGGATTCAGGCTTTCACAGAAAGTGCCAGTATCATAGCAGCTCCCAAGAGAGCCATGCACCCAGTTAGAGTCACTTGAGGCATGCTCATGGCAGGAGTGGAGATCAAAGATGCACTCACTTGCAGAGGTTGGGGTAACTGGAAGACAAAGCACCTCAGCACTCAGGACTTAAGGCATTAGTGTTTATTTACTGTTTCACACATGTAACCTGTGGTGTGCAGGACACCCTCACCAGCCTTGTTTCTTCTCTCCTATGTGCAGCAGTGTCAATCAGAGGTAGATTGGACTTGACACAAGTAGGAATGAACCCAGACCATGGGGATGTTGTCAAAGAATTGGTTAGATTTGAGTTGAGACTTAAAATTGTTTTCTTCATGTTTACAAAAAAGTGAAATCAAAAGTCAAACGCCCACTCTGTGACATGCTCAGGTGGTGGCAACACCTGGACCTGTGTTCCTGAGGAGTCCGAGGAGTCCCAGCATGAATATCACGGTGAAAACCAGGCTGGGAAATCAACACCCAACATTTCAGGAGGTCTGCGAGAAAGGCCCAACACACTGAAGAAAACACAGAAAACAGTAGGAAGCATCTCTCCATTGCAATACACTTAAAATACCACTCTGACCCGAGGGATGTGTATAATAGCATTTTAAGACAGATCTTTGAGAGCAAACATTGAGTTTGCCCTCGTGGATTAGATCAGCAGTAAACAAATGCTGTTGTTGTGAGATGGAGGTGGCAGGAGCTGGCAGAGGCCCTGTGGAGTGTGTGAAGGGGACAGGAATTCTCCCTGGCTCCTTGCAGAACCCAGATGGTGCCCTGAAGCCCTTCCTTTGATTTCCTAAACTCCTTTGCTGGTGCTAGTGAGCCTGAAATTACCAGTCCTCAGATGTAGTGCGTGGTTTACAGGTAAGCCAAGCCCCATGCCCAAGCGCCCATCTGCTTTTGCCAGGACACAGATCTGCATCTGAATTCACTTTTTTTTCCAGCAGCCCCATCTTTATGCTCACTCCAGCTGGAGCTCCCTGCTTTAAATGTTGTTAGAACTTTGCTCTGAGTCTGGGGCTGAATTTTCTGGCCCATCTCTGAAGGATGCTGCTGGAGGGCCCTCCCTGCCCTGGGGATGGTGGTGCAGAGTGGTTGAAGGCATCACTGGGACCTGCAGGAGTGCTTTGCTGGTTGGCTTGGCTGTGTATGGTGCGAGGTGCTGCTGGACATTCACACACAGGTCCTTCATCCCTTCCTCTGCTTTATTTTGCCTGTCTGCAGGAGAGCTTAAGAGCTCAGCTTTCACCTGGTGATTTCTGATCCGTGGGTTGGGGGCTCTGTAAGCCTGATCACCATCACCCTTTGGTGACAGCAGGGACACCCATGGCTGTGTGGGAAGGCAGTGAGAGAGCCCACACTAAACACAGATCCTGAATCCTCAGCCTTGCCAGGGGCTGAGCATCACTGTGACAGAATGCCAGGCTGGGCCAGGCTGGAAGGGACCCCAGAGGGTCACTGGTGCCACCTCCCTGCTCAGGCAGGGCCATCCCAGAGCCCAGGGCACAGCAGTGTGTGCAGAGGGCTCTGCAATATCCCCGCTCAGGGAGACTCCAGCCCTCTCTGGGCTCTGTTCAGGACTTGCTCCCTGCCCAGGGAAGAAGTTCTGCCTCTTGCTGCATCTGCCCCTGCCCGTGGTCCCTTCTGTCCCTCCACCACAGTGTGAGTGACCTGGTGGGAGTGGACAGACCCCCTGCGAGGGGGCAACAGGGCAGAGCAGACACAGAAACTTTGGAAAGGCTTCCTGGCAGCAAAAGCCGAGGGAGGAAAGGCAAAAACCCTTCTCCAATAAATTCCACAGTTCATGCTGCCTTAAAAGCTTGTCGTGATTTAGGCTTTTGTTAAAAATTCCACCTCTTGATCTTCAAAACTCTGGCTAATGATGGAAAAGAAAAATCCAAAACCACAGACCTCTACAGAGTTTTATATATTTTATAATAAAATAACTTTCCCATGACTTCCCTCATAATAATATTTTTCAGAAAGCAGGAAGGCTGACTGGTGTTGCTGGAGTGCAGCTTTCTGCTTTAATGGGCTGCAGCTGAGGCAGCTCAGAAGGCACTGAGGGTTTGGAGCGGGGGCAGCAGGAGTTAACTTCACACCCCTGCTGAGCGCCTGGACCCACAGCAACTTGGGCTTGTCAGGTTGGGAGAATTTCTGCAAATGAACTTTGCAAAGAATTATGCAGGGCTTGGCATTACAGTATTACACACTCGCCTGTTCTCAATCACTCACTGGAACTTATTTTGTAGTTAACCTCCATAAAGGACTGCACAACCGAGCAAAGGCCTGTCACACACACATTATTTAGAAGCCCTTATTATTATTTTATTGCCAGTCCTTGACAGCTGAGGAAAAGCCAAGCGCTTTAATCTTTCTTTCCCTTTAGTTTACAGTGTAAGAGCTGCATGTAAGATGGATTTGATTAATATGTAACAGAGATGCAATTCTCTGTAAAATGTGCTGTACTTTAGAACCCTGGAAAACAAACTGCATCACAATGGCTTAAATCTCAGTCCATTGTATTATATAGACATCATAAATAATAGAGAGCAGGCAGATATTGCTGCAGGCTTCATCTACATAACACATCTGAGCTCTCTATAATGTGTTCAACTTGTCACTTTTAGTACAGAAGAGAGGCAATAAAGCTAACAGCTGACTAAACCACATCAGCCTTGCTTCCACTTCCAGGGTGGTGAATGCTCATTAAGCAATCTTAGCTGTGACTTTTAAAATCCATAACTCTTACAAATGTAAAAAAGTTGCCACAAAAGATTAAGCGCAAAATACATGTCAAAGCATTAATTTTCGGCGTGTAGATTCCAACCACCGCAAACCTCAAATATTTCTTTCCCTTTTGTTTTATATGTGCTTTTGGTTAAAACAGATCTTCATAAAAAATATTTGTTTCCATCTGGGGCAGCAAATAACCTCTGTGATTGTAGGGAGTGAAGGAGAAGTGTTTTTCATGCAGCCAGGACAGGCTGTACTCCTGCACCCCAGCAGGATTTTCACTTGGCAGGAATGCTGGCGTGTCAGCTGGGAGATTGGGGATGGAATCACTCCCTGGGCAGAGTTCAAGTGTGGCACGACCCAGAGCGAGGTGGTCCCTCCCAGGGGTGAGGGTGAGGGCAGACCCTGCGTTAGAGACAGGGCAGGAGGAGCTAAAGGTTGGGCACAAAGCACAAAGCCCAGGCCCAGAGCTTGGGAGCCAACCCCTTTATGCTAGGAGATGGTGTAGGGCTGAAGGCAGGGTCAGGACCATGAGGGATGAAGGATAAATGAGCACCCAAGTGCTTGTGGAGCTGCTGCTCTGGGCTGATGGATTTCGTGGGGCACCCATGGGAGAGGCTCCATCCCAGCGCTCAGGGTGCAGGTGTTGTCCCCAGGGACTTGCTCTGTGCCCCAGGACTTTGTGCCTCTGCCAGCCCCTCTGGTACCAGCTGTCAGATTGGCCCCCGTGGCTCCTGTGGATGCACACATTGTCCTTTCAATTCTCCAGAGGCTGTGCTGGGATGTCAGTGGCAGTGCCCCAGCACCCCTGTTTGGAGATTGGCCAGGCATCTCCAGCAAAATGCCTCCTTGTTCTCCAGCTACCTCCAAACCACCCTCAACTCCAGCCACGGGAAGGGGAAAAGCAAGTAGAATTAGGAATTTACATTAAGTAATTCCTAAGTGTTTAGAAGTGTTTAGAAGAATGTTTAGAAGAATGTTTGTTGTAGGCAAAAAAAAAAAATTTAAAAAAAATTTTGAAATGTTTTCATCAAAAAGTCATGGGCTGGAGGGTCTCTGCTGGTGTCCAGTGGCCAAGAGGTGCTCTCCCAGGAGCCAGCACAGAGGAGTTTGCCAGCACTGGGGGTATCCCGAAAAGCCCTGGACTCGGGAGCCAGTGGCTCCCAAGGGTTTTGTCACAATCCAGTTGTGAGAAAAATCCAGATGGGGCTGAGGGGGCAGTCCTGCCCTTAACCCTGGCCTGGGGAGGGTTTATCAGGCAGTTAATCTCCAGGAAAGCTAAAGGCTTTAAAGAGAGAAGTAAGTAATATGTAGGCTTTGCTTTGGCTTTTTGCACAAAGGAATTTCATCTTGTGACAAAAAAAAATTGCTTCCAATTATAAGGGAAACATTTCAAGGGCAAAAAATGCAACTTGGAAAGTGTAATCCCCCCTTGCATGAGGGTGGGTGCCAGGCTGTCCTACTCAAAGGCTTTGTTTTTGTAGTGCTGACACAAAGTCCGGATTTAGAATGGAAAAGTTCTGAAAGGAGATTCCCCCCCTCCCTTTTACCCCTAATTTCCCATCAGATATGAAAAAAGCTTTCTGCAATAGAGTCAGTGATGTTGCATAGGTGTGGGGCAGAGGTCTGTGTGGGACACACTGGCAGGGCTGTGGGAGGGGTCTCTGGAAGGCTGTGGGGTGGAAATGACACAGGGAATTGTTTCCAGTTTCCCCAAGAAGCCAATCCAGCCTTTTGGCCGCCCCCTCCCCACGGCCTTGCTGTGGTCCCTTGTTAATCATGGACAGGGAACTGCATGGGCTCCTTGCAAGAGGAGGGAGCAGAACTGAACAGGCAGCTTTATGTCTTATTAACACTCTTTTCTGGCAATTGTACCGTTTCAGTGTCTTATCTTTTACATCTTCAAGCAAAACATTAATACCTGAGGCTGATTATTCTTGAATTCAAGTGTGCCGTAGTCCCCTCCTCCCCCCTAATGGCACCTGGGACTCTCAGAGGGTGTGATGCTGTCACACAAAAAGTCTTTAAGAATCTTTCACTCCAGGCTGACATCCCCACAGGATGCATTTTAGCAGTTTCAGAAGCTCTTCTTTCCCAGGGGGGTTATTAAATGTCTGTCGTGAATGTGGACTGGTATTCGCAGCGTTCATTTCAGATTTAAATCGGTTTGAACGTTCTGTGTTAGGTGGTAAAGAAAATGCAGTATTATTTAGAGGCTGTGGTCATGGGAGCAAAATTGGGAGTGATGTGACAGCTAGGAGCTCTCGAAGAATCAGAGGTGAGGAAAGGGAAAGGATTGTCCCAGCAGTGTCATTGTGCTACTGAGGAAAATGATAAAAATGCCATCCTGTGTGCCAGTTCCACTTGGGCAGCATGTGGAGAAGTGTAAGGTATGGATCTGTTCTGGGCACAGAGCTGGGGAAGGAATAGGTACAGTCAGGTACAGTCAGGTAGGTCAACTGTGTCTTTCATGCCCAGCATGAAAACAGAAAATTCTCTGAGTTTTTGGTAGCTAGAAGCTATTTCTTTTATTGGAACATAAATATAATCTTATTTTTTGTCTTTATTCTTCACTCTATGTGTGCTTATCATGCTCCTGAGAGTGCTGAATGGGGCTTCCTGTACTTGAAGAGGGAGAGTGACTTTTTACATGGGTGACAGTGATAGGATAAGGGGGAATGGGTTTAAACTAAAAGAGGAGAGATTTAGATTAGATGTTAGGGAGAAGATCATTACTCAGAGCAGGGTGAGGTTGCCCAGAGAAGCTGTGGCTGCCCCTGGATCCCTGGAGGTGTTCCAGGCCAGGTTGGACAGGGCTTGGAGCAGCCTGGGACAGTGGGAGGTGTCCCTGCATGTGGGGCAGATGAGCTTTAAGGTCTGTTCCAGCCCAACCCATTTTGGGGTTCTATGAAGGAGAGTTGGTTTATTAGCCTGAAAGAAACTGGAGAAGAAAAAAAATTGTAGAAGGAGGAGGTGGACAAAAAACTGGAAAATACAGAACCAATGTGCTCTTCAGCAAAAGAGGTATTCATTCAAATTCTCCAGTTTCCTCAGGATATGTCTATATTTCAGTGCCTTGCCATATGTTGGAATGACAGCAAAGTTTACCCTTAATATTTTTCCAGGCACTTCAATGTTAAAATGATAGATAGACTTCACACACGCTCTCAACACGCGGCGCTGGTGCGAACGCGGAGGATAGAGAGGCTGAGTGAGTCTGTTAGGCCTTTTTTTCATCGTTGCTCTGTGCTTGAATTCTCGTCTTGGCCATCCGCTGCATCCCAGTGTGCATTGGTGAGCACCCCTGCTATGGAATCCCAGAATCCCCGAATCCCAGAATCAGTTAGGCTGGGTGAAGATGTCCAGGCTGGTTTGTGTGTTTGTTTTCTGGTTTCCCACTCTTTGCCACAGGGATTAGATTTTACCTCACGCCCATGGGGGTGCGGGAGCTGTGCCTTCGAAAGCACGACCACTTCACTGAGCTCCCCTTTGGAGGCCGTCCAGGAGCAGCGTGTTAGGAAGGGTCACCGAGGGAAGAACAAAGCCTGTTAGCTCTCCATGCACGAGGTAATTGATGTGTTAGGGCTGGTACAAGATTAGCCCAGCTGTAACATTTAAATAGCCTGTCTGCAGATCACTTGCACTGAAAGAACCTCGGAGGGGAAACACGCCAAGAGGTCTTCCTGCCGGGACTACAGCTCTGCAGGAAGATCAGAATCAGCCCTCCACAGCGCAGCCTGATACCTGCCTTACCCTCCTCTTTATTACTATTGATCCGAAAGAGAAAATGTTTTAGCAATTCTGGACAGCTAATCAGTGTCATCTGATTCCCATGTCGGCGTGCCAGTGAAGGACAGCATGTGGGAGCGTGTCTGTGCTCTGCCTGCTGGGGGATAAATAGAAGTCTTCAGTCTCCCAGGCTGTCAATCCACAGCTTTCCCTAAGTGCCACCTTCCAGCACTGCTGTTGGGAGGCAGAGCCAAAGCAGCTCCGGAGCATCCTCTGCACGAGGGTGTTGTCTCTCGGCTCCCTGGAGGCTCCTGGCAGAGCCACTCGTGCACTGGGCAGTGCAACAAACTGCCTGCAAATAAATAAAGTGACTCACAAACAGCGGCGATGGGGGAGAAAATGGTGCGATAACATTTGCGAGTGAATAATGTCGCTGGGGCGAATGGGATCCGACAGGAATCTTAGCTCAGCAGCAGCTCCTGAACTCTTTACGGCACAGCCAGATGGCCTGGTGCAACAACAGCCTTTCAGAATTAATAACTGCTGCTCTGGAGGGAGAGCTTCATGCAGGAGCCGTTTCGCATTTCGGCAGGAGTATTTTTTTTTTTCTTGGTGCTTTCTGGCTGCTTTTCTCCGGGTGAGATGTCAGAAGTGCTCAAAAGGGGGTTTAAAAAAAGGAGAGATTCTCCATCTCCTTTTCCACTTTCTTCTTTTCCCCCACTCCCTCCGTGCTGCCTTCCCTCTGCCTTTGGCTTCGAACATTGCAGCTTTTAATCTAGAAATTATGGTAACTTGTATGTGCATTTTGAGAGTATATCATTGCTGCAGTTAATTAACAGTTATTAGCGTTAGCGTACTGTGCTGTATTATATGTCACAAATCATCGAGTCTCCCTGTGCAGTTACAGCAATTAAGAACTCCATCACACCTTCTGTATAGTCATTTGGTTCTCTTCCAGGTCTTTTCAAAACTGGAAATTGCTAATCAAATCATTTCTGCTCTGTGCCTCGGTATCGTTTATTCCATTCCTAATGATGTGCGACTTTTTTTTTTCCTTGGCCGTTAACAGAGGCATCCATGCGTCTAACCCATTTCACACCACCGTCATGCTTTGGAGAGGCGATAATGAACTTGCAGGAGGAAGTGGAGGCTTTGCTGCTTCTCCCCCCTGCTTGTGCTGCTGCTTCTTTTTTTTTTTTTTTCTTTTTTTTTTTTTTTTAAAGCCAATGTCTTTCCTGCTGTTGGGTGATTGAATTTTGAAACTGTAAAATGCATTGACAGACTGACAAACCCAAGTTGCCAGAGCTGGAGCTATCACAGTTTAGCTTCAATTCAGAGCTCAGTGAGATTCCTGCCTGATCAATTTGTCATCCCTCTAAATGGAAACTAATTACTTCCCAGGGAAAGATTGCAGGCAAATATCACCCTTTGCATCAGCAGCCTTCTGCAGTGAGGTGGAAGCAAAGTCCAAAGGGTTTTAACTAACAGAGGAGAGCATGAACCACTTCATCTCTTGCCCCTTTCCGTGGCCTGTCAGGGAGAGTTTATTTTATTCATGCTGTCAGTAAAATTGCCTTCACGTTTGCCTGGGTCGTATGTCAAGGGCATATTTCGCTTTCCAGGTCAGCTGCAAGGGAACGAACGTC
The DNA here is from genome assembly GCA_036630365.1 of Acanthiza pusilla. Taxonomy (NCBI): domain Eukaryota; kingdom Metazoa; phylum Chordata; class Aves; order Passeriformes; family Acanthizidae; genus Acanthiza; species Acanthiza pusilla. Next base: position 1,840,151 of record JAXCHO010000048.1, on the reverse strand, counting down.
ATGATCCTGACAAGGATGTTTGATGTCATCTGAACACAGAGTCCTTTCTCTTCTCCCGAGATTGATGATTCTGTACAGCTGAAGCCCAGGGCAGATTCCTGTGGGTTTCTGTGTCTGTTCCACTTTCCTTGGAGTGTCCCAGTAGTGTCCGTGGCGTGGCTGAGCACACCACAGGGTTGGGTGGGCTTGGGAAAACTTTGTCATGGAGGCACAGTTGTGGACACAAACAGCTGTGAGTGCTGTGTGTTGGAGAGGAGCCGTCCTGTGAGCTCCTTGGAGCTCTGCAAGTCCAAGGGGTCATTTCTGATCCATCCTGTGAGCTCTTTGGAGCTCTGCAAGTCCAAGAGGTCATTCCTGAGCCCTTGGGGACCTACTGACCACTCAGCAATCCCACCCTAACTTGCCAAGTAGCCACACCAAGGAAGCCATACATCAGCTTCTTGAGCCAGCTGGTCCATTCACTTCTCTTTGCCTTGATATACTCTTCTGTAAAATATGTAACAGCATAACGTGACCCTCATGGTGAGATTTTCTGAGGCTTACATTGTTTTAGCAAAACATACCAGGAAGGAGTGGGTGCAGAGCAGTGGCTGGTGCCTGCTGCAGGCAGGAGGAGCTCCTTCCCAAAGCAGAGATATCTCCTATGGATGTGTAGATGCCTCCCCTCTCATCTCCCCTTGCACTGGCCACCACAGCCTCGACCTTCTGCTCTCACCTCTCCAAGTATTTTCATGACTTTATCAGACAACATGACTAAATTTAAGACTGAACTTCCTGATTTTGTTCTCTTTGTTTTATTTTATTTGCAGTTATGCAACCGTAAGTATTGTAAAAGTAGAATTTTGGAAGAAAAACCTATTATAGGATAAAGTTGAACTGAATGTGGTGAGCCTTGCTGATGGTGAGGGTCACTTTTTTTGGAAGAAGGATGTATGGAAAACTTTAAGTGCAGAGCTGACATCCTTGGCATAAGAAATCTCAGTAGCAGAAAGCAGTTCAGAAGGTTGTCCCCCACGCTTGTTCTTGTGCCATTCCCTGTAAAACTGATGCTGCCTTTCCTCAGAGACCCTCAGTTTGTTGCAGTAGGACTGTCCTTGTGTTGGAAGGACCACACCCAGCTCTCCATATGATCCAGAGTCACAGGACACACCACGGGCTGGGGAGGGCAGGAGAGGTTCACAGGAGGGAGATGGCAGCAGCTCCAGGGAGCTCCGTGCTGTGGGATGATGGGGGATGAGTGTGTGCTTGAGGGAGCAATGGGATGGGGGTGTCCCTGCTCAGTGACCTCTTCCCATGCCTGTTTCACCCACACAAGCTCTGGTGCCCACGTGCTGTGGCACTGGGAGCTGCTGGGAGCCTCCCTGTGTGTTCCCAGGGGCTGTTGGGGAGCTTCCATTGACATGGAAGTACAACAGAGTTGTGGTCTGTGCCAAAGGTCTGAGCTGCAGATTCCTGCAGATCATTCCAGTTGTAAGACATTAATTTGCCACTCTGCAGAAAGGTGTGAGCTCCTTCTGAGCGTTGCTGAAATGGGGGTGGAATTTGAGTCAGCCTTGCTTGACAGTTTCCTCCTCAGGTTAATTCTTCGGTATGTGAGATGTGAGAGGTCTGGGACTTGCATTCAGGAAGTGATTTGTGTCATATAAACAGCTGGAAGGGCAGAAAAAGAGGCTCTGCAAAATTACAAACTTCAAATGGAAGGAGGTTATGGATGCCAGGGACCCTCTGCTGCTTTGGGGATGGGTTTGCTGGCACTGAGCTAATCTGTTGTCATTGTTATTTCAGAAATGCAATGCTGTGAAGGGCTGAAGCCTTGTCTGGTTTCCATGTTTTTTTCCTAATGAACTATCACAGTTGGACAAAACTTGCTTTTTTTGGCTTTTTTTTGTTTTCCCCTGGAAATCTCCTGTGTGTCCCTAGTGTAAAACTTGGGGTCTGTGTTGATGTACATCCCTCTCTCCAGCAAACAGTGCCAGGCTGATGTGCAGTGACAGCAACGTGCTGCGACTAAAATGAGTACCAGGTTCCGCTGGTTCCTGTGAAATGTTAGATGTTTGAATTGTTTATGGGCTCTTGAAAAATTTATGCTTAATCACTGCTTTGCCTGATGCCTGCTGCTCTTCAGGCCGTGCTTCAGGTGGGCTTTCTGTCCCAAAGCAGGGGGCAGTCACACCAGCAGGGAGCCCAGGGGCAGGAGATGCTCGCTCAAAGGAACCTGGCCCACATGGATGTGCCTCAAGTTGGCAAATCCTGCCTGAAGTCACACATTTTGGTGGTGTCTCTCTTGACACTTTGCCCTGAGGGAACCTGTCAGCTGAAAGGCCAGGCCAGGTTTCACCTCTCCTTGCACATGTGCCATGCCTGGTGCCAGCTCCAGACAAGAGAGACACCAGGGGTAATTTTCCCAAATCCTCTCCAGGTTGGCCAAGTCATTTTCCAAAATGTATGTCTCCTTCCCAAAACCCTTGCTGGGTTTTGCAAGCCCAGCCATGCTGAGATAATTTTGGAAGGCCAAACTTGTAATTATCATGAACCAAATCCTCAGGAACAGTTGGGCTGGCATCTGCTTTTCCTCTGAATCATCGCAATTCAGGAGCTCAGGAAGTACCTGAATGCTCTTCCTGCAGATGAACAATCCCTTGCAAATCTCTGTTTTAAAAATTAGGTACTGAGAAAATCAACAACAGAAGCTTCTTAAGGCTTGATTTAGGGCTAAGGTGCAAATTGAAAACAAGTCATTAAGATAATGCTGCCTTTATGAAGATTTGTGTTTCACTTCGAGTGACTTTGGTCTAGCTTAGGTCAAGTGGGAGTAAACTTCTGCTCAATGGGGATCAGCTGCTCTTTAGAAAGAAGTACTGTGTCCCCACAGCTTTTCTTGACACTTTAAATGCCTTGAAGTCAGAGAAACCCTGCAGAGAGACCTGGATAAATTAGAGAGACAGGCAATCACCAACTGTATGAAGTGTAACAATGGCAAGTGCCAAATTCTGCACCTGGGATGGGGCACCCCTGGCTGTGTATATGGATTGGGGAAGGAGAGAATGGAGAGCAGCTGCAGAAAGGGACCTGGGGCTCCTGGTCAATGGCCAGCTGGATCTGAGCCAGCAGTGCCCTGGAGCCAGGAGGGACATCCCTGTCCTGGGGGCACCAGGCCCAGCATTGCCAGTCGGGCCAGGGAGGGATTGTCCTGCTGTGGCCTCACCTGCAGTGCTGGGGCAGTTTGGGTACCGTGATATAAACAGGACATGAATCCATTGGAGATCACCTGAAGGAAGCCATGAGGATGGTGAAGGGCCTTGAGGGGAAGCTGTGTGAGGAGCAGCTGAGGGCACTTGGAATGTTCAGCCTGAGGAGACTGAGGGGAGACTCATCACAGTTCTAACTTCTAGTGAGGGAAAGAGAAGGGGCAGCTCCCATCTCTGCTCCCTGGGACAGGGACAGGGCCCAGGGAAGGGCTGGAGCTGTGCCAGGGAGGGTCAGGTTGGAGATCAGGGAAAGGTTCTTCCCCAGAGGGTGCTGGGCACTGCCCAGGCTCCCCAGGGAATGGGCACAGCCCCGAGGCTGTCACAGCTCCAGGAGTGTTTGGACAGCGCTGCCAGGGATGGACAGGGTGGGATTGTTGGGGGTCTGTGCAGGGACAGGGCTGGGCTGATGATCCCTGGGGGTCCCTTCCAGCTCAGGATTCTGTGATTCAGTGTGATTCAGTGATTCTGTGAAATACAGCAGCTAACTGTAAACCAAGCAGTGTCACACCCCCACAGCTCTTCAATGAGCCTCAGTGGCAGTGAGCTTCCTTTTGCCATGTCATGAGCAGGACAGTCACTCCAGGCTGGCTGGGCCACCTCTAGCATTTCAGGTGCTAAAATTGGATGGGGCTTCAAAGAGGAGCCTGTTAATGAGCTGAGCAGCTTATGGTGCGTTCCGTGTAGCTCAGATATTTCTGCAGACACACAGGAATTTGGGACACCCAGTGTGACCTGAGTGAAATGCAGACTTGCTCTGAAAGCCCAGATGTAGCACAGCTGGATTGCTACAGCTGTACCTTTAGAGATGTGCACATTGAGCTTTATTGCAACTCTGTGTGAGGTTGGGTTTTTTCCTTCTATTTCATGAAGTCTTTCATAAAAAGAACTCAAGTATTGTATCTTCACTCTTAAATCTACTTGGGTTCGGTTTTAGAATTATAGGATGATTTGGGTTAGAAGAGACTGTAAAGATCACCCATTGCCACCTCCTGCCATGGGCAGAGACAACTTCCACTGTCCCAGGCTGCTCCAAGCCCTGTCCAGCCTGGCCTTGGACACTGCCGGGGATCCAGGGGCAGCCACAGCTTCTCTGGGCACCTGTGCCAGAGCTCCCCACCCTCACAGCTAAGAATTAGTCACATGGTCTCACCTATGATCTTTAAGGTCCCTTCCAACCCAAGCTATTCTTTGATTCTATTTCTTAACATCCCCAAAGAGTCGAGAGGTTTCTATTTCAGGTTTTATACACAGCCCAAACCAGAAGCTAATTGCAGAAAGGTGAGATGTGACCAAGGTTTGGTGGCTACCTGATAAGAGCACTGCACTGCCATTATTGGTCATTTATGTACAGATAGTCTTCAGGTATCATTACTAAACACACAAAAAGGATTGATCCATGTCCAAAAACGCTTGCCAAGTTATCAGAGAAAATGAGGCAGCAGGAGGAAGGGAAGGATGAACTGATTTCTCCATTTATACACAGGGGGATTGCGTGTTGGGCAGATTTAACCCCAGCAGAAATCCCAAGCTGTTTGCTGGTGTTTTAACCTCAGAGGATCATTCTTCCTGACTGTGTGCAATCCAGTGCAGTAATGTCCAGTGTGGTGCTGCTCACAGCTCCCAAGCGCCTGTTCCGAGGCAGGGGAGGACTGTCCTCTCCGGATGGCCTTTGCCACGCTCCACTTCCACTCTGCTCCCTGCCACGGCACTGACCTGCAGCCTGAGTGTTGTCATTCACCCAGCTGCCTTCAAGGAAGGTCTTGAGATTTTTTTTCTTTTTTCTTTTCCAAAAGATGAAGAGAACATCTGGTAATTTGAGAATTGGTCTTTGTGAGAGAGGGGAGCAGCTCCCCGGCTCGCTGCGGTGTCACTGTTCTCTGTTTAGATACCATTAACTCGTCCTTTGAAGGTAGTAGATGAGGTTGCCAACAACAATTAAAAAACAATTTTTTTTGAAGTGTTGGGTTTCCCGGGCCCTTCTCAGATCAGGAAATGAGATTAAAATCAGTTGCTGAAAAGCTACTGTGTTTATTTGAATACGGCCGAGCATGGCGGCTCGGCCGCCTCATTAAAGGAGGCATTATGAGCAGCCTGGTGTTGTGTTCCCGGTTTGATAAAGAGCATTGTCTGACAGCAAGCTTGGTGCAGCTCCCACTCCATGCTCTGGCACATATTTTCTGCCTCAGTGGTTCCTCTCAGTAGGATAGCCAGCCTCTGCCTTTCTGTTTGACGTTTTTGCTAATAATTACTTGAAAAATCATCCACTTCTATTTAAAAATTGCTACATGAAGTACTAGTCCGTCTTTGCATCATGACAGCAAGAGGCCAGTGAAGTAAGGGGTGTTCAGCCACATGAAGCTAACTTCATAAAGCATTGCCCAGGGTGCACTGCAGGATGACTGGAAATAATTAGCCTCTGGAGGTTGGAAACCTATGCCGTAAATCCCAGAGCTTGGAGTGAGGAGAGTTTTTTATCACTGTCCTTGACAGAAAAATTGTAACATCACGGCTTACTCCTTCTTTGACATAATAAACTTGCAGTGGTGCTTTGCAGAATCCTGTGCTCACAGCCCCGTGTGCCTCTCCCCTCTCCCAGCCTTTTCCCCTGGGTTGCTGGCTGGGATGGAGGAAGTTTCCTTTGGGCCTTAAAGCATCACACAGACACGTAATAGCTTCCAGGCGCCTGGCTCCCAGCGAGCATCAGGCCCTCTCAGAATGAGACAAATTTCCACTGATGCAATCGCTGCGACCTCGAGAACAGCAGCATCTGAAGGTGCACGATCTGCTCCGAGCCTGTCCCCGCTGGCGCCGTGTGCTGAGGGATCCCTGCCCCGGGGCTCGCACTCCAGCACGGGCACAGAGCATTCCCAGCACGGACTCTGGGATGCTGTGAGCACCTTGGGCTTGGAGGCAGAAATTCAGAGTGGAAATGTCTGCCCAGATCCTCGGGTAAATTGTTGTGTATATCGGGAGCGTCTTGTAAATGATAATGAACAGATGCCTTGTACGTACTACACAATAAGCCACTTGAAGTTGTCACCAGTTGTTTATAGATGTTATTAATATTAATAATTTACCACTCATTTCCATATGAAACCACATTAGGCTTGTCTACACTGCATCCAGTTACCTGCAGAAGCTGGGAAGCCGTGGCAGCGTGCCCGAGCTAACACGTCCTGCTGAGAAAATGCTGCCTTTGTTCAGGTCTCGGCAGCGCCGAGCGGGGCTGTGTGCAAGGAGCAGGGCTGCTGGTGATGGCCTGTGTCCCCAGACACAGCCCAGGGAGCCGCAGGAATTAGTCAGGCCCCTGCTCCAGGGATTATTTTAACTGTTCTGCAGAGCTGAACGACTGCTCAACAAGGGGAGGTTGTTTGGTGGTGACGGTGCTCTTTGGATCTGGGAGAGCAGCGTCAAAGCCATGGGATCTGTCCTTTGCAGAAGGCTTTAGAGGCACCAGGTCTGTCTTCTTAGGGAATGGGGAGAAAAGATCAATCACAACAGCTTGCCCAATTTTGGAATTCCAAAGTTTAATCTCCTCTAATTTAGGTGAAGTTGAAATCTTGGTGTTCTGCACACAAGAAAAGCAAGAGTTAGATGAAAAGGTGAGATTTTCTAAAGCTTTTAACACTGACCTGCATCTTTCTCCAAGGAATTTAATGGCAATGTGCCAGATAATGTCTATAGGAGGCCAAACATTTATAAAATAAAGTGAAATGTTCCTTTCAGTCTGTGTGCAGAGAGGGGGCATCCCCAAAGAGGAGGTGACCGAGCAGGACTGGGAATCACAGCACCAAGCTCTGGTTCCACATGTCCTGCCGGGGTGTCTGTGTGGCACAGGAGGATCTGGTGTAGCCTCAGGCCTGAAAGGGAGGTTCCCAGACCTTCAGGGTTTGGGTGTGCTGAAGTCCCATCCTCAACGATCACTACCCTTGAGTCCAATATTGTGTGGTTTAATGTACGATATGCTCTGTTGAGGCTGGGTACAATTACCACTATTTATTCCCAGAAGGCCAGGGAGATTTTTTTTGTCGAAAGACAAAGCAACAGAAGTTCTGCGATATGCAAAATACAGACCTTTGTATTGCAAGTGAAATATTTAGATAGGAATCATTACTGAGTCCTTTTACAGCAACCTTGCCAGAGAAAGAGAGAGAGAGGGCTGGGAAAGAAAACACAAAGGAGGTAATAATATCTGATTAGCCAAGCAGCTGAAGAACTGATGGGGATTGTGAAGCCTATCAAGGCATCGTGACTTTCCGTGTGAGTGACATTCCGCAGCGGGAAGCTGCTACCAGCCGAGGAGCTGCTCCTGAATATTACCCTTAGGACTTGTCTCTTATTGGTAACCTTGCAGTATCCTCTGCTGGAGCTGTGTGTTCTGAGAATTCGGGCACTTGGCTCGGGGGTGTCACTGCCAGCCCTCGCCACAGCCCCGCCGGGGCCAATCCCTTGCCGGGCACTCTGGCGGTGCAATGAGGGCAGATCTTGTGCAGCTGTCCTCTGTCACTCCATGTCTTCTCAAGGCTGACACTGTTGCAGTGACCTGGACAGTGTCTGCCATGGATTCTGTATATCACTAGAGCAGTATATTTTGGATGCAGAGCCTGGTGGAACATTGTTCCTGTCACACCTCTCATTTACACCAGAGAGAAGCCAGCATTTGGGGGGAAATCACTACAATTTAAAGCACTGTGCCAGAGAGAAGATTCTATCCCTTTATTTTACAGGATTTTTGAGATATAATCAAAAGTGCTAAGCAGCCTTAGGCACTCTGGTTCTGTCACTGGAGGAGGCTGGAAGGAGGCTTGGTCAGATCTTGTCGAATGTAGCTGTTGTCTCCTGGTTTAATATCCTTCAGGATTCAGGCTTTCTTTTTCCCACCCTTAAGGCTGAATTTGGGTGTGAGGGCTGTTTTGCCTTCCTTAGAGCATCACCTTACCAGCAGTAAGGGGACACCCAGCTGCAGTTTGGTCCATCCTCAATCCATAGTGACAATTCCCTAACTGGAAGAGGGACAAGGCAGCACTGTTTTGTCAAGACTGGGCCAGCAAAGATGTTCTCCACAGTAATTTGCACTTGCACTTTTTTAGTGGTGTGCTCCTTCTTCAAAAACAGCTCCTCATATAACTAATAAAGTCATCTTAGATTTGAGCATAGAGGATTCCAGCTGAATCCTGTAATAAATCAGCTCTTTCAGGAGAGAAAAATCAGAGAATTGTCCTTGCTGTGTGCTTAGGACCTGTCAATGTGAACATGAACTTGATGTTGATGACAGTGAGATTACATTCTAGCTGCTCTTTACTTATTTTCATTTCTAATATCAGGGGATGTCATAGATTTAAACTCCCAAATTTCATGGTTGCAGGTAGGATCTAGTTTAGAGCACAATATACAATATGTGAGCTGTAAGAAATAGGGCTCCAGCTTCCTGCAGCTGGAGGAATTGGCTATACCAACTTAATCTGAGTCCACCTCCCACAGAGAGGATGTAGGAATGAAATGAAAAGTATATGTAAAGTTTTGTGTATTTATTACTTTTTAAAAACACTTTTCATGGGTAAAATCTGTCTTTAATGATGCATTCAAACTGTGGTGCTGAGAAGTATTGCATAGCTAATGCATTGGTTTGTTTTTGTTTATTCTGCAGAAATGATGGAATTCCATTTTTTAGCAAAATTACCAGGGCTCCTTTATTATTCACAGGGCTTTAAACGCATGGCAGGGGAATGCTAAGTCCTCGAGGATTTTAATACCAGCTTCTTTGCGAATCTAAACTGGTTTTCCAGCCCACTACTTGGTGGGCCACAGGGGTTTTTCCTGTAGTGTAATACGCATTTAAAGCTTCTTATGGATGGCTACGTCTGCAAATAAGCTCAGAAAGGAGGAGAGGGAATGCATTGTGTTATCTGGAGCTGAGCAGGGAGAGATTATCACAGGAGAGACCTGAACAAGAGGTGTGACAGCTGAGCAGGCGGAGGTGCTGACTCTCAGCCACCGCAGACACGGACAATTTCTGCGGGATCACCGAGTTAGGAATCCAGCCTTCACTCATCATTAGGAGAGAGGAAACTTCTGCCTCCCTGGCTGGCTTTTTATGAATTGCGAAGAAGGAAAATACCAAGTAGTAAAGACCGTGTATATTTAATTCCTGAGTAACATTAGGGTTTATTTTGTTTGCTCTTTCATTTCTCCTCTGAATGCTTTCAGGAAATAAATGCAGTGCATTAGCCAGGATTCAGCTGGGCAATGAATGTCTTAGTGTGTGTAATGTACAGCTCTGAGACAGAGATGTGTGGTTTAGACACCCAGGATCCAAGTTCATAGCAAAGGCTCTTAGGCAATGCAATAATATTAAGAAACAACACTGGAATTTCTCAATTATACATTTTTAAAGGAAATTTGTAGACTTACAGTTCATAATCAAGACTGGCATGAAGGGGAGTTTGGTTTTCCACCTCCTTTCCAAGCTCGTACGCCACGTGGCTTTCCTGAGCTCACCTTATTTCCACATTTGCTCTAAAATTGAGGAAATCAGAACCTGTCATTACACAATTTGAGTTCCCTTATTAGTGACTAGGACAAATTGATGGATGACAAGCCTCCAGCAATGCCAGCAGGCCCCACGTCACGGCCACGCACAGCCCCCGTGCTGGAGTGCCCTTGGAGTGCTGCCGTAGATCGTGCGTACAATATTTATACTTTATTCAAAACTGGGGCAGTAGAAATGATTTAGTGAAATCCACAGCTTTTCCAAGATATTGCCATGCTGGAGTACGTGCTTGAAACTTTCTAAAAATATTTGCACATGCATATATTTAAATAAGGACGGATTTGTGACATAGTAGAGCTAAAGTTGTGTGTGCCATGACCAGGCAGGGTTTCCATGGCTTCTCCAGCCTTTCCATGGGTCTTCCAGCCCCTCTGGACCGCACTGATGGGCAGGGAACACCCCAAATGTGTGACAGGATGTGAGACAGCAGCCAGCTTGGCCAGGAGTCCTGAAGCTGATCTGGCACTTGGTGAAGCCAAACTGCTGACACTTCCATGGGTGTTTGTGCTGATCCATGGTCATGACTGTGGAGTGTGCAGGTGCCAGCAGGGCCCGGGGGATGTGTGTGTGCCATGGGAGTTGAGTGGCACTGGGAAGCTCTTGGACCATAGCAGCTGTGCTGTCCAGGGCCAAAACCTGCCTCTAGACCGAGTCACTGCCATCACTGCGTAATGTGGCCGGGTAAATGCTATGCAGTGTGGCACAAATACTTCATATTTTATATTTAGACTTTTAATTTTTTTTTATTTTATTCTTTTAGAGGGTCACCGTTGTCTACTGTGCTGAAGGGATGAATGAGAGAAAGCATTAACTTCATAGACTTGGATATTTAAGGCACTCGGGAGGTGGGTGCCCCCCAAGGCAATGTGACCTTGGTGTTGGATTGCCTGAAATCCACCTTAGGGAGAAGAACCTGGCTTCACAAACAAATCCCACACTGGGAATGTTTCTTTCCACTCTGTGGCTGACTTTGGTGAGCTGCAAGGCCTCATCAGCACTGCCAGTGAGCTCAGAACAGGGGTGCTGGGCTGCTGTAACCTTGGTGGACACAGGGCTGACCTCAGGGCGTCCTTGACAGCTGGGATGGGGGTCCTGGCACCACCAAAGCATTTGTAATTGTCTGACACCAGCAGCAGCAGAAATTGGGTGAATGATTACTAATTAGAAAGATTTAATCCCACTTGGGCTTCAGCAGGACGTCAGGAGTTCAGCTCCTTCGTCATTAGTGACACATTTGAAGAGGCTGACTGTGCCTGGTCTGTCCAGCGCCTGAGCTGCTGTTCTCTGGGTGACTTTGGCCTGATCTCATCAGGTCCTTGGATGTGCTGAGCTTCCTTCATTTCCATGAATCCAAGAGCATAGTGTGGGGCTCGGGTACTCTCCAGGGAGGTCCAACAGCAATTTAGGGCTGCTGTATCTGCAGCCTGGTCAAAAGCAAGATGTGTTCAAAAGCCCAAGAGTAAAGCCAGCATTGTGGTACTTTTGCCCTAGGCAGGTGCACAAAGAATCAGAAGTTTCTTGCTGAGTGTTTATTCCTCCAAGCAGGATTTTGCAGATGTGGGTAAACTGAATCCCTTCTTTCATCTGCTTAAAAGACCAATAAAAGAGCTGTCTGGTGTTTTACAGAATTGCAGTGTAATTCCAATCTGCTGCAGACATGCTGCATCCTCTCAGAAGGGTTTTATCTGCTGTTTTAATGTTGCTTTTCACCCAAGTGTGATGTATTTATAGAACCAGAGTCACAGAATGGTTTGTGTTGGAAGGATCTGTAAAGCTCATCTCATCCCACCCCTGCCATGGCAGGGACACCTCCCACTGTCCCAAGCTGCTCCAATCCTGTCCAGCCTGGCCTTGGACACTGCCAGGGATCCAGGGGCAGCCACAGCTTCTCTGGGCACCTGTGCCAGGGCCTCCCCACCCTCCCAGGGAACAATTCCTTCCCAATATCCTGTCTAACCCTGCCCTCTGGCAGTGGGGAGCCATTCCCTGTGTCCTGTCCCTCCATCCCTTGTCCCCAGTCCCTCTCCAGCTCTCCTGGAGCCCTTCAGGCACTGCCAGGGGCTCTGAGCTCTCCCTGGAGCCTTCTCCTCTCCAGGTGAACACCCCCAGCTCTCCCAGCCTGGCTCCAGAGCAGAGGGGCTCCAGCCCTCAGAGCATCTCTGTGCCCTCCTCTGACACCTCTTTGACACATATTCAAGTTTATAATGACATGCACATACACACAGAGATGAATATCAACAAGACCTAAAGGCACAGAGCAAATCCAACCCCATCTCTGCTGTAGCCTGCTGGAAATTGTTGAACTCTTATAGAAAATCAGTCACAGCTCTGCAATTTCATGCTTTATCATTTTTGTTACATGTATGAGGGAAATTATAAACCTTGTAATTTCTCTCTTACTATATAAAAAGCTTTAGATAACATCAAGATATGGAAGTAATACAAAGTAAGATGCCTCGATACATTAATGAACAAGATCTAAAATAGACACTGTTCACATCGATGGCATGAAAAGGAAAAGAGAAGAATGCAGCTCTGAATGGGAGGATTAAAAAACCTGGGTGAGGGGAGAAAAAATAGTGTAGGGAAGAAGCTTGGAAAAGAGGCTTGCAAATGTAAGGCAAAGCAAAACATTCTTCAAATAGAAAAGACTTTGTTCCTGTCTTATTTTAAAATGCATTAACAATTGGGAGGTGGCTTGTGGCAGTGACATTGCTGCCTTCAGACACCTGCAGAGCTGTGTGTCAGAGCTGAGATGTGACCCAGCCAGAGCATCTGTGTGTCCCTGTCCCCACTGCCACCACCACCAGCCTCCAGAGTGTCCTGCCTACTAGACTGACCCCAGCCCTGCTCCTGCATCCATCGTCTTCAAAAAGATGTATTTATTTTTCCAATCCTCCTATTGGAGATCTCAGCCTCATACAGGAATATTTATATGTGTGGAATATATGCCTGGAGCAGTCCTGTGCAGCCATGGATGTGGTGATGCTCCAAAGGGTTTGTGGTGCTGCAGGATGGGATGTGCCTTCCCTGTCTGTGGGTTCTGATTTGTCCCCCCTTCTCAAAATGTGAGTCCAGTTTTTGAAGATCAGGCTTTTAAAACTGGCATCTAATTCAGTTTTAATCTGCATACATTCAATCACCAGATTGAAGCCACTGAGCAAATAAGGACATATATTTGGTTCTTTAAAGTATGGATTATCCTTTATCACTCTTTACAGTATGGAGGTGTTTTGGTGCCTGTAATTTATGTGCAGTAGAGAAAACCTCAGTGTCAGACTGGGGCCAGGGTGTCCAACATCTCAGTGAGATGAGATAAACCCAGGCCTAAGAGCCTGTGTGGGAGCACTAAGCTTTAAGGAGTTGGCTTGAAGAAAGGAGACAATGACAAGAAAAAGGAGAGGCCAACACTCCCTGGTTTCCTGGTCCCCCACTCTCAAAGCCAGGATGTTTTGCTGGATGCCATTAGTGAGGCACTGGGCCAGGTTCAGATATGGGAGAATTCCCAAACATGTATTTTCCAGCCTCCACTCTGCAGCATTTGTGTTTCTGCAAATGGGTGTAATTAACCTCCCAAGGAACTTCCTGAGAAATCCTTGCAGAGCTGTGCAGGGCAGGTGCCAGGAGCTGAGCTGGGGGCATGGGCTGGGACTCACCAGTGCCGGGAACTGACTGGTGCCAGTCCTCCTCTGGCAGCAGCACCTGTGAGACACAGGAGGTGACAGTGGCACACCCTGCGGGGAGGACAGGCTGCCAGAGAGAGGGAACCAGGGCACACGTGGGACAAACAGGAGAGGAAAGTCTCAAGGGACAGGGAGGGTTTGGTTTGGTTTGGTTTGGTTTGGTTTGGTTTGGTTTGGTTTGGTTTGGTTTGGTTTGGTTTGGTTTGGTTTGGTTTGGTTTGGTTTGGTTTGGTTTGGTTTGGTTTGGTGTGGTTTGGTGTGGGGCTCTGGCAGTGCTGGGCAACTCAGCCCACCTCAGCCTGCTGAGCTCCACCAGCAGCGATCCAAGTGCTCGATGCAATGTGTGGCTGAAAGGCCAATGGCCCCTGGCCTGTACCAGCCATGCTGTGGCCACAGGACCAGGACAGTGCCTGTCCCCTGTGCTGGCACTGCTGGGGCACCTCCAGTGCTGGGGGCAGTCCTGTGCCCCTCAGGATGAGACAGACCCCGAGGGGCTCGAGTGTGTCCAGGGAAGGGTCTGGAGCCCCAGGAGCAGCTGAGGGAGCTGGGAAAGGGCTCAGCGTGAAGAAAAGGAGGCTCAGGGGGACCTTGTGGCTCTGCACAGCTCCTGACAGGAGGGGACAGCCGGGGGGGTTGGGCTGTGCTCGCAGGGAACAGGGACAGGAGGAGAGGGAATGGCCACAAGTTGCACCAAGGGAAGCTTAGGTTGGATATTAGGGAAAATTTCTTCATGAGAAGAGTGGTCAGTCCCTGGCACACTCCCTGGTGGAGTCACCATCCCTGGAAATGTTCAAAGCATGAGCAGACGTGGCAGTTTGTGGTGTGGTTTAGTGGGCATGTCAGAGGTTGGACTTGATGATCTTAGAGGTCTTTTCCAACATTAATGATCCCATGATTCTATGTTTTCCCTGTTTTATGTGCAAGACTTTCTGTGCTTAAATTCAGTGTGTGAGTTTCTAGCACAAGGCCTGCAGATTAATTTCAGCTGCAAGTTTTTTCAAAAGTAATGTTTAAACATTACCTGTCTACTTGTGGCAATTGTATTTGTCAGCTCAAACTCCACCCTTCAGGGGCTGAGTTTCCAGTTACAGCCGTGTTTTAAAGCTGAATTATTTAATGATAAAACAATTGACCCTGTTTGTATTTTGGTTCTTCCTGACTGCTGTTCTCTCTGATGGGCTAAGCAAAGAGATGCTTCTTCCCAGAACACCAAATTATTGGAGTGGGCAGCATAAACTGTGTGTTAGCACACGTGGGAAGCTAGGATGAGGGAGAAAGAAAAATATTTTCAAATACCTGCAGCCTACAGGAAGGCTGGAGAGGGACTTTTTGCGGTGATAGGACAAAGTGGAATGGCTTTAAACTGAAGAAGGGGAGGTTTAGATTGGATATTAAGAAGGAATTGTTCCCTGTGAGGGTGGGCAAGCCCTGGCACAGGTGCCCAGAGCAGCTGTGGCTGCCCCTGGATCCCTGGCAGTGTCCCAAGGCCAGGCTGGACAGGGCTTGGAGCAGCCTGGGACAGTGGGAGGTGTCCCTGCCATGGCAGGGGTGGCACTGGATGGGCTTTAAGGTCCCTCCCAGCCTTCCAGAATTGTAAAGATGGGGGAGGTGTGGGGGAAGAGAAGGAGGAGGAGAGTTTTTAGTTGATTAGCTTTAGCCCTGTGGGTCTAGCCCGGAAGCAAAGCTGAGGATACATCACTGGGATGTACCAAACCCTCAGGTCCCGTTCTCCTCCTCTGCAGAGCTGCATGGGTGTGCTGGGAGCTGTACACGCAGCAAAGCCTATTCTGTGAAGGCTCCACTGCCAAAAATAAACCTCATTGGGATTCCTGAGATGGTTGCTGTCAAGGAAAGTCAAATTTGGAGCTTTAAGCATGCGAACAGTGTCATTTTTAGAAGTCTGTTCACCAAGGAGATAAACAGGGATTAGCCTCGCAAGCTGCTCTGACTCCCCTGCATCCAGGGAGGGGCGGCGAGAGCAGCGCTGGGGCAGGTGGGGCTGGGCTGGGTCCACTTGGCCAAATCCCAGCAGTGCTGCTGTGGGAGCTCGTGAGGACACGGTCCCCTGGCACACCCCTGGGAGTGTGTGCAGTGGGGCTGTGTCCTGTTGGCTCTGAAGATGGAGCCTCCCCAGCGTGGCTCCTGAGCATTTCCCCAGGCTGGCTGTGCTGGGGTGTCTGGAGGGCACCGTGGGGAGGAGAAGATGTGTTGGGCTGGGGTTGTGTCACAGCCGTGCTGCTGACTGGAGCTCCCTGCGAGCCAGGAATGACCTGGGGCTGCCACACACCAGCTGAAAGGGCAAAACCAAACCAGGAGCCCATGTAACTGCCATAAAATTTATCTTTTCCAGAGCACCCTTACTCTCTACAATTCTGTCAGATGAAAAGCTCCCTTTCTTCATAGGTACTTTTGTCCTACTGGACATGCAGATTCCTCTCTATGGTAATTCCTCCCATCATGTTTTCCTCCAAGTTTGCTTTATGGGTGCAAACCATAAATTTTTGGTGTAGTTGTTGGGTAGATTGTTGGAGCCTGAAAGAGCTCTCTGAAAATGCTTCAACAGAGACACTAAATCAGCAGCAGCCTCTTGCCACTGCAAACAATTGCCAGGTACATCCTGAAAGCAGTTCCTTCCTCTTGTATGGTTCCAACAACATCATTAAAAAAAAATCTTGTCCTTTGTACTTCCTCCCCCCTTCATACATGCACATATCTTGTAGTAAATTCATTTTTCAGTCCTGACTTTGTGCAAACACAATGTTGTGCTGCAAGCATTAAAAGGCAATTTAGTACTCAAAGGATTAAAAGCTCATGTTAAATTGAAGACTACACTTGGCATAAACATTAAAAATTGACAGAACACCCTACACATTAACTGCACCAGGGCTCCATAATTAGCATTTAAAAGTAAAACATCATTTCCTTACTGTTTCCTACTTACTCATTTATAATGCATTTATTATAATTCAGATGTGAATATGAGGCTTTCCACTATTGTCAGTTAGTAAATAAATAAAAAACCCCTTCTCCTGTTGGAAACATGGGCCTGCACACAAGGACTGGGGGATGAATGGTTTGTTAATCCAAATCTCAAACGCGTGATGAATCAGCAGTGACTAACTAACCTCATTCCAGGTCTAATTCTCTTCCTGAGCATCCATGGAGAAAGCTCAGGCTCAGCAGCGCCGGCTTCCACTGGCATCAGCACAGGGAACACGGGATAAACTCGACTTCTTGGGATTTGAGTGTATTGTGTTGGGTCTGGTGCTGTGCAATGTGGGAAAATAGATATATGGTTCATCCTGTAGTGTGGAAAATTCACTGCAGATTGAAATTTGAATGCAAAAGGAAAAGAATGAGGAAGGCAATCTCATTAGGGAAGCGGAAAAGAGGGACTATCAGACTTTAAAGGGATAGCACTTTGTTCACTTGTGTTACTTTGGGATGAGATGGTGTTTTGTTCATGCATACTGGTACAGACCCGTTTTGGCCTTTGGGGTTTTTTGGAAGGTAAGATGGCCAAGTGCTGGGTTCCAGGACATCATGCCCATGTCTGACTGGAGTGGCATTGCCTGGAGAACATCTGGCCTGAGGCTTTCTTTCCATCCCACATCCCCTAAACCACTTTCCTGTACTTCCAACACATCTATCAGCTTTCAGCCAAACCTTCTCTTCCATAGCTCTAGACCCCCTGGGAGAATTTTAATTAGGTGCTTAGATCATCCTGGGTACCATTTGATCAAGATCCCAGTTTGCCAAAGAAAACCTCCACTTCCAGGCCTGGCTCAGTGGGCAGAGGCTCTTCCTCCCCAGCACAAAGGAGATCTCCACTCTACTGGTCAAGGCAGCCACCTTCAGCCGTGTCTGGCTTTCCAGCGGTGCTGCAGATCAGGTCAAACCCCACCCAAATCTCGGTGGTTTGCAGATGCCCCATGTTCAAAGCCATGATGAGGGGCCCGGCCACAGCTCTTCTGTGAAAGCCCACTGCTGCCTGTTCACCTCTAGAAACATGGCAGCATGCAAATGATCTTGCAAAAACCTCTCCATTGCCTCTGCATGCCTTGCTGACATGATGAATCTCTTTTTGTTCCTGCTCTGAAGCCTCACATCATCTCCACGTCCTCCGGGGTCGCTGCTGTGTGGAAGACAAGACCACGTTTTGTTCGGGCTCTGTGAAATGCAATTAGGAGCCCCTCCACAGCCAGCAGGAGCTGGAGTTAAAAGGAGAGAGGGGGGAGAAAAGGGACCTCCCCGCTGGCCAGCAGTGTGCTGACTTTGAAGTGCTGGGCCATCTTTTGTGTCCCCCCTCGGAGGGCCTTTAATCAGGACCTTTGCCTTGTCATTCGGGGGGGACAAACCCCACACAGTTGGTGGGGTTGTCCCTGTGTGCGCCAGGAAGAAAAGTCTTTGTCAGAAATTTCCACTGACCCAGCCACTTTGTTTCTTTGTCTCTCCCAGACGACGTTTGAACTAAAAAGAAGACCAAAACTCTCGTCTGTGCTAACAGTATTTTAATAGGGAGCCCCGGTGACTTCTTGGAGCCTCCCTGCCAGGCCCAAGGCGGAGATGAGGCCTTTGGTCTGAAGGCCTCTTAAAATAAAACCAGCTCAGGCAGCTTTTTTTAACCTTCTTCTCTCGGTGCATGTCCTGGGTGATACAAAGAGGCTCACACTGTAATATTGCAACACGCTGCTAAGGAAAAATACTTAATTCTCATATTATGTAATACTGCACAGACAGAACCTGGCAGCGGTGAACATCTTATTTTTTGTTGTTTGCACAGCAGCGAGTTACAGATCAGCTAAAACTTCCAAAATAAATGGCCATAACCCCTAGCACGAGGCACATTCTATAAATTTTGCAGCGCTGGAAGCACTAACCTGGCCAGCCCCGTGTTCCAGCCCCAGTGATGGACGGCACAGCCCCGGGGCAGCTGCTGGAGCTGGGATGACACAGGGCTAAGCAGCAATGATCTATGCTCTGTTTTCTGTAGCACTTTACAGACGAACAAAATGCTCCACTGAAATGCTGAGAATGGCATTAAAATTCAGGTTGCCAGTGTTTTACTCATGAAGAATCTACTTGAGCTACTTTTTAAAGAGATTTTTATGTATCTGTTGCAGTCTCACTTTTCTATTGAAATATGTACACCTGGACTCATAACTATGACTTCTATTCCTCGGGAAGAGGCATAAAATAGTACTCAGTGCTTTTTAAATGATATAAAATATTTCTAAAATAACTCTTCCTTCCCAGTTAAACATTATCTCCTTACCCATTTTTCCATTCACTTTTTGATAGGCTGCAGCTTTTTCCCTACATTAAATCAGTTCCTCTTTAGAAAAGGCAAATTCCTTAAAAAGGAGGGGGAAATGAGAAGATTTTACAGGAACAAATAGATTAATAACTAATGGTGATGGGATCTGGCAGCCTTTCTTACAGATGTGTGTGGAATAGAAAGTGTCACTGTATTATCAAAACAGGTTAAAGTTTTATCATGACTCTCGTGTATTTTATTAGATTCTCAAAGCACACCTCCACCAGTAATGCCTGGAGTAATCCAGGCTGGATATAGATCGGTTGATTAACTGAACCTCAGCAACAATAGCTCAGCTTTGGTATAGTTTTTACTCTTTCATGACCTCTTCATGACCTCCCCATCATTCATTTGGATTTGTATAATTTTGTATTTGTCCCTTCCTTCTTGTAGGCTTGAACACTGATTTTGAAGCAAAGGCCAAGCCTTCATCCCTGCAGATTGTTCAGGTGTTCCATCCCACTGATGGAACGTTACGTTAGAGCAGGAATAACCCTGCCTGCTCCTGCCAACACAATAACAACAACACAGTGTTATGTGCAACACGTAATTACACGGCTGGCACGTTAATTACTAATAGAGAGACTTTCCCCAATTTACCTGTGACTCAGCTGTCCTGGCTCTCACCAGTTACCTGTGTGTTTCTGACTGGTTTTGCTCTCTTAGTTCAGCCTTGTGAAAGCTCTAATCCAGCCAAATTTATACAATGGTGCTGAAGTCTGAATGCCAGAGCAGCCCCATTAACTTCAAAAGGACTTCTTTTTGTAGAAAGTTAAGCAGGTATTTAAGTGCTTTGCTAGCTTAGGGTCAAAGTGTTCAGCACCTTGTTGGACTGTGTCTTACCTACCTCCTCATTAAAGATACATCAGACCAGGTGCCTTGTCTTTATCAAGCACAGAGGTGCTGCCAATTGACTTTATGTGACAGCTGAAAGTGAAGGAGATCAAGGAAGCTTGAGAGACAAAGAAGTTAGGTTTTGTTAGAATCTTAAATGAAAGAAAAATAGCATTTGGCAAGCTACTGAAAATTGTTTCTTGTGTCAGAAGGATTTTATTTTCTGAGGACTTTTGACCACGACTTTTGGAGAGATTTGGATTTGTGGATGGAGGCTGGGCTAGGGCAGAATCAATCTGCTTATTTTGTTGTTGCCTTTTTTGTTGTGAGTACCGTGGCCTTCTGCAGAGCTTTGAGTGCAGACTCCTGCAATCCCAGGTGAGGATGCACAGAAGAATTGGGAGTCTCGACAAAAATGTCAGTGAGGCTCTTGCATAATTCTGACAAGGGGGTTAGAAACAGCAGAATGCCTGGTGGGAGTAACACTGAGTGAAAGCCAATTTACAAGAGATCAGCTCTATGGCCTGAGTCATCTCCAGTGATGACCAGGGAGGAATTTTCTCCTTTGGCTGCAACATTAGCTTGATAGTTCTCATGATACAAATCATAAGGTCATTTGCATTTATATTTCTGCTAATGATTGTATGAAGAAATAATTTGTTTTCAGCACAGCAGCGTTTCTGTGCTTTCCCTTGTGCCATAAGGTCACATGTGTGTGTGATGGAGCCTTTGGTTCCACAGCAGGAAGCTGTGAGGTCCCAGATGGGGTCTGCTCCCACCAGAGGATCAAGCAGTGGATGAAACTGGGCAGTGTTCAGTTTTTGGCACTGCCTGCACTGATCCTGTGTGATGTTCCTCCCCTGAGGATGGGAAACAAGCACATCCTCTGTGTCCTGTTCACTGTCCTGCCTCTCAGGCTGCAGGGAGCCTCTTCTCCCCTGTGCCTGTGCTGTGCCTCATGCCATGAGACACTTCAAAAGCTTCTTCAGACAGTCGAGTGGGTGAGGTGGTGCAGGGGAGGTGTGCCAACTCCAGTGGCCTGTGGAGCCCCAGGACCATGGCCAAGGTGTGTTTCCCCAGAGGTGGAACAGAGATATCCCTCAGGTGATGATGGCCCCTGCTGCAGGGGCAGAGCTGGAGTCCCCCAAGGACAGCTGTGTTTTGGGCTGGTTTTAGGCAATTTTCTCTAACTTGATGCCCATATCACCAGCCCTTGTTGTGAAAGGAGAAGTCTCTTCTTCCCCAAGCCATAGATTCACACAGGGAACTGCCTAGGGTTCTCCCACCACTTTTCCCCAGAGGAGGTGACATTTTCTGCCTGCACCTTCTTTTCTTCTCTCTGCTAGCTTAGATGCAGCTAGAAAACCCTTTTTTAATAAAAACACAGCAGAAATCTAACCTGTGCGGGGTCAGGCTCACATTTACCCTTCTAAGGCCCATCAGCAGTAGATGGGTGTTTCTGCCAGACCCAGTTATCAAAGTGTTCTGCAAGGAAATATCCCTGGTGTTATTTTCAGGCTCAATGAACTCCAGCATATATTTGTGATTTTTCCCGTTACGATGACATCAGGGTGGAAACACGAGGCCGGGGACTCGGTGACAGCAGGCAGCTTTCCTGCCACTGCTCATTTACTGCCTTTCTGAGAGCCAGATCCTAAACACTCAAGTATTAACATGATTTCAGCTCTTAAGTAAAACTAAAGAAGTCTTTTCATCTTCCCATTGAGTGACGAGCTCCTTAAGTAGATCACAAGCTTTCTGCTGCTTTGTCTGAGTGAGGAGGAAAACTTTAATTGTTCCCATCTTCTAGCGGAGGTATTGATTAATTAAATGTATTAGCAAAGATCTTGGCCTACTTTTTTGCACCATCAAACAAGTACTTAATGACTATATTACTATGAAAATGGCATCACTTTAAAGCATTGCATTGGAGCCCCTTTGTACTTTGCTTTCATTTGATTTTTTTTTTCTTATCCCATTATGAACAATAAAGTTTCTCCTGTACTTTAATATAAGGGAAGGGAGGCAGAGAGGAACTCTCAGCTGAGGGATCCCATCTGGGCCAGGCTGGAGCTGTGGCATTGGGATGCCCCCAGGCAGGAGGATGTGCTGCCAGCTGGGGAGGCTCTCTGCAAGTGCAGGCAGGTCAGGGAGCAAAAGTTAAATGGTAAATCTGTATAATTTACTCTAATTTAGCATTTGGTGGGTAGAAATATTAATATGACTCACATGCTA
Source organism: Acanthiza pusilla (assembly GCA_036630365.1). Lineage (NCBI taxonomy): Eukaryota > Metazoa > Chordata > Aves > Passeriformes > Acanthizidae > Acanthiza > Acanthiza pusilla. The sequence goes on along the minus strand of JAXCHO010000048.1, from coordinate 1,818,284 downwards.
AGAGGGAGAAGGCGTGTTTACGAGGAGCAGAACTAATAGGTCTGTGTGAGATGAACACTGCCTCCCACCTCATTTCATCTCTTTCTTCCTTTGGGTCCCATTTGTAGAATCTCACTTATTTTACACCCCTTTGCACTTCTGTACCTTCCTGCCAGCCTAGCTCCTCCACCCCACAGTCCTGTGCTCACCAATCTGTATCAGAGAATCCCACAATGGTCTGGGCTGGAAGGGACCTGAAGGATCATCCAGTGCCACCCCTGCCATGGCAGGGACACCTCCCACTGTCCCAGGCTGCTCCAAGCCCTGTCCAGCCTGGCCTTGGACACTGCCAGGGATCCAGGGGCAGCCACAGCTTCTCTGGGCCATCCATTCCAGCCCCTCACCTCCCTCACAGGGAAGAATTCCTTCCTAATTTCCAGTCTAAATCTACCCTCTTCCAGTAAAGCCATTCCCCCTTATCATATCACACACCCTGCACAAAGGCAGGATTTTGCACACTTGCTGAGAGGCAAATCCACATGAAACTGCCCCAATTCACACTCACTGCCAGGGCCCCACAACCCTCTCAGGTTTTGAATGCATCTTCTCATATTCTAGCCAGGAGTTCTTGGAAATCCCACCTTTTCCTGGCCTCCAGGTGCACCTGGACTTGGTGTTCCTCATCCTCTCCAGCTTGCACCTCGCCAGGCTGTGATGTTGTACTAAATGCTTTCGTTTTACAGCACTTTGAGCGTTCATACAAAATTGTGAAGATCTGACACCAATCTGATGCTTTCAATCTTGATGCTTTTATCCCACCTGTCTTTGCCTGTACCTACCAGCATGTGCCAGCCAGGCCAGCGTCCAAAGCCAAGAAGGGCTTCATTGACTGCAATGACAAAGCATTTCTTGCTGAAAAAAAAAGTGTTATTGCAGAACACTTCATAAACTGTAAATTTGGAATTAAGGCTTAACATTTTATAGTACCAGCACTGAGAATTCCCATGTCAGTAACTAAAACACGTGCCATGGTGACAATAACATTTGGGTTTTCTGCAACGCTGAAAGTTGAGGTGCAGAGAAATGAAATGAGAGCCCAACTGCCTTTGACACCAGGGAAAACCTGAAAACACACCCACAGCTGGCTGCTGGCCCACAGCTGCTGGGCCACCCTCGCAAGTGAAATAAAATGCAGGTTAGCCACCCCTGCAGACAGGTGGGGTGAGGGCTGTGCTGCACGGGAGTGACTCGGGTCCCATGTTGGTGTGGGAGGAGTGGAGAAGCACAGCTGAGTTGCTTAAAATAGCCAGAAAAGGACCCTTAGTCCTTTCTTGCCTTGTTCCCTTCACATTCACAAATGTTCATCTCTGTCTCTCCTTTTTTTCCATCCTTCCTAGGGGCGATGACTGACAGATTAATATATGTCTAGCTACGTGTCTTAGAAATCAAAAGGAAGGTGCTGTCAGAATCGCTTGTCAGAAAATGAGATTAGGTACACTTGTCATTTGCTGAGGATTGCAGTCTTTCAGAGATAAGGTTGCATTTAATGAGTGTAAAAAGCCTCCTTGTGAAAAAGGGGGTGGTGCAGGAGAGAGAGAATGATTATTTTTCTGGTGTCAGCTGAGTGCTTTATCATATAACTTGATAGCGTGGCACCCTGGCAGGCACTGATAATGGCTGCTGGGGCTATTGCACCTCTTCAGCTGCTCTGCAGCTTCAAAAGTGATGACTTGTTACCTGCTTTTAAACTCTCCTTGGATGTCGAAACCCACTATCCTGAGGGAAAGGAGCAAAAGCATGTACAGTGTGTTTTAAAGAAAGACCTGTGAAAACACACAGCATAAAGGGAACGTGCTAAATGTATAGCCACTTTCCCCAGCAAACTAGAAAGAATACTCAGCGGGTTTCGGTGAAATATGGAACTTGTCTGACAAGTGAAGGATAACTAATGAGAAACAGAGCTGTATCCCACTGAAACCAATTGTGTTTTGTTATGGAAAATATTTATCAAGCCTTTTTTTTCATTTGTTGGTTCTCCTAACAGTGCCGTAATAACTCCTCTTATGTATGTGATTCGGTTTCTCTCATATGCATCTCTGTTATTTAAATCTGCGGCGGGGTGGGTGTTTTTTGGTTATCAATTGGATATTATCATCTTGTACATGAATATTTTAGGTGAATGTTTCATTCATCAAAGTAATGGTCATTCTTTTGCCAAGTTAATGTCTTTGCATGGTTTAGAAGCTGGCTAAAGGTACAGATTTATTGTTCATAATCTACTTTCTAAATATGAGCTGACAGTCAAAAATGGAATTTATCTGTTCAGCAGAAGAGCCCCTACATTAGCTACATGTTTTTGCAACAGTATTTCTTGCCTTGGCATACCTCTTTGAAAATTATCCTTGGAAGAGGAGATTTCTGTCATATATTCTTCTCATCAAATGAGATGTGATTTTCATTATTTTGCTTGAATGTTAGAAAATGAAAGAAATTACTTGATTGTTTTATGGTGCTGATTCAGCATTTTCTGGACTAAAAATGACCTGGACGACAGTATGGGATTACAGCACACAATAATGGATGCTTTATTTGGTGATAAGAAAGTCTCTTCTTCTGACTGAGAAAAAGAGAATGAAAAATATTTCTCTTATTAGGTGATTCAGTACCCAGATATTGACAGACAAATTAATTTGAAATACTTCTTCAGTTGCAGAACCTGCTAGCAGGCAGAAATTAGGGAAGGATAATGGCCACAGCTTGAAAGTGGTACATTTATGAAGTGCACAACAGAAGTGCTGGCGGATGGGGAAGAATTTATATTTTATCCTCTTACCCAGCAATGGGATCTTACGTTCCTGGTTAGAACTGCAGGGTGGATGGCAGCTCAGAGCCCAGCGAGGTCCCCAGGCGCCACATCCAGCCAGCCCATGCTCCATGCTGGATTTAGTAACTCGGAATTCGAACCCCAGGAAAGCTTAGAGAGGAAGAGATAAAATGCAGGTATTTTCTGATGGAAAAGTTACAGCCAGGGTTCTCACTCTTCATGGTGGCTGAAGGGAAGGAAAGATGACTGTGGTGTTCATCTCAAGGATTTCACACTGTTTGGAGAAGCCTGGGGGAGAAAAGGCTTCACACATGTAGGACAGTTAGGATTTGTCATTGGTACAGTGACTGGGTTCAGGAAATTATCCACCCTCCCCAGGTGTGCAAATCTGGGCTAAATTCTGTCCTCAGAAGCAGTGGAGACCACTTAGTATTTTATAGGGCCAAGCTGTAAGGAGAGGGAAGAGAGAGCAGCCCTATTGTTCCCCGAGCCCCAGTTTTTATCTTTGTTTCCATTTGAAACCCTAATCATAAAACTGCCTGCAGAGCGGTTGCCTTGCTGTTCCTCTAAATGAGAATTCCAGCTTTTATGCTAATTCAGTTTCAGGTTTCTTTGAACCTGCAGTTTATGGGCCTCTGCTTAAAACTGCAATCTGTTCTGCATAAAAGAAGGGATTACAAAGGGGTTTAGTTTTGCAAATGCTGCAGAAAAATAAAAATAATAAAAAAGTTGCACTGTCATTAATATGTTCCTGCAGAAGTTTTCTGCTTTGTCAAATGAAAAGCGTTACTTACACGGAGATTTACCCAGGGATGTTCTACATCCAGGGGTTCTGGTCCCCTCGGAAAGTGGAATTTGCTGTTTGTGTCACCCTCTCCCCTGTCCCTGCTGGAGGGGACGCTGAGGGACCATTGCTGCCATGCACTGCCAGGAGCACCCCACACTCACCCCAGGGCCAGGCTGCTCCCACACATCCCTGCCAAATCCAGCAGAACCCACCCTCACCACCAGTCCCTTTCCCTGCCATCTCTTGTGACCTTTTTATGGCCACACCGGTGGTGATTTCGCCATTGTCGAGGTCGCTCTCGAGAACAGGTCCTCTTCCTGAACCTCTTAAAGTGTTGGAGTTTAAGTACCTTCTGGTTGGGACATTATGCCGTGGCTTGCTGTTCACAGCCATAAAACTCCGCTGATAGCTCCATAAATTCTTTTCTTGGGCAAAAGATCCTGCATCTCTTATCCAGTAATAGGCAAAATCTTGTGTGTTTTCAAAGCATTATGGAGGGCTTTATAAGGCACCGTAATCACGCTCCAAAGTCAGATACCATGGTGTCTCCTGGGAAGGTTAGCAACTTAATGGCAACATAAATGTTTCCAGGCTTTGACAGAATACCAAAGAATTAGAATATCCACTTTTCATGTTGCCAGGAAAAAAGCTGCAGAACCTTCCAGGTGAGGTGAGGTTTGCCATAAATAATTTAATCCAATATAATCTGCTGTAATTTCAATATTCGTTTGCTTCTTGTGCCAGAGATGGATAATTCTTCTTTGGAATTACTCTATGGCTTGGAAACGAATGTCTGCTTCCCTGCCTGCTGTCTGGGCAGCTTTAGGTCATTTTTATAAAATACTTGGATCTGAAAACCTCTTCCAGAGAGTGAAAGATCTTGAAATTACTTTTGATCCAAGTTCAATGCACTTCATTTGGCTGTTGTTGTGGCAGAAACAAATGTCGACGCTGACAGAGACCACAGACAGATGAAAAAAATCTTGGCAAGGTCCCATATAGATAAGAGACAGAAGGTTTCAAAAACCTATCCAGGCATAACCTAAAATACATGGAAGTATTGCTGTCAGGAGAGGGGGAAGCTGATTCAAAGGCCATTCAAATCACTGCAGGGAGGAGGGGTCCCTTTGATTTAATTTGGCTTTGAGTGAATTTCTAAACTCCAAATTTCTCTTTCAGAATTGCACAACGCATTTTGTGCATGTGTAATTTTGTAGCAGGAAAACAGAGGTCCTGGACTTATCTCTAAGGCACGAATAATGAACATAATGAGGCTCAGAGCCCTGCCAATAAACCCTCACAGCCCCAGGGAGATGAGCAGGTAAATGCGTTTCTGATTCTGTGTATGCTGGGATTTCAGGTGTGGCATGTGGTTAACATTGGAAAAATCCAGTACAGACAAGCCTGTCATTTAATCCAGGCTAAATTTATCAAATTAAAGTCTTGTGAGGAGCCTAGGCTTTAATTAGAGCCATTCTTACCATGTCAGGATGTGGAAAGTCTTGACCAAGGTGCTCACAGAATACATGAGCTGCCACACCTTGGTACTGTGCATTTAATTCCTCATGCAGGTACAGCCTCACCATCAACCCATGCAATCCCCAAGTGCTTTGATTGTACAGAGAACACTGCCAGCTTAATGCCTTTATAAATTTATTTTTGGTGGCAACTGGAATCTGCATCAAGCAACATCCACGGCCAGTGGGTTGTACTGGCCTTTGGCCACTGCACTGTTGATTGCAGAGACCAGACCTGAAGCCATTTCTGTTGGGTTTCTAGAGGAGGAGATGGAAACCACCTCTCTGATGGCACATGGTTCTCTTTGCAATATAAATTTATTAGATGCAAATATATATTTATTAGATGTAAAAAACGGTGGAAGTTTAAGAGCCAAAATCTATGCTCAGTTATGGTGTGGAAATGCGGGAATAACCCACCAAGCTGGACAGTCCTGGAGAACTCATCTCCTCTGCCATACCAGGATCTAAGGCTGGCCACAATTCTTTAATTTTCCAGTGGAGACCACTTGTCCCAGTTTCACCAAAGCATTCCCAGCCTAGATCAGCCATGGCATGAAAGCGCTGTGGTGTCTGCGGCCACGGTCTGAACCTGGAGCTGTGCTGGGTGTGCTCATCTCCTGTGCATCATTATTGCTCTTTGTGCATCTTCCCACCCCACTGTCCCGGCAGAAACCACCGCAGTCAGTGGGACTGCACCTCAGATAGGAATCTTGGAGAAGCCACTGAGGGAGAAAACTGTTCTTAAATGGATCATACAGTGGTGGAATGAGGAATGAAGGGGAAATATTTGCATAAAATCCTGCAGTTCTACAGGGGTAATTGGTAGGAGTTCTTTCTTGATGATGGCACTTGCGCCTGTGTGGACAGTCAGATCGTGATTCCCCTTCCCCTCACATGCTGTGGGATTTGCGCTGGGCAGGGCTACCAGAGCCACTGCAGCCACCTGCACCCTGTCACTGCTCGGGGAGAGCTCAGAGCCACCTCACTGCCCTGGGGCCAGGAGAAGGGCAGACCCCCGTCATCCCATGTCCTTAGGTGAGATCAGAGCAGGGCCAGGACATAAGTGCATCCATCTTTCCAAGCTCCCATTGGATTTTGGGCACATAATTATATTTCTGGCTCAGGTGAGGCTGACCAGGCACACACAGCTCTTGCTCTGCTCTTGTTTTCTCGCTGGTGTAGGTAGTACCCATCTTTTCCTTAGGAGAGTCACCTCCTCCAGGCTGAGCTCTGCCACAGGACTTGGGGTGAATAGGGCTTGTCAACCCTGTTTCTGAGGATTTAGCTCAAATTCAAGTGGAACCCACGGGAGTTTAATTCCATTAGCACTCCTAGCGCAGTATGGGTTTGAAACCCATTTCCAGGTTTGAAATCTTGAAAACACTCCCTGGGCACAGTCTTGCAAGCCCGTAAGTCCTCTCTTAGCACCTATCCCTTTCCCAGGAAACATCTCACCGTATGGGGCTACTGTGCCAATGTGCATAACTGCCTCTCATCTTCCCAGGAAACATCATTTGGCTCCGAGTGCTGCGCTTCAGTGAATAATCATTTCTATCACAGTGTATGCGTGCGTTTATTTTCCGCGGTGGCCATTACTAATGGTGTGCTGTGCTTAAGAAAACCTACAAAGAGTGGGAAATCCACTGCCCGTTGATAATAATGTTCAGTGCTGGAAGTAGTCAGGCGAGGAGTCTCTGCACGGGGGGCTCCGAGAGGCACCACAGCTCAGCGAGCAGCCGGGGTCCCCGGCAGGCCACCCTGCCGGCAGCTGGGGACATTAGGTTTTCCCACTTAAAAAAAGAAACACCAAAAAAAAGGGAAAAAAAAATCCGTTAAAACAAAAAAACAATTGCTAAATGCAATACGATGTTTTCGATCGTGTTTCTTCCCGCGGAGCTCTAGAGTGATGTTCGTGGAGCTGTCGCGACTGATGCTCGTGTGCCGCCATCCCGGGGGCAGGGGGACTGTCCGGCTCCGCGGGTCCCTCGCACCACCCCAGGAGCCGCGGGCGGAGGCTCCGCGCAGCCCCGCAGCCCCGGAGGCTGCTCCGGGCCGGCCGCTGGCGGCTGGGGAGCGCGGCTCCCTCCCGCGGAGCCTCCCCCGCCCGGGCCGGGCCGGGCCGGGCCGCCCCCGCCGCGGGGACCCCGGCGGAGCGCGGGGCGGGGCGCGGCGGAGGGCGGAGCCGGCGGGCGGCGGCGGCGGCTCCGGGAGCGCCGCGCAGTGCGGAGCGGAGCCGGGCGGCGAGAGGGGTCCGGCGGGCGGCTGCAGCCGGGCCGGGCGAGCGGAGCCGCCCCGCGGGGATTACAGGCTTGCGAGGCTGTGTCGGCGGGGCCGGAGGAGCCGGGGCCGGGCCGCTGCCTCTCCCCCATGGAATTCACCTGAGCGCGGCCGCGACGGGAGGGACGGCGCCCGGCGGGAGCCCGCTTTGGCTCGGGAGAGGACGGGCATGACTTTTTAACCCAAACAAAAACAATCACCCCCCAAAACACCCCGGCAAAGAGCGGAAGAGAACCCAAAAAGCCGCCCGACGGAAGGGACGCGCAGCTGCCGCCGCCGGCGCCGGAGCCGCGCAGGGAGGGAGGAGGCGCCGCGGCCGCACCGCCCCGCACCGCCCCGCACCCGGAGGTGCCGCCGCTGCCCCGGCCGCCGCCGCCGCACATGGTTTTCTTTGTCCTGCCGCCGCTCCAGTAGCGCGCCCGCTCCGCGCCCGCCGCGCTCCCCGCACGCCGCGCTCCGCTCGCTCCTGCCGGGAACCATCTTGCGGGAGCGGGGAAGGGGTCGGCGGCCCGGGAAGGATGCCCGCCCGGCGGCCCGCGCGCCCGGCCCTCGGAGTTGGTTCCCCGCGGAGGATTAGTTGGGGTTTGGCCGCGGGACGCTGAGAGCCGCGCTGGATCGGAGTTGCCGCACACGCCCGCCCCTCCCGCACCGCCATGAGCCGCGGGCCGGCCGCCCCGCCGAGCCCCCGGACAGCAGGTAATGAACGGGGCAGCGCCGGGCGGCGGCTCGGCCCGGCTGCTGCGGGACCCGCGGCGGGAGAGAGGGAGGGACGGAGGGAGAGAGGGAGAGAGCGGCCGCCGGGCCGGGCGGAAGGGGCGGCGGGGCCGCGCTGGCTCCGCGGGCAGGTGCGGGGCCGGTGCAAGTGCCGCGGCAGGGCCGGGCCGTGCCAGCGGTGAGTCAGGCTGCGCTGTCTGGACAGGAAATATTTTAGTCATACATCCCCTTGAACGGCAGCACATTCCTTGGTGTGGGAAAAATACTCTTTAGGTCATTTTTTTTCTGTGTGGTTTCTTGGTTTGGTTTTTTTTTTCTTTAAGCCCAGGGATTGCTGACTTGTTTCATTTCGCGGTGAAAAGGATTAAGCTGCGGTTGGTAACAAGAGGATTTGTAAGGGAAAACGGCCGAAGTGCGAGGAGGGAACTGTGTGTCACCAGCTCCGGCTCTGTGCAGGAGAAAGCGCGGGGGCTCCTCGGGCAGGGCACCCCAGATAACCCGGTGTGTCCCCAAATGTCGCGGTGCCGGCAGCCAGTGCTCGTCAGCTGCTCAAGTAAGACGTGGGAAGATCGGGATAAAGGGGAATGACGAGAGAGTTGCGCTTGGCTGGTGTCGGGGAAGGGATGGCCGAGCTGCTCTCCGCCGCTCGCACACCCAGGTTCGGCCACATCGCACTCGCCGTGCATATAAAGGCACTTTGTTGTCTGCGCGGATTCTGTCAGTACAGGGCAGGGCTTAAGTCAGCGCTGCACAGGCACCGAATTTCATCCTTCTGGGCTAGTGCTGAGTTGTTGCGGATTTTTAAATCAATTTGGCTTTTTGTCCCTTTCGTGTTGTTGCGAGATGTGGCTGCCTAGCCGTGGAAAAATAATAGTTGCAGGGAAACTGATACAGTGTATGTCTGCTGGTGGAGATTGTACTCGCCTCTGTATCACCCCGATTGCTATTTTGTATTTCAGCCCCAGTTTTTAAATAAGGGGACAGGCAGGCCGAGTTCCATCTCGCTGTGCAAGGCAGTGTTTGGGTTTGGGTTATTTTCATGGTAACGTAGGCAGTGGGGTTATTTCAAGTTGCTCTTCCATTCGGTTGTGTGTGGTCAGTAATGCCGAATGAGCTTCGCTCTTGGACAAGCTTTGTCTGTGTAAAAGAATTCCTTTTTTAGATGTATGTTACATGGATAATCATCTGCCGGGTTGCTCCGGAGCGATCCTAGGGCAGGCTGCGTTGGTTCGAGATGTGCCACTTCAGGTGTCACAGCACTGTTTGTGACTGCCGTGTGCGATAGCGCAGGAAGAGATTGCACCTAAAAAACCCTGTCTTAAAAACAATCTGTTGGTTTACATTTGGCATTAGAGCAAACTTCTTAAAAAGATGTTTTCCTCTTTGTAGTGTTTGGAAAAATCAAGCTAATAGGAAACATGGAGCTTCCCTGTGCTGTTTTGTTTTGAAACAGTAAAATAAAGTAATAGCTGACACTGTAAGAAGTTTGGTTGGTTTTTCATATTGGATTTTCTTTCTAAAAAGAAGGACTGCCCCAGAGAGTTTTGACTTCAGAGAAACGCTGCATTTGAAAAGACAACAACAGCTGAAATTCACTGGGAAAGATTATTTTTAAGCAGGCTGATTGGCAAGGATAGGAAAGCATTGAGCCTCTTGGACTATACTGGGCTGCTCTTTAAAGCACATGGCCTTGATCTCTTCAATTTGTGCACTATTCACATATTTTCATTAATTTAGAGAAAGTCGTCACTGTATAATAAATCCATCATTGGGTAATAAATCCAGTGTTTACAAGGTATTTAATTGAGACGAAATGCACCAGCTCAGCTTTCAAATAAGCCAACAGTAATCTAGTAAAATCTGTCTAGAAGTCTGAAAAAGAATAAAGCTATTTTTAATAATTAATCACAGAAATCTTGTCTGTCACTAACTTGAGGGCAGACAAATTATTTCAGTGTATTCCGACACTGTGATGCGCAGTCTGAGCCATGTCTACTCATTTATCGGGAGTTTCACATCCAAGTTTTTAGTGCAGTCGAGATAGCGAACGTTTGTGTTCATTGTCTGGTGATTTTTATCTGGTTTTGAATTGAGAAATTCCTTCCCTTTAACAACAACCAAAAAAAAAAACCAACCACGGCCTGCTGTCCAAACAGTGCTCCTAATTATTTTTCCTGAATCCAGCAAGAAAACAGTTTCTAGGAAAAAATTTAACTCTTTCTCGAGTGTTGTGTTTTAACCCTGTTTGCAGCATTTTGTTACTGAGCATGTTTTCCCTGTATTTTCCAAGAGCAGCAGGGCTAGATCCAAGCTCCAGTTCAGAATTGAACAGCTCTGTGCTTTTTGTGGGTACAGAGGTGGGAGAAGTTTCAGCTGGAGCTGGCTGTGTGTGTGTATTGTGTGTGTGTGCCCAAACACAGCAGCACACAGCTGGCACAAACTGGGCATTTGGTGCTTTTGGGCACGGGGGGTTTGTAAAACGGATATTTTCAGTGTTCCCTTCCCTCCCAGGTTTTGTGCCGTTGGAATTTCTGAAAGGGGGAGCTCAGTGGTTTTGTGTGAAACTGAAATTAAAGCTTTTTTGTACGGGTGGAGAGCTGAGCTGGCACCCTGGTGTAGAAACAGCAGGAATAGAGAAGCTACTAGCACAATATTAAGGGGAATAACCTCCATGGAGAAAGGTGGCTTGATGAAAAATAAAAGGTTTATTAGTTTACACAGTGAGGTGTCAAGAATCAGTAATTCTGAGGAAGGCAAAGCTGATGTGGAAAGCTGATCCTAAATACTGACACACTCTTTAATTTTCAAAGAGTTTGCAGGAGCAATTTATGAAATTACTAACCTAAGTTATCAACACTGCTTTGAAGGTGGTAAAAATCGAATGTTCACACAGCAGGGATCCCAAAATTACTTCAAAAATTAATTAAGAAATCTGCAGTTCTGGAAATTCCCGAGACTGGGCTGTCTGGTTTGAAATCGTGACTCTTCTCCATCGCAAAATCAATGTCGGAACGTATTGGATAATGGCAGTACAAAGATACAGTGTCTGTGCAGCTAATGTTGGAGAGAAAACCCATTTCTTTATGAAATAGAATCTTTCCAAAGAAATATCTGCACTGCAGGGCGGCGAAGCACAGCCAAACAGCACCACCTCATGGACACGGCCTCTGGAGCCGCCGCTTCCAGTGCTCCTGGTTTTGTCTCCTGATTTGTTTCCCTAAAATATACATACATACCTCTGCCTGTGCATAAATACACCGCCGTGCCTTTGGAAATCTGTCACTGCTCGAAAATGTAACTTCTTTTTTTTTTTTTTTTTTATTGGTCTTTCAGGCATCTGATGCCAGCTCTGAGAAACTGTTCAACGCTGTCACAAATAAAGGTAAGGCTGCAATTCACATCCCAAACAGATTTATTTTCTTTTTTTCCCCACACGTTTCTTTTCATGGCAATTTCAATGGGAGATGAAATGTAACTTGTCTTGCAGAAATGTCGCAATCAGCTTGTTAGTGCTTTTTATGTTTCTCTGGGTTTCAGACGTGTTCTGTATGCTTGGTAATTGCTTTGCTTAATATAAAATATAGGCTTTAAATAATGCATTGCCTGCCAGGTCAGAATTAATTTAAATAACAATATTAGGGAATAGTTTATTTTACAAATGGCTTTAATTTAAGCTCATTTAAATAACTGTAAGAGTTTTCAAAATGTTTTAACTTGATTGTTACTCATCAGCTCCATGATAGACGTGGAATTATGAATAGCCAATTTGCACTGCTGACAGTAATAACCAGCCAACGTTTAGTATTCACAGGATAATAGTCATAAACCATGGCTTACTGTGCTGTGTGCTTTCTGTAGAGTTAATAAATGATAGAGAGGGCCACATTTAAATATTCAGTATCCCATTAATTTCTTCCAAATAGCAATCCAAAGACAGAGTGGCTAATGATATAACAGTACATTAAGGGAAAACTTGCCCTAAATCAGCGCCCGTGAGCTGCCGTGCAGAGCTGGGCCTGGAGCAGCATTATTAGAAAAGCTTTGGGGATCCTTTGGGTTTAATTCTCATTTTTGGTTTGGTTGGTGTTTTTGCAAGGAGGATGGAAGGAGCAGCTCCAGGCATGAGCTGCACAAACAAGTATAATTCAAAGCCTTGAAAACACGTCTGGTTTTTACCCCGGTGTCCTGCTTTTCTCTGGCAGCACATGGGAACTGCCTGGAAAAGGGTGAGCTTCCGGCTGTAAACCCGGGATTTTATCTTGCTGGGGTTTGGAACACTCGAGTCAGTTTGCATTAGAAGAGGCAGATTTGACTTGTTTGAAATTCAGGTCTGTTTTGTTGGCCAGGTGTGGATTTGCTCAGTGCTTGCCCTGTGTGCTTCTCCCCGGGTTTGGTTTGTTACTCCAGAGAGTCATTCCGGTGTTTTTCTGGGCCTTTTAATTCCACGGAGCTGTGGTGGTTTAACCGGGGACAGAATGTGACCCCGTTACCTTTGGGATTCCCATGCTGATCCACTGCTGCTTCTGAAGGCTTCTGCTGCATATTGAATTATACCTGGATTTAATTGTGTTACGGATCCATAGTCCTGTTTTTCATGCATTAGCATCCTTTGGAAGTACAGTCTGGATTATTTCTGTGGTCTAACCAGGTTATCTCACTTGGCAAGCCGATTTATCCTTTGTGATTAATGGCATTTACAGGTTCCCCCGGCCCCTCCGGAGGCTGAGAATAGGTGGCACGGCCATTAGAAGGGAAGAGCTGCGTGTCTGCAGTGACCCCAGGCCCCCAAACTACATGTGACTGCATCTTTATTTTGCTAATTTGCTGTAAAAAGCTTTGGCATTTGAGCAGGCCTTTCCTGGGGCTGGGCCAGGGCAGGAGAAGTGAATCCACATTCCTGGCGTGGGCCTGTAACCAGGGTGAGTGAGGGGCTCCTCTCCTCCCCAGGAGGTGACTGATGAAGAGTAGGCCCCTCTTCCTCTTCCTTTGGTTTTCTTTTTTGACTCAAACACATTTCCCACATTCTTATTGCTGTTTACTTACGGAGCTTGATTCGTGGCATCCCTTTGGATGTGAATACCCATGCTTGACAGGGAGCCTTTTCTTCCAAGGTACTTTTCTTTGGTGATTTAGTTCCCTTGAAAGGATTAGGGTTTCTTTGTGTAGCCTAAAATCAACATGGGCTTTTCGAAGCTTTGCTTGGGAAACCGTACACAAATAAGCTTTTTAGTTGATGGTAGATTATTCCTTTGCCCCTTATTTCCATCAAAATGGCATCTTTCTTTTCTCCTCCTGAGTTTCCCCTTAAAGCCATATGCTAATTCCTGTTGGTAACATGAATGACAAGGGAGGAATCAATGCATATCCAGGTGCGGCCAAACTAGGCTGGCTGGTATTTTCTTTTTTTTTTTTCCACCCTCTTTTTTTCTTTTTTTCCACTGGGAGAAAGAGATTAAGGGGAAAGAGAACGGAAAAAGCATAGGGGACAGTTTTGTCAAAGGGATTAGCATTCAGACTACTAAATATCAGGAAAAGAACCTCAGAAAAGCTCCCCTGTTTGGAGATAATGTCAGTAATTGCTGGCAGGCAGGTGCTGGGCTCTCTCCCATGCTGTGGAGGTTGTTCCTGGCCCTGGGGAGCTGCTGAGTGCCCGGGGGCTGTCAGTTTGATATATTCCAAGTTCAAGTTCCCTCTCCGCAGCTCAGGCTGTTTGCTTCCAAGCCAGTTCTTCCCCACTGTGTTGTCCACAGCTGCTTTTGCCAAAAGCAATAAAAGTCACTCGTAAGAAAGGTCAGATTTGCATTGGGTAAATCATGGTGAAGCCTTCCAAGCTGCCCGGCTGGGAGGGCCGGGCAGGGTCTGGCCCTCTGTGTCCATGGCCACTCCTCTTGGATGTCCCACAGCCACCTGTGTCTCACGCTGCTTGGGTTTCTCTTGTCTTCTTTTTTTTAAAAAAAAAGGTATTATTATTTAGAATTATTTAAAACTGAAGTAGCAGAAATTACAGAAGTTACGTATTTATGGAGCAGGTACAAGTCCTGAGCCATTTTAGATCTCGTGTATACATTTTGTCCCCTTTATGTCATTTCGTTGTGGACTTCAAGGCTTAGGATATGTGCTTAGGCTCAAGGAGTGATGGATTAGTGTGGATGTGGAATGTGGAACAGTTCCTTCCTCAGAAACACTAAGAATTAAAGAAATCTAGAACAAAGTGAAATCCCCCCAGCCCTCCCTTGAGGAGCTGGTGAACCCTCTGAGGAGAAGTCTCAGTTCCCATTTAGGACTTGGCCACCCTTGAAGCAGAATGGGAAGTGCATCCCTGAATCCAGAAGGGTCCCGTGAGCTTTGGAGGCAGCAAGTGCATGTTGGGGTCCCTCAGGGCTGGGACACACGTCAGAGCTGTGGGGTTCCCCTGTCACCTCTGTGCTGCCTCTGTTCCCAGAGGTCCCCACCCTCGGTGTTCTGCAGCAGGGCTGGGGATTTGGGAGGGAGGTGGTTTGGTCCCCAGAGCAGGAGCTGCTCCTGAAGGAGTGGTCCCTGGTCGTGAATCAGGGCCCTGCACCCCACAGCTCTGGCAGGAACACCTTGTAATGCCCAAATCATCCTGGGAATGGCTCCCGTGGGAAGCCAGGTGGCTGTGCTGGAAGGGAGGTGAGCACCCAAGGGTCTGGGCCCTTGGTAATGCTTGACAAAGGAGCTGTCAGCATCTGAATAAATGAGCTGCAGAAGGGCTGGCAGAGGAGAGAATTCCCTGCCTGCAGCTCCTGCTCTGCCTCCCTGCGGGACAGCCCTTCCACTTTGGGATTGCTGCTTGTCGTCTGTGTGTTTTTGCAGGAGCAGAACTGCCCCTCACCCTCTGAGAGTTTCACCTCAGCACCATTAATCCCAGCCAAAGTGCAGGGTTTGTTAAGAATTTTTGTAACATGACTTCTCAGCATAATTAAATTCCATTATCTCTCAATAATTTAAATACACACATCTGAAGCTGCAGAGCAGGCAGCTCCTACTATGTGTGGTTCATTTATGTTAAATCCCTCCTACGTACCCTTGGAAAACAGCTTTTCCTGAAGGGAGAAATGAGTCCCAAAGTGGTGAAGTTTTCATTTGTGCTGTATATTGAAGTTTGCCTTTGATCAGAAGCACAATTGGGCTGTTAGAGCTTTTTATGTTCAAATTGTTTACAGGATGTTCATGTAAACTTTATGAATCCTTCTGCTGCGTGGCACCACTAGCTGTCAGGGAAATATTTATACTCTCAGCTGGAGGTAGATCAAGGCATCTGGGTTAGGAGGCTTCACTGGTGGCTGAAATACCAGTCAGATGAAGCCCTGGCTTTTTAGGTGGTTCTACAACAATATCCTGCCCTAGAAAAAACAGGCGTGTTGTTGTTCCTCCCCTTGGCTGGCTGTGGGGAAGCATTTCTTGAGGATCCTCTACAAACATCTGTTTCTGTAAACAAGCAGGGAGCTAAAGTTGGCAATTCCTTCCCTGCTGATCCATTCACAGGAGATCCTTGGCTGTGGAGAGGTGCTCTCACTCTTAAGTAAACCATCCCCACGGCATCTCGAGTTGGGTGTAAGTGGAGCCAGCGCTGCGCAGGCAGCATGTGAACATGGTCGGTGTGCCAGAGGGGGCTGGGGCTGCCTCTCCTTCCCAGGGGCTGCAGGAATCCACAGAGCATCCTCACTCACGTGGGCTGTGTTCTCAGCCTCACCTGCAGTTTTGGGGTGGCTGCTGTTGCATGTGTTGGCCCTCCCTGCTGCCTGCTCTGACTGAAATGCCTCTTCCTCCCTTGCTCTCAGAGCTCTGGAGCAGCCCCAGCAGTGCAGGGACCGAGCCCCAGGCCAGCCAGCCTCGGGGACTGCTGAATCACCCCAGCAGCTCTGCAGATGTCTGCTTTGTGGCACTTCCGCTGGCTCGGTCCCCACAAGTGACACCCTGACCGTGGTGTCTCCTCGCCTTTCCGGCAGAGGCTTCCCTGGTGGCTTTGAATCACTGGGTTTGGTTGTTTTGTGGGTTTCAAATGGCTTTTCAGTATTTTCCATGTGGAAGTTCAGTCTAATTAGGGAGAGGCTGAGCACTGGAAAAAGCTGTGGGTTTGGAGAACCCGGGTTTGTGGTACCCTGAGTTAGATTAGAAGAGCTGCTGGGTCACTTCACTCCAACTTCCGAGCAAAGCAGAGAAAAATGTCGATAAATGTCTTGAGATGGTGCTTTGTTCTGCTTCACAAAAGAGCCAGGCAGCTGTTCCTGTGCCAGGAAGGCTTTATCTGAGCAAGAAAATTGTTCCGTAACATCCCTTACAGCTGCATCTCCTGAGCACACACCACTCCTCTCCAGGCCTATGCCTTCCATGTCCCCTCCTTGTCCACGTGCTGGTGGATTTTTGGCTGGACTGTGGCTGCCAGGTGAGCTGTGGGATGCCAGAGCTGTGGGATCCCAGTGCTGGGAGGTGCCAGAGCTGTGGGATCCCTGTGCTGGGAGGTGCCAGAGCTGTGGGATCCCTGTGCTGGGAGGTGCCAGAGCTGTGGGATCCCTGTGCTGGGAGGTGCCAGAGCTGTGGGATCCCTGTGCTGGGAGGTGCCAGAGCTGTGGGATCCCAGTGCTGCTCTGTAGCTGCAGGAAAAGGTCACTGGATAATGTGATGTGCCCAGAGGGGCAGGTGGAAGTCCAAGGTAGTCTCTTCCAAAATGTTTCAGATTCTTAAATTGTAAAACTTACAAAACAGGAGCCTTTCAAGGCTTCATTGGTAACTTTTAAGTCAGTAATTCAAAACAAAAGCAGAAAGCACCTTTAGACATTGGCTTTTCTTGACCAAAGTAGTAGAGGGAGAAGTTGGAAGTGTTCTGGGCATCCCTGTCCCTTAGGGGTGACATCAAGTACCCTTTATGGTCAGTTGGTGATCACATGCCCCCAAGAGTTCATTTAAGGCTGTGGATTTTTGCAAAGTCAAGTTATTCCAGTTCAGGGAGCAAAATGGCAATATTTACCAACACAGTTTTATCTAATATGGAGGGAATATTTGTTTTGTAGATTAGCCTATATTTGATTTTCTCAAAAAAGAAAGTGTTAGGCTGTAAAATTGTGCTAGTTGGTTCAAAATAAGGTGGAAAAATTCTTGGGATAGGAATGTTTTGGTGACAAAGATCCTGCCTTGCCATACCTGTGGTTGGGGGAGTCCAAGCTGGAAGCTGTGTGAGATTTGGTAAATGCAGACCTCCCATATCTGGCCTGCTGTTAGTCTCTCCCTTGTAATAAAATGTTATTTTCTCTGAAAATGTATGTTTATTTAACTAGGTCTCTTTTTGCTTCACAATCTGGATTCCATTCAGTCAGTTACCACTCCAATTAACTAACAATTATTTAACATTAACAGTAATTACAGACGCCAGTTAAGCGCCTACAGATGTCAACTGTTAGCTTTGTACCTAATCACTCAATGAAATGGAGAAAGTTCAACAAACATCAATTAGCCAAGCAATTAGTATGAGGTAGGAAAGAGCATGTTATCGTGTGTGAGCTGATTCAATTTATTTTATTTTGTCAGTAAAACACACACAGGCAGACAAGCAGCAATAAGTTGCTGAGATTAGATAAAGCTGTATTGTTTTGCTGCTTATACAAGGGTTTTTTTCCCATCCTATTCTCTCCCTTACATAACTTCAGTGTGCTTTGCCAGGCGTTTGTTATCTTATCAAATGCATTTCATTTCCATTGGAAAAGCGCAGCAATGTCACAGCAGGGAGGCCACGTTTGCAGCAGGTGGTGTCACCTCAGCAGAGCCACTCCTGCCAGCAGGCTCAGCCTGGGAGTGGCTTTAACCCAGGTTTAACTCAGGTTTAACTCAGGTTTAACCAGGAGCTAAGCCAAGGACCACGGGGACACCACGGGGACACCATGCAGTGGTTGTAGAGGACAGCGTGAGGTCCTTCACTGGGTTTGTCATTCACTCTGGTGCTGGATGGACTCCAGCTCCTCACACCTTGCTTGGTGTAAGAGGACTTCCTCCAAGGCTGTGGGAGCACCCCCTGGCTCAGCTGGAGGGGGGAACAGCCAGCACAGGGCATTCCCAGAATGTCCCACTGTCACCTCCAGCCCTCGTGGGGAGCAGGGTGACATTCTAATATCCACTGAATACTGTGGGGTAGTGTGTGCCCTGCATGGTTCAAAAATAAAATTTTAAAAAATAAACATTTTATGAAAAAAAAGCCTCTCTGCTTTGGTTTTAAGCACATTTTAAAAGTTTATTAAAAAACCAACAACAAACAAAAAGGAAAAAAATCCCCCACAATTTATGTAGACATTCCTGAAAAACCCCTGCTGCCATCCAGAGTGTCAAGGCTGCAGGGGTTTTTGCAGGAATGGGCCATAAACTAACTTTGCCTTCAGAAGGAAGTGGTTGATTCCCAGCCACCATCCAGGCTGCACCAGCAGCCTCTCTGAGATGGTCTGAACTGGGGAGAGCCATGCAGAATGTGCTCGGGGTGTGGGTTTGGGGTGCTGGGGTATGGGTTTGGGGTGGTCAGGATGTGGGTTTGGGTGTGGGATTGGGTGTGGGTTTGGGGTGCTCAGGGTGTGGGTTTGGGGTGCACAGAGTGCCGGAGTTTCCCAAACACCCAACTGGGTCACCAACCCTCTGGGTCACCTCCCAAGCCCTTCTTCCACAGGATGTAAAGCCTCCCCACTTGGCACAGTTATACAGCCTGAGCAAAGGCTGTTAGACAGCTACTGTTGATTAAAAAAAAAAAAAGGCACCTCAAAATATCCCACATCCTGCAGCCTTGACACTCGGGATGTCAGTAAGAGTTTTTCAGGAATGTCTACACATGAATTGTGGGGGATTTTTTTCCTTTTTATTTGTTGTTGGTTTTTGAATAAACTCTTAAAAGGTGCTTAAAATGAAAGCAGAGAGGCTTTTTTTTCTTCCCGTTCTCAACTGTCCCCCAAACAAGAATGCCTTTTGTCTTCAAAAAGGTTGGACAGGGTTTGGAGCAGCCAGGTCTGGGGGAAGTGTCCCTGTCCATGGCAGGGGTGGAATGAGATGAGCTTTAAGGTCCCTTCCAGCCCAGCCCGTTCCATGATTATTCACCACGCTGACTTTAAATGCTTCTCCACATAAAATGATCCCACAAAGTCAGATGGTATTTTGTCATGCAGACTGCCCACAAAAGCCCATGAAGTTCTATGAATTAGTTGTTGTTTTCCAAAGTGTGGGAATGGAATAGGAGGGGAGAACCACAGGCAGATCTCGCTGTTGCTTTCCAAAATATCAGCTTTTTTTTTTCCCTAGAAAAACGCAGAGTCTCAACATGTGAAGAAACTCTTCAGTGTATGACCTGAGTGCAATAATATTTGTCTGAGTAGGCAGAAAAACTGAAAGCAAGCCTCCCAGTGAGAGCTGCCACGTCCATTCTGGTGGCACAGAAGACGTGAAGGATGAGACTTTAATCTGGTGAACTTTTAGCTTTCTCGGGGCCCAGCACAGATTATCCTAAGGAAAAGGCAGGGCCTGGTCTTGAAGGGATGCTGTGAGTCCCAAGAGAGGGAGGGCATTGTGAGAGGGCATTTCTGGGCTCAGGGGCAGAATAAGCAGACCCTGATTTGTCCTGGTTTGGCTTCAGCTCAGGGTTGTGCTTCCTTGCTCCACTGCCTTCAAACTCTTGTTAACACAAAGTGCTCTGCTGGATGAGAGCCCCAGGAATAAACCCTGGGACACCCTGAGGACCCTCAGCCACCCAGCATCACTGAGATTTCCTTTTTTCCTATCTCTGCTGGACCTTGGTGAATGAGGGGGGCTCAAGCCCCTTTTGCTGTCCCTGTCCCCAGCAGGTGCCACTCTTTTCCCCCACCTGGGTTGTATCCTGGCTGTGGGCACCAAAGTTGGGTGGTGTGAGCTGAGTGATTTCTCACCAGAAACCCAAACACCGGAAAAAAAAAAAAAGGAGAATAAATTTGCAGCTGAGTTGCTCAAATGAAAGAAGATGGGGCGGGAGAAGGCAGAGCCTGGGCAGGGCAGAGGGGCTGTCCCCACCATGGTGTGCTGCAGGATCAGCCCAGGGGCAGGACATGGCTTCACCTGCCACCACCACTTGTACTGGGGGGGCCCAAGGCATCGAGTTGCTCACTGTGACAGGAGCTGTTCCCAAGCTGGATGTGAGTGGCTGAGAGGCCTCAAGTGTGTGTCTGAAAGGGCTTTGCACAGTGCTTGAGTGGTTAAAAAAAGCCAATATCAATGTATGCTTAAAAAGTGGCAAACACAGGAGCAGATAAACAGATTGAAGTGTCCTCTAGAGCCATTAATGGCCTTGACTGGCACGTGCTGGGGAGTGAGGCAGGAGGGGCAGTGGGGCTCCTTCTGGGATTGTCACAGAATTGTAGAACCCCAGAATGGGTTGAGTTGGGAAAGACCTTAAAGCTCATCTCATCCCACCCCTGCCATGGCAGGGACACCTCCCACTGTCCCAGGCTGCTCCAAGCCCTGTCCAGCCTGGTCTGGGACACTGCCAGGGATCCAGGGGCAGCCACAGCTTCTCTGGGCACCTGTGCCAGGGCCTGCCCACCCTCACAGCCATGGATTTCTAAGCAAAAAATATTGTTCTCAAGAAAACTTTTTTTTTTTTTTTGAGCTGGAGACCTTGACTTGCTAAAGGCCTTTTAGAATGGGGCCAGGAGAGAGTGTCCAAGTCCAGCAGCACCAGACCCAAACCACACCAGAGCTGTGTCAGTGCAGCAGGATTTCCCCTGGCCCTTGCAATCTTGGCTCAAGGCACACTCACAGCTTGCCCTGACCTCTCCAGAGCACCTGATTTATTCCAATCTCCTGTTCACAGTCAGAGGAGCTCTCCAAACCTCCTGTTCCTCCTCCCCTGTAGTGATTCAAGAGTCATGTACAGCGTGAGCCAAACCACCTTCTTCCTCAGCCCCCACGGGAACCTTTCTCTGGGTCACATCAAACTCTGAGGGTCCTTCATGGGGTGTCACAAACATTGTAGGGTCTGGAGGAGAGGGACATCTGGAGGGCTGGGGCCACCTGCCTCAGCTCAGGGCTTGGTGAGGGAGATGGGGAAAAGCCTGGGGAGAGGGATGAGGTGAAAGTGCTGCCGAGCTCCCACAGCCATTTGCTGTGGATTCCAACTATTTCAAGTTAGTGGGCACTTTTGGAAATTAGAGGCAAAGGAATCTGAGTGGCTTATAATAGAAAACAGCTGCTGCAGAGCAAGCTGGGTCCTAAGGAAAAACGACTCCATGGAAATGGCTCTGCCGAGTAATAAAGCCACAAATAAATACTTAGTTCATTTACTAGGTTGTTAGTCCCATAAGCACTGAAACTTCATTTGTTAAGAGAAGCAGCGTTTAAAAATCAAAAGCAGATGAGCAGAGGCCTGGATTTGCTGCTGCTGGCTGGGTTTATTGCCGGGGGCTGTGAGCCTGGGGCCTGTGCAGCTTCCAGCAGGTGTGGGAGCTGCCTGGGGACCTCAGCACCAGTGTGTTCCATCCTGTGATAATAACTGTTGGGTTTTTTCTTTTCTCCTTGCTCATGCTGCTGGGATAAATGGTTACTAAAATCTGAATTTGGCAGTTTTTCAGTACCAGGCAGGACCTGCTGCCCCTGGGGAGTGGTGGGAAGCTGTGCCAGGAGCACAGTGCCTGCTGTGGTTCTCAGCCTCAAGGGTGGGTTGGCTTTGGAACTTCAAATACCAGCTCTCCTGACACCCTGGGGTAGCACAAAGAGAGCCTTGTCATTAAGGGAATTGCTCTCCCAAGGCATTGATCCGCAGTGTTTTTGGTTAGGGAGGCAGGGAAACCCTTCAGGCTGTGAGAGATGGAAAGTCTGGTGCTGAGATTCTGACACTTCCCGAGAGAGAACTGCTGGAATCTTTCTTCTTCCATCTGAGTGCATCTGTAGGTACTCTTGATGCTCTTCCTGAGGGCTGAACAGGTCTTGTGTAGTTTTCACGTGGAAGAGATGTGGTGATCTCTTGGGCTCTCAGCTCACCTCTCCATTAGGAAAGGCAGAGGAATGATCTTGGTCTTCATTGCCAGAAGTTCAGCCTGGTGTTTCTAACTCCCCGTCAGGTGGGTGTTGGTTTAAGGTGAGGATTGTTGCTGTATGAATAAACAGCCTCCAGAGCCCTGGGGATCTGGGAAAGATTCACCATGTGGGTGGAAAGGTGGAAAGCAGGCAGGGTTTTGGAAGGAGCAGCATGGCAGGGTTGTGCCAGGTTCTCTGAGCACATTCAGGGGTGAGAGCATGCTCAGGAGCAATCCTGGCAGTCCTGGAACACCAGGTTCAGCCTCTTTCACCATGCCAGGAGGAATCCCATGGCTGCAGCAGACACATCTAAAGTAGACCACTCCAGCCAGAGTCACTTTGAAGCTGTGGTTCTTGAGCAGCCAGCTCATTAGAACCCAGTTCATGTTGAACAGTCGTGTCTGGCTGCAGATGGGCTGAGCAGCCCCCAGAACACACCAGCAGCTGCCAGGAGTGCTCAGGGGTCGACTCACAGTGGCACTCAGATGTCCCTGTGCCTGTGGTGCTGCTCCCTGTGCAGGAGAGGTGTTCTGTCCTCTGCCACAGCCGTGAGCAAACAGCTCAGCCCAGGCTCCAGGAGAACTCAGAACCTTTGGCTGCAGAGCCTTATCCTTGACCACTTAAAGGGTAAAGCAAAACCAGCTGGCTCTGTGGATTGAATTAGAAAACTCCTGTTTCTGTCTTGCAAAGGTCATTTTTCTTGTCTTACAGCTTTTTTCCACACTGTGGTCAGTGTTCCTTCCTAAAACTTGGCTGTTGCACCTGTTCTTGTATTTTCTCAGTGATTTCTCTAGATGCGTTACGCCCAAATTAGTGACCTGTGAATTTGCACTTGGAGGGTGTTTATCTTATAGGGTAGTTTTCCTGTACGTGTATCTGTATAAATACTTTACAAAACTAAATATCTTCTTACAGTGACCCTCTGGAAGTGTCCAAGGCCAGGTTGGAAGGGTCTTGGAGCAAGCTGGTCTAGTGGGAGGTGTCCCATGGCAGGGGGGGTGGAATAGGATGAGCTCTGAGGTATTTTCCACCACAAACCGTTCTGTGATTCTGTGATTCTCTAAAAGACCACGGCCAGATGCTGCAGGGCCCTCAGGTGCTGTGTGCAGTTCCTGGGACACAGACAGGCTGTGGTTGGAGTTTGAGTGGATGAAGCCCAGCTGGGTCAGTCAGACAGGTCAGAACCCTTCCCACAGCGTGAGCACCTCAGTGGGGGCTGAGGGTGTCCTCTGCAGGGCCCTGGGCAGTGTCAGGGGTGTTGGGGGCACCATGAGTGTGGCACCAGCTCACTGACCTGGCCCAGGGACAGCAGGTGACACCCACAGAGCAGGAGAGAGGATTTGTGCCCTGCCCTGGTGCTCCTCAGGTCACTTCTTGCCCGGAGCATGCTCTGAGCTGCCTCGGGGGTGATGGGTCTCCACTGAGCTGTTTTTCCATCTGCTTCTGTGTCTGAGGCTGACTCTTCTCACTTTATGGACCACCTTTGGCCCTGTTTGCACAGCCCCTCACTCTGTGCACACCAGGCCCACGGCCAGGACTTGTGAGAATGGCTGTAATACAATTAAATGGTGATAACAATCATCTGGCAAGCTGTTCCACTTGTCTGGAAAGGGCTGGGCAATATGTGCATGTGGGACAAGTCTGTGCATCTTTTGAATTAATAAAAAAATTGAGTTTGTCGACAATCCAGCCTGCAGTAAATTAACACCTTGCTTAAATAGTTAGCTGACAACTTGAAGTGGGGGGTGGTGTTTTAATCCTTAAGCTGTTTTTCTCTGTCTTCACATGCCCTGTCCAGCATCTCCTCTTGCTCAAATAACCTAATTGCTCTCCAGCCTTTCAACAGCACATCAGCCTCGCTGCCAACACGGTTGTTCACCTCAAGGCCTCATTATGTTTTGCCACTACATCAGGGGCCAAAAATAACTTGACAATACCTGCTCGATACGCAGGTCTCTCAGTGACAAACAAACAGTTGGGTGAGCAAACCCTGAGCACGGTGAGCTGCCACAGCCTGCTGTGCACTGCTCCTGGGGACAACAGCCACTGCGTTTGGTGTCACAGCTCTTCAGAGGGCTGGGACACAGGGGACAGCTTGGGGGGGTGTGCAGGGGGGTCCTCAGCAGCTGGGACAAGGCACTGTCATTTTCCTGCAGGTAAAGGGCTGGAAACTTGGAACAAAGGCTTAACAAAAATAATAATTGCAAAACAATGGCACTCACACACTGTCATC
This sequence comes from Acanthiza pusilla, assembly GCA_036630365.1. Classification (NCBI taxonomy): domain Eukaryota; kingdom Metazoa; phylum Chordata; class Aves; order Passeriformes; family Acanthizidae; genus Acanthiza; species Acanthiza pusilla. The sequence goes on along the minus strand of JAXCHO010000048.1, from coordinate 1,793,919 downwards.
TGAGAGGGTTTGTGGGTGTACCACCAGGAAATGCTCCATCTTCGCCTTTTAGCCTGATACTATAATTTATTTAAAGTTGATTGCTGTGCATAATTAAAAATCAGATTAGCCAGTAAGTTGTCTCTAATGATGTTTTTGATTGCTGTGGCAGTTTACACAAAAGCAGTGAAACCTCTTTTGTTGGGAGTGTGCTGAGGTGTCCTGAGAAGGCAGCAGTGGCTGGGCCAGGGTCCCCAAACGTGAGCTGTGGTTCCTGTCCTGCAGCCCCCTGGACCTGCTGGGCTGTGCCAGCACCCAGCACACACTGGCAGTGCCTGGCACAGGGGCACAGTCCCACAGCCTCGGGGAGTGCTGGGCACTGCCCTTCCCCATGGCATCACAGCCCCAGCACTGCTCTGCTCATCCCCTGGGGCTCTGGGGTGTCCAGGGAGCTGCAGGAGAACGCTCTGCAGTTCATTTGAGAGGACGAGGGGAAGTGGCTTTAAGCTGAAGGAGGGCAGGGACAGATGGGATATTGGGAAGGAATTGTTCCCTGTCAGGGTGGGCAGGCCCTGGCACAGGTGCCCAGAGAAGCTGTGGCTGCCCCTGGATCCCTGGCAGTGTCCAAGGCCAGGCTGGACAGGGCTTGGAGCAGCCTGGGACAGTGGGAGGTGTCCCTGCCCAGAGCAGGGGTGGCACTGGATGGGCTTTAAGGTCCCTTCCACCCATTCTGGGATTCGATGAGTAGCTGACATTGCTAATCCTGTGTGATTTCGTGGATGTGATAAAATAGAGTGGATGCATTCACTCCATAGACTCTGTGACTCCACATTTTCTGGAATTACTCCTTTTTTACCAGTCACCTTTTTTGTGCCAGTGAGAGAGCAGCGAGTTGGGATTTTCAGCCATGTCAGTCCCGGTGTGTGCCCAGGTGGGAATGAGGATTTTCCTGCTCTGTTGCTGTGTTTGTTTGCTGGGCTCAGGCAGGCAGTGTTGGTAAGCAGAGCGTGGGGGAAGAGAGGGAGAAGCAGCATTGTGATGTTACTGGAGGTGATTCAAAAAGATGCTACGGGGGGATGTTACTGGTTTTGGCAATGAATCTGTAGCATTTTTTCTGCAATGTTTTATGATTCTTCTGCTGCTAGCAGTTAGAAGGAGGAGTGGCCAAAAAAAAAAAAAATCAGGGCAGTTAGGGAAACTTCAAAGCTCAGGGATCAGCCTAGTTTGTGGGTAAAAGTCTGCTTTCAGAATTTATGTGTTCACGTTGCTTATTTTAGTAAACATATTATGGATAAAGTAATTTCCAAATGCAAACAGGAGGCAGGGAATAGGATTCTGTCTTTGAGCTGATTTTTCAGGAAATGGTAAACAGACTTTAGAAGTCTCCATATGAATATTTAGTTTTTATTTGCTTTCCTTTGGCTAACCATGGAACTTACACACTGCTTAAAACCCGGAGTTTATCACTGGGCTTTCATTTTCTCTTTGCAACTTAAACTTTGCCCTCTGTAGATGGAGTGAATCCATTCTGTTGGGCTGTGGTTTTAATATGGAAAAAGCACGCAGAGAACTTGCTCTGACAGGCAGAAGGTAAATGATTTCCCTACATCTCAGGCAGGTTAGCCTTTTTTTAAAAAAAAAAGGAAAGAAATTGCTTATACTCTATTTACCTTTTCCCCTGAGGAGTAAATGGGAGGTGCAGGCACCAGATACTTTTTGACACGGTGTGTTTGAGTTTTCACTTCTTGCAACAACAACACATCAGCCAGGAGCAAATTCCCTGAGGGTGGCTTGGGGATGGACATGCTCAACCTTGCCTTGTCAACAGGCACATTCCTGGGATTTCATGCACCAGCAGCCATGGTGTGAAATGGGAGCTTCACTGAGCAATAATTCACGTTGTATTGTGGAGATTAGGAACAAACAGTGGCAGGATGGGAGCTGCTTGTGTTTAAGTACAGAACTTGAAAGGTTGGAGTGAGTCCAAAGGAGGCCCTGAAGATGCTCCAAGGGCTGGAGCTGCTCTGCTGTGAACAAAGGCTGAAAGTTGGGGTTGTTGGAGAAGGCTCAGGGATGACCTTATTGTGGCCTTCCAGGGCCTGAAGGGCTCCAAGAGAGCTGGAGAGGGACTGGGGACAAGGGATGGAGGGACAGGACACAGGGAATGGCTTCCCATGGCAGAGGGCAGGGACAGATGGGATATTGGGAAGGAATTGTTCCCTGGGAGGGTGGGGAGGGGCTGGAATGGAATTCCCAGAGAAGCTGTGGCTGCCCCTGGATCCCTGGCAGTGTCCAAGGCCAGGCTGGACAGGGCTTGGAGCAGCCTGGGACAGTGGGAGGTGTCCCTGCCATGGCAGGGGTGGCACTGGATGAGCTTTGAGGTCTCTTCCAAACCAAACCACTCCATGATTGCATGGTAAACTTTCAAATCCCATTTTCTCAAATATAAAAATAATTGCAGATTGAGGCGTCCCTTGGAGAGCTGCAATTAGTTCTGAGAACAAAAGGCTTTACAGTTCCACACCGTTACAATCATGTTCTTTAAAAGGTAAACCGAAATTACAGAGCCTCCTTCTCTCCCTGAGCATCTGCAGGAATGCAGTTTCAGGTACATATATCTATGTATGTTTTTAATAATGCTCCCTCATTTGACATGGTGTCTTGCCAAAAACGAAATCATTAATGAACTCCACAGGGGATTTATGCAGATCCAAAGCTGCTCATTACATCTATTTTTAAGTCTGTTGCTGCACTGAGGGCAAGGGGAATTTGTTGGAACCTGTAGCGTTAAAACTTGTAATTTTGTTTGCTAACACTTGCAGAAGATTACAGATGTGATCCTGGGCCCTTTGAAGTCAAGGGGAGCAGGGGGATCATTAGCATAGGGATTATCCCTGGTTTTCTAATGCAATACTCCCAGGGAAAAGCTCCGTGTCCATCTCCTCCCACCTGGGGAATGCACAACCAGGACTGTGTGTGAGGAGTTCTTTCCAAACTGTGGCTTTTCCAGAGCATGGAAGTGTGGCCTCTGCTGTGTCTGTGAAGTCTGAATGTCCCTAAAGTCCAATGTCCAGAAAGTCTCAATGTCCCTAAAGTCCAATGTCCATAAAGTCTAAAAGTCCATGAACTCCCCAAAGTCTGGCACAGTATAATTTTAGAAGAAGTAGTCTAAAAACTTATTCTTGGAGCCAGGGTGACTGGATGTCTCCTTCTGTGCATTTTGGGTAACATCCATGTCAGACACTGAGTATTCCCCCCAAAAACAATGTTCTCAGAGGCCTCTGGTGTTAGGATTTTGTCTGGGAGCCTCTCTGCTCTGGGATTATGGACACACAAACATAACATCGGCAAGCAACAGGAACAGAGGTGCATCAGGGCCCAATGCAAGGGCAGGTTTTTGTAGGAAAGAGCCTCTTGGGGCAGCAGGGTACAGACATGGAAAAATAGCATTATACGTGTCTGCAGGAGCCAAAGGAGTGTGAGGCTGCTGCTGGTGTTGGGTTCTCTGCAGGTATTTAATGGGGTTTGCTGCGACATGCTCCCAGCTGGAGAATGGTTCTGGAGCTGACAGACTGTGCTCAAGGCAAATTCTTTTCATTAAAAAAGGATTTAATTAATTAGAGCTGACTGTCGGCTGACAGGTTAATTGATAAGGGAAGTGGGCCCCAGAAGCTGGAGGTGAGATTATAGTGTGACTTTAAACCTTTACAGTCTCTGATAAAACTTAGGCTCCCCCTGGAATGTCAGGGAAATCTCACTGGCTGTTTTACAGGGCATGGTGCCTGAAAAGATTTGCAAGAAAAGCTGCAGTTTCTTAAAATTTAGTTTTCAAGTAAAGATCCAATCTGGCAAATTTATTCCAGGCTAAGGCTCGTTGAACTGTTTCAGTGGCAGCTTTGCACATTGCTGTGCTCACGTGGAGTTGGTTGGGGCTGACGGGGAGTTCACGTGGAACTTCCTTAATTGGCTAAAATAGAACTTCCTGCATCTTCTTTTTAACTGCTGAAATAAGTAATCACTTGCTCCAATAAATAGTAGTTCTGGAACCACTCTTTTCTAATAATTTGCTTTTTAAAATGGAAATGAGCTTGGGAGTGGGTTTAGTGATTGATAGGAAGGTAAGTGAGAGAAGAGTGAGATTGAAAATTGGGAAAAAATCCTTCCCTGGGAGGGTGGGGAGGGGCTGGGATGGAATTCCCAGAGAAGCTGTGGCTGCCCCTGGATCCCTGGCAGTGTCCAAGGCCAGGCTGGACAGAGCTTGGAGCAGCCTGGGACAGTGGGAGGTGTCCCTGCCATGGCAGGGGTGGCACTGGGTGGTTTTTAAGGTCTCTTCCAGCCCAAATTATTCTGGGATGCTGTGGAATGGCGACACTGGCCTGAGTCCATCCTGGGACCTGCTGACATCTCTGGGCTCAATCAAATTCCTTTCCAAATACATCTGGTGAGCACAAAGGAGAAAAGGGAAGACTTCTGGTAGTTACTCTTTGAGCCATGTGGAAACCATATTTTTATAAGGTAGAAAGATAATAATGAAAATACAAATAATTATAGCAGGGTATGAAAAATCCAGGTGGAAAACTGTCTTGACCTCCACCAGAGTCCACTAAAGCTGTACAGGGAGGCTGTGGTGGGTGAAAGCCACTCATCCATATTTAATCTTTAGATCTGGACATTAACCCTTTAATTCGTGGCGCCCAGAGCAGACACAGACACAGGCAAGGCTGGGTGATGGTGTGAACACCAGGGGTGTGTTTAGTAAGAGAGGTCAGAGCAGGGTCAGCTCATGGGCAAGGGGGGGAGGAAGGTGTGGGCAGGAAGGTCCCTGTCACTTGTGCTGCTCTAAAAACCTGAGGATAATTTAAATGTAGTTTTTGGCTGTGTTTCTAAGGAAAATCACTGCTATAAGGAAGGTGTTTCCTGGTAAGCTGAGAGCAGCACATCACTCATTGGATTGAAAGGAAGAAATTTCAGCTGTTCCAAATGAGGTGATTTATAGTGGCTAATAATAACTGTAACTGTTTTGTGGGGGTGACTCCTGAGGATTTGCCCCAGTGGTTGTTTTCATTGGCACACGAATACCTGGCTCTAAGAGCTCTGACGTTCCTGTTACAGCCCTTTCCTCTTGGGTAGAATTAGATGCATGCATTGCATATATCAGTATAATCAACCCTGCTAAGATGTCAAAACATCGAGTGTCAATCCTATCATAAAATCTAAACCCATCTTGTTTTCCTTTCCCTTTTTCCCCCCCCTTATGCTCCATCTAAAATAAATAACCAAGAAATAACGGAATGAATATAACCCATTTCTCCAAAGAAAGGAAAATAATTGCCTCCAGACTTCTAACTTACCTGCCAAATTGCATCCTGATGTGAATTGCAATGGACAAATTATAATCTTTTGAGACAAGGAAGGAGATGATGGAGTCTGTAAGGGACCCTTCCCTGGTAGGCACAGTCAAAATGAAACTAAACTTGGCAAGTGATTTGCACTCCCATCAGGGAAGGGTCCCCAGGTCACCCTCAGAGGCATTAACTGCAGAGGGCGAGGAGAAGAGCTCCCAGTGGCAGCCCAGGGCTGGCAGTGACACACACCATGAGCTCTGCTTCCCACCACTGCAGGGAAAAAACCCAAACCGAGCAAACAGAACCAAACAATGGCAATGAAAAGCACAGGAGAGGAGGAAAATCCAACCAGGGAGCCTCCTGTTTGTGGTATTCATCTTGCAAAGGCCTTTTACAAGTGATGGAGCAGGCAGGGACCATCAGCGAGATTTGGGCATCTGTCCTGAGGAGTTTGGTATTTGGTGGAGAAGCTGAAGCTGGATAAAGCTCAGTATGTGGCAGAGGGGTGAATGAGATGATCTTTAGGGGCTCTTGCAACCCAAACCATTCTGGGGTTCCATGATTCTGTGGTCTGTGTCCCCTGGGCTCTGCCCCGCTCAGACACTGTCACTGTTGGAGGCTCCTGTGGTTCTTTGTGGGTGCAGCGATGCCTTTCGTGCCCCAGCCAGACCTGGGCAGTGTCTTGGTTTAAATCCAGCACCTGGTGTGAAAGTGGAGTGATTCAGGACCTGCTTTTGTCCTGTCACACCTGCTGGATGGCTGCCTGCCTTTGGGAATGGCCAGTGCAGAGCATTCCTGGGCAAAGAGATTTCCATGATGTGCTTAAGACTGGGCTGTGGCTTTTTATCCCATTTTATCTCATTTTCAGTGTTAGAGGGACTTCTCTGGGCCTGGGGCACAGCTGAGGGGTTAACTTGCAGGAGGTCCTTGCTAAGGGGTGAGGACAGTAATGCTGAGTGGTGCAGGGTGTAAAGGTTTATTCTGAACTCCAGAAAATCCCAGTGAAGAAACAACTTCATTTTCAGATGGGAGAGGGCTTTATGAAAATTGTTTCCACACACCCCACTCAGATCCCCACTTTGTCTGCACCCAGGGAGCCTGAACTTATCCAAAAAAGCCTTTTGCTGTAAAATCTAAGGACAGATACAAACTCAGTAAGAAACTGCAGTACTGTAGCATCAGGTGTGTAAAAAAACCCCAACAACTGGGAATGTTGTAATTCCCCTCTAGAAGGGATCCTGCTGTGAGCCCAACCTGAACCATGGACACAGGAACTTCAAAGCATTTAGTGACTTCAGTGGACACAGGAAGTTCAGAACTGCAGTGCCTGCTGTGGTTGAGTCCTTCAAGACACACGTGAAAACTAAAATGAAAGATTGTCCTCCTTAATTTGAACCATCTAGATTGTTACTTCATCTATTTAGATGTATCTAGAGATGCACATGGTTTTCTGGCCCTTTCAATGCTGTGATTAGGTCTGATTTTTATTTTTTTTTTAGTGACTTCCGAACCTCTTGAGGAGAAGTCAAACTGTCTTACAGCCTTTGGTGAAACTCAAAAACCCTCTGGTATTTTACCACTCACTCAATGCTGTTACTGTGCACACTGTTACTCAATGCCTGTGCACACTGAGGTCCATTTAGGTGGATTTTTTATTTTGGCTGGGCATCCTCAGAATGCACAGCCAAAATATTTGCTGTCAAAAGGCTTTAGCTCGGTTTGGATGGGGTCAGTAAGTTGACAGATCCCCCACTGATTGAAGCTGGAAGTCAGAAGCCAAGTGGAGAGTTTTGTACCCAACTCGAGTTACCCAAAAGCTGATCTTGACCTCTGTGATGTGGTTGGTTGTGTGAATGATGCTGCCATTGGAACTCGTGCTGCACACAGGGATTAAGACAGGAAAAATAAAGGAGGGAGTAAATCCTTCCAGCCTTGGCTGTGGGTGGCAGGAGCCACTGCAAAAAGGAGGTTGTGTCCTGCTGTAAAGTGGTTGGATAAAAACAGCACCCCCATCTTCATGACAGGTTCTAGGACAGTTGTGATCGGGTTTTTTTAACCTCAGGAATGTTAAATGTCATTTGATAACTTGCTCTGGAAGGTGATAGCAGGACTGCAAGCATTTTCTCAGGGAGACATGAGCTGTAGAGGTTTATTAATAGGATGTAAAACAATTATTTGTTTGTGTGCTTCCCCCTCGCAGGAATTTTTTCTTTTTGTTTTCTAAATAACACAAGACATCCTTGGCAGCAGAATCCCCACAGTTGTTAATGTCAGATTGTTATCAGATCTGGCAGTGATTGTTTTCTAATAATAAGTATGTTTTTCCCTTGCTGCCCATGTAAGAGTGACAGTTTGCTGCAACTCAAGGCAAGATGAAAAAGAAATTCAGCATTTGCCACTTACATCCCTGAAAACAAATGATCTACTTAGTGCAGATCCTTTTTTATTATTTATCTGCCTTTTAGTTATCTAGGAAATTATTTCCAAGAAGCAGATGAGAGGCAGGGTTGGAATTCCTCTGCTTTTTAGCTCCTGTTTGGGTCCTGTTCACGTTTGAGCTTGACTGATAACTCCCCTGCGCTCCCTAGAGCAGAGCTGCCGACACCCATTTCAGTTCTGGTCCTATGGAAGGTGTGTTGAGATGTTTTAATTTAATGAGCTCCACAAGAACCCAAGTCAGTGATCAGTGCCTGCTCTGGGGTGGGAATGTCCTGCTGAGCCAGGTGTTGCTGTGGCTGTGTTCTGCCTGGGATCCATCCCTGGAGCAGCCCAAGGGGACCCAAATCCTCCTGCAGGAAGGCCCTGCAGAGGCTCAGAACAGGCCACTCCTGATGTTTCTCCTGTCCCTGTGCTGCTGTGAGCTGTGTGCTCTGCTTGCTCACCCCGGGGCTGAGCTGATCCTCCTGGAGCCTGCAGCGAGGGGCACTGACTGCAGCAGCTGTGGGATCCCAAAGCAGCCCATGGCCTTCCCCTGCCCAGCCCCTTCCCAAAGCAGAGCTCTGCAATTGTGGCAGTGCCCCAGGAGTGTCCCCCAGGAGCCCTGGCTGTCACCTCCCCAGGCTGGGGACAGGACATGGATCAAGAGCCTGGGATGTGTTAGTCAGGGAGAAAGGGCAGCACTCAGAGCTCCTCTCCTCTGTTACAGCCACACCACAACAGAAGCAGGAGCTGATTCCCAAACACGAGGCCACCTCTTTCAGAAAGGGATTAAGTAGCTGAAAGCAGTTTTTCAGCCTGAAAGTGAGCTGGTGTTAAATATAACCCTTTTGGACTGTTTCTTCCTGGGGATTATTTTGGAAAAGCTGTGGTCCTGGATCAGTGAGCACCCCTTGATGCTGGGTGTGTTAACCACCACCAAGAACATTCAGTGAGCACATGCTGCTGTGAGTTATTTTTTGCCTTATCAGTCTTCATTTTAAGATTACTGGCAAGATTCTCTCGTCTTCTCGACGTGATATTCTTAGCTGGAAGATTAACTGATGTTCAATTTCTAGAGTGATTTTAGTCTTATTAGTGAGAGCATTTGGCAGTGTGTATTTTGTTTTAATTTAGTTGGCTGTATTGGAATTTAAAATCTAGACGATAGCATGTTCTTCTCTTTTTAAAAAAAGTAAAATCCATTTAGTAAGAGTAACTTTATTTTTCTGTGTGGAACAGGAGTTGTTTAGCGAAGAGGAGGCTGCACATGGTAGCCCAGCCCCAGCTCCCAGACTTAATGATTCCTCACTGCAGACTGGTGTGGGAAAAAGTTGTCATCAAGAATTCCTTGAAAATTAAATTCCAAGGAAAGAGTACAGGTGGAGAAAGGAGAAAGTATATTTTTCTCACTCTGATTTTCTTTGCTGTGTTTTTTGTGTACCAGATATTGTAAACAATAATCACTGCACTTATTTGGGTGAAATACTCCTCTGAATAGCTTTTACTTCAATGAGTTGCTCTGTTGTCATTCCTGATACCCAGAATTAGGGTTCTGGAATGGATACCCAGGATTATTTTGGGAGTAGAAAAACTTTCTTCATACTTTCCCCCAAGCCCTTTGATTCTCAGAGTGCTGAGATCTCACCCTTGTGTTGCTGCTGTAGCAGTGGTGCTTTTCCTTCTCAGTCAGTGTTTAATCCACACTCACTCACACATGGTGCTGGGGGATATTTTGGAGCTGTACCTTGGGTGGACACTCAGACACTGGAATGGTAAAGGGTCAGGATGGGACATGGGCCCTGTCCTCACACTGGAGTGTGGGAGAGGGGATGTTTTGAAATTTTTTGGGTTTTAATGTTTGGACTCAATGACCTTAGAGATCTTTTCCAACCTTAATGACTCTGTCATTCTGTGGCTCAAAGGTGATGTGCCAGGAGCTTGGATAGCCATGGAGCTGAGCATTTATTATCCTTGTGAACTGGCTGGTACTTTTTGAAGCTGGTGTCTCCCAGCTGCAGCAGCAGGTCCAAATGCAGGTGTGGGTATGGTGCCTCACTTCCCTGCAGTTTCAAACAGGTGAATGGAAAACCCTGTGGAGATTCAGCCACTGCTGGTGGCCCTGACACACGTTTGCACCATCGATTCACCACAGCACAGCCACTTCATCTCTTCCTTTTGTGAGCTGATGGTTACTTAAGCAGCTTAAAGTTCGTTCACAATATTATTGCATGTGATTTTGAAGAGTGACTTTTGACTGTGAAAGGCTGTAAAATGCAGAGATAATGTTCCCTGCCAAGTGTGTGGCCCTGGAAGGAGCTGCTGCCTCACAGTTCCATCTCCTGCATCATTAGCAGAGCTCAACAACAGCTCTTGTCTGCTTTTAGAGAGGCCCTTACCACTACTAAGAGAAGCTGAATTACCATGGAGTGGTAATAAGATGCAACATTACTGCCTTTCATAATTTTATCAGAAGTCTCATCATCTTTTTTTTGTGGTTATCTTAGATCCTGAAGTAATACCATTTTGTGAAAGGAATTCCCTTTCATGAGGCTAAAAACTGCAGTGCAAATAAAGAAAACCCTGGGTTTTAAAGCAGGTTCCTAAGAGGGGGCATTGACTTGTGGTGGATTTTATACTCGAGGTTGGAAACACCAGAAAGTTTTGTCAAGCTCTAACGGCAGTGAAGGATGTCCTGATTGTGACCTTCCAGTGCCTGAAGGCAGCACACAAGAAAGATGGAGAGAGATTATTTACAAGGGATGGAGTGACAAGACAAAGGGGAATGGCTTCAAATGGACAGAGGGTGGTTTTAGGTTGGATATTAGGAATAAATTCTTCCCTGTGAGGGTGGGCAGGCCCTGGCACAGGTGCCCAGAGAAGCTGTGGCTGCCCCTGGATCCCTGGCAGTGTCCAAGGCCAGGCTGGACAGGGCTTGGAGCAGCCTGGGACAGTGGGAGGTGTCCCTGCCATGGCAGGGGAGGGATGAAGTGATCTTTGTGGTCCCTTCCAACCCAAATAATTCCAAACCAAAGGATTCTATGATTTCAGCTAGGCAGAGAATGTGCATATTTGCCATAACTGGAGTCCTTGTGTCACCCTCCATGTCCTGTCCCTCTGTCCCATGGTTGGGACTGTGCCTGTGCTGCTGCTGTGGCCACGACTGCTTTGTTCCTTCTCCTAAAGCCTGGTCGCTCCCTGGGATCCCTCAGCAGCCACCCCAGGGGTGACAGCTAGAAGACACTCGGTGTCTCTGGCATGAGAACATTGCCAGGGATCTCTGTGTGCTGCACACACTCTGACAGGCTTTGGGAGTATTTTCCTGGGCTGTGTGTTTGGCCCTGGAGAGTGAGGGAGGTGGATCCCTGTCCCATCCCGGGGCAGCAGGATCGCAGTGCTCCCTCCCTCGCTGCTCCTGGCCTGGGCAGAGACACCCTGGAGTGCAGCAAGGGGCAAGGTTTGCTCCTTGCTCCTCTCTGAGCTCCACGGGTCAATATGGATTATCCATTGCAGCAGCTGCTTTGAGAAGAAAGAACGTTGGGATGAAGTAATCAAATCCTGTCAGAGATTGCAGCACGTTGGTAGTAAATCCACTGAATAAACAAAGTGGAAGATTTTAACGCGACTCTTGTGCAGAACCCCCTGCATTTCCCCCTCCACACCCCTAGTGATGATGGCAGGAACAACTGCAGCAGCTCCCAGACACAACTGCAGCTGCTCCCACTGCTGCTAAACGTGAGCTGTGTCTCCTGGTGAATCTGGAGTAACCACACAAATCATTCCCTTGAAGGTTTCGGTTGCTTTGGCAGCTGATTTGGCAGTGTTGAGATAAAAGGGCTGCCTGGAGCACCCCGTATTATCTGAGCATTCCTGGGAAATGCTTCCACTTGTTTCAGGGAATCTGAACAGCTCCTTGCCTTTGAACAAGAGCAATTCTTTTTTTTCTTTGTGGTTTCTTTGGATAATTTCAAGCTCCAGTGTAACTGCTCCCATCCAGTGCCTTCTGGGCAAAGGTGGTTATAAAATTGTGATGGAGCACATTGGCTGTAACTGTTGGAAAGATTTGGCTTTGCAGCTCTCTATGGATCTGCTCTGGGATGCAGCAGGATCCCAGAGAATGCTGCTGTTCTTCATCAAGAGTCTGTGGGCAGGGAGATGACAAACTCAATTACAAAGCACAATTATTTGGGTTATTCAAGATGAGAAAAAACAGCCCTGAGCATCAGGGTGAGATCTCCAGGCCCCTGCCAGCCCCAGCAGCAGCAGAGAGGTTCAGCATTAGCACCTGTGAGATGGAGCTACTGGAAGAGTGAACTCTCCATGAACAGCCTCTAAATGCACTGGGATGATTCAGGGGAGTGACCTGTGCACAGCTCAATAGATATTTTAGTTCAGTGCACTGAAACTGTCCAGAGAGATGTAAATAATTAAAGGCTGGATAAAATCTCAGAGCCTGGGATAGAAAGCTGAGCTGTTGTTCACAGCAGCTGCTCAAGGCAAGCTCTGAGGAGCAGACTGTGCTCCTTGGGCTCCATCCCCCAAAAGCAAAGCTGAACGCAGAGTTTGTGGGTGGCCAGGGGGAAAGGGAAATTCCCTTTCGTGCTTGGGAAGAGGCACAGTGTGAGAACAGGCTGGAGGGACTGGGACTGCTTGGAGGAAATCAGAGGACATCAGAGTAACCAGGATTAATGCTGGAAATAACTGCTAAAGTAATCATAGAATGGGTTAGAGCAGCTGTAATCATAGAATGGAACCATAGAGCAGCTGGGGCTGCCCCTGGAGCCCTGGCAGTGTCCAAGGCCAGGCTGGACAGGGCTTGGGGCACCCTGGGACAGTGGGAGGTGTCCCTGCCCATATCAGGGGGTGGCACTGGATGATCATTTAGGTCCCTTCCCACCCAAACCACTCTGGAATTCTGTGATCTTCTCCCCACCAGCAGCTCTGTGGCTCAGTCTTGATTTTGCTGTGCTCTGTCTCTGTGGAACACCATAACAACCCTATTTCCCAGCACTTTGGTTTTTTTCCTGAGGTTTTTTTTTTGTTCAACAAAGATAGACTTTTGCTCAGTACTTCGCAGAACCATTTAATGTTGTTTGTTTTTAATCTGTTTTGTGATTAAAATAGATTAATGTTGTAGTAACATAAAAACCCTCAGGGGGTTTTGTTCTCTTTGTAAATATTCTCTAGGATCTCTTCTGTCTTCTAAACTGTGTGTAGGGAGGGTGTTTAATGGGACCTGGGGAGAAAAGAGACGCATCTTAAACTTAATATAAGAATTTAATTTTTAATAAGTTTCATTTGGGGTTAGAGTCTTCATATTCGAGTGGAAATTAAAGTGTCTAAATGCTTTGTGTGTAAGCTGTTGGAAAATCTTTAAAGAGACATTCAGGGAAAAGTCTTTCCTTTTTTATCTGCTCTTAAAAATACAAAATTAGAGAAGCCAGTGCTTGATATCCTGCACTGATATTTAACCTGGTTCTGCAAACTTCCCTTGGAGTTGTGTTTAGCCAATACAGAGAGGGTTTGCTGTGCAGGGAGCGACGTGACCTTCCCTCCTGCAGCAGATCCACTGGTGCCCACGATCCACGGATGGACCTCTGCTGTCCATGGGGAGCTGAGCAGGAATCAAATCCCTGCAGTGTGACTGTGGCTGCGTGGGGCAGAGCAGAGGTGAACCAAGCTGGGTGTGCCCCTGGGGGTTTTACTGGGCCCAAGCAAAGTGCCTGTGGTGTCCCCAAGCTTGTGGATGAGGAGGGTGAAAAGAGGATCAGTTGGTTCATGAATGTGCTCTGCTCTTTGGCTGGCAGCAAAGGCTTTGCTGCTTTATGTCAAGCTTAGGGAGATTTTTGCTTTCTGTTGAGTAAGAGCAGCTTTAATGCTGGCAGCCTGGAGAGGAGGTGGGAGGCTCAGCTGCAGGGAGCTCCTGGCGTGCTTAGGGCAGTGCCAGCCCAGAGTCACATCTCCAGGGAGGTGTCACCTCTCCAGCCACCACCCTGGGGGACACCTGCAGTGTGGCTGCCACTCCCATCTGTGTAGAGCTCATGGGCTGGGATGCTCCAGCTCTCCCTGTGCAGCCTGCCCTGTGTGGGGCCATGGGCTGCCACCAAGGGCCCCGACACGGCCAGTGGGGGCTGGATTTGTTATCCTTGGGCTCCCAAATCACGAGGTGAGTTGATTTCTCTGAGCTGATGACTTGCACAAGTGTGTCACGAGTCCATCTAGAGCAGGGGATGCCCCTCACCAAATTCCAGCTGCAGCCAGGGGATGAGCAGCCCCATCCCTGCTGCAGGCACATCCCTGGGTCTGGAGATTAGTTTAATACCTCAGCTTTATCTTGGCATTGTGGGCTGCTTTCTGTCTTCATGGGGAGGCATCGCAGTGTCCTCAGGCTCTTTTGTAAGATTAAGAGCTTCCCATGGCATCCTGACAAGGAGGAAATTTAAGGAACAAGAGTATTTAACTTGGAGCTAATCTGGTTTTTGTGCAAGAGGGAGGATTAGAGCAGTGAGTTCTCCGTGCCGGCTGGGTTTGTGCCACGATGACACTGGTGAGGGAAGCTCTGGGGTGAAGGAGCTCCAGCCTGGTGGTGTGTGGGGCTGGGAGGAGGAAGGAGAGGCATTTTGAGTCCAGGAGTGAGTTGTGACATGGCCATTGATCTGTTGTGTCATTAAGGAAGGAGGGAGGGAATGGATGGAGTCGTGTGGGAGAGGAAGGGACACTCACTGGGCTTTGTTGGGGTCATGTGTGAGTCCCCAACCCTGAGCAGTGCCAGCAGAGTCCTCCCTCAGGGAGCCACAGGAAGGATGGAGAGAGACTATTGACAAGAGTCTGGACAAGGAGGAATGGCTTCCAGTGCCAGGGGGCAGGGACAGATGGGATATTGGGAAGGAATTGCTCCCTGGGAGGGTGGGCAGGCCCTGGCACAGGTGCCCAGAGAAGCTGTGGCTGCCCCTGGATCCCTGGCAGTGTCCAAGGCCAGGCTGGACAGGGCTTGGAGCAGCCTGGGACAGTGGGAGGTGTCCCTGCCCATGGTAGGGATGGAAAAAGATGGGATTTAAGATCTCTTCCAACCCAACCCACTCTGGGACTCCGTGATCTTCTCCTGTACTTGTTTCCTGGGCCACAGAGTTTTGTTTCTCCCAAAACCTTCTGTTTCTCTCTAAAGTCACTTTGTATTTAGAATTCATTTTTCAGCCTTGCTTGAAGAAGAGTAACTTAGAGAAAACACTTCATGTATTCATCATGCCACCACTTTACCCCTCTGAGAAGGAGCTGCTAAAAGTTTTCAACAGTTTCCAGTAAAACTGGTGGTAGCTGGTAAATGTTAAACACGACTTTTTTTCCCCTTCTAGTCAGAAACAAACTTTAGGAAGCTTGAAGTGAGTGCTGGAGAGCTTCCAACACAAATGTCAGGCTTGGCATCTCCCAGGAGCAGGAGGGTGAGGAGTGAGTGTGGGTCCCAACCTGCAGCCAGAACCATTTGCATGTGCTGCCCTCCCTCCTTCCATCAGAATCCATTTGACAGCCTTTGATGGTAATTAAAATAAACCTTCCCCACAGGGCCAATGGCCACAGCTGTGTGTGTACCTGTGCACAGGTGTGCAAGTATGTGCACACACGTGTGGGATAAATGTGTCTCTCACTGGGCTGATGTGTGGAATGGAGCTCACTACAGTTTCTTCTTAAGTATTAATGGGCCCACTTGATCTTCAGTGTATTTTCTGTGTATTTACATTGATTTTGTGTGTGTTTTCTGTGTATTTGTATTGATTTTCTGTGTATTTGTTGCACTGGAGATCACTACAGTTTCAGCCTTCTGCATGTTATGGAAGGATTCTGTGTGATTTTATGTACCTGTGGTTGTCAGGGCCTCCAGGTACATGAGCCCAGGACATAATTATTGAATGCTCATGGCTGTCAGCTTCCGTGGAAAGGGAAAAAACCCAGCGAGAGCCCTCTCAAACATCTCAAACACAACAGGGAGTAGTGCAAGGAAATAAATCATTTTATCTTACATTTACTTACTCAAATGCTTTCTTTGAACCACAGTGAGGAGTGCTGGCATTCTGCCAAGCTTGAATTTGACCTTTTTTTTAATCCTTATTATTATTCTCATGAAACGAATACAGAGAAGCCTTAAGCAAGAGCTGATTCTTGTTTTACATCAGCCCCTGCCCTGGAAAGCTCATCATCTAAATCCTTGGAAAAGGGAACAGGGCCAAGCACTGACCTAACTGCGTCTTGAGGGAGCTGGAGCAGAACTTTAATCTTCTAGTCTAGTGCACTGTCCCTGAATCACGGTGATTTTCCATAGTTCACATCATTTTCTCTATATATTTGAAGATGTTGCAAGATGAGTTTGCCCAATACATCCTCGAGGGTTATTGCTAAAAGCTCCTCGTAGCCTTGCAAGAAGGATGTGCTTGGGCATATCTATTACCTATTAAACCTGGCGAAATAATGGAGCTTTCCCATGTCACAACAAATCACACCCAGGCTAAAATAGCTGCAAACATTCTCGAAGACTTAATGAGCTCTTGCTGGTTCACAGTGGTCCAAACAAGTTGTTATTGCGGCTGTTAGAGAGTGCAGAATTATATTATCGAAGCAGTCTCATAAAAAGACAAGATGGGGTGTCAGGGAAGCCAATCCCACACTGCAGGAAGGTGTGTGGGGCACATAAAGGCCCTTTTTTTTCCATGGTAATGCAGTTTATGGATGTGTAATCTTCTGTAATTCTGGTGTGATTAAACAGACGTAGTAGCAGAAGGTGTCTTTCTTCCTAAAGTCCCTTCAAGCTGTAAGAGAGGACAAAATAGAGGAAAATATTTCATATTTCCATTATGCATAAAGCAGCCCTGGATCCCAAAATGAAGCAAAAGAGGGAATTTGGGGAGTTAAAGTCCACTTTGACTTTCAAGAGTTTCTCTCAAACAAGCTTCCACACACCATCATAGAAAATGTCAGTGTGAAATATCTGAAGGAGAGCAAATTGAACAATCTGGTGATTCTAGTGCCTTCATCTGGAGGCTCATGCCTGCAAGGGTGTGCAAAAGTCAATAACTGGAATTGGAGGTTATTGATTATTTCCCTGGGCTGCTGTTGGAACATCATATGTGCTGGATTTGGTCTTCAAGCACCCGGTAAACGTTGGGGGTTAGTTTTACCTCCCTTTGTGAAAAGAATTGGAAATACTATAAAACTGAAAGTGTCTGGAGTTTTTTCCCAATTCTAAAGTATTTTTCTTAAACTTAAATAAATGTTATTTGTATAGGTTTCCCCCACTCCAAGATGGCGATTTCATGCCACAGGTGAGGGCTATACATAATTTATAAGGAATTGAACTTTCTGTTGGACACTGCCACCTGCAGCCCCATGGGTGTTAGGATGTTTGGATCAGACCTGTCTCCACCTGCCTCTGCTCCTTGGAAACCAAAACAGTCATGGAAATGGCCTTCTTTCCTACTTTAAAGCTGAAAGAGAGCAGGGTTAGATGGGATATTGGGAAAGAATTGTTGCCTGGGAGGGTGGGCAGGCCCTGGCACAGGTGCCCAGAGCAGCTTTGGCTGCCCCTGGATCCCTGGCAGTGTCCAAGGCCAGGCTGGACAGGGCTTGGAGCAGCCTGGGACAGTGGGAGGTGTCCCTGCCCAGGGCAGGGGTGGCACTGGATGGGCTTTAAGGTCCCTTCCAACCCAAATCATTCCATGATTCTTTGGCCCAAAGTGCTGTAGCCCTGAGCTGTGAGAGGAGTGGGAGGACAGCAACCAAACCCCTTTGCCCCAACTCTGCTAACCCCCCACTCTGATGAGCCCTGGGTCCTCGGCACATGCTGTAGTGGGGATCCCTCGGAGGGATGTTTTCCCTGGCCTTGGAGAGGATCAACAGAGCGGGGAAAATGAAATAAAATGTGAGTTTTTCAGCTGTTGAGGTAAAAATGAAAACTGAGCATTAAAATCCCCTTTCTCAACAGCTCACCCGTGCTAGGTGGGAGAGGTTGGGACACTGTGTTCCAGGCCAGCCCTGCAGAGCACCAAGCCAGAGGAGGGGCTGTGGAAGGAGGGTTTTTCATCTTCTCTCCACCCCAATTATCCACGTGAAGTGGGAATTCCTAGTGTGCAGTTTTGCAGCATTCAGACTGCTCATTCCATGCTGGAAAGGTTTGGAGCACAGGCTCTGCTGGCACATGGCAGAGCTGTGGGAACCTCAGGAAGGGCTGAGGGAGCTGAGGCTGCTCAGCCTCCAGAGGAGCCCCAGCTGAGAGGGGACCTCAGCCCTGTCTGTCCCTGGCTGCTCAGAGGGCTCAGAGCAGGGCCAGGCTCTGCTCCCTGGGCCCAACAGTGGCTCCAGAGGAACGGGCAGGGACTGAGCCCAGGGAGTTCCCCTGGACAGGAGGCAGAACTTCTTCCCTGGGCAGGGAGTGAGCCCTGAGCAGAGCCCAGAGAGGGCTGGAGTCTCCCTGAGCGGGGATATTGCAGAGCCCTCTGGATGCAGTCCTGCTTGATGGCCCTGCCTGAGCAGGGAGCTGGGAGCTGATGACCCCACTGAGGTCCCTTCCAACCCACCCTGCTGTGGGACTCCGGGGTACAGCCAGCCCTATGTACAGTCCTGACCTGGGGAGGGTGCTCAGCAGCTGCAGGACACGCAGGTAACCCAGCCTGGCTGCCTGGGGCTGTAGCAGGGAAGTTCGATGTCACCTTTGATGAGTGAAGGAAGATCCTGAGCAGCTCCATCCAACAGCGCTGCTGCAGCAGCTGGTGCCTGTGAGCCCAGGTGTCTGTGCCACGTTAATCCCCAAATCAAATAATCAGCTGCTGCTTAATCAGGAGTTGACTCTTTTCACATCCAGTTAAATATGTGCATAACTTGAGGGAGGCTCTGATGCTGAGCCTTGGTGGTGGCTCAGAGCCTGCAGAGGGTGCTGCCGCACAGGGTGAGGGACGGGGGCAGTTTTCCAAGCATTTCTTCCAACTTGTTCAACAGGTTTTTCTAATTTTTGATGTAAAACAAATTTTATGAAGTTAACTTGAAATATTATGGCAAATTTGTAGTGTGGGAATAAGGAGATGGGTTCTCATCTGCCTGCCTAACACATTCCAGGGAAGGTTCAGCATGGATATTAGGAAAAATTTCTTCACTGAAAGAGTGGTTAAACACTGGCACAGGCTGTCCAGGGCAGTGGTGGAGTCATCGTCCCTGGATGGATTCAAAACTAGAGAGGAAGCAGCAGTTTGTGGTGTGGTTTAGTGGGCACAGGGGTCAAAGGTTGCACTTGATGATCTCTGGAAGCCTTTTCCAACTTTAATGGTTCTGTGATTCTATAAAAGAAAGGAAAGGAAATCGTAAGTTGAGTTGTAGAGCTCCCTGGTGGAAGGTAATGTTAAGGTAAAGAGCTTAGAACGGTTCAGAGGATTATTAGATGTTTACAGAAATAATAAAAAAGTTATCACAGCTCTGCCAGGTGGGATATCAGTTTGCCAGAGGAAGAAGCCCTCAAGGTTCATTATATTAAGCAGTCTCTCGCTGGGAGGGCTTGAAGAGGTTTCCTTGTGTGTGGGTTGTGACTGAGTGAGGAGCTCCATTGTCCCACAGCATCTGCAGCTGGAGGAAGTCAGAAGTAAATCCCATATGGAACGGACCACTGGTGTTCTGCACCACTTGTGAGCCCTGATTCCTGATTTCTGCTGAAATGTGGTGGGTTTCACTGTAGTGACATTCACACGGGTGCCTTGTGCAGAGAGAGCATGAACGTGAAGCTGTGTTTGTTTATTGAAACTCTGGTGGTCACTGGCACAAATCGTTTATCTCTACAAAGGCTCTCTGCTCTCAGTGCTGGGAATGGCTGCTGCCAGCGTGGGGCTGCCTGGGGTGAGTACCCCAATTCTTCCCCAGTGCTGTGGGGCCCTGGAGCCGGGCGGGGATGAGGTGGCTGTGCCACACACCCCGAATATCCCAACTGCCAGCTGAGCAAACTGCAGAGCGCACAATTGAGGATGATGATATTGGCTCTGAGGATTAGCACAGCAGGTAGCCGTGCTGGCACAGGGCAGGGTTTGGGCTGAGGGATAAGTACACATTCTTTTATTATTGCAGCTAATGGGAATCTGCCAGGCTTTGAGGCACAGAAAGGCTCACTGGCCACCTGTGAGCTAATCACAAAGATTTGCCTCATTCTGTATTTCAGCTCACTTGGAGCCCATAATCTAATTTCCAAACAGAGATGAGAAGAGTGAACAATTCATTTTCTACTTTACATGGCTGTGCTGGTAAACTTTTAATCCTTTTAGAATTGCAGTTCCATGTCACATGGAGACAACACCGCACAGTCCTGCACGTGAGGCCGGAGGCTTTGAATGCTCCATTGCTGGATAATAATTAGCCTCAGCAGCAAGGCACAACATGAATCAAAATTAAAGTGAAGAGCACAGGACATTTTTCAAATGCTATTATGAATCATATACAGGCTAATGATTCCAGTTTGGATAGAAAATCCCTGTGTTTGGGGCTGTCCTCAGCCTTGGATGTCGCACCCTGATGTTGTGCCCTATCTGCTTGTGGGACACTTGTGCCAGTCCTGTGTCGTGCCAGCTCATTAGCCACATGCCAGGGACAGTGTGGGGCAGGTCTGACTTTAATCTTCTCTTCGCTGCTCGCCGTTTATTTTGGATATTCAGATTTTTGAGTGAGGCGCTGGGCTGAACTGAGCTGGAGGTGCTGTATCTGCTACAGGCCCAGTGTTCATTCCTGCTGGTGTGTTTAGGATGTGCTCAGCTTCTCAGACAGCTTCTCCTCCATAACAAAACCACCCTAAACCTGCTGCTCTGCTGTTGTCACTATGGACAGGTCAGTCGGTGTGTCCTGAAGATGAGCCCTGCTCATGGTGATGTGCAGGTGATGTGCATTTTCACAGTGTCTTTTTAGTGATCTGCGTGAGCAGGGCACAGATTATCCACAGCTCTGGGAAGGAACAGTTTAGTTGGAGCTTCCCTGAAGACATCTGCCTCAGGAGGGAAGAGGTGGCTCTCAAGTGTCTTCACAATGACTTTGTACCTTTGCTTGAATTTGGCTCTCAGGTGCCAAGAAATTGCAACAATTTGCAAAGAGCTGGGTGTTACTGGACACCTATAATTAACACATTTAATGTGACACTGTTGATCAGAAACAATGAAATCTCATTTCTGCATTCGTTGCTACAACCCAGACCAGAAGAATTCTTCCTGGGCAGTAGGAGCAGATGGTTGGATGAGCCCTGGCACAGCTGCTCAAGGCAGTACTGGAGTCACCACCCCTGGAGGGAGTTAAAAGACATGGAGATCTGGCATGTGGGGACAGGGGTTCATGGTGGCCTTGGCAGTGTTGGCTCGATGATCTTGGGGAGCTTTTCCAACCCTAATGATTCTGATTCTCTAATATCCATCTTGTTCTCCACAGCATTGGAAACACAAGGAAATGGTGCCAAGCATGAGAATAGTGTGAAGTGACCCTGATGGGTGGAGCTGGGATGTGGAAGCTCAGCAAAGTTTCCTTGTAGACACCAAGGAGCTGAAATAGTAGTAATTAAAAATGGGAATTCTCATGGTCATGCTTAGTGTTAGCAAGGGTTTTTAAGTTCTCTGCTTCCAT
This sequence comes from Acanthiza pusilla, assembly GCA_036630365.1. Classification (NCBI taxonomy): domain Eukaryota; kingdom Metazoa; phylum Chordata; class Aves; order Passeriformes; family Acanthizidae; genus Acanthiza; species Acanthiza pusilla. Next base: position 1,772,560 of record JAXCHO010000048.1, on the reverse strand, counting down.
TGGCATCATGCCTTTAAAATCAGAAATTCTTTGGCTCTAAAGAACAAATTCACAAAGGAGCCAGGGCTGTGTGGCTGGTGAGCTGGGGGTGTGACACCTCTCAGGAGGAATAGATGTTATTTTGCTGTATAAACATATCACACTCATCTCTTTGGTCCTTGGGATATTAAACCGAGCTGTCAGGTTAAATTCGATCAGTGTTCATGGAGTTATACTTTTCAAGCTGCTTTTGAAAGCTGGTTTTGTTCAAGCTCATCCAAGTAATCCTGTCACACACAAGTGGGATGAGCAGATGTCATGGGCATTTGAGGGAATATTGTGGCTAGGTAGCCAAGGCAAATCAATAGCAAGGAAGGGAGGGCGATGGATAAACTCAATATATTTTCTTCCCCTCCTCCTGTGATGGGGTTAACCTTGTGATGAGGCTGTTAATAATTGGAAAAAATTACCAAGCCTTGCTGTATTTTCCGTTTTTAATTCATTATCCTCTTGTACTGTCACCTCATTTACCCTGGTCAGGTTTGAAACGCTCTCCCACCCTTCTGCTCTGCCCACTGTGGGGTCACAAGGTGTTTCTGTAGCAGCCAGAAGAGGAGAGGGGAAGGTAGAGAGGGGCTTTGGACAAGGGATGGAGTGACAGGACACAGGGAATGGCTTCCACTGCCAGAGGGCAGGGTTAGATGGGATATTGGGAAGGAATTGTTCCCTGGGAGGGTGGGCAGGCCCTGGCACAGGTGCCCAGAGCAGCTGTGGCTGCCCCTGGATCCCTGGCAGTGTCCAAGGCCAGGCTGGACAGGGCTTGGAGCAGCCTGGGACTGTGGGAGGTGTCCCTGCCATGGCAAGTGGGAATGGGGTGGCACTGGATGAGTTTTCAGGTCCTTTCCAACCCAAACCATTCTGGGATTCTATAACTCTTGAGATTTAGGTACATAACAAGCCCCTGTTTTTTGCCACAATTCTAGAGGATCTTGGCAGAAGATCCCAAGTGTTTGGGCCTAAGCCAGTCCTTGAGCAGAGATCAGGAGCAGATCATGGCTGGGCAGGTGGGTTTGGTACCCTGGCTCCAAGGTTTGTGCCCCAGTTTGGATGCTGGTGCAGGAGGGGTGGGAAGCACGGGCAGCCAGCCTGGCCTCACTGGGGCTGTCTGTGTTTCTGTGCATCTGGGCGTGCTTTACAAGTGTTGTCGTGACAAGACCTAGGTTTCTTTGATTAAAATGCAGAATTGAAACAGGAAGGTGAAACTCTTTGAGCTCAAACACATTATTAGTAAAGAATATTCCCCAGCGATTTTGTCAGCACCACTTCCCACACGGGATGTTTCCCAGCCTGTTTGAGGGCCCCTTCAGGCATCCCTCTGGAGCTGGCCATGGAGTGCTTTAGGGCTGCGTAGTTACTGATGTAATTTATAGATTCCCAGCTGGATGGGTTAGGAAGTCAATAAATAAAAGAAAATAAACCTTTCAGAAATGAACCTTTTGCTGTGTGTGTTGAAGCAGGACTGAGTTCTTGCAGGGTCTGTGAGGCTGTTACACCTGCCTGCAGCCCCTTCCTACTAACTAAAGTGCCAGGATCCCTGGCAGAGATGGGTATTTGGATATTCTCTTCTTCACTTCCCTCTAGAAAGCTTTACCCCATTCCTTTTTACTAAGTCAAAAGGTGCTTTAGAATAAAATAAAAAAAAAAAAAGTGCTGTCAAATGCTCCCAATGTACAGCTATAGCAGTTCCATTTATGGAGTATGTTCTGTTTAACAGCTGGATGAAATAAATTGTTTCATGTGCAGTATATTGGAGGACTCTGCACTCTCAAATCAAGGCCAGAAGCAGCTCAATGACTGAAGAATTGTCAACATCTTGTGCAATCCCACTAAGTGCTTCTTTTCATTGATCTGCAACTTCATTGTTGACAATTAAATCCCTTTCAGTGCAGAGGATAAACATTTTTAACAGGAGGTAGCAAAATCTTTTGTCCTGAATGATTTTCTTCTCTGTTTCATAATTAAGTACAAAGTGTGTCAGCAGCCTTGCTGTTCACTTGTGCTAAATACCTGTTCAGTGTGGAGTAATTGCTATCAGCAGATGACAGAGCTGTGCCTTCGAAGGCATGTTCTTCATTTGCATTATCAAATGCTTTGTTAGTGTCCTTGGAAATTAGGATGAAAGATGACTGTGTGCTAAAAATGAGAGATCGTTTTTAGCGAAGTCTGCATATCCAGCGCAGCAGCTGAGCTGCTCTGGGGCTGTTTGATGCGTGTTGGCTGCTGCACCCACAGCCTCCTCCCTCCTGTCACCTGCCTCTGCCTATCCAGGTATTGCACGGACCAATGTCTAATCAATATGCAATGGAAAATCAGGGCTCCGATTCCATTAATTATTTCAAGCCTGTAAAGTGCTTGTTGGAGTGAACGTCCCGGAGCTGGTGGGTCTGTCCTGCATTCCATGGCTTGAGATGTCCTGGGGAGTTGTATTGCACTGACCCATGGTAAAGATGGAGAAAATGGTTTTTCTGGTTTTGAAAAATCTGGGGTTTTATCTTGCATTAAGAAGTTTGGAGAAAATTTGAGTTAGGCAGAGGTGGTGTTGTCAGAAGAGTTCAACTTACCAAAGTAGTGAAAGAAAATTAATACTATTTTTAAATTAAGTGATGCTATAAAATATTTCTTTGATAGGCTGAATGCTCAGCAAAACACTGAAAACTTCAATGATTTTCCTGCTTGTGCAATAAGGACTTTGAGCTTAATCCAAAACTTTCCTCTCAGGAAAGTGGAAAATTCAGTGCTGGTTCTGAGCTGATCTCTGAAGTTGCCTGAGGCCAAGTGTAGAGAGGCTGAATCCTCATGCAGACAGAAGGAGAAGTGACAGGACATGACAGCCTCATTTCTGGATGGCACTCCAGACCTGGACATGGAAAAGTTGGATGATTTTATGTTTAGAAAAAAGTTTGGCCACTGTAAGTTTGACATGATCCTGCAGAGATGTCTCTAAGGGGTTTCATTCCCTGAGTGCCTCAGGTCAGGGATGCTCAGGACACTCAGGACTGGCCAGGCTGAGGGTGGCCATGGATACCCTGCGCTGACTCTTGGCACCTCCTGTGCTCTTTGGTGCAGCCAGACATGCTGAACCCATCTGCAAACAGCTCCTGGCCATGCAGAATGCGAGGGTTCTGTGCCGATGAATCTCTGGGAATGTCATATCTGTGGAATTCCAACAGGGCCTTTCTATCAGTGAAGAACAACTGGGCATCACCTTGTGGCTGTGATGTTCCCAACTGGCCATCCCTGGCCAACCTTTAACTCTTTGGGACCACCCAGATGGGACAAAGGAACCAGAACACAGAGTTTAGGTCAAAATTTAGTGGTTTGCACGTTAGGAAGAGAGATAATGATGGAAAGCTGCATCTTATGTCTATTTATTATACAAATCCATGTCTCCAGAGGGAAGTGTTTCCTGGCTGTCCCAGCTATAAAGTCTCTCTGGGTCACCTGAGAGTTACTTACACCTGAGAGTCACCTCAGTTATCTACAGGTGTCCCCGGGGTGGCCTCGGCTGCTCCGTGGTGTGACGGAGCTCCGTGGTGTTATAGTCGCACACACAGCAGGGTTATGTGGAGGGGACCGGAGTTCTGTGGCTTGGCTTTGTGTGCAAAGTGAAAAATAGAGGAATTCAAAATTTAGGGCACATCAAAGGGCACAGCAAAGGAAGATAATGGAAGCTGCATTTCCTGTCTGGGAAATGTTCCTCAGTCTTCAGCATCAAATTTTGCCTTTATTCCTCTTCCAGTGACAGTCTGGCTGCTGCTGGATGCAATACCAACCCGGTGGAAAAGGGAAGCCTGTGTCAGCATGGAAGCTACGGCACAGTCACTGCTCTCCTGAATACCAGAGCAGTAATTCCACTTTACTCAAAACAGAGTGTGCAGACAGACAGCAAATAAAGTTAGCTTGGTGCTTCTTTAGCTGTTGGGTGGAGATGAATTCCTCTGATAATAAACAGTCTCAGAAAGTTGGGTTGTCTGTGACATAGCGACATGAAGAGTTTTCTTCCCCAGAGTTTTGCACTGAGCCAGTCAATCAGGGTAGGAAAAGAGCAATCTTGTCTGTGTGACCTTGAAGAGCTGTTGATGAAGACTGGAGCCCTCCTCACGAAACCTGTGATTGGTGGCGTTTATCACCGAGGGGGGATTTCAGCTCCCCAAATAGATACAGTGGGATGGAGAATTGGTTCTGATTTTTACATCAGCATTATCAGCCAGGCAGGGCTGTGTGTGCTGAGACTCCAGGACAGCTGGCACTGGGCTGGGGCACAGTGTGGGTGCTCTGCTGCCAGACTGGGAGCAGGAGAACCCACGGGCATGGCTGGTGGGAGACTTTGGGAATAACATTTGTTTTATTGCACGCAGCGTCTTTGAAGTGCAAACTCGCAGGGATGGTACTTGGGTCTGTGCAATGGGGATGTGAGCAGCAGCAAAAAATACCCAGGAGACAGTGGCATTCCCAGCCCTTTTCTCCTGGGGAGGAGGAGCAGATCCCCAGCACTGAGCTGTGCTGAATAAATCTTACACATGAGAGAGGCTAAAAATACCAAAGGAAAGGATTTAATGAATGCACTGAGTGCAAGGTGTTCCCTGTAGATTTGGAAATCTTCAGGATTTCCAGACCACCTGCTAGAGCCATGTAGTAGGGCATTTCTAGTGACAAGCCTGAATCCTCAAAGCCCTTGTGTAAAAAAAGACCCAAACCAACAACCAAATCTTGTAAGTCTGACACCCATAAGGACTGGGACCATAGATGCACCTGGATCCCTGGACAAACGGTTGCTCATTTCTCTCTTCCTTGGGGACCTGCCTTAACACATGTGTGGATCACACTCTAACTTCTAATAATGTTTGATCAAACAGGATTGATCCAAAGAATTAATGCAAGTAAAGTTTCCTTTACTTAGAACCAGCAGTTTATTGCAGTGAGATAGACGTTGGGGATATGGCAGAGGAATTATTTTTATCCCTCTTCAGTCCCACTCTTGCCCCCATAATCTTCCAATCCAAGTTGGTGGAGGAGCCCCTGTGCCTGCTACAGGTACTCCAGAAGTGATTAATGTAGGTCCTCATCAAATAAGCCTGTTTACATTTTCCCCCTCTTCCTTCCTTCCTTTTTCTCCTCTTTACCTCCCTTTTGCCTCCCTTTATCCCCTTTTTCCCATCTTTTGTCTACAAACTATGGAAATCCTTTGCTTCACCAGGCTGTTCACCCTGGCACAGGGCCTCTAAAACACTTAGTGAGAGGTACCTGCCGTGGTTTATTTTTGATCTGTTAATCTATTAAACCCAAATAATGCCATGTTGGTGGCACATGGCTGCCAGGCTGTCCCCAGTGATGTGATGGTTGGCAAACATGTGCCCAGGCCATGGCTGGCAAAGTTCACTCCCCATCCTCTGAATTTCACTCCTTTACTTCGAGGTTTGCGCAAAGGAGCCATCAACAATTTTCTCTAAATGGATATTACTTTATTATGCATTTAGGCATTTTACCCCTTAAAACTGGCAGAAGAAGGAGTAAGTTTTTCTGTCTTAGGGTTATTTAGAACACTGGACACTTTTTTAATTGTAAGCTTGTCCCAAGCCCCTTCGAATCTTGCATGTTTCCCTTAGGCTGTGTTTCTGTAGCTGCTGAAGGTGTAAGTGCAGCTGTCAAGTTGTTGTGCAGTATGGCCCTAAAAGGTGCTCCTGATCCCCCTCCTGCAAGGCATCACCTTTCCCAGTCGTGGGTCAGCAATGTTCCCCTGGATTTGTTCCAAGGGGTGCCATGGATCAGATCCACACTAGCAGAAGATTTGGGAGATATTCCAATGGGAAATTGCTGTGGAGCCCCAGTGAGCAAAATTCCAATGTACAAATGTTAGAATTATATTCATTATTACTAAAGAATTCAAAAGTGGAAGTAAGTCATTCCATGACCAGCCAAACCAAAAAGCCAAACCAGGGTTCCTGCCAGTGTGTGTTTTAATGTTTAAATCTTGTGTCATGGGGAAGGGTCTGGAGCCCCAGCAGAGGCTGAGGGAGCTGGGAAAGGGCTCAGCGTGGAGAAAAGGAGGCTCAGGGGGGACCCTGTGGCTCTGCACAACTCCTGACAGGAGGGGACAGCTGGGGGGGTCGGGCTGTGCTCGCAGGGAACAGGGACAGGAGGAGAGGGAACGGCCTCAGGCTGGGCCAGGGCAGGCTCAGGTTGGACAGCAGCAGGAATTTCCCCATGGAAAGGGTGCTCAGGCCATGGCACAGCTGCCCAGGGCAGTGGTACAGTCAAGAACCCTGAAAGTGTTCAAAAAATATGTGGATGTGGTGTTTGAGGACATGATTTAGTGGTGAACATGGTGATGGATTAAACTTGGTGGCCTTAAAGATCTTTTCCAGCCTTAACCATTCTGTGAGAAGGCACAGAGCTCCCGTGGAGTTTGTTCCCTCGGTGGGTCAGTGAGGGAGTGATGATGAGTAACGATAATGGAGAATGGCAGCACTGAGCAGGGTCTCTGTTCCCTGACCAGGTGGTTTGTTTTGAGGAGAGTAACTGGAGAGAGAATGAGAGGCAGATGGGTTTGATTCGGTGTCACATTGGGCTGGACAGTTCTTGATGGAAACAGAATGGACCTGCCCCGAGCATGACTGGCCCAGCAGTGACTTTGTGTTTGCCTGTTTGCCTCATGTTTAACCATTTTCCCACTCTGTTGTCGTTGCAGATAAAGAGTTAGGAGTCGGCACTCTTGCTGACAATGACGACCCTGGTGCTAGGGGCCCAGCTGTCCCCAAAATATCAGGACTAGAAAGGAGCCAAGAGAAGAGCCAGGACAGCAGCAAAGACCCCATCCTCGAGCCCGTGGTGCCTAAAGACCCGTGTCCTCAGGTGACGCCGTCGCCGCTGGAGCCGCCGCCCGAGGGCCGCTGCCCCAGCCCCGCGCTCGCCCCGCGCCCCGAGGCCCCGGCCCCGCCGCCCGGCCCGGCCGCGCCGCTGCCGCCAGCCCCCGAGGAGCCGGGCCGCCCTGCCGCCGGCCAGCCCTCCGGCCAGCCCTCCGGCCAGCCCTCGGGCCAGCCCCCGGCCGGCCAGCACCCGCCGCGGCCGCAGTCGCCGCTGCCCCCGGCGCACCCGGCCCTGCCCGCCGTGCAGCCCCACCCGCAGAGCCTCTCGCAGCCGCTCTCGGCCTACAACAGCAGCAGCTTGAGCCTCAACAGCCTCAGGTAGGCGCACGGGAGGGCCGGGGTGCTGCACTGAGCCTGGGGGAATTCCACAAAGGACAGAAGTGACAGCACAGCCCATCCCATCCCTGGGAAATAAAGGGGGCTTTGTGCATTTATCTTGATTCCTCCCCTGAGATGAGCCACGATCTCTCTCTCTGTGACATGGTGATCCCATAAACTCTGGGTATTTTAAGTTCATTTGCTTTGGATTTTCCTGCCTGCTGTACTTGGGTTTTTGGAGGGCATTTTACACAGTATAGATCAGGGGGAGAAAAGCCCAGTTCTGCAGGCCGGGCTGCTCTCTGAAGGCTGGCTGGTTTGCCATCCCATCGCTGTAAATACCTGATTTCTCCATGCCATGCCCCAGAGCAGGGAGCGCTCGAGCAAGGTCTGGCTGGTGACAGCCCAGCACCAGCAGTCACACCCCAGGCACTTCACAGCTCCACATTTTCCTGCACTGCTCACACCTTGCAGGCTTCAGTGTTTTTCTCTCAGCTGGCCATGGTGAGATCAGCCTCACCTCTTATCAGGGGATAACAAAGGTGAGCAGTGAGGTTAAACATCGTGTGCACAGGAACCCGTGATGTCCTGGGTCAGGGCCTTCAGGTTTTCCCTACTCTGAGCTGGGTTGTTGTTCTCCAAATCTGAGCTCCCAGCAGGCAGATGTGACCTTCAAGACCTGGTGAAGCAGCATTTTGCTTGCTTCATGGTTTGACTAAAGACTGGGAGGTGTTTAAGGCTTGGATTTACTTTTAACCAAGCTGGTATTGTTTGTCTTTAAAAGTCATTGCAATAGAAGCAAGTTGTTACTTGAAATAAAGACAAGGAGAATTAAGCCTTACATGAATGTATTTTAAATCCTCATTAATAGGGAATGAAACCTGAAAAATTGCAGCCAGTGTAATCACAAATGCTTCTTTTGTTGACTTGTCTTATCTCATTTTATTGTGGGGGTAGAGAGGGGCATTACCTGTATAATAAGCACAAATCTGTTGTTGCCTTCTCAACTTAATTTTGCATTTTCTGCAGCCTTTCATCTTACTAATTCATAGCAAAAAAAAAAAATTAAACTTTTATTAATGCAGTGATTTTGAGCTTCATTTGCCTGAAAACATGAATCAGGAGCAGTCATGTAGAAAGGACCTGATAATTAAGTAATGAATGCACAGGGCTGATTAGTCCTTTGTGTGTCACCCCTGTGTTGTTGTGGGACAACACCAGCCTCTTACAGAGAGGGAGAACATGACTCAGGTGCGCAGGGACCGCAGGAAGTAAAAGACAACAGAGAAGGTGCAGCAGGTGGGGGGAGAAAGGGGTGTCACAGTGGTGGGACTGGAAATGGTCACTTGGATTTGTAACATGCGAGTTACACCCGTGCTGTGGTTGATGTGGGGGGCTGCTGGGGTTGTGTTGGAGCTTTTCTCTCTCTGTCCAAGCACTAACTGCTTCTCCTGTCGTTCACAGCAGCAGCAGGAGCAGCACCCCTGCCAAGCCCCAGGCGCCTCCCCCGCACATCTCGCACCACCCGTCGGCGTCGCCGTTCCCGCTGTCCCTGGCCAGCCACAGCCCCCTGCACAGCTTCCCGCCCGCCCTGCAGCCCCCCGCTCACCCACACCACCCCAATATGTTTGCCCCTCCCACAGCTCTGCCCCCGCCACCCCCGCTGACGTCAGGGACGCTGCAGGTTCCAGGACACCCCGCTGGTAGCACTTACTCAGGTAAGAGCCGGTCCTGGCACGGCTGATGTGGGGTGGGAAACTGCTTCTCTGGGTTTAGTCAGAATAATGGGGGTTTGGGCCTTTCGGTGAGGGCTGTTGGTGGGGAGACGCTGTACCGCTTCTGGGTGAAGTGATAGCAAAGCCGAAAAAACACCTAGACATCCCCAGAGACTTTCCCTCTGCCCTAGGAGTGACTGCTTTTGAAAGTGGTGCTTTTTCCCAGGTTTGTTTTGTTCAACCCACAGTGAAAACACGGCTGAGTTCACAATGTGCCCACACAGAATCTGTGACCCCCACAGCAAAGGTGTTCTTGCACTTGTGGTCTGTGCCCAGGGGAGCTTCCCTGGCTGCAGGGAGGGTCTGTGCTGGCTGTGCTCACAGCACTGCTGAGCTCGGGGGTGTTCACAAGGTTTGGGTTGGAAGAGACCTCAAAACCCATCCTATTCAACCCCCTGCCATGGCAGGGACACTTTCCACCATCCCAGGTTGCTCCAAGCCCTGTCCAGCCTGGCCTTGGACACTGCCAGGGGTGCAGGGGCAGCCACAACTTCTCTGGACACCTGTGCCAGGCCCTCACCAGGTCACTGAGGGGAAGAAAAGGGAGCGTTTGAGTGACATCACTTTGTGTCCGTGCACTGGGTACTCATGTGAGCAGCAGCCACTTGTTTGCTTGTTCCAGCTTGCTCATACATCCTCACCTATTTAGGATTATATCCATGTCCATAAATGCTCAGAGGAATGTAAAAAGAGGCTTGGTGAGAGGGGAAATGGAGACTTTGTAATGTCTCAGGCCTTTGGGGAAGACCTGAGGGAGCTTTCTTACCCTGTACTGTGTCCTGATTTATCACCAGGAAGTTTTAAATGAAGCCTTGCTACCACAGACAGCAAAGGAAGTGGCATAAGGCCTGGAAAAGCACAAGGCCTGGATAAGCCCCAGAGCTCATGAGGGATTGTTTTATTGTTTGTTTTCCCCTGTGCTCAGCACTGGTTAGGCCACACCTTGAGTGCCGTGCCCACTTCTGGGTCCCCCCATCTTAGGAAGGATGTTGAGATGCTCGAAGGCATGCAGGGAAGGGAAACAAGGCTGCTGAAGGGTCTGGAGCACAAGTCCTGTGAGGAGCAGCTGAGGGAGCTGGGAAAGGGCTCAGCCTGGAGCAAAGGAGGCTCAGCGGGGACTTTGTGGTTCTGCACAGTTACTGACAAGAGGGGACAACCAGCGGGGGTCGGGCTGTGCTCCCAGGGAACAGGGACAGGAGGAGAGGCCTTAAACTGCACCAGGGGGCGTTTGGGCTGGACATTATCACAGGAAGAGTGACTGGGCACTGGAAGGGACTGCCCAGGGAGGTGGAGTCGCTGTCCCAGCAGGTGTTGAAAAACAGACTGGATGTTGCATTCGGTGCCACGGTCTGGGTGACAAGGTGGTGTCAGGTCACAGGTTGCACTAGATGATCTCCGAGGTCTTTCCCAGGCTGGTTATCGATGATCTCCAAGGTCTTTCCCAAGCTGGTTATTGATGATCCCCAAGGTCTTTCCCAAGCTGGTTATCAATGATCTCCAAGGTCTTTCCCAAGCTGGTTATTGATGGTCTCCAAGGTCTTTCCCAGGCTGGTTATCAGTGATCTCCAAGGTCTTTTCCAAGCTGGCTAACGCTGTGGCTGTGGTTGTGTGTTTCAGAGCAAGACCTCCTGCGGCAGGAGCTGAACACGCGGTTCCTGGCGTCGCAGAGCGCCGACCGCGGCGCCTCGCTGGGCCCGCCGCCCTACCTGAGGACAGAGTTCCACCAGCACCAGCACCAGCACCAGCACACACACCAACACACCCACCAGCACACCTTCACGCCCTTCCCCCACGCCATCCCTCCCACTGCCATCATGCCGACGCCAGCACCGCCCATGGTGCGTACCCCAGGCAGAAATGTGAGGATAAGTAGAGCACAACTCTATTCTTTATTACAAAAATATTGCGGATTTTGCCAGGCTGTGGGGAGGGGCTCCTGTGGTGCCCAGGGGTGTCTGGGCAGGAGAGGCAGGGCTGTCCCTCTGTCACAGTGTGAGAGCTTCAGGTGGCAGCACAGGACTGAGGGACAGCCACTCCTGCTCACTGTGCACTCTGGGTTTCCTCCTTTGTCCTGTCTTGAAAAGACCTTGATTTACTTTGAAGAAAGAAAAACCCCAAACAGTTTCATTGGAAACTAATTTTCTGCATATTTTTCCCTCTCTGTTGGTTGCCAAATAATAGAGAATAGTCTTCTATTTTGCCAACAGAAGTAAAGCAAGGAAATATAAAGTAACTAGTTTGTGCTTTGATCCCTTTGCAGTTTGACAAATATCCTACAAAAGTTGACCCCTTCTACCGTCACAGTGTGAGTTTTATTGCTCTGTTTCCAACTGACTTCACTGCTTTTCTGTGGTGGGTTGGGATCACCACTCAATCAATGGCACAGTGTCAAATCTCTCCCTAATCATCACTCCAGGATTTACCATTATCGTCCTTGGTTGCTTTGGCTTTTGAAGGCTTGCATTCATGGTGCTTGTTTCTGATAAAGATGCAGTATCAGCTTTTCCAATCAAAAGATCTCTTGCTCACACACCATTTGGAGCCAGGTTTGATGTGAAAAGATGAGACAGAAGAGCTGACTTTTCCACAAAGCAGGAGAGAGCAGTGATTCCATCATGGTGTTTCAGTTGCGCCACAAACCCTTAGGCTGATATTTTTGCTAAGAAACTTGAAATGAACTGACAAACTATCATACAAATCCTTCAGGGATAGATAATCTAATAGTTTTCCCAATCAATCATATTTTGTTTGATAAAATCTGAAAACCTGTCTTATTATTCAGATTTCAAAGGCTCATCTGATCCACTGGGCTTGTTATGTTTTGAAAGCTCTGTTTGATGTCAGCAACATGAATCCAGCTATGCACTAGATGTGTTTACCTAAGCTACCAAAAATGTTACTTATCAAGATGAATTGATTTTTAAAATTCCACTTAAGTGTAAAGCTTCTGCTCCTAAGGGTTTGAATCTACTGATTCATTTGCTGCTGAACTCTGGGTTGTGTTTTCTTCATCCTATTGGCAGAGGCAGGTGTCTGGCAAGAGTTTCTTAATCCAAGAGCAATATTTTGATGAGAGAAGGAGTACTGCATCAGCACTCAGAAATCTGCAGAGCATTTGGCTTTATGTGTTGGTTTTGCTTAGAAGTGGAACTGGGCAAAAAAAACTGGTTAAAATGATGGTGTCTGGATTAAACTCCCTGCTCCCAGCCTGTCCTGCACCTGAGCAGTCCTGTTCGTGTCTGGCACCTCATTTGGGTGGCTGTGGCTGTATGGGAGTGTTTGCAGGCCCAGAGCTCCAGGAGCACTGGGCAAACATTCCCACTCCCACTCCAAAGGGTACTGCTGCTCACTTGCACCAGTGTTAAATTGAACCAATTTGCTGAGCTTCACATGGATTCAGAAGATGATAGATTGTCATCAGCATGGCCTGTGGATCACAGCAGGCACACGGAATCGGGAGATAGTCCATGGATTTTAGACAAATAAAGCACACAGGTTGGCAATGTGAGATAGGAAGCATTGCAGAAGTCTCCAGCTGTACCTGCTGTTCAAATTCAGTCAAATAATCCCTTATAAATCTGGGAGTTACCTGGGTTGTAAAGACCGTGGCCTCACCCACTTCAGGGCCAGGAAAAGCTCTGTGCTGTTCTCCGTTAGCCAGGGAGCCCTGCTGGGGACCAGGGCGTGGATCTGGGTCCCTGCCTTCCCTGGGAAAGGTTTGTCCTGGGAAAGGCTGCACCACAGCCACTGTGGGACCACGATCCCAGGGGATGCACTGGGGTGACAAGGCCAGGCCAGCCAGGTGTCCCCATGGTCTGGGACTGTTCAGGGCACAGGGAGCGGGAGCTGCCTGGAGCAGCTGCAGGTGCAGAGAGCAGACCCTTAACACACCCACAGGGCAGGAGAAGTACAGATACTGTCAGAATGTGGCACTTCCACAGACCTGTTTCTAGGGACAACAGCTTCTACTGTAGATCCACACCAGGAACTCAAATGCCTTGAAAAAAGCTGGCAGTAAGTGTAGGTGAACTTTGTAGGAGAGCAAGGTCTGTCTGAGACTTAAAATCCATCTGCTTTGGAACAGGGAATGCAGCTCACATAGAAGCTAATGCTGAGTTTTAAATCAGTTTTCTTTCTTCTCTTTGAGCACAGTGAGGCTTTGCTGTTATCTACACCATGTGCCAGGTCTAGTTTAGCATCACATACACCTGGCCAAGGGAAGCTGTGGTCACTGCACAGTCCCCCAGGGAAAGCTAGAAGGGAAAACTGCTCAAAAGAGAAGGAATTCAGGGGAAGAAGGAAGCACTGACTATGAAAGGTGTATTCAGGAAGGTGGAGGAATTTAACTGATACAAATTAATCATGGAGATACACTGTTTGTATTTTATTAATACTTCTGACCTTGAGGAAGGGTCACATTTAATTAACTTACCAGTTGTTATAAAATTCTGAGGAAAGAATTCCTTATTATTAGTCATAGCCAATAGAATACAAAGTATTACATCTTTTTCCATCACTTAGAATTAGTCCATTACACAGAGAATTAAAGACAGAAGACACTGGAGGATTTAAAGCACATTTTACTCATTAAAAGTTATTGTAAATGAGGACAAGTGTCTCTTAATGGTTTCTCAAATGCCTATAGTTCAGTATCAACTAATCTCAAAATGTTTTCTGCACCATTGGATGGAGCAGGTCCAAATTAAATAGAATTAAAAACAACAGCAGCAACATGTTATGAGTGGAGGCTCAATACCAAGCTTTTAAACTGAGAAAATCTTCCGATAGCTCTGAAATGTTTTCTCTGCTTTCAGTAAATATAATATAGATAAATGACCTTGCAAGATAAGCTAGGGGAAGGAAAAATGATGAAGAAAAGCACACATGTATGCCTGGCATAACCAAATCAATCAAAACTTTGTAGTACTGATGTACTTTGGGATGGGATTTGCTCAGTGTTTTCCCACCCTTCATGTCCAGTCTTTGACTTTGCCCAGTCCTGCTTCTGTTCAATTGGCCATTAACTCATTTCTTTTCATCTTAAAAGTAGCACAGAGTAGCTTGACTTTGCTCAGCCATGGTCAGAGGGGAATTGGTCTCAGCCAGAGAACGCCATAAGGTTTTTGGGTGGCAATTCCAGTGGAGCTGGTGGCCATCCCCTCCTAGATCCATCCCCTCTTAGATCCAGAGGTTTCATGGTGAGACTGGGTTTGGAGTGTGATGCTTTGAATCCCTGACTCCTACCAGAAAGCAATTTGGTGTGCGATAGCTGCGTGTTCATGGGATTGAGCGAGTTTTGTGTTCCAGCAAGAGCCAAAGGTTCCCAGGCAGAGCACAGAGACAAGGGCACATTGGGATGTCTTGGTTTATTTTGGAGTCACAGAATGGGTTGGATTGGAAGGGACATTAAAGCCCTACTCCTCCACCCCTGCCATGGGCAGGGACAACTTCCACTGCCCCAGGCTGCTCCCAGCCCTGTCCAGCCTGGCCTTGGACACTGCCAGGGATCCAGGGGCAGCCACAGCTTCTCTGGGCACCTGTGCCAGGGCCTGCCCACCCTCACAAGGAGCAATTTAATTTACCTGCTTGTTTCCCTTGTGTTTGTGTGCATTAGTACAGAGCAGTCTCTCATGATTTTTTCCCGAATTCTCTTAGGACAGAGCGCTGGGGTCAGGGAGGTCAGTGGAGATGGGCTCGTTTTTGTGCTGAGCAGTCTGTCTTTAGAAAAGAGTCCCCTACATTTCTGGGAGGTTCTGCATTAACATTTTGTTTAAATACTAATCTTTAACAAATCAGATTGTCTGTCTGCTAATATTAGATGTGGCAGGATATCCTCTCAGACAGGCTAATGAAGTAAGAATTGTGCATATTTTCCTCATTTCCTACAGATAGCATTAAAATCCCAACATACTAATGGAGTTTTAATGATACAATATCCTTGAACTCGTAAGGGTTTTTTCCACTTAAACAGGAGATTTCTGAGTCTTATTCAGCTCAGGATTCTGCCTTTTCTCTTGAAACTACTCGCAGACTGAAACCATTTAAAACCTCTCTCCAATTTAAAAATTAATAATTGAGGAGAACATGTCTCCCTTAGCTCTGCTGGCCCAGTGCAGGGACAGGTTGCTGGCTGTCTGATTTTGGAGCTGCTTTTAAGCTCTAAACCTCATGACATCTGTGAACATCCCATTGACTGCTATAACTAACATTGTGCAATGAGATCACTTCAATGCTTCTCAGTTTTCTCCATGTAACATTTTCCTAATATTATGCAGGAATGCCTTCTGTGTCCTCCTCAGCTGCCTGCGCTGATGGTGACTTTGTGTTGATGTTGTTCTCTTTCTGTTCCAGCTGTTTCACTCCTATCCTCCAGCTGTATCAGGTATTCCTCCCATGATTCCTCCCACTGGCCCCTTTGGCTCGCTGCAGGGAGCTTTCCAACCCAAGGTAAGGCAGGAATTACCTGGTCCTACTCAGATCCACCCTGGGAGCCAGGGCAGGGCTAGGGTTAGCATGTGGTTCACATCCCGGAGCAGCTGAGGTTTGATGTGCTGCTTAATTCCACAGGGGGCAATTGGCTTTTTCCAAATTTGCTGCACAGAGAAGTTATTTCTCATTAGGTTCAGATACATCTACAAACATTTTTTGAAAGTTCTGTATGTAATGGCACAGTTAACTTTAGAAGCAATGTAATTACTTCTGAGATTGTGTGCATTAATGAAAGGTCATGTAATAATCAGGATTTTAAGAAATTGTTCACTCATTTCCATAATTACCTCCCAGCTCCACCACAGTGCAGAACACTGACTTGGCTCTCCTCATGGGTGATAGCTGGGAGAGAGAAGTGTGACAAGTTCAGGGCTTTTTTCTTTTGTTTTCATGGAGTCACTCTTTGTTTATCAGTGGGAGGAAATCACAGTCTGTAGTATTTGCAGCTAAAGACTGAAATCAGGAGTGGAATTTCTGCAGAGGAGACACCTTCTTCCTTAAATTGGCCCATCCACTCTAATGACTGAATATGTAAATTGAAGTTCATTAGTGGGATTCTTCGTCTGTATGGTAATCAGGCTGTTAACAGCTCTGTTACTTAATTGTTAGTTATGCTGGAGCTGATTTCTATTTTCTTCATTTTAACATAGGAACAAGCTCTGTCTAAATGTAGGGGGGTTGGGTTTTTTTGTTTGGGGTTTTTTTTTTCCCACAAAGCTGCATTTTATTAACTGACTATTTACCGGAAGGGCTTTAATTTTTTTCAACTGGATGTTGCTTTTCCTGATAATCCATTTTGTGGCAGTCCACCTGGATTGAGTTGAGGTCCTTGTGCAGTCATGTTCTGTGTGCTGAGTGTATCAGTGATAAACAGCAGAGCAGGGCTGGGTCCTCCAAATACTGCTTCAGATGTTGTGTCATAAATGTGTTCCTAAGCAGGTTTTTCACATTAGAAGATTTTCCACTTTAAACAGTCACTGTTCCCTCAGTGGTTTTGATTAAAGTAATGGGAAGTTGGTGGACAATCAAAAGTGTGGATATGGAGATGATAGTACTTCTATTACTGAGTGGATTATAATGGTTCTCCTTTCCTTTACAAAAAGTTTATCTCTATTGTTTGGCAGTGTAATGATAAAGAACTATTATTATGCACATTCTGTGCTTGTAGGCATTGTTACTGTTGTGCAGCTCATTAATGTTGTCTCTCTTTGTGGTATTTCCAGACTTCCAATCCTATTGATGTTGCAGCCAGACCTGGAACAGTCCCACACACCCTTCTACAGAAAGATCCACGGGTCTGTAAAAAATGTTTCCTTTTTCTCAAGTAAATCTGTTCCTGCTGAAAACCTTGAGTGCTTGACCTGCCATCTATGGCAGATGAACACCGTAAAACTAAAGCTGTTTGGGCTGTTTTGGTCACTAAGGGCCACAGAAGTTCTGTGGGAACATTGAAAACAGCCCCTGTGCAATGGCTGAGCTCTGTGCTTGCTGGCAGCTCTCTCCCCCCAGACCCAGGGGTAAGGCATAAAAGTCCAATTCAAGGTAGAAAATGTACAAACCTCCCCAAGATTTGTGTTTGTACTGTGTAATTGTTTTTAATGTGGGTAATGACAGCTATTCCCTGGGTTACTGTAGCATTGATTGCCCCAGTGAAATACGGATGCACTTTATTGATCACTCGGTGCCTCTGGATTCCTGAGTTCCAGCAGATGTGAATAGCATTTATTGCCTCAGCACTTTGTCCTCTGCCCGGGGGTTGTTGGTGTGGTTGAATTCATGGCCATTGTTTGCCATGAGGAACTTCACACAGCAATGTTTTTAGCAGAACTCTCTGACAAAAGCAATGAGGAGCTCTGGCTAAAATTCCTGAGTTGTGGAACGGCTTAACTTTCAGAGCTGTTGTCTTTGTGTTATGCCAAGTTCCAATGCTTTGGGTTGCCCAGCGTTGGAGCTGTAGTTGAGCTTCACACCAAAAGGAATCACATTTCTGTTTGTTTATCTAAGTGCAGAGATAACCAGACCCTCCCATCAGGAAGTCATTTAGCTTTATGTTCCCTTTCAACTGGGAGTGAGTTTCGATTATTTCATGATGCATTGTGCCCATCACTGCATCTGCTAAGTACCTTCTGCACCTATAAATCTCCTTTAGTATTGCATTTCAAAACAGAAAATCCAAAACAAATGAGCAGTACCCGATAAATTGAATTATTTCCCAGCGTTTATAGATGAAATATGAGCAAAAAAGGGGAATAAGAAAATAATCTGCTCAAAAAAAAAAATAAAAAGAAACCAACAGACCACATCAAAAATAAAAATGAGAAAATTATGTTTTTATATGGGCCCTGTTTACCAACGTCTGTTTCAGCATGAAAATAATTAAGGCAAAACCCATTTATGTCAGAGAAGACCTCGGGCAGCAGTGAGACACGGGGCAAGGACTGATCCCATGGCTGGGGGATGGACACACTGCTGGGCTGCAGGGCATGGCTGCCACCCCATCCCAGCCATTGCAACCTCTCTGCGGGATTGACCTGTCCATTATCCAGCCTTGCTGTGAGCCGAGGAGCTCTGAAAGATGAGAACAGGAGTTTGCCCACAGGACAGATCTGTGCTTCCATCAGTGCAGTTAAGCAGCCATTTCTGGGGCATTAAATCAACAAATTGCTGCTGCTGCCAGGGCACAGAGCTCCGTGAGCCTGGCAGGGCTGCTCCTCACCACTCAGGTGCCACAGCCGGGGGGAGGGGGCAGCACGGATGTGGAGGCTCATGACTAATTATTATCCAAAAGGGCTTCATTTGAAAGTAAAATTCTAACATTTTAATTTCATCTCTTAATGAAGCAATACAAATTTGTTAATTAGAGCAATTGTTTGAGTGACAGGCATGTAACCAAGCTGTCATTTCTTCTTCACAGTTGACAGATCCGTTCAGGCCCATGTTGAGGGTAAGAAATCTTCCTGTGCTCCCGTTTGTCAAGCTCGGCTTGGTCCCACTGGGTTGCAGCAGCAGAGTAATTTCAAATCAGAGCTGCCAGGGCTCACCTGGGCTGTCCTGCCCTGCATTTGGGGAGGGATGGTTACTCCTGCAGCTCCTAATCGCTCCAGGAAGGTAGAGTTTTGATGTTGGAAGTTTTGCTCTTCTCATGCAATCCCTGACGTGAATACTTGAGGTTAAATTGGTAACCCGTCATGGTTTCCTGAGGCAAATCCTAGAGATCCTGGCAGTGATTCCCTGCATTTCACTGCGCCCTGAAGGAGTTTGCTTTATTATTTTACTGTGTGCTTTCAGTGTTATTTAGTGTGGTATATCCCACACAGGTATCTCCCTGTCCACTATAGAGAGACAATCCACTTCAAACACAAAATATTTTAGAAAAAGGGATCTAAAGATCCAGTCTATTAGTCATCCAAAAGGCTTTTTTGTTGATTTTTCAACATATTCAAGAAGATCTAGATTTTTATCAGACCAACCAAGTGAACTTACTAAATCACTAGCACAGACAGTTGTTGTGAATTAACAAAAGGCTTGAGTTTAGGGAGTATGTCTGTCAGATAGAGCTTATTTTTTATGATTTAATTATTGGTTGATACACACCTAGAAATAGAAGGCAGACCATGTGCCAGAGTTTGTGAAACATTTAATTCACAAGTAGCTTAAGGACACTCTTGAATTCCTGTGAGAATTTTTAAATCTGCAGAAGTCATTTCTTGTGTAGGTAACTACAGACCCCTAAGTAACAAAACTGGATAAAGTATATACTCAAATGAGTCTTTTTCAGACAAAGTTTGCAGCTGTGCTGGAAATAGAGCACACCTCCCTCTCTCCTCCCTGAGACTCAGGGGTGACAGGAAGGAAGCAAAGACCCTCCCAAACAGAGCGAATTGAGTGACCTCCAGTGTTTTCAGTGTATTTGTGAGCTGAAGTCTTGGAGGGACAGACCAGCAATTCCATGAGGGAGTCAGATGAATTTTGAAAACCAGAGTGACCTTGGAAACCACTTTCATTTTCATCTTTGGTGGAAATGCCAGTCCTAGCACTTGTGGCAGTGACCTCAGTGTGCAGCTGTGAGCATCCCAGCAGTGCAGAGCTGCTGCTGACTGGGACACAGCTTCACAGGTCTCAGCAGCATGAGCTGTGCTCTCAGCCAGTGGCCTCAGAGAATTATAGGAGTGTGTAAAACTGGAGCATTCCAATATCCCAATAAATAGCTTAGCAGAGGACAAAATCTTTTCATTTCTGGTTTCCCAAGAAGATGGAGAGGGAAGGCAGTGAAGGGAGACCCTTTGCTTTCAGTTGTCTTGGCATGAGAATCCCCCAGGCCGGGCTAAGGGGTGGAAGTTCTCCTAGAAATGGGATAAAGCATCACAGGTTCTTGAAAGTCACTGATTTTCATCTTTTGTTTTTGCAGAAACCTGGCAAGTGGTGTGCAATGCACGTTCACATCGCCTGGCAGATCTACCATCACCAACAGAAAGTCAAGGTCAGTGCTTGGGCAGCCTGGATTTCAGGGGAAGGGCTCAGAGCAGAGCTCTGGGAGGAAGGGTTTGCTCTGCCCTGAGCACTTCTGAGCCATGGCCAGTGCCTTGCTAAAGCCACCACACAGCGGTGGGCAGAAGCCTCGTTTCAGAGGGTTGGGGTAAGGATGAAAAGCTGAAGGTGGAGTCCCAGCAGAGTGTGAGGGATGCTTTGGAGCAAGGACAGCAGATCCTGGGGGACAACTACGGGTTTGGAGCTAGGAGGGGTGAAATGGGGGTGAGCTACAAGTGGCATTTACTTATTTGTTCGTTTGTTTATTTATTTATTTATTTATTTATGGCTGAGGACACAAATCTATCAAGATGGAATTTTTTTAAGCCTGGAGAAGCTGGGCATGTGTGTCCCATTCCTCTTATTAATGTTCACAGGCAGGAGAGGGCACAGAAGATTTCTCCTGGCCCTGGGATGCTTTACCCAGTGTGCCTTCCTTCACAGCCTCTCAGAGCTGGAGGGTGGCCCCTGGATGTGCCTGGGCTGCTCAGGCAGGCACAGCCTCTCAGGGGATGGTGTGTTATCAGCCACTGTCTCATTGCACCTAAGGTTAAGGGATGGAATTAATTATTTTCGAAGCTCTGAGACTTCAAGGGTAAAGGCCATGGGCAGTTTTCCATTCTTGCTTTAACTGTATTTCCCTTGCACATGGACTCTCTGAGGGTTTCTTTCCCTTTATGGTATTTTCACTGCGCTCATCACTGAAAAATCTTGTGTTGCTCCTAAAGGTTTTCAGGAAGTCAGGAATGGTTGCTGTTCTTCACTGCTCATACTGCAGGAGTCGATAGCTTGTGATAGAAACTGGAATTACCTGGGAATCCACAGCACTTTGCAGTCTGTGTATGCACTTGAGTTGTGTAACGTGGTGCCATAAGAATATGAAGATGTTGAACAGCTACGAAAACCTGCAGCTAACAGAGTTTAAAAATAACCCTTTTAAACAAGGTTGACAGGTTAATTTGCTGCAGTAGACATATCTCTCTTCTCTGCTTCCTTATGTTTCCCCTGCTAGTGATCTTCATTCATCTTTCCATTATCAAAAAAGACAAGATTATAGACCTAGAGAGTTATATGTCCCTTTTTTTTATTTTATTGAAAAGGTATTTTCTTGAAATGAAATTATTATTCCCATGCTATCTATGTCCTTTGAATCTTCCTTGATTTGATATTCAGAGAGAGGTCAAACCAGTATATTTATAACTCATAGTAAATGCCATTTTCATGCAGCCATTTATTTTGCCTCATACTTTTCTACCTTGCATGTTAAAAAAAAAATCAGTAATGAAGACCAGAAGCCCAGGAAAGGATGTTGCTTCAGTTTTTGAGGCTGTGCATGATGATATTTTCAAGAATAATTGAGAAGTCTGGTCAGTAAGGAGAGTTGGGGTGTCCCCAGGTACACAGGAACTGTGTCCCCCCTCCTCATGTGACCCCAAAGGGTGAAATCTCTGCCTGAAGGCTCACACAGGATAATTTCTCCTTCTAAGCCATGGCTGTCAAGGTGCCTTTTCTTCTGCACAAGCTGAAGGTGCTGCCTGGCCACAGAGCAGGGAATCAAATGGGTTCATTTCCAGTTTGCATGCAGTGCCACAAGACTGCAGCCAGTTACTATCTGGCCTGGTAATTGCTTTCAGAGGGCAGCAGCAGGCACTGAAGGAGCAGGCAGGATGGGAAACTTTCAAACACAACCTTCCTGACCTCAGGAACAATTGCATGCAGCTGTGGATGCTGTTTGGCTGCCTGTGCCTCTGCAGCAGGACCTGGGTAACCTCTGCACGCCCAGGGAATTCCGCAGGGCTGCACACCAGCTCAGGGCACAGAGCACATTTCCACTCCTCCTTGCACTGACCACTGCTCAGGAGAGGATTTATGCTCTGTAATTGGGCCTCTCTCCTTTAGGAAAGGCCCTACGGCCTGATCTAACAGCAGTGCAGACATTTACATTGATTTTCGATGGCACCACGTGAAGGTGTTACACATTTGCTGGAAATGCATTAGGAAGGATTGGCATCAAGGGGGTGCTCCCCTGAACAGCAGCTGGGGATAAAAGAAATCTGGCCATTCCTTCTGGTGCTATTTTAAGGTAAACCAACACATTCAGAAATCTTTGAACTCATCCATGGTATTCCTGTTCCTCTTCAGACAGGGGATTTGTTCATTATTTAGAGCAGCACCATTCATATGGCTGCAATTAAAGCTTCAGCCAGCTTTTGCTATTCTGAGTAATGCCTGTCAGGGGTTTATAACTTGGTTGTTAAAAGAAGAATAAAAGGAGTTCACAGTATAAAAATCTGGCACACAGGCTTCAACTGAGGCATTTGTGTTTTCTGAACTTCTTTTAACTATTAATGCACTTCAGTGTTACTTTCTTAAAAGGCATGACCTTAACTTGGCCACCTTTGCCATTTCAGTATTCTTGCCGGCCATTATCTCCAAACACAGATAATGCCTTTGTTTCTCTTTCTTATTCCTTGTTTTCCTTCTTTTATTTTTTTTTTGTTTTTTTGTTCTCATAACTACATGGACATGTTACTAGCACTAGAAAAACAGCTACTAGGCATGCACATTAATTTGATCATAACTTTTTAATATGCATATTTATATCATTGTAATAGTCTGTACTCGGGGCTGGCACAGTATTAAATACTGATTTATAAAGCATAGCCTTGCTCCAGAATTGCTGTTAAGATCTCCTGGTTCCATGCTACCCATTTATAAATCCTTTCAGCTGCCCTGCACAATTAATCAGCAATCTGCATTTAGGGAGTGCTGGCAGCACAGGTAATTGGGAATTTGGTTTTCCTCTCCCTTCATTCTATAAAACTACTGAAGTAGGCACCGCTGAAATGAGGATGTGGCACAAAGAGGAGCCCATCCTTCATCCACTTATCACTCACAGTAGAGCCACCTCAGCAAATTGCCCTCACTAAAGAGAGGCTGCTGACTCTGACACTTGTAAATAAAGGCGTGCAGCACTTTGAGGCTGGAGTGTGAGCTGTCAGAGTGGGGCTCAGACACTCTTCCTCCATGCCATGGTTCATTTGAGCCCCTCACTGCAGCCAGAGAGGCACTGGAGGATACTCTGCATCCAACATTTCTTGGTGGCAGCTTCTCCCTGGAAATGAGTGGTTCTGGTGTCCATGTCTCGTCTTTGAGCACCCCTGCCCACCTGGGACCAGGGCCAAGCTGCCATTCCCATTCCTTATTGAGACAGACCTGTCCTTACAGCTCAGCAAGTTTCTGAGGCCTCTGCAGAGCTTTTTATGTTTGTTGTTGAAGGCAGCTCTGTGCTGAACGTCCTGGAGGGGTGGAAGTGAGCATATGGTGAAAACACTGGTGAAATTTGCAGGAAATGTGCAGGAGCCTGAGCTTTTCCCTTGTTGCCTTAGATCTCCCTGCCAGGAAAACAGCTGTGCACCTATGCTTGGGGTCCCCAAAACTAATATTCTTGTTAAAACATCATTATGAATGAACTGCTCTACCCACATCCTTCTGAAAGTGCCTTTTGCTGGTGCCTTTTCAGACAGTCTCTTCCAAGTCCTGTTTTTCCATTTCAGAAACAGATGCAGTCTGATCCACACAAGCTGGACTTTGGCCTGAAACCAGAATTTCTGAGCAGGCCACCAGGCCCCAGCCTTTTCGGAGCCATCCACCACCCCCATGACCTGGCTCGGCCCTCAACTCTCTTCTCCACAGCCAGTGAGTACTGAGAAGCGAAATCCCCTTCTTGCTCCATGCTCATTAAAATGCTAATCCTTGCCATGAATTTCCCATATGCTTTGGGTTATGAACCCTCTGCAAGACATGCCAGGGGCTATTAGTCTATTTGATAAATATTTAAACATGATTCTGTATGCTTTTATGAAAAGTCCAACCTGCTGAAACACTGCACAGGTAGTAAATGAAGGAACATTTCTTCACAGAGTGATGTCTGATGCATGGTGGAGATGAGATGTTGGAAATAAGCTGTATTTCACATGCATTTCTTTTTTTTTTCTGAACTGAAACATTCATTCCCCCACACCCCTTATCCTCTAACTGGGTATTTCTGTTTGGAAAAGCAGCTGCTATTTCCATAGGATGCTGAGCAGTCTGAGCTCACGTGAGCTGTTGAAGAAGTGACAGCCCAGCTCAGAGCACGGCAAGCACCTCTCGGAGGAATTGCTGGGAATTCACCCCTTTTGCTTTGTTTTGGCAGGTGGGGGGCACCCAGCCGGGACCCCTTTTGGCCCACCACCTCACCACAGCAACTTCCTCAACCCAGCTGCTCACTTAGGTACGTTCCTCTCTCAGCTCATGGTGAACGCAGCTCAGACATTGACCACTGAGCAATTGTAGATTTTCTGTGTGGAGACACTCTGAGTGTCCTACTTAACCTTTACTAATTGCATATTTTAGCCATTTAATTTTAGTCTTTGCCCAGGTAGGAGTTCTGAACACACAGAATAGTGTCATTGACAGTGTGTTTTGAAATACTTCTGGATATTAGAGGAGCAGAGTGATGGGGCTGCTTGGGTTTCACTGGAGTTATGCTTATAACCAGTCCAAAAAATGCCTCAAGGACAGGGCTTCAGATCACAGAGGTGTTTCTTTTCCTAACTCCTACTTAAATGTTTGCTTTTCCATTAAAGTGAATAGGAAATATATCTTTAAAATCTTGTGATCTGGCCTCGTGTCTATTAGTGAAAATTAGTGAATACACATTTAAAACCAGAACCACCCAAGTTACCAGACTTTGTTATTTCCTTCCTAACTTACTGCTGTTGTAATAAGGTGATCTGCTCCTTTTGGTAGCATCCAAGACCAAGACTCTAAACAGGCATCTTATTTTGCATGGGGAAGGATTAGGGAGGGTCACCAAATTGGTACAGCAGACACACAATGCAGGTTTATCATTCTGCACTTTGCTGCATGTGGAAAATGCTGGCTTTGGGTTTCTTTATCTCTGTGCTGGTATTTATCAGAAGTGACTTCATCAAAATGTTTAGACTGCTCCAACATAAAGTGAGAATTTGCTTTATATGATTTTCCTGTTGCCTGTATGCATTAACTAAAAAATAAGTTCCAACGTTTTTCAGTCTATACTGTTTTTTTGTGTAGTATTAGCAATAAACACCTTGGCAATCACAGCATGTTCAGGCCAGCACGACATATCAGTGTAACAGGACCTTTTATTTATGTCCTGGCTCTGGATTAGGAGACAGGGCCTGAAGGTGTTTGGAGCACAATTGCCAGAGTTAATAACAGTCTGACTAGCAGGGGACATTTCCTGAGGAAGACCATGGAAGGAAATAAATGGAAATCAAACTGGAGATGTTTGCAGGTTTTAAATGAAGTACCATGTCTATTTTAACATCTTGATTTTCTTTAAGAGGAAATTCTTCAGGCAGGTGATGCCATGGGTATGGCCAGGAACTGGCCCTGTGTTTTGTGTGCCAGCCCTTGCTGGGCTGGGCTGTGGGAGGACACTGTGCCACCACTGCTGGGCACAGCTGGGGTGCAGTAGGGTGGCACAGGGATGCTGTATCAGAATTGCCAAGCTCAGGGAGTTTCAGCTCTTTGTGTTGGTTTGCAGAGCCCTTCAACCGGCCGGCGTCGTTCAGCGGCCTCACCGCCGTGGGCAGCAACGCCTTCGGGGGGCTCGGGAACCCCACAGTCAGTGAGTACCTGGGCCATGGACCCTCCTGTGCTCTGCAGCTCAGCAGATGCACCGATGGGGACTGGGTGCTGTCTTTTGTACTGCTTGGTTAGATCCCACACCACTAAGAGATGGGAATTTGGAAAGCAACCTTTCTCAGTCGTCAGTAAATTGTTTGCTGTTAATTACTTGATAGTTTGGGTTCAGCATAGTGCTAAATGTCACCATTACATTGTTCATTTAAAAAAAAACAGAACCTTTGAGTGTTTGTGCAATTTCCCATGGTTTTGTTGCATGTTCAGAAGTAATTAATGTGTGCAGCTAGGGAGCTGTGGATGGAAACTTTTTTTCCTTTCTCACCAGTAATCCAAGCCATGTGCCTGGAAAAGATCACTAACCTGCATTTACTA
Source organism: Acanthiza pusilla (assembly GCA_036630365.1). Taxonomy (NCBI): domain Eukaryota; kingdom Metazoa; phylum Chordata; class Aves; order Passeriformes; family Acanthizidae; genus Acanthiza; species Acanthiza pusilla. Next base: position 1,746,498 of record JAXCHO010000048.1, on the reverse strand, counting down.
GTCCAGGATCATGAACATTTCTCTAGATTTGGCCAGTCACAAAAAATCATCCTTTTAAAAGCCACTCTCTTTCTTCATACTTCAAATCTGGCATGATTTTGGTCCCATTTTATTTTGGTTCAGGATCAAATGCAACAAGTTCCATTATTTATACTCCCTATAATGGTCATTTCCTGATGTCTCCAAAATATTTGGAATAAGGATCATTGTCACTTTTATCTTACTCCTTCATCCCTTGTCAATTTTATCCACAGCATTTCCCTTTCCAATTAAAAGAGCTGTCAGATGCCTGCCCATTTTTAGGATGAGACCCTCTAATGAATCTCTGTTAATTTCCTTTCCTTTTCCAGCTCCCAATAATATGTATTCATTTTAACTCTGAGTGCTGTAAAAGTTGTTTTGGTAAGTACCTTCACTAGAGCATACCTTTTTCTTAAACCTTTTTGTTTTCCACTTCACCATTTCAGCACCCAACTCAATGTTCGGCCACAAGGATGGCCCCAGTATGCAGAGCTTTAGCAACCCTCACGAGCCCTGGAACCGACTGCACCGAACTCCTCCTTCGTTCCCGACCCCTCCGCCCTGGCTGAAGCCAGGAGAGCTGGAGCGCAGTTCATCTGCTGCAGCTCATGACAGAGATAGAGATGTAGATAAACGAGACTCATCTGTTAGTAAAGATGACAAAGAAAGGTACGAAAGAACACTTCCAAGAATTGTCTAGTTCAAAGCTTGGGGCTCCGTTCCGCTTTTAACCCTCCCCAGCCTGGCACATTGCAAAGCCACAGCTTCACCAGAGCACACCTGGAGCTGTCCCCAGTGTGGTACCACGAAACAGGCAGGTTTCAGCTCAGGTGTTTCCCACTGCAAGGTTTCTCTTCCCACTTGCACCACACTTCACCTGAAGGAGTGGGAATAGAATCAGTGCAGTGTCCAGTGGGAATAGAATCAGACCCACCCACTGTTACCTTGTGAGTCCCATTGTTGTAGGTCTCTTGAAGGTTTAACGTGGAGATAGTGATAGAAGGTTTAATGTGGAGATAGACAGGATGGAAAAAAGGATTCTGAGTCCATCAGATTCTTATTTGCACCTTCAAATACTTAAATCACTTTGTGAATCAGACCTTGTCTGCAAAACAAGAAGCGGTTCCTCCTTGCTCAAAAACGGCCTGACCAGAGGAACTAGTGATAAAGGTGTGAGATGAGAACACAAAAATGCATCAGGAATGTCATGTGCCAAAACCACAGCAAGCTCCAGAGCATGCAGTTCATGAAAAGCACCTCAGTTCCCCTCGATAAAGCCCTTCCACTTGCACTGCTGTTACACACCTTCCAGCACAGCTTTTATTCCGTGTTTTACATGGACTTGCATGCTCACATGTCCAGGCTGGGAAGGGTTAATGGAAAATAAAACCTGGTCATATTTTTTTTTGTCAGGACTGTTCCCATTATTCAGTTAACGCAGTAACAATTCCTCTTAACATTGAAATACCAAATTTATAAGAATTTGCCATTCAGCAAGTGTCATGCCTTCCTTGAAAAATGTAGAGAGGCTGATTTCAGCTTTTTCAGTTGTGGCTTGATGGCTTTCCTGTTAAGTTTGCACATTACTTTACTACATAATGGCTATTTGTTTCTAATATTTTAACCTAAAAGAGTATTTAGGAGATGTGCTTTTCTGACTTCTCTGTCACTTACCCAAATACAGGCATTAGTAGCCTTTTCTAAAAGAAGTTATGCTAACACATTAGATATTCTAAAAATACATGTAAGAGCTTTTCTATGTTGTTCTAAAAGAAAGGCAAACGACAGATTCTTTTCACCTACATTTTCCATTTGGAATATTTTCTGTTTGGTAGCATAGCTTCATTATTTTCATGTCTGATGTTAATGCTTCAAAAGAAATTGCTGTTACAAATTGGGGTTTCTGTCCTGCAAAAGGCTTAAGCATGTGAGTAACTTTACTGGCTTGAATGGCAAAGCATTTTAGTTACTATGATCTGGGTAGTCTGTAGAATTATGTGATTATTTTGGTTGTTGTTTTGTTGTTTTCTCCTGAAGTGTTCCTGCTGAAGAAAATCCCTTACTGAAAACATTTCCTTTGCAAGCTGCTTTGGCATTGCCTGAACTCCATATCATAGCTCAGAACATACTTATTTTCAGTGATTTGAGAATTTAGCAGTAAGCATCATCATCCCTCACACTTTGCACAGTTGCAGCTTGCAGTGAGTGCAGTCATGGTTTCACCCCCCAGAGCTGTGCCGGTCAGGCTGAGGGGGCTGGGACAGCTGTACCTGCAGCAGGTTCACTCTGTGGCCTGGGAGGAATGCTGAGAATCCCTGCCCAGAGCTGTGCTCCTGTGCAGAGAATGTCTGGAGGTGTTTGAGAGCCTCTTCTCCCTCTTCCTTAACATTCAGTGGCACCCAGCAGGGTGAGCACAGAGCTCTGCCTTCGAGCTGAGGTTCCAATCTTCGTTATCTATTTCAAGTTAATTTGCCCAAGCAGGAGGAGCTGGGAGTCACACCCAGGGGTTTGATTTCATCTCAAAATCATCTGGTCATCGAGGGTCTAACGTTATCAACCCAGAAATGGCCCATGTCACCAAAAGCATTGATCTCAGCTCCTGCCTTCAGTGAATGGTCCCTCAGAGGCAGCTCTGAGCTTGGCTCTCCCGCCTAAGGTCAGGGTTGGAGTGGGGTGCAGGTCACTCCCCTGGGATCAGCTGTGGCCTGTGCACCACAGCCCCTCCCAGCCAGACTGGGAGAAGGGGAATCCCTCGAGATAGTCCAGATAGTACAGAACTGCTCAGGGACCCTTTCCTGCTGGGGAGGGACACTGCAGAGTCCTGATTGCTCCTGGAGCATTGCCTGTCCCTTCCAGCTCAGGGCGTTCTAGGATTCTGTGATTGATGGCAGTTGTGGAGGTTTGTTTTTTTAACGACTCTCTTATTCCAGCCCAACATTAGGAAGGAAAAATCAGTAAAAAGAGCACATGTGAAAAGCAGGATTTGTTCCTTCTCAGCAGTATTTTCTTTAAAAGATGTTACTGAACATTTCCAGTATAATAATAATGGCATTTAAGGGTCTGTAATCCTAGACATTAAACCAAACCAATCAAGAATCTATTGATCTTTTAATCAATATAAATGAGGAACACTCCTCAGCATAAGAAATCCAGTATTTTCCAGTGTAGCACACAGCCTCAAAACTTCTCTTACTTATTACTAAGTTCATTGGATAATGTGATTTTAAGTTTCTTCTTTGTGCAGGCAGTGGCTTAGAACTCTTCTCATATTATTGACCTAAGGAATTCTTGACAAATTTGAGGATTAAAAAGTTATTCCTTTTCTGTCCACTGGACTACATGCAGTTCACTTAAATGAGCTGCATAATCAGGAGCCCCTCGAGATGTAACCAACACTGTCATTGAATGCGATGACATTGGCAAAGGAATTTGTTATTTTGGTTGCGCAAGTATTTAATTACAGAAAATGCCTGTTATTTTCTCTAAATTTTGTATGTCATGTACATAAATTATATGGAAAATTGATTAAATCTCATCAAAAGGACACAATGAGCTTTACTAGTGAAATAAAACAATTAAGGGTGCTCTCTGAACTAGTCCCATGAGCAAAATAAATAAAAGATTAGGTATGGCAGAGCCCACAAGCCAGTGTCTTCCCAGCAAAGTAAAAGAATCGAGTCTTCATGTTGAGAATCCTTCACTGGAGTGCGTTGACATGATCTCCCTGTGTCCAACTCTGGAAGTTGTTAAATCAAATGCCTCAACTCTTGGTGGAAAGCAAGTGGAGGGAAAGTAGAGCCAGGATGAGATTTTCAGACTGTCCAGGTCCCAGTCAATCAAGGCAGCACCTGATCCCAAGCAGTTCATTGTTGGGCAGTGCAGATTAGGCAGGGCTGGTGTCACCTGCTCTGTCTTCCAAGTGCTTTCCAAGAGTCACATTCTGGACTCCTGGAGGTCTCTCAGACATGGCCCATGAAATGACAGCTTCAACAGTTCAGTCTAGACGCAGCAAAAGATGCATCTGGTGAGATTATAATAGTTTCCTTCTCACAGGCATTTTTTCTGCAGTTGCCACAGTTTCACTGTCCAAAAGTATCTAGAGGTACAAGTCTTATGCAGTTCAGCAAAAGAAGCAGTTAGCAGAAATTGTATAGGTGAAGCAGCAAGTGTCCACCTCAGAGCTGCCCTCCGAGCTGCCCTCCAACAGCCAGTGCTGCTCATCTTGTCCAGAGTGTCACCTGCTGGCCTGTCCCAGCCTTCAAGGTGACACCATCGCCCCGACAGACACCATGGCAGCTGGAGCTGCTGGGGAGGGGAGGTCTCACTGCTTCCCCTTTTCACAAAATCCCAGAGTAGCTGGGGTTGGAGGGGACCCCTGGAGATCACCCACTCAAGAGCGGGTGGCACAGGAACGTGCCCAGGTGGGTTTTGTCTTCAGAGAGACCTCTCTGGACATCCTGTTCCAGTGCTCTGCCACCCTCAGTGGAGAGAGTGCCCCTTATGCTGAGGTGGAACTTGTCGTGTTTTAGTTTATGGCCATAATAATTTTTGCCTTTAACAGCACATTGTCCCTCATCCCATGTGGAACAGAATTTCCATGCTCAGCAAACAGCACATGCCCAGCACTGAATATGTGGAGCTGTCTTTATGGAGAGACTCCAACTTAGAGGTCAATTGAAATTACTAAGAGGTTAAAATCATTGGAACTGAGGGATTAGCTTCACCTTGTGAATTTGATTAGTTTTAAATAGGAAAGCTTTTTCACTTAGAGTTGCCCATAACATCTCCTGGTCAACACTACTTCCTGAAAATAATTGGTATGGAACCCATTTCCATATTTAGATTCTTGTTCACTGCCAGACAATAATTCCCTAATCTTTTGAGCACCATAACTAGGTTTGAAAGATGGAATTAATTCACAGTATTTTGTGACTCCATAGCACTGGCTCTGTACCTGCTCTGCTTGTTTGAATGTAGAAATGGTCGTGGGAAGAGCAGCTGACTCCAGGGATGATGTTTTCAGAGCCAGTCTGAAGGATGGACAGAGCAGACTTGTCTCTGCTGAGGAGGCTGGCACGTAATCTGTGTGATGGGCAGCTCTGCTAAACACTGGCACTGAGGTCATTGCACACTTAGGGAAGTGCCTTCCTGTCACAGAGGTGGGTTGGCACCCTCAGTACTGGCTTCTTGAAAGGCTTTTGTCTCAGTTTGAAAAAGTAAATTGAATTCTGAGAAGTAAATTGAAAAGCTAGATATTTGAAGAGAATAGAGGAGAGAAATTAGTACTATACATAGTACTATTAGTCTAGAAATGTTTTTAAAAGTCAGTTAAAAAAAGTAATCTATTTTCCCAAATGTATTCTTAAAGGAGTAGGTAGAATACTATTAACCATGTAATTGGGATTTAATTGCCTCATTTTTAGATGAAATTAGTGTGTTTTTACTTTCCCTCTTTGCAAACACTTAAGGCCACTGTCTTAAAAATACTAGAGCTAGAAATGTTCGAGAACTAGATTCCCATGGGAGCTTTCTGTGGCTTTCAGTGTTTGAGATCTCAATCAGATTCTTCACAAAGCAGCTTTGGAGATCTGCTGCTGCTGGGATGAGGTAACAGAAGAGGCCAAGTTTAGAGATGGGATGTTCTTCTGGAGTTTTGGGTGTGCCAGCGGCACAGTGCATTTACTGGTGCATGTCACCAGCTCTCTGCAAAGCCATGAGTAGAAAGCCAGGCACTGTGATGCTTTGTTTTCTTTGCAGAGCTTCTCATGCCTTCATTTCACACTTGTCTTTCTTGTAGGGAGAGCATTGAGAAAAGACACTCCAGCCATCCTTCGCCAGCACCTATCCATCCAGTAAACTCCCTCGGACATAACCGCAGCTCGAGTGAGCAGATCAGGAGCCATCTGAACCCCGAGGTTCGAGACAAAGAGAAACCCAAAGAACGAGAGAGGGATCACTCCGAATCTCGGAAGGAAATTAATGTTGAAGAGCACAAGGTGAAGGACAACTACATTTCGGAGAAAGAAGGCCTGAGCCATGAAAGCCGAGTGGTGGAAGAGTCGAAGCAAATGCCCAGGGTTCCTTCCCCCTATGCCAGGCCCCCCGTTGTGGAGAGCACCAGGCCCAACAGCACTTCCAACCGCGAGGCCGAGAGGAAGAACGAGCCAGCGTACGATAACCTGAAGAAAAGCAACGAAGTCAAGGTGAAGGAAGAGCGAAAGGAAGACCATGATGTTCAACCTGAGGGACCTCAGACTCATCGGTCATCTGATCAGCCACCGCCTATATCCACATCCAACGTCCATCCAAGTCCTTTAGTGTCTATGCCCATGACTGTAGGTGTGACAGGTATACATCACATGAACAGCATCAGTGGCCTGGATAGGACTCGCATGATGACCCCTTTTATGGGAATTAGCCCAATTCCTGGTGGAGAACGTTTCCCTTATCCTTCTTTCCACTGGGATCCAATGAGAGATCCCTTGAGAGATCCCTACAGAGAGCTGGATATTCATCGGAGAGACCCCCTGGGCAGAGACTTTTTGCTAAGGAATGATCCCCTCCATCGCCTTTCTACGCCAAGGTTGTATGAAGCAGACAGGTCCTTCAGGGATCGGGAACCTCACGACTACAACCACCACCACCACCACCACCACCCTCTGTCCGTGGACCCGCGGCGGGAGCACGAGAGGGGCACCCACCTGGACGAGCGGGAGCGGCTGCACATGCTCCGCGAGGACTACGAGCACGCCCGCCTGCACTCGGTGCACCCCGCCGCCCTGGACGGCCACCTGCCCCACCCCGGCCTCCTCACGCCAGGACTGCCCAGCATGCACTACCCCAGAGTCAGTCCCCCCACGGGACACCAGAACGGCCTCCTCAATAAAACTCCCCCCACAGCAGCTCTCAGTGCCCCTCCGCCTCTCATCTCCACCCTGGGCCCTCGGCCCGGCTCTCCCCGAAGGACTACTCCTCTGTCCACAGAGATGAGAGAGAGGCCTCCCTCTCACACCCTCAAGGACATCGAAGCTCGATAAGCAGAGTGAGACTCAATGAAAAGCAGAGCGAGAGGGACAAAAACCTTGTAAATGAACATAATATAAAGACCTTCTTACTAGTCATTGATACAGACTGGGGATGTGACCCACTGTATAATATGTATAGACCTGAGTGCAAAGATTTTGAAATGATTTTTTTTGTATATTATATGTTGAAATTTTCCAGATCTTTTAGCCAAGTCCATATGTTCCTCGTGTCTCCTACTCTATTTTATTTCTAGTTTAAAAATTTCAAAATTTGAACTGAAGAACAAGACATCAATCTGAGTGATTTGACTAGAAACAAGCCACCACCAATGTCAACCCTACAAAGCTCTTTCAAACCAGAAGTGAAGTCAATTGTAGATATTTATGTAAAAAGATTGCTTCATGGATTAATGGTTCATATATGCAAAAAGGGTAAGATGAAAGCTTTACTTTGTACAAATGTAAATAGATAAAATTAAGTAACATAATACATTAATACTTCTTAAACTGTGCTATTTGCAAACTTAATATTGATCAACACAGTCTGCTTATGCTGTGTTACTTATATTGTTATAGACAGCTAAACCCCTTCAACTATGCAATGAATTTTAAGGCTTTTCACAAAAGCCTTTATAACTCAAAGGAGCCTTTTCAACACACAACATAATTAAAGTCATATTTTCCCTGAACAAGCTCATTTATAATGGAAGCCTATTTCTCTTGTTTTGATGAAGAAACAGCCCTTCAGAGGTGGAGTTCTCTGTGTGAAGCCCTGCATCAGGCTGCTGAGGTCACTGTAGCTCTGTGTCCCTTGGGTGGTGTCAGGGTTAGTGCTCTGTAATCGCTGATATGGAGTCATGGCAGATTGGGTTTCAGTCATATTAATCTGGGTTAAATGGTAATAATCAAATGCTGGATATTTTCCAGAATTTTTTGTCACTTAACATGTTAAGTTTATTTGGGGAAGAACATCTGCTTATAGCCATTCATGTCTGGTTAGATTGCCAGTGTGTCATTTTTATCTGTACACACATTTTTTTGTGTTAAGTGATTTTTAGCTACATTGAAACAAATCCTACAAGGTGAATACTTTTCTAAATGATGGATATGTTTTCACTGTGGATCAGTAGTTTAATTAATGAACTCCGTTGCAGATTTCATAATGGAATTTATTGTATTTCAGTTGGTAATAAAGTCTGTGAATAGTTAACAGGTCAGCCTTGTTGTTCCCTAACCACAGAAGACATGAAATGACATGAAGAACATGGTCCTTTCTAAAAATATGCATCAATCTTCTGAAATCTGTCTTTTCATAACACACTTTTTTATAATGCGTTAAGTTTCTTGTCTAAATATTTGGAGAGAATATGACTTTATCAGAGAGAATTCAATATCTTGTCTACTGGACTGTAAAATATATGTATGAAATAAAATTAGTTCCATTGGTCTTCTAGTGTATTAAAGTGCTATCTGAAGTTGTTACCCTGTTTTGGCAAAAAAAAAAAAGAAAAAAAGAAAAAAGTTAACTACAGACAGTTGTTTCTAATGATCAGAGATCTATTTTAGTAGTCAACTGAAGGTTTAGTTGTGAGCTTCAGATTTTGTGAACTCCAGATGTTGTGCAGTGTTTCTTTTTCTTTTTCTTTTTTTTTTTTTTTTTTAATGAACAAAAGGAAAAATACAAAAAAATCCCAACCCTGAGGAATATGTACACTGGAACCGTAGTGGTAGCTTTCAGTATTGTAAAGAGATTGTTATATACAAACCTTTTTGCTGTTTATCCTGTATGTAATAAAGTCCTTTCTAGATCCTATGTGAACAGAAAAGTGAAGCGGCTCTCAATCTTCAGCATGTTTCCTCCTCAGCGAAGACTTGTGTAATGTAAATTGTGCCATGTTATTAAAAAATGTGAACTAAACTGCTAGGTGCTTCTTTGTGTGCAGTACCCCATCATTGCTATGGGGAAGAAGTCCTTTTTCCCAACAGTGGGGTTTTGTTCAGAAGGAATAGCTGTTCAAAATGTAAAGGAAATGGCTAGCTTTTATAAGCCATCTTACTGAAATTGTTAGAGTGATCAGGGAAAAAGGGACAAAAAGGAGACCAGATCCTTGGCTTGTCCAGATTCTTTAAAATAGGGTAACACCCTACTTGGATTAGATTTTAATTAGACCATAATCTTGGTCTTCTGGATGCACATCATTAAAAACCTCCGAAGTAACTGAAGGAAGGCAGGCCTGGATGGCCACAGAAGGATGGAACTACTGGAGCAAGTGTGAGAGGCCCCACGAGACAGGGTCTTATTGAGAGCATCATCTTCCAGGCTTAGCTCATCCTTGTTAGAGGAGCCTGACAGCTCTGGCAGCATCTTCAGGGGGAAGAAACGTGGTCTTGATTGTCCAGACTATGATCCTTGTCCTCCCAGGTGCTGAGCAAACTCTTGCTGATGGTTCTTAATTCCCAATTAAGCCAATGAACCCTCTCTCCCAGAGTCCCAGAAAGCATCGAGGCATTTCACTCCCTTTGAATTCAATCCAATTTAAGTGCTCCACACCTTTGAAGATCTGTGTGTCAAGTCTTCTTGTACTGGTGATGCTCAGAGGAATATGCCTGAAAGGTATAGTAAGAGATGAAACAAGATTTTAAATGCTTTTAAACTTCTTCAGGTGCATTCACTGCTTTTCAGAAGTTTGATATAGGGATGTTAGCTTGGAGGGATAGACAATTTGATCTTTTTTGAAGGGTTTTCCATTCAAGACATTTGTCTTAAATCTTCTATTTCTGAATTCACTAGTATTTAAGAAATGAATTCCATTTAAAGACCATGCCAGATATCATCTGTGGGAATGAAATGAGTCATAAGCATATTAATTCTGTAGGTTGTGTGAGATTTTGATCATAGAAAACCCTGAGAGTGCTTACAGCACCCAGGACTTTGCTTTAGGCTTTAAAGACTCACCTTCCCAAATTCCAACTAATTTTCCACTTAGCAGCTTCCTAGCACCAGCTGAGATGCCAACTACAGTGTATAGGAAAGGACTCTTTGGAAACAGTTACAGCATTTGTTGCCCAATACTTTGTTCATTTTATGCTATGCTTGGTCCCTTCTTTTCTAAGCTCCTATATTTTGTTCTTTGGTTTTCCTTACTAAGACTTAGTTCTAGCCTGATTTTCTGCTTTTCAGACCTCACTGCTGCCCTCTTTGCCAGTCCTGTCCTCTTTCATGGCCTGTGACAGCTGAATCTATTATAGGCAGCAATAAACACTGCAGGATTTTCTTTTTTCCAAAAGTCGTAGACGTTGTGTATCATTATTCCTTTTTACCTTTGCCTATGAGCATGTAAATAATAGTCCTTGCTGGACTGGAAGATAGGCAGATGGAAGTTGGGGAGGATTTTACTGCAAGTATTTTCATTTGCTGTGGCTGTGCCTTGTTGAGGAAATGTTCAGCATAGTTCTTGCTGATTTGAAGTCTCATTACTGCTTCACACGTGCAGGTGACTGCTGAAAGGCACCTGGGGCATGGAACAAGGTGACAGCAATGGTGTTGAATTTCCAGAGGAGCTCCTTGGCTTGCTACTTGGTTTCTGGCAAGGAAGAAAAGCTGTGGTTCAGAGCCCAAAGACTCCAACTACACAGGGTTTGTTATTCCCATGGTGGCTTGGTTAAGTCCCACCTGGATAACCAACTTTCTTCTCTGGACTCCACTTGCCAGCTCTGGGGTTTACCCATGCTTATCTTCAGAAGGTGACTTGGAGCAGGATCCCAGGTCTGAATTGGTCTGAATTGCCTTTGGAGCGTGACTCTGCCTTAACTCTGGATGGAGCCTCTGCCTTAGCTGGTTGAGAAGTGCGTGCAAATCAGTGGTGGGACTGCCTCCTGCCCTGTGGATGTTACAGTCCCATCACATCTTTCCTGCACACTAAAATCCCAGTCCTGTCCAATCCTTATGTAAAGTTCTTTGGGAAACAGTCCATCTCTTACTCTGATTGCACTGTGCTTGATGCCCTGACTTGGGTAACTGAGCATTGCCCAGTGTTGCTATAATCCCCAAAAAAATCCTGTAGTAATATTAAACTCAATGCTTCAGTGAATTAGGTGTGGTAACCTGTATAAAAAACTCCACATTTTTGCTAGCCAAGGAGGACCAGAGCTGCAGGTGAGGACTGACCTTCCTGTGTTGTGTCTCCAGCTGGAGGGGTGTGGACTGCTTGTGCCCACAGGCAAGGTGGGAGTTCCCAGCTGGCATCTGTTGGGGTCACACCCCTTTCTTTTTCCACAGGTGTCTTGCAGCTGAAATTGTGTTAGCACAACGATTCTCCTGGTCATAAAATATATCCTTCTCCTTATTTGTACACTGTGTGGCTGCATATAGAAACAGGTATTTGTAGACATCAAAATACACACATGCTGTCAGGTACAGTATCAGGGATGCAGCTGAATCCAGCAAGGAGCAGAGCAGGAAATCCTGGTGCCACCCTACAATCTCACACGTCTTTTTTGCTGCCATATGATGGTCTGGTAATACAGACTTCACTATAGCATTATCCCCATTTTATAAAAGTGCTGCTGGGAACACAAAACTCAGTGACCAGTGTAATAGCAGGCACCCACTGCCTGAGTGATTTCAGGAGTCACCCAGGGCAATTGGGTTACTGCCCGAGTCACTGGAGGACAGAAAAAAACCTGAATCAGGTAAATCGAAGAGGCAGTCATGGTAGGAGATGAGGAATTTCTGAGTTGTTCTTTTGGTTTTAAAAAGCACTGTTAAAACTCCATATTAGCAAGTTGTGGCACTGCTAAACTTTATCTGTGTAGGAATGGGTTTCACCTGTTTATTGATAATGCAAGTACCTCAATGATTGACCCAAGGTGATAAGGCCTGTGTGCATTCTGGTTACTAAGGGCAGATTTGCTGTATTTTATCACCTCACGTGGCTTGTTTGATCATCATATTGCTTGGTATTGAAACTCGCTCTGAGTGCAGCTTTTTTCTTGGTTGAATTCATATGTTTCTCTACTGAAAAACTTGTGTTTAGTCCAGGAACTGAGCCATCCACCCCCAGTGCAATCATCTTTGTTTCAAGATAAGAAAATAAGTGAGAATTGAATCAGCTCATTACATAAAGATTTTACCTATCAAATACCCAGTATGTTTATGAAATGTATCTTTTGTTTTGCATCTTCAAGGCCCGTATAACCAGTTTCCATTGAATCAGTGTTGTTGTGGGGGTTTGTTTTATGCTGTTTTCTGCTGTTTTCTGCTGTTCCCCTGCATGACAGAAATCCCAGCAGTGCCATGGCAGATGCTGCTCAGGCTGACTGAGGAGTGACCTTACTTTATCACATTTAATACAAGGGACTAGAGTGGTTCATACCCAGAGCATTCAGCTCCATGAAGGTAATTGTATTTTGGAGAGTTAGGCGTAAATTGCATGGTGCTACAGTCCAGCAAAAATTCCATTAGCATCAAAAGCTTGGATTTTTTTTCTTTTACAGATACCTAAAAATGCAAGTATAAACTTCCAAGGATTTTTGGTAGGGTTTTTTTGGAGGGGCTCAGTGTATTTGGGGTAAACATGATGCATTTGGAGATTTAAAAAAAAAAAAGAAAAAAAAGGGGGGGTATCAAACAATGTGCAGTTATTGCCCTCCAAAAGGAAAGTTTTGTCTCAGTTAATCCTAGAACAGTGAAGCAGAACTGGATTTATTTTAGCCTGTTAGAAAAAGATGTTGTTCTGCAGCAGTACCACAAGAGGGTGGTTAAAGAGAGCCTGAAATATGTGTAGGCTGTGCTGAAAGACAGGATGCCTCTGCTGTTCTGGGCAAGGTGAATGTAGCTGTAGATTATTTTTATGACAGTCTGATCTGTGAGGAGCTCTCCTGTTCCCCTGCGTAAGTGACAGAAATCCCAGCGGTGCGGTGGCAGATGTTGCTCAGGCTGACTGAGGAGTGACCTTACTTTATCACTTTTAATACAAGGGACTAGAGTGGTCCATACCCAGAGCATTCAGCTCCATGAAGGCAATTGTATTTTGGAGAGTTAGGTGTAAATTGCATGGTGCTACAGTCCAGCAACTAAGCACATTGCTTCTGTTGAGGGAATAAAAGATGCTTCTCTACAGGAAATAGTAGATACAGAATGAGTTAGTGTATGTCAGCTCAAGGGGTTGGACTCAATGATCCTTGTGGGTCCCTTCCAACTCAGGAAATTTTATGATTCTGGTTCTATGACCTCCTCAAAGTCTCAGCATATCTATCTGTTTTTCCCATTACCTGGCTTTTGAAAGGAGTAGCCAAGACTAAGCAAGAGAATTGCTTCATTTGGAGATGGGGACAGAAATTAATGCAAGGTTTTCTAAGGACATAGATTAAAATGGTTTATTGAAAATCACCAGAGCTGTCTGCATCATACCAGCAGAAAGCTTGGCCCTGGTTTTCCATTTTCTATCCTTGTTGCCTTTGTCATGTGAGTGGAGAGCCACCCCTTCCCTGCTGCTGGGGATGCTCTCCTGACTCTCCTGAGGGACGCACGGCCTGAGGAGCAGCACAGCATGGCCCACATGGCCCTGGCTGCTCTCTGGCCAGCTGAGGGGGGTTGGCAGTGCCTTCCTCCTCACACCACCCATCCCCACACTGCCCACAGCAAGCACTGGACATTGCTGTGTCCGCAGGGTCCCAGCTGGGATGTCCAAGAGGAGCCAGTCCCCACCTGGTCCCAGGGCACTGTGGGGTGAACTCGGGGCTGCTCTGAGGAGAGCTGAGCTCTACCTGCTCACAGCTGGAACCTGGGCACCAGCACTGCTCACCTGGGACGCACAGCAGCAGCTTCCATGATCCAAGCAGTGGTTCCGGAGCAGCAGTGAGGTGGAGAACCGTGCTGAGGAGATGGGGGCTTGCACCCACACACCCCAGAGATGGCAGGGGCACCTCAGCACCCCAGTGCTGGGGGGCTTCTGCAGCAGCACCTGCCCCCAAGGCAAAGCTTGACAGAAAGAGTGATTGGGTATTGGAAGGGGCTGCCCAGGGAGGTGTTGGAGTCACTGTCCCTGGAGGTGTTTAAGAAAAGTCTGGCTGTGACACTTAGTGCCACAGTCTGGGTGACAAGGTGGTGTTAGGTCAGAGGTTGGACTCAATGATCTCAAAGGTCTTTTCCAGCTGAGTCAATTCTGTGATTCTGTGATTGTGACTGGCAGCCCCAGCGAACACGTCTCATCCACCTCACAGTGTTCTCGCTGGGGCTTGCTGTCAGCAGAGTCATGCTATGATAGTCATTATGGTTTTAAATGACTCATTTTCCACTTAACTGTATTATTGTGGCTTACAGAGCATCTGGGGCTTTGCAGCAGTAAATACATCACTGACTACAACAGCAATGCACTAATCTGTCGCTTTGAAGAATCTCTTTAACAAAATACAGCCAGGACATGCAGGTGTTTGTGCCTGTGGGGGCCAGCCCTTCTCTCTGGGGCACCAGGACAGGACCAAAACAGGGTTCATGGTCATGTGCTTGCAGGAACTGGTGGAGCATCTTTAGTGCAATTTGATAGCGCCTGAATTTGGCACTTTTGTAGGAGAAAATGAGAGATTCTTGTCAGATGCACGCAAGAGACCCTGTGCTGGTGCTGAGGCGGCCAGGCCTATGAGGCGCTGGTGTATCAGGGAACAACGTGGGTTTGCCCTGAGCAGTCCGTCCTGACTGGAAGGACCCCTTGCTAATAGAAAGAAGGACTCTTTGTGTCCTATTCTATTTTTTTGTATTTTTTCTCCTCGGCTCCCGCAGGCACGGCCCGGATGGAGCTGCAGAGGGCAGTGTGGGAGAGGAAATCCCGCCCAAAATGGCTTCGAGGCCGCGCGCACCGGCACTAGAGGGAGACGGCGGGCTGAAAAATCGGCTTTTTGGGGCCGTGTGGGAGCTTTGAACCCTCGGATGGGTCGTGCCTGCCCGAAGCCCTCCTGCCGGGCTGAAAAATCGGCTTTTTGGGGCCGTTTGGGCGGTTTGAACCCTCAGATGGGTCCTGCCTGCCCGGGGCCCTCCTGCCGGGCCGCAGGGAGGCGGCAGCCGGCAGCCGGCGCCCCTCAGGCGCCCGTGCCTCCAGCTCTCCAGAGATCTCAGCATCTCCCGATTCCCGTGTTAGAGCTGTGCTCGGGTGGGAGTCAGGTTGGGAGTTACTCTGACGAAGGCATCTTGAGAAACGTCTTGAGAAATTCAGCAAGTTGAAGTAAAACCTGGAAGAAAAGGCACCGTCTGGAAGTTCATGTGTCGCCTGAGGTGATGAGAAAATGAAGTGGGAAAAGGAGCAGGTGCGACAGACTGGGGTTTACATGTGTTCATTTACTTGTCATAAAATGAGTAATCAAAAGCATTTCTTTCTCTGCCAGCCCCTCCGAACGATGGCCCCGGGGTTTGGTCCCTGCTGCCCTCAGCCCTCGGAAGGACAAACTGGAAACAGCAGCAGAACTGTCATGGGCTGCAGCTCCACAGAAATCCGGTTAAAAGTAAGAACTAAAGAAAGGGAAAAAGCTTGTTTAGGGAGGGGAAGGAAACCCCCTACAAATCCCCTCCCTCTTTGAAATTTTGTCACCCACATTCACCTTGTTGCCTCTTCCCCAATAGCCTGTGTAGTTTCACACTTTTAACTTTAAAAGAAAGCAAGATGCTGGGATACAAAGGAAAACCTTTCGTGGTTTATTTCTTCACCTAAATTGTGTTTCATTAAACAGGTTTGACTTGAACAAGTATTTTTTTCCTGAGCACCATCCTGGCACATTTGGACAATACTCCTGGGCATAGTGTGACTCTTGGGGACGGTGCTATGCAGGGCAGGAGTTGGACTCTGATCCTTGCGGGTCCTTTCCAACTCAGCAGATTCTGCGAGTGCATATTAAAGCCTAATGGTTGGCAACCAAAACAATTACTTATGTTTGAAGCTTGGGGGTAACTATTTTTTGACTCTCCTGTAGGAGCTGGACTGGATGATCCTGATGGGCACCTTCCAACTCGGTGTATCCTGTGATTCTGTGACAGGGACTCAGCAGCTGAGGCAGTTTGTCAGGCTGGGTGGAGAGCAGGACAGTGGGGCAGGCAGTGTTCACTCATTTCTGACCCAGGATGGGCTACATCCTCCACCCTGGGGGGAAGAACTGGGACCTCCAGGAGTTTTGAACAGGAGATTGTGTGTGTCCCACCGTTGTGTACGTTAACTGTGATGGTGGGACTCGTGAGCTCTGATATCACGGGCATACAGCCAGGTTGTGTGGAATTAGACATAAAATTTGTTCTCACTCCAGTTGTGAGGAGGTAAATTGAGTGTGTATTGTTCTGTAGTGTGTTTCTTCAGATGACTGCATGTTTTAAAATTTGATTTCAAAGCAAAGGACCAGAGCCTTCAGGTTTGATTTCTATTCCTGCCTTAAGCAGAATGTGGCAAATCCATGCCTTTGTTTTTTTTGTCTGTGATATGACTCTGCCCTGCCCTGCCCCCCTTACCTCTGGTAAAGAACTTTTCCATCTATTATGAGGAATTCTATATGAGAGTTTTCATCATGATCTTTTTAGTCTTAGTCTATTTTTTTACCCCGTTGCAATTTCTAATGCCCATTAGCAGTGCAGTAAGTCTATTCTGGAGATTATTTAGTTTTATCTTGAATTTGGAGGGATTACAATCAAAGTGGGCATCCGATTTTAAGAATTATCCTGTAATGAATGCAAGGGCTCTATATCACTGCTAATTCTAAACTCCATCAGCTTGTTCCCTGCGAGTCTCTGCAGCTTTGGCTTAGCAAACTTTGCTCTGAATAGTCCCATGACTACTTGATGAAACAGAGAACAGTCTATTTCCAGTAAATCTCACACGGAGTAGGTGGATCTCTGTCTAATTGATCATTTACATGAGTTTCTATGAAATTCTGACATCTGGACTACTGCAGGATCAAACTGGGCTTTGCTTTTGTGCATGTCCCTTTGACAGCCTTCCCCCCAAATGTGCAGGACTGAATTTGCCTGTCTCTGAAGGGCTGAACCAGGAATGCCCTTGACTTTCCCTACCAATATACCTTGCATATAAATGCCTGCAACATTTTGGTGTGTGAGCTCAGCACTTTGCAAGCCTGGGAATCCAACTGAAAAATAAGAAGACAGCTCTGCAACACTACACTTGGTGATTCATGCTTTTGATTTTCATTGTAAATGTATCCCATGAGGGAAACTTCGCACTTAACTCACTAAGACAGCAAAAGACCATCACAAGTATGTATTGTTGGGGATAACAAGACAAAACATCTGATGTTTAAGTGTAAAATTGTAGGATTTTCTTTTACCTAGAATAGTAGATTAGGGTTTTGGCTCTATAAAGGAAGATTGGTTTGCTGTTGTCTTTTTGGTGTGTGGCTGGCTACATGAAGTTCAGGTTGATTCTTTGGATTGCTTTTCTATGGCAAATACAGAGTTAGCACCTTTATAATATCTGATGTGTAAAAAACCATTGCCATAACTTTAGCCTGGGGGAAGATTTTGGGTGGGGATGTTTATGCTTTGGAGGAAGGGAGACAGGGTGGTCTAAATGGGAGATGAACAGGACGTCTAAAAGGAAATGAGTGGGAACTGGGTTGCAAAATAAAAATATTTTAATGTGAATTTTTGAATCTGCAAGTGTTGCAAAGACAGAGGCTGACGATACATGTGAATCTTTTCTTCCTGTAGGTTACTGAGGACCTGTGGAATGTAATGATAAACTTTCTCACTGCTGAACATCAGAGAAATCCCAGGAGATCCTGAATTTGTCACAGGTATGGAAAAGCTTATTAGATATGTTTTGGGAAAAGTTAGGGCAAAATCATCTGTTTTGATTGATTCAGTAAAGCTGAACAGGCTGCCTGGCAAGGGCAGCAATTTGGGGTTGTAAAGATCTGTATTGCCTTTGCAGCTCAGTAAGAGACTCTCAGATTTACATAGTTTTTCCAGTATTAAAATTAGCCTCATTTTCAAAATTTGTCCCTGTATATTATCCATTGTGTTTTATCTCCATCCTGTAGATCTATGAAAACAGTAAACAAGAGAAGTCACTCTTCTGGGTGGAGAAGGAAATTCTCCTGATAACTTTTAAAGACTAAACAGGAAAATGTCATTTTGAAATGTTTACCCAAAATGAAGTAATAGTTCCTAATGCCCCAGCACAGCCACAGTCTGAGGTTGTTTGCCAACAGGGCAAACAGAGAGCTGGGACCATACCAGCTTCAGGAAGCAGAGTTCAAGCTCTCTGTGGATCCCAGTTTTCCTGAGTGTATTCCAGAGCAAGGCAAGCTTCTCAGGGCTGCTAAGTCAAGAACTGGGCCTTTGCAGCTAGCAGACTTTCAGGTTCTCAAAATGCTGACATGTATCAGTACAGAGGATCCCAAAGAAGTTCCTACTGAGAATATTTCCCTTTGAATTATGACCAAAGTCTCCCTTCTCATATTTTCCCTGAAGGTTGCTCAGACCATGAATTTGAAAGTCCTGCCAGCTTCAGTAGACACAACTTTCCTAAGGCTGCTGCTGCTGTAGAGTTAAACCAAAAGCCCTTCAGGTGATTTATGTGTCTGCTCTGCCTGTGATGTTGTGAAATCCCTGCAGCCTGAGAGTCTATGGGGAACTGGCCCCTGTTGTTGAGGGAGAGTATGTTCCAGGAAGCATTTTCATTTTGATTCATTGCCTTTTTCCACTGTTTTCCTGGAAACTTTTCATCAGCTCTAATTCTGCCTTGTGAGCCTTGGTGGCAAACACCTCAGGGACTGGCCTGGCACACGGAATGTGTGCGTGTGGCACTCAGCCTTGGTTTGGGCAAAGCCTAAAGGCCATCACAGAGCTCCAGCTCCTCAGAGAATGCTGTGTGCCTCGCTGGGAGTTGTCTTCTCCCAGGTATCACATCATATCTGTCTGAAAGGGCATGGTGCTTTGCTTAGGAGCTCCTACAGCTGCAGAAAGGGGAGGTGAAGGGGAATTGCTGCCTACCACAGCAGGAGGGAGCTTCACCCCAGAGCAGCTGCTGTGTGTGTGCTATGGTGAACACAGCTGTCCTTGTGGAGCTATTGGATTGTTTAGATTTGTTTAGTTTGGGGTCTGAGTCACCTGTGCCAGGTTCTGTAACACAGGAAAAGGTGGAACAATCAAGACTGTGCAAAGACAAGGATACAGCTTTGTCTTAACAGGATGGGCTTTGGTACCAGATTTTTTTCAGTTGTTTAAGTGTTACCTAGGTTTTTACAGGCAGTAAAGAAGCACTTTGAGGTGGGATTTGATGGATGCTCAAACCAATAGCTTTCAAGTGAGCTTCTGCCACAGGTGGAAGGTGATGGTAGGGAGGAAGTGTGCAGGTGTTTGCTCTTAGGCTGCAGTTCAGGCTTGGAGGGAGGAGGGCTGGGTTCTGTTCCTTCTCCTTACGCCAGCTGTCCTAAACCAGGCCAGGGTACAGCTGAATAAATTTAGTATCTCACTGAGCCATGAGAGTAGTTAAAGACTTGCAGGTACACACTGAGGACCGACCTCTGTCCATATTGTAGAGAGTGTTTTTATTCCCAGGAGTCTGGTAAGTTATGGGCCCTGCTGACATCTTGTATGTGTTGAGCTGATTAATGGGTAAAGTGGCCCCTGTTTGTTGACTATTCTATACCTCCCAGACTAAAATGTTCTTCAGTTGTTTGGTTTGGTTTGGAATTTTGTCATGTTTGTAGGAGCAGTTTATAAAAGTCACAAAAATGTGAAGTTCCAGACTGTATGCAGCTGGTAAAGGAGGAGGAGCTGTTTTTCCCCAAGTCCACCCTTGTCCCCAGCCTGGCAGGCACCATGGAAGTGCAGATATTTTACGTACTCAGATGATTCAGGAGTCAGAAAAGAAAGGAGGGATGCAGAGTGACACAGCCAGCATCAGAGCGGGTCACTTCAAACCGTCAGTGGCTTTAAGGTTTGAGGAATTCATTCTAATGTTGCAGGTGCTTAGGCTGCTTTTTACATGAACAAAAGACTTATCCCTTCTGGGTTGCACTGTAGCATTTCTGCCTGCCCTAAATTCACTTAATTTTAACCTAATCGCTCTGTATTTTTTAATATTTCTGTGCAAGTACCACATTGCTGTCTCAGCAGTAGTAGTGAGGAGTTGAAAGGAGTTAATCGTGCTGTGTAGCTTAATGCCTTATGGTTTATTATTAAGAATAAAGACAAGCGCTCCACTATTTTATCTCTAATGTGCAGTTAACTTAATTCTTAATCCTCTGAAGAGATGGTGTTCTTCCCAACGTTTTGGCTTCTGCTTTGCTTTCAAGCTGCACGTAAAACTTAAAAGCTGAAATGTTCAGTGCTGGGAGAATTTTAACAAATGCATGCATAAATCAGTCTTCATTAGCTTCCCTTTAACCATTCAGGGAGAGTTTTCCTTTTCCTGGCATGCTCACTTGGAATTATTGCTTAGCAGACTGCTCTCCTGTTCCTCGTGTGTGCAGTGGCCACTGAGTCGTGGTGCTGTGCAAACACAGCCATGGACTGATGGGATGTTAGCTCAGTTCTTCCCTTTCAGTGCTGGGAACTGTCTAAAATTCCTGTTCCTCCTCGGCTGTGGGTTCTTTTCTTAGCGTGGCTGCTGCCTCCTCCCCGTTATTTCCACAGCTCCCTGCTCAATCCGACTGCTGGAATATTCGCTGAAGACAAGGGGGCTGTGCTAGGAGGTAATGAGCTTGTGCAAGCAGCTACAGTGTGACAGGGATGGTTTTCTTTTCTTTCTTGTCAGGGTATTATGGTGCAAAGGTATTTAGCTAACAGTTTAACAAGCAGAATTTTGGTTGTTGTTGTGTTGTGGACACTCGTGGAGAAGTTTGTCCCTGTACACTCTCTGGGTTATTGTTGTGTTGTGGACACTCGTGGAGAAGTTTGTCCCTGTACACTCTCTGGGATAAACACTCCAGAAATTCCAAGATGATGTCTGTACTTAGGTTCAGTTTTCAAGCTGTACATAGTCATCAAAGCCCATTGTTTTATTGTTTTCATTGTCCTCTCTTTTGAAGCACATTTCATTTTAGCCTCTTACAATCTTTCTGTATCACCAGCAGATTGATCTTGCGCCTCTCAGCTAATTGGATTTACTCATTTGCTGTATTTATTGTACAGTATTGATTTGATAATATCAATCTTTCACTCTCCACTGTAATCTCATATTTTCTCTGGCCTCAAAGCAGCCCTGCTAAATGCCCCTCCTGCCCCACCT
Source organism: Acanthiza pusilla (assembly GCA_036630365.1). NCBI lineage: Eukaryota > Metazoa > Chordata > Aves > Passeriformes > Acanthizidae > Acanthiza > Acanthiza pusilla. The sequence goes on along the minus strand of JAXCHO010000048.1, from coordinate 1,725,224 downwards.
TTGCACTTGGACTTCATATAAAATCACCACAGTGATTAAAAGCCATGAGACTAATCATGCTCTTCCCTGAAGGCCTGGTGTGCCTTGCTGCCTTCATAAGCACTGAAGGCTGAGATAAAGGTGTTGGATGATGTTCCCACATCTCTTAATAGCTGCTCCATGCTGACACAAGTGACCTCCCAAAATCTTGTGTTTCTGCAAGTTCAGTCACTCGGGTGCTTAGCTTTGGTACCTTTGGGGGAGGCTAAATACCTCAAATATTTGCTTACCTGTGCTCACTCCTCAAACGTTCAAGCTTCTGTCCAAGAGCTCAACATCCGAGTTCCCTGGTGACCTGTGAAAATCTCCAGGTGTCTAAAGCATATAAATCTTCAGCTTTCATAAAATCAAGAAATGTTTGCTGTGAAGCAAAGTTTGAATCACTGAAATTAGCAGCAGCTTTTCAGGAATTGTGGCAAGAGAGAATCTGTGTAGATCCTCTCTGTAAAGAAAGGGTTTTGCTGTTTGACAGTCAGGTGAGCAACTTCAAGTACTTACGGATTCTGCAGAGTTTGAAGCTTCATGTGCATCTTTATTTTGATTGCTAAAAAAGCATGTTTGTTGTGTAGCGTGCATTCTCTAAAAGCCTGGGGTTGTGTTTTGGACTGGTTAGTGGATTTTCAAATGAGCTGAGACTTTCTCCAGCCTAACCTGCCTTTTCTTGTCTTTGGGTGGCCTCACTGTGTGGGAGGCTCCAGACACCTGCCCCAGGTGAGGTGGGGACAGAGGGACCAAGGCTGATTCTTTGCAAGGAGCAACTTGCACTTGGCATCCTGGCACTTCTGTCTCCTCCAAAACAGGACTCCAGTAATGATTTATTTTGGCACAGGGAAAATGGGGAGCAAAATTATCTGCCTGATCCTTTTTGCTGTTGATGCATAGGGCTTCTCCCCACTCAAACTGGCTGTACGGTCCAGAGCAGAGGTTGATGTGCTCACACAGGGGGACTGCAGTCTGCAGGTGTAGGCAACTTCATTTTCTGTCTCACTTTGCAGTTGTCACAGGGTTTTAAAGAACATTTTCATTATTCTGTGGCAGTTGTGAGACACTTCCATGGTTTGACAGCTTCTATGCCGAATCACTGCTCCTCACACAGGTGAATTTCTCTTTCACGTTCAGTATCAACTTTTCACTTTCCTGAGATCCAAAGCTGCAGCTTAAGCAAGGAGAGGACAACCATCAGAAAGTAACTGGCTGTAGACATGAGGGGTGTGTGGATGCTGTCACAGGGATGCCAATAGAAGTTGTGATTGTGAGGGATTGAGGGTTTTTTTGTGCTATTTGACATTACATTGACTGAAAACTTGGTTATTCCCTTTAGAGCCTGGGCAGAAACAGCTAGACTGCTGAGAGGGGTGGGGGAAACACAGCAGAAAAATTGCTAGTTGTACCTGCTCAACCTTAGTCATTCCTCGAGAAAATAAACCTTTTTCACGTCCTTCCCTTGTGACAGTTTATCTCTGACTGGAGTTTTACTTCTATTTATTAATAAAGAAGTAACCTTCCACCTCAGAGAGAAGGATTGCTTCTTACTTTAACTTGCTAATTCCTCTCACTTCTTTGAAGAAACAGTGCAGTAGCTGACAGCAGGTTTTGGGAGGCCCAGCCCTGGGCTGTGGCTGGCTCAGGGATGGCAAACAAATGTGTGTTCAATCTGGGACTGTCTCCAGACATCAGTGCAAGGCTCTTGAAATGGGAGTTATTTAGGGCAAGACTTTCAAGGGGCAGCTGAGGTCACTTGCCTTGGTCAGCCTGGACAGGAGAAGGCTGAGGGGGATCTCCTGGCAGGCTGCACCCTCCTCAGGGTGTCTGTGGAGGGGAGGTGCTGATCTCTCTCTGGGGACCGTAGCAGGACACGGGGAAGGGACATTGGGAAAAGGCTCTTTGCTGAGGGGATGGTTGGCCCCTGGAACAGGCTCCCCAGGGAAGTGACCATGGCACCAAGCCTGCCAGTGTTCAGGAGAGCCACTGGAGGACACTTCTTCATATGGTTTAGTTTTTGGTAGTCCTGCAAGGAGCAGGGACTTGAGTCATCCTCATGGGTCCCTTCCAACACAAGGGACTCTGTGATTGAGGAACATTCCATTCTTTTGTTTTATGCAGTAAATACTTTGCCAGACAAGCAAGCACCTCAGACCAGCTCAGCTACCTGCACCCAGTGGAGGTACATTTGGGTGGGAGTGTCAGTCGGGTGTTCTGAGCTGTGTAGAAACAGTTTGTTATGGCCTGGTGACATTCACATGACCAGACCAAAAAAAAGCCTCTACTTAACAAATTGCATGCAAGGTAACTCAGTTTAAAAAAACTAAGCTTGTGCATTAGGGTTTGTTTCTCACAGTAGCTTCTCTAGAATTAAGTCCTGCCTGGCAAGTGCCTGAGGGGCACGGGTGTCCTCTGGTGGAATTTAGCACTGTCCAACACAGCATGACAGGCAACTATTACTTCATCTCAGGGCAGCTAACAAGCGGAGAGTGTTTGGCAGTGTTTGACTGGGGGATTGGTGTTGCAAGCCAGATTATTATAAAAATGGGAAAAGTTTTATAGACATGGAAATGTCTAGTTGTGGAAAAAATAATAGCTATCAGGTGGCTAGTGCTAACCAGGTAAATAGGGCTAAATTGTGGTTTGGATGCAGAGCTTGCTGAGGGTATCCAGCAATTTAATAAGCTCCAGGAGCATAAGAAATTCCTAAGGGCCCAGTCTTGCAATGCACTCTGCAAATGGACTTAATTGAGTTGTAATGAGGCCAGTTATGGGCAACTGTTCCACTTACATGCAGCTCATTGAAGGACTAGGTTCAAACCCATGAGTGCAAAATATGTTAGAGCAGTATTAAAAAAATTGTAAGTTGACAGAAAGCATCAGAACACCTTATTTATGCTTTTAATTCACACTGCCTTGAAATGCACCTCCCTGCAAAGGGGCAGCTGAGAGGAGCTGGCTGAACGCAACCTGCACCAGCAGTGTTTGGGATGAATGTTCCAAGTTGTTCATGTTGTGATGTGGCATGAAGTGATCCTGTTGAAAAATAATGTATCAGTCTGTAACTAAAAATTACCTGAGAAGGGATTTCCATAGGAAAAGGTTTCAGGTGAGCTTCTGGTCTTCAAAGCTGTGGAGCCAATGTCCATTTGCACACTTGTGTGTTCCTGCTGTAAATAATTCATTTTATTAATAAAAAGTAATATGTTCTTACAGCCTTAAATAATAATAGCCAGCTGAGTACAGGACAGAACATTCTGAACAAGATTTAATTTTTTTAAAAAAATTCCTGACAGTGTTTACACACTGACAGTTGAAAAGAACAGGAAATACCTTCAAACGTTTCTTTGGAAATAAAATTGGCTATAGGGCTGACTAATAGTGCTGGGGATTGGGATCCAATGATGTGACTTATCAGAGGGGCTGACAAGCACAATTCCCTGAATGGGATCTCGGAGGGAAGATGTGCTGCTGCAGTGATAACTTGTGCCTTACAACTTTCATCCTAAGATGCTTCCTCTGGAGGTGAGAGAACCATGTTTGAGTAAAATGCATGACTTGATTTCATCATATTTGGGGTGAAAGGTAGGCTAAGTTCGAAGCTTCTGTGTTAAAAGCAAGTTGAAGTTATTTAAACTGCATCCCACACATCAAATTCTTCTCTCCACACTCTACTTGTCCCATTCTATTGAACTTGCCCTGAGGCTTACATGTAAGTCTCTGCTGAAATATAATACCATAATTGCTGTCTAACCGTGTCTTAAATAGGTAAAAATGATCTATCGATACATAATAAACAGAGATAAGGAAATATTTTATTCATGTTTTCTGAAAGTCTCTATTATTTCTATTTGGGTATCAATTAGAGTTTGCATTTAAACAGAATTCAGGGTAGTAGCATTCCATTCACTTACTCTAAATTAGATGGCAGTATGTTTCACTTAATATAAATTGTGTGTGATTACTTACAATCAGTTTAAATCAATAAGTTTGTGATGGATTTTTACCCAGTGCTGTGGTTTCTCAGTAATAAATCCCTTGTTTAGTCCAGGAGGCATCGCTTCTTTTGGCAGCTTTCCATGCATTTCAGTAATGAGTATTGGATAGGCACAGTTTCAGCAAATCAGCATTTAAGAAGGGGGAAAAAAAGCCCCAATAGAGGATAAACACATTTAAAAAATCAATTTAACTCAACTAGTCCCAATTCAAATTAATAGAACACTCAGCTCTGAGGATCTTGGAGTCTGTTCCTTGTAGCAGAAATTTGTGTATATCCTGGCTCAATAATGTGAAGGCAGAGAATGGGAGTGGTCTGTGACTCAAAGGTTGGAATCTTTGTTACAGAATCCTTGGAGGACAGGTGTAGAATATCATTTTGTTTGGGTGAGCTGAGTCACCAGCTGGTTTGCCTTGATCCTGAGGTCCTGACACCTCTCTACAGCAGCCATTGGCTCTGCCCCAGAAGAGAAGACTGCCATGGTCTGGAGGAGGATGCCCTGGAGAACTTGCATGGTGGCCACAGCGTGCAGTGAAAGATATCCCAGCTGCAAAGCTGTTTGTGGTTGGGTTTAATGGGAGTAGGGAAAAGAGCCCCAAGAGGTGGTGGTGAGGCAGCAGGCACTGAGGAATGGGGACATCCTGGACTTTTGGTCACCTTGAAATTCTACTTGCCCCTGAGATGGGTGTGGGAATTGTGGGTAAGTTCCTTGAAGATGAAGGAAGAGGTCAGAGAAGAGATGAGTGAGAGGGGGAGCCTGAACAGGGAGGGCTCCAAGCAGGGCCAGGCTCTGCTCCCTGGGCTCAGCAGTGGCTCCAGAGGAACGGGCAGGGACTGAGCCCAGGGAGTTCCCCTGGACAGGAGGCAGAACTTCTTCCCTGGGCAGGGACTGAGCCCTGAACAGAGCCCAGAGAGGGCTGGAGTCTCCCTGAGCGGGGATATTGCAGAGCCCTCTGCACACACTGCTGTGCCCTGGGCTCTGGGATGGCCCTGCCTGAGCAGGGAGGTGGCACCAGTGACCCTCTGGGGTCCCTTCCAGCCTGACCCAGCTGACAGCCAGCCTGGCTGTGGCACCTCATGGGTACAAGGGACAATCTTCACCTCACTTACTGCTGAAATTCGGACAGCAAATCACTTGTTCTAAAGCATCCCCTCAATCATGTGGGGGTGGTGTCAGTAATTATTTGAGCCAGAGTGGAGAAATTGAATTTCCTGAGTGGAAAGCTGCTCCCAGGCCAGGAAGCTGTTGCCCATGTCTCCTGTGAGCTCTGTTCTCCACCCCATTCCTGCTCGGGTGTGAGCATGTGGATGGTTGGGCTGTCTCTCCTTTCACACCTGAGCTCCTGGTTAGTAAAAGCACACACTGGCACAGAGCTGCTTCTCGAGCCTGAGCAGGATTCACAAAGGAATTTTGAGAAGAAATAAAGTGTGGAAATGAATTACTGAAATCCTGAGCTTCAAAGAGTGCCAATGAAGTCAGGGAATGCCAAGTATTGCATGGGGAGGCAGCAAGTGAGCACTGTAGGGAAGGGTCTGTGGGAAGAGGACAGTACAGTGTAAAACAAGCCTTTGTTTTGGTGCATACTCAGTAGTTCAGAGATGACTTGCACAAAATCATGGAACTTTGATGCAAGCCTTAAAGGTTTGTGCTGTCATTTGCTAGGTGCTCAGTTTTTCTTTACAAAATGTCTATTTTTTCATTCTTTTCTGGAGCACTTGGTTGTTTGGGAATGAGGCTGGCAGTTGTGGGGCTCCTGCAGCCAGAAGGGTGTAAAGGGGTGTTTAATGTGGGTTGCCTTTTGTTGTTTAAGGTTCTGCAGCTCTGCTGGCCATTTTGGTAAGAAATAGTAGCTGGTGGTGGTTGTTTCTCTTAAACAGAGCAAAGGGTACTGGGATGGGTGTGGTGATCCTTCATCTGCTTTCTCTGTGATGGCACAGAGGTGCTGCATTCATTTTTGGTAATGCTGACCTGTGACCTCCACGTATGTGTTCTGTGTGTGCTTGCTGGGTTTGGGTCCCAGGCCCTTCCTCTGCTGCTTTTTCAGAAGAACATTATTAATTCATGAACACAAAGGATTATTTTGTGTCTGACTGCTCTGATTCGTAAAGTCATTGCCCCTGGATGATGCAGGCCTTGCAGCAAGACTGGTGCCAGAACTATTCAAGGTGTGCACACAGGTGTGTAATTTTATGGTTTAAATTCATTTGCTTTAGAGATCATAGAGTGGTTTGGGTTGGAAGAGACCTTCAGGATCATCAAGTTCCATGTCCCCATAGTGTGACCCAAGTGTCCCCATTGAGTGCCACGTCTGACTGGCATGTGGAAGTCAGTCACTCCCACTGCAATGGAAACTACTTTTGACAAATCCTTGCCCAGCTGAAAGTGTAATTATAGCACAGGGGAGACAGGGTGCTGTAATTGAGTTGTTGCTGATAGGCAGTGAAAAATGACTGTCCTTTGAAGACTGTGCCCATCCTTTTCTCTCTCTCATGGTATCTGTTTTGAGATCAGTTTGTGGTAATCACAATAGTTGGCATTTCTCATCCCTGGAGCCTTTCAGGTCTCATCCCTTCAACGTAATAACCACTTGGACTTCTTGACCTGTGCTTTAAGCAGCTCTCGAGGCGCTCCAAGGAGTTACTTTGGGGAAGAAATATGCTCACTACAGTCACTAATTCCCTTTTTCTCTGCGTGTGGATACCACAGCAATTGCACAATAGCAGGAGCTGCAGATAAAGTGCCCTGTCATTGCGAATGAAGGCTCTGATGTTCCAGAGCTGAGGCACACAAGTTGCAATGGTGCCTCAGGGTCTGTGGTTACCTTCAGCATATTTATCGTGTTCAAAGTAGGACAGATGGAAATGGCTTTCTGTGAGGAGCATTCCTCTGGCATAGAACCATGCACCTATCTCTGATTTGTGTTACTGGGAAAGACCATTTGCCAGTACATCACAGTCCAACATGCTTTATTTTTTTCCCTGCCTTTTAGACACACATTTGGGTGCCTGCAAAGATTTTGCATAACTGCTGGCAAAATCCCTCTCCATAACCACCTACACTCCTCCTGAAGCCTCTGGCTGAGCAGTCCTGCTGTCTTTAGTAGGAAAGGGTGCTGCAGGTAGTGCCTGAATCATGGGGTTTGTGGGCACGTTTGGGGTGGGGTAGGGAAAGACAGTCTCAGCAGAAACAATTCCTAAGCTTTCCCCTCTGGATTGGGAGCTGTTGGTGCAAGGTGCTCTGATGGAGCATGGGTCTTCTCTTCTATGTCCCAGTGCAAACTGGTGCAGAGCAGTGTAATTAGCACGTTGCTAATCACTTGAGTCACACATAGCTGGCCCTTTGCACCAAAAAGCTGTGGGAACAGACTTGGTTTTCCCCCAGCTCTTGCATGTGAGCTGTGGGTGGTTGTGGTATGTTCGAACACCTCGAGGTTTGCCATTGCAAATGTGGTTTCTCCCTGCCTGTTAGGGCAGCAGTGCTTTCCTGCAGTCATCTGGATGCTGCTGTGTCACCTCCCAGGTGCTTTTCATCTTCGGGTAGCTGTGCCCTCTGCTTCAGGCTTGCTGAACATCTTTGCCACCGTTACAGCTGATTTGTATTCCTGTGGATGATGATGCAGTTTAATGTTGTGAAATTTTGGAGGGGACTTCAACTTGCCTTGGCCTTACCTTGGCCTTACCTTGCGCTCATGAGTAATTTCTGAGAAGATACTTTCAGAATGATGCTGAACCCTGACACATAATGAGGCTGCAATCAGAGGAGGCAAAAAATGTTCTCTGCAAAATTCCTTCCCTTTGTGCTCGTTTCTCTGTGGAAAAATGTGTACATTGATAAATCTGAGCAGCAGATAGTTTTGCTCACTCTCCTCTCCCATCATCTGACATGAAGTTCTCATAACTGAAGTTTTTGTGAAGGCAAACAGCCTGCAGACGGGACTGGGAGCAGATGGAAGTGTTGCTCCACCAGGACCCGGGAAGTCCCACTCACTGCTTTTATTTCTTTTATGCTTTCAAGGAATGGACCAGAAAAGTGTGAGAGAGAAGGACACAGTCCACTCATAGGTAAAATCCTGCTGTAGTTTGGAAACCCAGACAATTACAGATAGATTCATCTTATCCTGAGCTACTGAAGAGTCAGAGAATCAGTTGCAAGTGCATTCAGATTTCCCTCTCTCCAGTGCTAAACTATTTCTTCTCTCTTGATGGAGACAGCAGCTTTTCGATGTACCTGATGGTGAACGAGCCATCTGCTAAAGAAAACAAGTTTCAAAATACAATTCTATTTTCCATCTTCATGTGCTGTTGTGTCAGACTGTTTTCTGCAAAGAACTTGTGGCTCTTTTGGCAAGAGGGGACCCAACAAATGTGCGGTTGTCTTCAACAAAACAACTTTTTAGAAGCTGAAGACTTTCCATGCATAGAAGGGACAGATTCCACCCACCCCCCTGCATCCCCATGGCATTCTTAGGTTAACAGATGAATCATGGACTTTGAGCAGTCTATATTAAAAGGGATTGCAAGCATGTTTCTTTTCCTCTCCCTGCCTCTCCTTTTTCCTTTGACTCCCTGTCAAGGTGATGGTACTGAATTTCTCTGAATTCTACTGAATTTTTTAGCCAATAAAGATGTGGCCAGCGACTTTACAGCTGGGTGTAATGACCAGGGAACTCATGTTGAATGCAGGAGCTTTGGGAAGCTCAGGTGGGAGTGTGTAGGTTATCTACAGACAAAGCTCTTTTTCATATGGGCAATGTGCTCAAATAAGATGCTGGGGGTTTGCCACAGCTCTGCTGCTTGACATTTAGCAGCTTGTATCCTATCCCTGCCCCCTGACTTACAGAAAGGATTGTCTGCGTGGTTGCTGCTGCAGCCTGGCTTCATTTCAATTGCAAACGGGGGCTATTGGTATTCCACAAATACCCAGTTAGGCACTTGGGTTTCTCAGCAGAAGGAGAACTTAAAACAAGAAGAAACAAGAATGGACGTGAGACTCAGGATAGATGTCTTCTGGAGAGCTCGAGACTTTGCCCAGAGGCTCAGATTTTGTCACTGGCCTGGGCTTACTTCAGAATTGCCCAGAATTGTGCTTTCTCCCTTTGTACCAAAGGCAGGCTTTGAATTGGTGTTTGTTCTGTGCCTCTTTTCCCTGCTGGGTGCTGGGAGGATTCCTCTGCTGCACTACCGTGAAGTACAGAATGGAGGGCTGTGTCCCAAAGGAGCTGAGGCAGTGCCCGTGGGGACTTTGGGAATGAGCAGGTCCGAGGTGAAGCAGGGGGGGCTGGGAGGGATCCCACGTCCCTTGGGGAGCCTCTGGCTTTGTCCTCCCTTTTCCCTCCATCCTGTCTCCTGGCTCCAGTTCATCCATGTCAAATCAGCCTGGATAAAGCTGCGGTGCCCTGTCCCTGGGACTGCAGCAGGGTCGGGATGGAGTGGTGAACTCTGCCGGTGAGAGGAGCAGTCGGCTCTTGTCATGGCTGAGTGTGGCTGAAGAGCAGAAAGGAATTTGGGATGCAAAGCCTGTGATGGCTTTCATCTTGCTGGGGGATGACCCTACAATGTCCTTTCTCAGTGCTTTGAACATTTTCAGGATTAAATGGGGCTCTCCTCTCTCCTCACTTGCCCTCCCATCCCAGTGAGGGAGAGCATTTTGGATCTCTGGACTTATAGCATGACAATGCTTTTTATGCAGAAAAGTGGTTTGGGGTTTTTTTCCCCTCCTTTCTATTTTTTCTGGTAGTTGGATTGAGCTGGTTCCAACCTAACTTTCTATCAAAGCTTTTTTCTCTGTCCTGAAGGGCTGAAGGCAGAATCGCTACTTTCTCATTTAAATTCTGAAATTACCTTTCAAATCTTACCTTTTCATTTCTTTTGTGAAAGTCTTCTCTGGCCTTTTAAGGGATGAGCAAACACAGTTTCAGTAGTGCAGTGTTGGTAAAAGGCTAGAAATAGCTCCCTGCCCTCTTGACACAGAATTTACATAATCCAAAATCATGGCATTGCAGGTAACTTTTGACCACTTAACTACATGAAAGTCTTGTGAAGTTGGTTTGGTGTCCAGGGAGTGTTGGTGGCTCAGGTTGGGGAGATGTGGTTTGCTTTATTTTCTTTGTGGTTTATTTTAATTTTTATTTACTTTTAATATATTATTTTAAATATGTTAATATTATTTATTACATTAATTATTCATTAATTATATATTGTAATAAAATATTTTAATATATTCATATTATTATATCTCTCTAATTCTTTGAGGTTTTGTGAGTTTGTGGTTTATGGGTAAGGTCTATGTGAATTAATAATATACTATAATAATAATAATATTAATAAAGTATATTTTATAAAAATATAAAATAATATTTTAAATAAAAAATATATTTTAAAACTCTTTGTGGTTTTTTTTATCTTCAGGAACTGTTTGGGCAAAAGAGAGCAAGGTAGCCCTGTTTGTCTGTTCATCCCTGGAGTGATCCTGTGCCATGGGGCTGCTTCCTGCCTGGAGAGCTCCAGTGCTCAGATGGGAGAGATCAACGTGCAGGACCCCACTCCTGAGCAGCAGTGGGGGACAGCAGGGGAATGGGGAGCAGCCCCAGAGCCCAGCCCCAGAGTGGGGAGCACTGATCCCTAGAGAGCTCTGAGGGGGATAGAGAGAGAGGAGCCTTTAGCATATGGTGTATAATATATATATAATATATATATATACCCTTCCTTCTGCCTGGCATATTCACAGGGAATGGCAGTGCTTGTCTCAGACCCTTTCCTGTGGATCTGGCACACCTGCTGCATTTATGTTTTTGCTGTTGCAGCATTTAATGTGCTTTGGTTTGTTTTCTCCTGAGCCAGCTCTGGAGGTTCAGTGTGCTCCTGGTATTTCTGCTGTGTTCACTTGAAAGGGAAGGTGTAGACAGCTCCATCTCCCAGCTCTCGCTGGCACAGGATCTGTCACATAGATCCGAGCATCAAAACGTGTTTGCTGTGGAGGCAGGGCTGCTTTTTGATTATCCACCCTACTACCAAATCTGTTGCTCTCAGGCAAGTGTGGGGAGCCTTTTCCTTGCTAAAGGCTGTACAGACTGTTCAAATAACTTTGACAAACTACACATTAAACCCCACAGTTGTGGTTATTCCCCCTTATGCTACTGTTGGATGATTTTGCTGTGGGCTGTATGAAATGAGTGGGTAGCAGTAGTCAGCCAGAGGGCTGCAGATTCACCACATGGGCTTCACAGGCTAATAAGCTTTCTCTTAACAGTCATAAAGCTGATGCTGCTGGAGGTGTAATGTCACTTCTCAACTTGAACTCGGATACTCAGACGTGCCTGCCATGTTTTCCCAGCTGAGTGAGCCCCTGCCAAGCAGCTGTACCTTGTGGGAAGTATTGGTAACTGAGCGTGTCCCTTGTAGAGGGATGACCAGAAAATAGCGCTGGCCACCAGCCTGCCCTGTGTCCCAAGGGGAAGAGACAGGTTCCAAATGCAGCCATTCATTGGGATTTGGAAACTGGAAAAAGCAGGTATTCCTTTGGGAAAAGAAACTGAGTTTTGGCAGGTGTCCTGTGGGCCATGCAAAATCTCTTGAAAGAACTGGATTTTAATTTTCTTTAAAAGAGTCTCGAGTGATGTCAAAGGGCTTAAAATATGACAGAGCTTTTCTGTTAATGGCAAAGTGAATGAGGCCCTGAAGTGATTTGTCTTTGGAGGTAGCAGCATCTTCATCACTGGTGGCTGCGAAGGTCACATTGGGTAAACACCTTGTAGGAATGGTGGGGATTCCAGCTGACCCTGTCTAAGGCAGGGAGACAGATGAGGAGAACTTGCTCTCTTCCTGCCCCCTTGCTTAGTGCTCCAGGAGTTAACACTTTGAAAATTAATCATGGCCTAATGCACCTTTATTGTGGCACCTGCTGGCCCTGGCCCTCAGCTGTTTACCTTTCCTAAACTTATTTTTGAGCAGTGACAGTCCATGCTTGTGGTGACTGGTGCTGCATTGTGAGGGCATCCCAGGCCACGTGAAGGTCAGCAGTGCTGTTTGCTTTTGGAGAGCAGTGCTGGGAAAACAGGTCAGGATCTAAGACTCTGAAGGGTCTCCTCTGATTCTTTGAGGTTTTGTGACTTTGTGGTTTATGGGTGAGGTCTGTGTGAATCTCATCTCCCTCAAAGTTTGAAGAAAACATCCCTGAGCTATATGGTTTAGTGGAAGGTGTCCCTACCCATGGCAGGGGGGTTGGAATGAGATGAATTTTAAGGTCCCTTCTGACCCAAACCGTTCTGGGATTCTGTGTTCTCCCTCCCTCAAATTTGTGACAAGTTATATAAAGGAGGGGGTGGGTAGGAAAAGCCCTAATGAAAGCATATAATAGTTTTTGCAAGCAATTAAGTAGGAGATAGCTTTTTGGCTCTGGAAAGAGTAAACAACTAGAAAATTATGGTCATTTGACAGCAGGAAATCTATTTTTTGTCATTACTGTATATTGGAGACATCAGTGAATGAGACTGTTTAAACCTCGATCAGCCACCAACCCACACAGGATCACTTTCTTCTTTCCTCTTTCTTTTCATTTAATTTTGTTGCTGAGATTGACAGATTCAAGTATGAAAGGCTTTAAATAGGTGATCATTCTCATCTCAAGGCTTTGCCTGGCTTTTTAGTTTTCAAATCTCATTTTTGAACACATTGAATTAAATTACATGAAATTACCAAGCACTTTAATTACTTTTTTTAAAAAACCCAAGCCGTTCTATCTACTGCTATTGCTTATGGAGTGCAGCACAGCAAAGTGATTTGCTGATGCAATGCCACATCCCCTAATTGTACTGTGCTCCAGGAGATGAGGAGTTCCCCGGCTATGGCTCTGTGAGCTTTGGGAAGCACAGGAGCAGAATTACAGCTTCTTGTAGGGCTCTGCCTTTTCCCGTGCCCCACATGTGGAGGCACTGAAGAGCCAGCTGTGTCTCTTGAGCTGCTTTTGCAGAAGAGAAGAAGCTCATCATTGATTGGAGATGGAGGTGAATGGGTTGTTTTATCCTTTTAGGTGTTGCTCCTAAGGCTGTCGAGGTTGCCTTGCTGCTGATACAAAGTTTTGTTACCTGGGAAGGAGAAGTAAAGAAAAGCAGAGGAAAAAGGAGCAAGGGAGGAATTTACAAAGCTTCTAATAAAAAATAGCAATGAGGAAAGAATTGTTGTTTGTAATTGGAATGGACTGTGGGATCTTCCCATACAAATTACCATTTCTAATTGACTTGTAGGAGAGTGCTCTCCGTGGTTTTCCTGCAGTGGTGTTGCTAGGAAGTGTTGCTAGGCAACTCCTCAATGACTGAACCGACCTTTAAGATAAATATATGTATTTTCTCCCCATTTTGATGCTGGAGAGCAAACCTCTATTTTGTCTCTGTACTGGCCTTTCTCTGGGCAGTGGGAGCTCTTTGGGCATGGGGACTGCTAAATAATAGTCTGCTTAAGATTTGGCAAAGCTTTTTTGTAGGCACAACCCTTTTGTCTGTAACATTCTCAGGAGCTCAATTTCTTCCTTGCAACATGAGCAGCAAAAGTTGACAAATAATATCTTGAATGGTTTATCTGATTAATGTAGTGATCTTTATTGAATAAATAATTGAAGAAGCATTTCCCACTGTTCCCTCAGGTGAGCAGGAGCAGACAGGGCAGAAGCAGAGCATTAAATGGCTGTTGGTGCAGTGTGACAAAGAGGATTTAAACCCTCCCATGTTGCTCAGGCCTTCTCCTAAGAATCCTGGTGGCACAGCACAAATCTACTGGGAGTTGTTTGCTTTTACCAGCTGTCTTTGAAGCAAATCTCTTGGTTTATTATCATGTTCAATTGAATCATGGTCATAACTTTTTGAAATGCTTTTGCCTCATGAAAAATGTGTCACCTGTTTAATTTCTTTTTTTTTTTCCAGGGGGACAACTGGAATAATCTGTAAGGCTCTAATTTAAAAGTACCTCTAGTTAAGACAACTTGCAGAAAGGTATAGAGATATTCTGTGTTTTTCCTTGGCTAAGGCTTCAAGGCTATCAAAATGCCAAGGCTTCCTCTTGCAAACCCTTGGCTGAAAGGAGAGAATAGAAGTCAAGGTGAAGGGAAGCGTGAACCACCTGCAGGCTCTGAGGAGGAGGGAGAGCAAAGCAGCCAGGAGCTGAAGGGAGAAAGGATTGGCTTGGGCAGTGTGAGCAGCCACAACCTCCACATTCCGTGTCCTTCTGTCCCCTGCTTTCTTCCCCCAGCCAGGTCTGTGAATAAGAACATCTCTAAACTTCCCAGTAACTTCCCAGCTGTCCCTGGGCCCCAGTGTGCCAGTCCTGGAGGATGCTGTGCTTGCTTTGTAAACTATTTTTCACAACCTGCTGCAGCTCTGTTGAACTTCAGATCTCTTCTTCCCCATGCATTGACCCCATCCACACTCTGTGCAGAGGAGACCCCTGTTTTCTTGCAGTGCTCCAGGCACCCAGCTGATGCAGTGCTGGGTCTGAAATAAGCCCAGTCCAAATGAAAATAAGCCCTGGATTTTGCTTTTCCAGGCTTTAGGCATTCAACCACTTCTCTCTATGGATGAAACACAAACTGTTTGTGTGGTGAATTATCCATCCTTTGTACAACATCTCTTATGGGGGGGGGGAATTTTTTTCTGCTCTGGCTGCAGCCAGCTTGGAGTAGCTGTGTCTGAGACAGCAGTGGAGGTGAGAGTGAGCCTGCCAGGGAGCAGCAGCAGAGCCTTGCAGTGAATAATGCTGCAATCATTTCTGAAATTAGGTGGCTCGTGCAGCTCTCTGTGCACTGTAGGACCTGTTCCTACTACATGTAGCAAGGACTTGGGATGATTAGCATGAAATTGAATTTTGCGTTAATCGGTCTCAGGCAGGAGTAGCGCACAGAAGTGACTAGCTTGTAATTTCATTCCTTCTCATCCCTTATATAATAGAGCTGCAATCCCAACTCAAAGGAGCACTCCTGTATATACACTCCTGTATGCTCATGGGAGAGTCAAAGCTCTGAGTGACCTTTGCAAGGGAGCAGAGGTGAGATTCACTGAAGCAGTCCAGGGATTTCCTGGTGATGTTGGGTAGATTGGTTCATTAGCATTTGCTTTTGTCCTTGCTCTGAGCTCAATGTCTAGGAACAACAGTTGTTTTAAATTAGGCTGGGGTAGAAGTTGGGACAGGGCAGTGTATGGATATGTATGTATTCTACTGCCAAATTTAAAAATCAAATAAGATAGTAGCCTGATTCCAAACGACGAAGAATGCAGTCTTGCATCAGACATACCAATGGTTGTCTCTTATTCCTTGTTCAGAGAAAGTATCGTGGGTGCACACAGCACATCACTGAGGCGTTAAAGTGAATTGTTTGTCAAAAGTCCAGATTCTGCAAATACTTAACTTTGGTACATGTGTAGTCACAATGAAATTAGGGGAAATCATAGAATGAAATCATCTAGGTTGGAAGAGACCTTTAAGGTCATCAAGTCCAGCCATTCTTTTACCACTGCCAAGGCTGCCACTAGCCCATGTTCCCATGTGCCACATCCGAACAAGTGTTAAATCCCTCCAGGGATGGGGACTCCACCACTGTTCTGGGCAGCCTCTGACATGCTTGACCAACCTTTTGGTGAAGATGTTTGTCCCAATATCCAAATCTAATCCTCCCCTGGCCCAGCCTGAGGCTGTTCCCTCTCCTCCTGTCCCTGTTCCCTGCGGAGCAGAGCCCACCCCCCCTGGCTGTCCCCTCCTGTCAGGAGTTGTGCAGAGCCACAAGGTCCCCCTGAGCTTCCTTTTCTCCAGGCTGAGCCCTTTCCCAGCTCCCTCAGTTGCTCCTGGTGCTCCAGCCTTTCCCAGCTCCATTCCCTTCCCTGGACACGCTCCAGCCCCTCAAGGTCTGTCTTGTCCTGAGGGGCTCAAACTGGAGGTGCCCCAGCAGTGCCAGCACAGGGAATGGTGACTGCCCTGGTCCTGCTGGACACACCATGGCTGGTGCAAGCCAACTTACTCTTCTAAAATTTAATTTCTGGAGGAGAGAGGCTCTCATTATTTTTCAAGTGTTTAATGCCAGTCAGTTGCAAAACATTTTAGCAAGCATTTCCAATTGTTTTCAAAACTATGGAAACAGTGTTGATTTGATGCATGCTTTGGTTTGGATACCTCTGTAAACCTGGACATTACCAGCAAATAAAATACGAATTTATATCTGGCTTACAGTGTTAAGTAGGCTCTGTACATTACACCTCAGGCTGCAGGCTTCCTGCAGGCTGCTGTCCTCTAAAATAGGAGGTACTGTTGTGGTGACGTTCAGAATTTACTGAACGTTTACTGTGTGTTGTTCAGAAATTACTTTTAATTGAAGTAGAACAAAACTGGCAAAATTACATAGCTGAAGAAAGCGTTCAAAATTCCACAGCTTGCCACAGACTACCACAGCTTTCAGAATATATTGATTTTGCCACATTAAACACGATATGTGATGCCAGGGCCTAGACTGAGAACGTGTAGCATGAATAATTTACCACCTAGATGAGTGAGCCTGTCTACAGGAGTAAGGAGAGAAACAGCCCTGTGAGCTGAGGCTCTGCTCTCAAAGCTGAGAGCTTTCTTGGAAGTAGGAGCATGTGATGTTGAAAGGCCTCTGGAGGGTGAGAAGTTGTACACAGCAAGCAAGAAATGTGTCTCACTCATCTCGTGGCTTCCCTTCCCTGCGTGAAAACATGGGAAGTTCTACAGACAATCTCTGAGCTGGGCACAGTTCCAGGTGACCCTGCCTGCAGGAGGAAGAATGCTTCCTGTGCCTCTGCTCTGCAGGGCAGGGTCAGCAGCAGAGGTGGGGACAAGCAAAGGCTGCCCTGTGCTGAGCTCTGCCAGGCTTTGGGTGCAGGGTGAGGAGACTGAGAGAGCCTTCTTGCATTTCCTCTCGTTTGGGTCCAAGGATGGATCTGGCTGGAGCAGAGGGTTTGCTCACACCACCACTCTGACCCAGGGACCATTTTGCAAAATGAATTGGGGGAGCTGCAGGGGCTTCCAGTTCTGTGGGAACGTTAAAACTTGGTACCTCACAGAACCTCACCAGCAGAGGTGATTTTCCACAGAGCTGCTCACATCTTCTGTTTTCTGAGAGGTTTCTGACTCACCCATTTAATTGGCATTGTTATTTGCAAGGTAACAATTGCTCTGTCCCTATCCCTCACCCAAAGCACCCAACACTCTGCTTCCATGCATTATTCCTTCCTGTTTCTTAGGGGAAGAACAGAGAGAATGGAACCAAAGCAAGGGAAAATGCACAACAGCTAACATACATTTTGAGTAAACCAGCAAGTTGTCACTTAGTGTGACAAGTGGAGGAGGAAATTGGAAGTTGATAAACATGAATTGTTAATATTTTTCTACAAGGAAACTATGAGAAGATAAATGGTGGAGAAACGTCATTCCTTCTTTCTCATCTTCTCTGTCTCCTTAGCCTCCCTGTGCCTGGATTTATATGAAAACTTGTGGTTCAGAAAGTGTCACATTTTCCTGATCAGATCCCCAAACCAAGGAATCTGCAGACAGGGGCTCACCCCCTGCTCTGCTGTTGTTTCTGAGCACACAGTTCCACTGCCCTGTGCCTCTAGTTTCCCACCCTCTGTAAAAGGGTACCTCACACATCTGTTCAGATGCAGACCTGCAGGTAATTCATAGAAAGAAATTTCTGTTTGTAAATTGTGTTTGAATCCCTAAGAGGGAACCTGACAAAAGTTTTGAGGTTTTTCTAACCACAATTTTATGAAAATCCAGACACAGTGTGGGAAATTAAAGGACCGTGAAACTCTGGGATATGTGGAAATGCTAATAAATAGTGATTGTACTGAATGGTTCAGCTTTTGGTTTTCCAGAATTAGCTCTGCCAGCCTTTACACTGACTTGGGGTTGATTCTGAGGTACAAGTTCTTTGTCATAATGTCAAAGCACAGATTACTGTAATTACTGTAATCAGTGTAAAACTTGTGTTTACTCTTCTCCTAATTTTACTTGAAGGAAGTCTCAAATAAGTTGAAGTTCTGGGCTGGAGTCATGTTCATGCCTGGGTACAAAGAACCTCTGTTGTATCTGTTCAGCAAGAAAGGAGTCCTGGCTGGGGTGAGCGATACAGCAAAAGGGTGGTATTTAGGGCATTATTATGAAAGAACAGTTTAAACACATGTTATCTTGTCAGGGTTGTCAGATGTTGCAATTTCCCCCTCACATCAGAAATCCTTGCTTTCAGGATTTCTTTATTTCCATCTTGCTCTTCTGATCCAACTGAGAGGGCAAGAGCAAAAGCTGGGCCAGGGGAGGCTCAGGTTGGACATCAGCAGGAATTTCCCCATGGAAAAGGGGGTCAGGCATTGGCAGAGGCTACCCAGGGACATTTGGAGTGTCCATCCTTGGAGGTGTGGCACTCAGTGCTCTGGGCTGGGGACAAGGTGGGCATCCACAGGGTGGACTTGATGGCCTTAGAGATCTTTTCCAACCTTGATGATTCCATTTTCCAGGAATGATTGTATTTTCCATGTTTCCACCTTGGGGCTCAATACAGGATCTGCCCCAGAGCCGTTTGAAGGTGCTGGGGAGAGGAAGCTGTTGTGGGGCAGAGCTGTGTGAAGCCACCCAGAGTCACTGCTGTGCTCCTGGGGGTGGCTTTGCTGGCCGGAGCAGCACATGGGGCTGCCCCAAGGGGCTCTGTGGCTCATTTTTGCTCAGGTTTTGAATACCCAAACCCATAACCCTCAGTCGGATTAGTGAGGGCTTGCATGACAGCACAACCTTTGCCTTTTCATTTAGCCTTGCACCCGATGCAATCTCCATTCCAGCAAGGAGGTGTGTTCTGAAATTAAAACAAGGTGGTGATAAGTTTAATAGGGTGATAAGTTTAAGAGGATTCATGAGTTTAATCTCTCTTGACAAACTGAATTCACCATGATCGTGAAAGGGAGGCGTTACCAGGCAATTAAATTGTTTTAGTTTCGAGACAGGGTCTTTAATGGACGCCTGGTCCTGTGTTTTAATATTAGATGGTAAAATTATTTTCTGTCGAAAACTTTCCAGATGTGGGAGACAAGAAAATATCTTCAAGCCTAAAAATGTTATTTATATATTCATTAAAAAATACTGGAAAAATGCTAGAGAGTATATTGCTACCTCCACTTTTCTTCTTAAATGAGAAGTCTTGTTAATTGGAAGACCAAGTATTCATTTTTGTGTTAAAAATGAAAGAGGGTTTTCCACACTGGATTAGAGAGGCTTCTGGTTTTAGAAGTCCTTGCTGAAGCATATAAAATATATTGGTTAAAACTAAGGAACTGGCTGCAAGCCTCCAGCTCCAACATCTGTTCAAGAATGAGCAGAACAAAGAGAGCATAATCACCGTGAACAAAGAGGCAGATAGGATTCTTCAGTTGCTGAATAGGACTTTCTGGTACCACAGTGGCATTTGAACAGTCCCGAGTAGTGAACTCAATAATGGGGCTAACATCTGTATGCTCTTATCTGCTCTCAGATTGCAGGAGTGGCTGTGGCTTGCACGCAGGGCGTTGGGCATCGCTGCCATACGAGCAGGGCTGCCTGCAATGGCCTTGGGCTGCTGTTTGCTTTTGATAGACTTGTTCACATACTGCAGGAGAAGGGAGAGCAAACACATGCAGCCTGTGCAGCTCGGAAAGCACACAGGGCTGGGGCTGCCCGGACGTGGGTCTGCAGCAGCATCTGGCTCTTACCTGAGCAGCACCTCCAGAAATGATCCTCTCAGTCAGAGATTCCCGTGTGCTTCATGTTAGAGCTGCCCACAAACAGATCGTTGTGCTCAGCTGTGCAGAGCTGTGCTAAAAAGCACCATGTTCTGTGATGGGAGAGCTACAGTTGTGTCAGGCTGCAAGGGGAGAGCAAGGGTGATGGACCCCAATGCCTTCAGTGACCTTCTGAAATGTCACTGGTGTTTGGAGCCACAGCAGAGCCAATTTATAGCCTGCAGCTTCCTACCTCTGCTCCCTGTGACAGGGACAGGGCCCAGAGAATGGCTGGAGCTGTGTCAGGGAGGATCAGGTTGGAGATCAGGGAAAGGTTCTTCCCCAGAGGGTGCTGGGCACTGCCCAGGCTCCCCAGGGAATGGGCACAGCCCCGAGGCTGCCAGAGCTCCAGGAGAATTTGGATACTGCTCTCAGGGATGCCCAGGGTGGGATTGTTGGGGGTCTGTGCAGGGACAGCTGCACTGGATGATCCCTGGGGGTCCTTTCCCACTCAGGATATTCCATGGTTCTACTGCTGTTTATGTGCTGCTGAAGAGTAAGAACTTTACATAATTTTCTTTTGCTTCCTCTTTATTCCCCAGGGAGACACATCAATGTCCTGTATCCACAGTGTATATAATAATTTACTATAACACATCATATTCATCTTCTGGAATCTGTATGGAGAAATATTTTAGGAAGCTAAGGAAGTTACATGTGTTTTTTTCTTTTCCACAAGGGTTTCTTTGGCCTCTGGAGAGGATGCTTCCTGGGTTAAAAAAAGAGACATTCTTTGGATGTACTTGGATAACGTTCGCTCTGTGACTTGCTTGTGAATGAGCATGAAAATTAATCTCCTTCTTAAGAGGATATATAGACAAGGGGAAGCTTGAGAGATTATTACATCCTGTTTGAGGACATGTTGAGTGAATAGAGCATAATATTATTCATAATGATACGTTTCAATCTGACATCAGCATAATATACCTGCATAGAAACTTAAAAACCTATTGCTTCATTAGTGAAGGGCATGTGCATGTTTGCTGTAATGCTTCAAGTTGTCACTTTGGGCTGTGGTTAAAAGGACAAATTAGACAGTTGTGGGTTTGACTGAAGGCAGCTGAATATATTGCTCATAAAATCTGTTGTATTAATTTGTCTCTCTGAGAATCATCCAGGGGTGCAGCTCCTGTTTTGAGGCCTCAGGCACACAACTGAGCTGTGGATGGAAAAAGCAGGATGTGCCTCTGTTTGCTAAGAGAGGCTCCTTGGCTTCGTGAATCAACAGAAGCTTTCTCTTAAGTAAACTGAGGATGTGAACCTTGGGATAAATGGCAAGATTTATGCCTCTGGCTATGAAAAAATAACAGGGAGAGCCATAACCTTTGTGTTGTGCTCCATTGTTTGTCATTCTGGTGGTATTGTCAAAACAACACTGATAGAAAACACCAAATTAAGAATTGCTCAAAATGCGTTTGGCAAATGTTGAGGCTGTCTTGGGTATTCTGCCCTCTTTCCCAATACAGAACTGAAATATTAATTAGCATCTCCAATTCTGCCTTCCTCACATAATTAATGGTTTTCATAGCTGGGAATCCACAATTGTTGGGAAAGCAGCCTTTAGAATCCCTCAGGATTTCTTTTCCATTTTAAAATCATAAACAATGTCGGTGTTGACCTACATAGCCTCTGATTTTTCTTTTTTAACCTAAATTGCTGCAAAGGCTACTAATTACAGCGTACTCAAAAGTAAATTAGCAAGCCATCAGTAAAAATTACATTAAAAGCAACATTATTTCCCATAACATTAATAAGCCCTTTTTGGGTGTGATTTATTTTTGCAACAATTACTGTACAGTCTCCTGGAAGATGTATTTCTGTGTAGTTAATATAATATACATGTATGCAATTTTCCATTTTAGTGCCTATTGATTGCTTCATTTTTCATCTATATTAGGCTATTCTTATAATTTCCTCTGGGCTTTCAGGAATGGCAGACATCAAGGGAAAATTGGAGTGCTATGTCCTGTGGGAAATGCAAAAAAGCAAATAGATCAGAGTCGAATGGAAAGGACTGAGTTCAAGTGCACTTGCATCATGAGAATTGAAACTGCCTTCCAACCTTTTAGAGATCTGAAAGTATTTTATTGAAGGAACTTTGCTTTTATGTATTTTACTGGGAAATGAATTCTAATTGTGAGCCAAGTCCTTGTGCATGTAAGAGAAGTGTGTCCATTCTGCTCTGTTTGACAATCTCCAAGCTGACAAGGTGAAGATGAATGTGTTTTGCTCTCAGCTGTATCATTTGAAAATCATTTGAAAACTTAGGCTGGAGTTACAGGAGCTCAGGAAGTTTTATCATACAAGCCTAGCTCCCAGAATTCAGATTTGCTACTTCAAATGTCCAGGGTTGCAAAGCACACTGGTATCAAAATATAAGAGAAGGTAAATTCACTTTTATCCAGTACATGTGAACTGAGAAGCAGCTGGTTTAGTTCAAGGTAAGAAAGAATGTGTGCAATTAGAGTGAGTCCAGAGGAGGCAGGGAGGGTGATCAGAGGGCTGGAGCCCCTCTGCTAGGAGACAGGCTGAGGGAATGGGAACTCCTGGAGAGGAGAAGGCTCTGGGGTCACCTCATTGTGGCCTTTCAGTGCCTGAAGGGGCTCTAAGAGAGCTGGAGAGGGGCTCTTGAAAAGGACAAGGAGGGAAAGGGCGAGGAGAGTAGCATCAAACAGAGAGAGAGTAGTTTTAGATGGGATACTGGGGGGGAATTGTTGCCTGGGAGGGTGGGCAGGCCCTGGCACAGGTGCCCAGAGAAGCTGTGGCTGCCCCTGGATCCCTGGCAGTGTCCAAGGCCAGGCTGGACAGGGCTTGGAGCAGCCTGGGACAGTGGGAGGTGTCCCTTCCCATGGCAGGGGTGGCACTGGATGATCTCTAAGATCCCTTCCCACCCAAACCATTCCATGATTCCATGGCCCTGCAGTCATGGTCCTAGTGGTGAATTGTTCCCCTCTGCTGTCCCCTCAGGCCTCCCTGTGGGGTTGTGCTTGCAGGGACAGGCTCTGTTTTCAGTCAGTGTTAATTACAGACATGAATTTATCTTCACAACTCTGAGTAAGATAATTAAATATCATCTGATTAAATAGCCTGAGTGCTGCAGTACCTGTTTATAATACAGTCTGAGATAATGGAGTTAATTTATGTTACCCTGGCAGGGGTAGCTATAACTTTTTGCTGGTTTAATGGTTACTTGTGCTTTTACAACCACTTGACAAAGAGAATCAGGCACAGGATTTGGCTGCAATTGCAGAGTGCAGGGACAAAATTGGAGCAAAGGAGCAGACACACAATCTTCTAAGACCACATTATTCTGCTGAAATCAAAGGTGTTGGAGCAGGGACATGGATGAGAGAACTCCCAACCAAACTCATTCAGAGTTGCAGTTAAATCTCCATCCTAAGCCAAGTCACTAAATCCAGTCTGTACCTGGTGGGGAGAGAAGCGTTTTACTGGATAGTTCACCCAAACCATTTTTGGAAGTGCCAAAATTGGGGTGAATGAGAGTCAGAGAGAGAAATCAGTCTGTCCCTGTCCAGCTGGGGACCTCTGTGAACTTCTGTAGTTTTGTTACAGAAAGTGGTAGATTTTGAATTGATAAACTGGTCCACTTGTAAGGAATAGGAGATTTTCAGAGGTGCCCACAAAGGAGTTATCCAATAACCACTTAGGTTTTTTGCAGGGATTTGCCTACCTGACTCCTTTAGCCTATTTTGACAATCCCAAGAGCTGGACCTATTCCATAATGAAGACCTGTGCAAGTTACCTGGAGAAAGCCTTGTGCCTTTGTGATTTCATGCATTGCTTCTCTTAGTGCGCAGAGCAAAGCACTTAAGGAGGTGTTTCCTTGTGAGCATTTATTTGGAGGTTATATTCATGCCCTTTCAGGAAGGTCAGTTTAAAAACTCCCCTGTGGGATTAAACATGGGGTCAAAATCAGATATTGAACAAATTGTACAAAAGATAGAAGTTCAGCTCTTTTCTTTGAATGAATTGAAAACTCTCGGTTGATTTCTGTTCTGTGCTCATGATTTGGCACTCAGTGCTTTCTGCCTTTGCTAAAACTCTTCCACTGGCTCTTCAGATTCATATGGGTCTTCCAGGGCCACAAGCTCCCACTGTCTTGAGCGGTAAAAAAGACTTCTAGCACTGACACCTTCCAACTGGAAAGGAAAAAATACAGTCTGTTTTATTGTGCCCTCGTCTTGTGTGAAAGATCCTTTTCTCCCTTGATCATCCCTGGGCCCTGCAGACTCTCTAGCAGGCTACTACCTCAGCCATTGGTCATAAAGGATTTATTATTAGATGTTCAGCTTTTGGAAGCTGCTCCTAAGAAGTGTTTTGACCTGGTTTGTAGTGCCTGTACAGTCACCCTGCTGGCCCAGCACAGGTGCTTTTTATTTGAGGTACAACTTCACCTCTTGAAGCCTCAGTGTAGTGTCTTTACATAACTTTTCTGCCATCTGCAAGGATCTTGCTCTCTGCACTTCTCAGGCTTTTTTCTGAGCTTATTCGAGTTGTTCTTGATTGCAGGAACAGTCTCTCCCTTTTTGTTAATCCAAGATGGACCTTGAAGTTAAACACCAGGAGATCTGCATGAAGAACTGGATCCTCAGTGCTGGCCAGGGCCATGGCAAGAGTTGCTTTTCCTGTGGTTCCCTAATTAACTACTTAGTGGAATAGTCATTAGTGACATGGAAAAATCATTAGCAATATGACATTTACTTAATGCACAGTTCTCTCTTTGCAGCTGCATTTTTGGTCCTGTGTTTCTGTGGTCTCTCTGAGCCCACCAAGGCATGGCTACTGCCAGCAACAGGCAGCTGGTAACATAAATCTGGTTTGCATTTCTCTCATTAAGGCCTTGAAGATGCTACTGCTGCTATACGTGCAAGAGTGAGTTTGTGCTGGGAGCAGGCAGCTGGGACCAGGGGCTGCCCAGTGCTCTCTGGGCAGTATTTGTGTGCAAAGGATTTCTGACTCACTACACCTGAAAACTTATTCTTCATTCAGGTCCATGCATGTTAAAAGCAAGTTCATACAAAATACCAGATGTCCTCAAGGAGAGAGATCTTTCCAGCTAAGACTGGGGGGTGAAGCACTGTAGAGCACATTTCCTATGTAGCAGCTTCGAAATCCTGATCAAAACTCAGAATTCCTTACTCCTGGAGCTCATTGTGCCACGTATGTGATGGAGCTGGCAACCGACCCTTTTGGCTTCACTGACTCTCCAAATGTTCCTGTCCTGCTGCAGGAAGGTGCTGGTGCTCACTGCACAAAGCTGGCTCCTGTTCCCTGCCGTGTCACCCTGTCCCTGCCATGTCACCCCATCCCTGCCGTGTCACCCCATCCCTGCCATGTCACCCTGTCCCTGCCATGTCACCCTGTCCCTGTCATGTCACCCCGTCCCTGTCATGTCACCCCGTCCCTGCCGTGTCACCCCGTCCCTGCCGTGTCACCCTGTCCCTGCCATGTCACCCTGTCCCTGCCGTGTCACCCTGTCCCTGCCATGTCACCCCGTCCCTACTGTGTCACCCTGTCCCTGCTGTGTCACCCTGTCCCTGCTATGTCACCCCGTCCCTGCCGTGTCACCCTGTCCCTGCCATGTCACCCTGTCCCTGCTGTGTCACCCTGTCCCTGCCATGTCACCCCGTCCCTGCCGTGTCACCCCGTCCCTGCCGTGTCACCCTGTCCCTGCCGTGTCACCCTGTCCCTGCTGTGTCACACTGTCCCTGCCATGTCACCCCGTCCCTGCCGTGTCACCCCGTCCCTACTGTGTCACCCTGTCCCTGCTGTGTCACCCCGTCCCTACTGTGTCACCCCGTCCCTGCTGTGTCACCCTGTCCCTGCTGTGTCACCCTGTCCCTGCCTTTGGTGGGCATGAGGAGCATCCTGATTTCATTGACTTTGTGATTTTCGAGCAATTCTCCTGGAGAATCACACACATGTCCTGTTTGCTGGGGGTTTTGGGTGTGATACAAGTAAAGAAGAGATTTCTGCTGGGGAGGAGATAAGCTCAGAAGACCTGAGGATGAGAAAATCTAATTACCATTCTGCTATTGCTCAGCATAACCTGAACATAGAGTTAACAGAAGTTAACTTCCCATCACTTCCACAAAGGTTCCTACAGGTAAGAACCATGAGTTTGCTTAACTTACTGAAGCAACTGGGGTTATCAAAGCCTGTCTGGCATCTTTGTAGGCTACTGTTCAGTTTTATAAAGGGAAAATATAAATTTTCTAAAACTTTAATAAGGACAAAATTGCTTAAGTAAATTTGCTGAGATAAGGCTGGAGTGTTTTAGTGATGAGTTTGGAAGGAGAACTGAAGGGGAGGGTAAGACACAGAAATTTGAGTAGGCAAACTGAGTCTTGTCTGGGCTGATGCTGCTCTCAGGAGTGCCAACTCTTTCTTATAGCATGTGGGAAGTTTTATAAGGACACAGACTGAGGCAAAAAGCAGCTCAATTCAAAGATCATCCATCTCTTCTAGTGCTAATAATTTCTTAGCTTTTATCTCTCTGTGAATCTAAAAGCACTTACAGAGGAATTGGTATAAATTTTCCCCATTAGCCTGTCGTCACCTAATAGCTGAACTAGAAATTGAACTTGAGTGCTGGCTTGTCAGTCTGGTGACACACTGGGGTCGGGGCTGTGCCAGGCTCTGAGTGACAGAGCTGCGGGGGTGGCGTTGCTGTAACCTCTGCCTCTTCCTGGCGTCTCAGGCCTTTCCAGACTGCTGTGTTTACAGCCCTGATCCTGATGGTCTGTGCCTCAGCACACTGCCAGGGAGCACAAGGAGGACAGCAGGTCTGGAGCTTTTCAGCAATTTGCTCATTGTTCTTGGCCTGGGCAAAAGAGGGAGGAAGGCAGGTTTTGTGCCTTGGGAAAGGAAGTGTCTCAGCACTGTTATTGCCTTCCAAAGGTGTTGAGTGAAAATATCTAGGTTTTGGGGTGCATTAGTATTATTGTTATTCTTTTTGGTCTCTTGAACCCATTGTTATAAGATTAATTTCTGTTAGAGGTCCTAAATGTATTTGAGAAGTCTGTAAGGGAACCCTTGTAGCTACTCTCCGTGTCTGAGGCGTGGGCTGGTTGTTTTTGAAGCAATGGAATATGACAGTCAGAAGCCAGTTAAAAAACAGTGATTTTAGTGCAGGAGCTAAAGTTCCACTGACTGCAGGCTCATTAGCTGCCTGCTCTCCTGGATCAAATTACTTACCTGCAAGTAAATAATTTCTGAGCCCCCCAAACAGGTTCTGATGTTATCAGAGGATTTAGGCAACGTGAAATCCTCACAGTGATCATGAAGAAGGAGGTGTTCTGTCTTCACCCAAGCAGCAGATAAAACCTTCCCCTCGGTATGTGCAATAACACAAATGTGTGTCATATCTGCTCTCCTTTTATATCTTCTTATTCCAGTTGACAACAAGAGTCAGATGTAGCAGATGTGCTTAATCTGGAAGAGTGTCAGCAGTATCAGTTTTTTCTCTGCTTTTAGATTTCCTGCCCTTTTAATACTCAGAGCTGCTGATCTGATTTCTCCTGGCCATTCTTCTCTCTGTGCTCTTTTTCCTATTTCTGTTTCTCTGACTTTGGGCGACTGGCTGTGTGTAACTGTGTATAAACTTGGTTCTTCCAGGAGGTACAATAATAAATGAAGGCTGGTAGGTGGCGTGAAGGTGGAAATAATGTTGCAGGGAACATCATGTCTGTGACTGTAGGGCACTTTGTGAAGGTCTGTGTTTATTTTAGAAGTGTCTTGGTTACTGCTAGCTCACTTTTGCTTCTTCCACGCTTAAAAAAGCACACTAAGAATTTTCATGCAATAAACAGAAAGGTGGCACTTTAATGCTTTAAATAGAGATTGGAAGAGAAACCCTTTTTCCACAATGAAAATACTGCATAATGACAATAATGGTAATAATATTTTTTCATCAGAAATAACCATTGAGATCACAATACTTTAATACTTTTGAGAGGAAGAACTTGTAATTTGGAATGTTGCATTGAAATTTTCCTTCTACATTTAATGCAAGAGCCTCAATTTCCAGGTTGCTGGTTGGTACAAGGCTGGTATAACACCATCTATGCTCCTAGAATTTATTCTCTGTGTGCTGTCTCAGTTAAATCTCACATGTGAGCGAGCCCACTCCTCAAATAGGTGTCAACCAAACAGCTTCCCCACATGTGGCTTTGTAGCAGCTTTGTGAAAGTGTGCAGGGACCTTCGCTGGGGTTGGGAAATGGGAATTGCAATAGGGAGGTGTTGGTTGCTGGCCTGACCAGAGTTTCAGCCTCCCTCATCTGTCTCGATGGTGATATCCTGAGGTGTGGCTCAGTAGGCATTGGCACTGGAAGGCCAAACTGGAGCTGATAGCCAAGCCATGAGCTGGGCAGGGTGGGCTGGGGAGCCTGGGGGTCACTTGCAGTGGAAATGGGTCTGCCAGTTTGGGTCTGTGCTTGGCAGTGTTGTCAGGAAATCACAGGGAGCTCAAGGCCCAGGTCCTGCTGGAGAAGGACACTGGCCAGGAGTAGAAAGCAGATCTTGGTGTCATTCAGTGGAAGGAGTTGATATTTACTTACATCTCTGGAAAGAAGAGAAGTCTCTAGTGCAGATGGGCTGACAGCTGTATAGAGACACGAGACACACACCTTCTGTAGGGCTGCTCGTTTAGGGCATCTCTGGCTGTAGGACTGCTCTTTTGGGGCATCTCTGGCTGTAGGACCCCCAGGTCAGCTGTTTGGCCAAAGCTCCCAGAGCAGTGAGGGAGAGTGAGGAGAGCTCCAGGCTTGCCCATGGCACCCTGGCCCAAACTGCGGTGCCTCTGAACCTTCCCCTCATCCCTTCCACCAATTCTTGCCTGTTCTCCTGGGCTTGGGAATGAGCCAGCAGGGAAAAAGAGAGTTTTGTTTTTACTTCTCTGAGCTTCTCCCATTTTTGCCATACTGAAGCTGGTACTAAGGAATTGAAATCATGATGAATTGAGACACTTCTACTGAGGGCTGAGCTATTTGTTTCTGAATGGAGGGGAGAGGATAAATTTTTGGTGACAACTTTCTGTTGTACTGGTTTATAATAAAGCAGAACTTCATTATTTGCATACGGAAAAGGAGCTAGAGCTGTTTTAACAGTGGTACTTTGTTTGAGAACTGATTTTTCATGTTAATTACACGTCTGCAGAGCAAGTCTTCTGTATGGCACTTGGTGTTACAGATGGCTCAGGCTGGCCCCTGAGACCCCTGGTTGGAATCAGTGCCCCTCTGTAATACACTGTGAGCCAACCATGTGTGATATTCTTGACAAGGATAAACCCAGCTGGCTCATAGTAGCAGAAACCAACATTTATTTCAGTCAGCTATTGAGTGATAGTCCTTTCAGTGTTGTTCTTGTTGCCAAGTTTGCTTTCCAAAACCCCTAAGGACACTGCTGAATATTGTTAGGAGCAGTGATTTTTTCACACTCCTGCTTTTTGCCACCATCTCACACTTACCTTTACTCTGCAAGTGTAAAACTGTTTTCTTCATCGTTTAGCAAGAACATTTTCTATGAATTCATATGGTAAAATAAATCTGGGAAGCTCTTCCCGTCTGTTCTGGGGAAAGCTGCATTCCAGAGGTCGTGGGATGAGTATGTGAAAGGGAGAGTATTTTGCTGCATGTGATATACTGGCTGGGGTTTTTTTAAACAGCTTAAGAAAGTACATGAACAAGAATGTAGAATTTCAGCCCATGAGAACTGGAAACTGAAATGGCTCCAGGATCTGGGTCAAGAGGAAAACTTGGTGAACTTCTGCATAGAACAGATACTTTCCTTGTGCTACACGGTCCTTTTCACAGTGCAAGAGAACTCTGAGGAGAGAACAAAGTGGGGTGAGGGCTGGGCAAGTCAGCTCATGGAGGCTGTGAAATGCCAGACAGTGGCACTGACTGAGGGTACAGCAGCACAGCCTGGGCTGGGCTGGGAGGGCATTCAGACCCTGTCTGAGAGCTTTACAGAGGCCTCTTACCTCATCTCACCTCAGCTCCACAGATCCTACTGAAGATTAAGGGGTGTCTACCAAAAATCCTACAAACTTGAGGAAAATGCTTTTTCGATAACACTGAGAAATATTTCTTTTTTAAAAGAATATCTTTCTTGAAGCAATATACTTAAATATGTAGGCAACAGTAAAATAAAGAAGTGTATATGAAATCTGGGAAATAAATATATAAAACTTGGTTTGCCTATGAACTTGTTAAATACAGGCTTTGCTTTTTGAACATAAGAACATTCGTACATTAAAGTTAGCTTGATTTGAGTTTGTTGTTGTTTTCCTCTTCCATTATGGCCTGGGTTTTTGTTTTCCTTACTGATACTCAGTGTCTCATTCACTGGTTCTTGTTCAGCCCTCATGATCTGTGAGCACATTTGGATTTTATTGTGCATGCAGAATTCCTGCTTATTGCATTTGAAACACATCCTGGATGGAGCCATTGGAAATGTAAACCAGGTGCTGGAAGCAGAATTGTAGATGGAATGTGTGAGGAGTCTCTGAGCCCAGGGACATAAATCCACCCCAGGAGAGAGGAACAGGATTGCAGAGGTTATTATTGCAAATCCCAGGCTCCCTTCCATCTGCAGAAGAGCTGCAGGGGGCAGGACAAGCAGGGTGATTTCCACTTTGTGCTGCTTTCCTGTTGAAGTCTTTGCTCTTTTCTTGGTGTCTCCTGGAGCTTGAGTATAAAGCTGATGTTGTCTGAATGCCAGAGGAAACCCCTGCATGGTGTAAATGTTCCTTATCCAGAGGGGCAGCTGGGTGTGTGCTGAGCTCCTCAGACACCCATCCCTGTCCCCTCTCTGTCCCCAGGCAGCTGCTGGGGCTGCTTGGCAAGTGCCATGCCACACCTCCAGTGCAGGGTACATGTCTGAGTGCCAGACCTGACTCCAGCTGAGTCCACAGGGCCGTGCTGCTCTAGGAAGTGTTGGTGGAGTGCACCCAAAATAAATTGCATTTAGGTCGCTGTGAAGTTACTGTGATGGTGATGGCCAGAGAAGAGTGGGTGGGAAGGGAACAGGAGTGTGGGGGATGTGATTAATAAGGAAAATCACTACAAGGGGTGGAGGTGACAGAGAGAGGAATGGAATCCACTGTAAATGTTTGAAGAGCAATATTCAAGAGAGAAGCGAGAAATTAGAGAGGTACACAATCACTGTGAGGAGGAGGCAGGTGTCTGACAGGGACGTGTTTCAGGCTGGGTCATCAATACCTCAGAGGGACACCTGACCAATGGCTTGTCTGAAAACTAAACCTGAGAGACAAGGACTGACACCTCGAGCAGGCAATCCTTTGTGGTGAGGCAGGAGGAGATGGAGTGGCTTAAAACATTCCTGTCAGGATTCAGTACTGATAACGGTGCTGCTGCTCTGATATTTCAAAGCTGAGGCATCATAAATGGGCACAAGAAAAGCTGAGCAGTTTAGTGCACAGACCTTGTGGAAGGGAATAGCTGGAAACTGTCAGTCCGGAGATATCTGGAAAAACAAATACTGCTTCTGATTTCATCATAAACTAAAGAAATGTACTCTTGTCATGTGAAGTGGATTTTTAATTGTGAATCAGCTCTGCTGGTGTGTTCGAGCTGTCCCAGTTGCTGCAGCTGTGGGAGGTGTGTGAGAAGTCCCAAACGGTGCTGTAGGAGGAACCCTGTTCCCAGGCCTGCAGCAGATAACAGCACTTGTGTCTGTCAGCACACTTCAGAA
This sequence comes from Acanthiza pusilla, assembly GCA_036630365.1. NCBI lineage: Eukaryota > Metazoa > Chordata > Aves > Passeriformes > Acanthizidae > Acanthiza > Acanthiza pusilla. Next base: position 1,693,668 of record JAXCHO010000048.1, on the reverse strand, counting down.
AAATCATCTTTTGAAAGCAGCTCAACTTCAGCGTGCAAACCAGCAGGATGGCCAGGGATTGCAGCAGAGTTACCTGGCACTGTGTGACTTCTCTCCAGGGTTCTCTGCTCCTGCCTGGGGAATTAAGGCTCCTGCTGCCCTGAAGAGCCACATCTCTTCCCTCCTTCAATTACCTCCTTTCAGTTAATTCCATGTTAGCAGGCAACCTACAATGAACTGGAAAACTCAGGTGTCTGTGACAGGTCTCTATATTATCGTGTTCCTCAGTTCTCCAAAATCCTCTGCAGCAGCACATCCCCGTAGATCTATATAACTGTCTTCTATATTTAGTATAAATTCAATATTGTCAGCAAGAAAGATCACTTACAGCACTCTCATTGTATTTTAGTTTTAGTGAAGCCATTACTGGAGTCATGTCTTTTATTTATGTTAACATGTTGTTAACTGTAAGCTAATAAAGATGTAAAGTGCATGAAATCAATTAGGTACAGATTTAAGGAGTGGACATAAAGGAAATTTTCTGATTTACCTTCCCATTTGTTGAATATAGACCTTGCATTACTTTGAACATGAAAGGAACCAATTGACTCTGTTTAATTCCGCTAATTAATTTCTGTTATCGTTTTCCTTCCCTCTTTACTTCCATTTAGAACTACCTGGATCCCAGTTAGACAATTCCCTGAAGTCATAACAAGTTGAAATTAGAAGGTTTATTTTTAAATATCATTTGGGCTCTAAGAGCTTATTAGTTAAAAACTATGTTTCCAGATAATCTTCAACTTCACAGAAGGATTTGAATTTTTAAAAATATTTTTACATCTGCTTTTCATTAAGTTTTCTTTGCTTTTTTATTAATTTGTAACTGGAGAAGTGTGGAAAACTTCTTTCTTAATAGAAAGAACTTTTCAAACATGCCTGAGCCCATGGTTTGTTTTTTAGTGAGGGAAAAGCCTATCAACTTATTTTTTGCAGTATTTTGTCCGAAACGCTGAGAGCTCTCCATACTAATGTTAATCAAATTAGATCTGGTAGGGATACAGTCTTTTCTGTGCTGTCTAGTTGTGAACCAGATTTCCATAAGGCATTTTTTATGTCTGAAGCTGCTGCTGAACTTCAGAACCTCAGGATTGCAAATAGCAGCCACGAAGCTTTGGGAAAACTCTTTGTTGGGTGGGCTTGGGTTGGTTGGTTTGGGTTTTGTGCTGGCTATGGACACTCTGTAAATTTGGTAACTTCACTGACAAAATAAGCATAAATGAGTGCATAAATTATCTGGAGATCAGCCTGTGAGTTGTGTGTGAGGAGCTGCTGCTGTGCTTTTGGGTTCTGAGGTACCCCGAGCAGGCTGGGCTGTGTTGCTGCGTGGTTAATTAACCTCTCACCCATTACCCAGAGTTAATGAGCAGAGCTTGGCCAGTTTGGTCTCCTGGGGCTTTGATCCTTGCTGCCCTGCAGTGCAGTGGCCCCTGTGTTTCTCCATGCAGGAGCCTTGCTGTGCTACCCCTGCTGTGGCCGTGGTCACCTTCGGGGCCAGGCTCTGCTCCCTGGGCCCAGCAGTGGCTCCAGAGGAACGGGCAGGGACTGAGCCCAGGGAGTTCCCCTGGACAGGAGGCAGAACTTCTTCCCTGGGCAGGGAGCAAGCCCTGAACAGAGCCCAGAGAGGGCTGGAGTCTCCCTGAGCGGGGATATTGCAGAGCCCTCTGCACACACTGCTGTGCCCTGGGCTCTGGGATGGCCCTGCCTGAGCAGGGAGGTGGCACCAGTGACCCTCTGGGGTCCCTTCCAGCCTGACCCAATCTGTGGCATTGCTTTCAGATTCCTGACCAGGATCATTTTTTGTCTCACCCAATGATCTTGGTCCCAGTGGAAGGAGTGTTGCTGTCAGGTCAGCAGAGCTGGACTCTCTCCCAGCTGTCCACTCCTCAGGGCTGTGTGGCCTTCTGTGTGTGCAGGGTGTGGAGTGAGGGTCAGGCCAGTGGGAGTTGGAGCTGTCAGAAGCCTTTTAATAAAATCCTGGAAAACTTGAATCTCTAATGCATTGGATACTCTGCCTGAATCTCAGAGCACCTGTGCAATGTCTAGATTTAGGATGTGAACACTTGGTTCCACAGGCTTCACTGGGACTTGTAAGTGCTGAATTTAATAAATACTTCAGTGATGAGTTAGGGGCTTGGGAACTGAGAATCCTGAACAGTAGAGCATTGAAACTCCAAGACAGCTGACAATCCTGCACCACATAAGGGTCGATTTTTACAATTAAAACCTCAAGTGCTCATGAATAATGTATGTGGTCAAATCAGTTAATCACAGAAAGAGAATGGGCTGTGTGCTACCCTTTAATGTTCACTGTTGGGAAACAGGAGGGGAAGAGGCCACTTCTGTTCATTCTTTGAGAGGAGCAAGGAGCACCAGCAGCTGGAGTTGGCTGGGGCAGAGGCTTGTGCTCCGAGATCACTCTGGAAAACAGAATTCATTATGGATCAAAGTTATAAAGTTGTCATCTGACCTATGCTTGTGTCACCAAGCATTTGCAAGGGCAGTGCTTTCAAGTGTGCCTCCAAATGCTCATCATCTAATGAGACAGAATAAAGAGTAATTCTTTAGGGAAAGCATTGACAGAATGGGAAATAGCAGCTATGTCACAGCACTCAATTCACAGTACTTGGCCAGAAAAAGAGGGTTTCTAAAAGCTCTGGGGGTTGTGTATTGATGGGCTTAGGTGGGATGTGCCATGCCTGGGACAATCAGTTTTTCTGTCCCCTGGGGCTCTGTCCTGTTGAACTCTTCAGATGTTACAATGGAAACAGATTTAAGGGGGGGGGTGTGCGTGGTTTAGGGGTTTTTTGTATTTTTTATTTTTGAAACTAAGTGGATTATTGGGGTTTCCTTCTGGGAACAATTTTCTAGGTAGATCTTTAAGCTGTGACTACTCTTGGGGCCAGCTAAAACTGAGGAACCCCACAGCTGTGGATGTCTCCCATTACAGCTGGAGGCAGGGAAGTCTTAAGGGATTAAGAGAAAAATCCCACCAGGCCTTTGCTGCATCTTACAAACCCAGGCTTTAAATGACTTTCTCCGTTTTTGACTGGAAGTCCCTTGGCACAGCAGAGAGTTGTCATGGATACTCCAACTCCAGGACACTAAAGCCCATCATTCGTTACGTTTATGAAATCTTCAACACTTTTCAATCTGCTCTCAGTAGCACTGCAAACCTACATCAAAGCAGATGGAGCAGAGCTGCAGGAATAACCTCTTTACCTCCTCGGGCTTGGAGAGGGCTCTGCTGCTCAGAAAGCTCCAACAGTGCCAATAAAGTCATCACCTGAGCACCACTGGGGCAGCCTTTAATGTAAATAAAGCTACAATTTGTCATGGTTTCAGCAGAGAGCCCTCACAGCAATGGATGTGGGGCTGCCTTTTGCAGCCCAAAGCCTTGTGTGCTCTCTTAATCGAGGTGAGCTATTTTGGACACATGACATCAGTCACTGAGCACAGACCTGCTGACCCAGGGCTGTTTGGTGGATTTTGGAAGTTGGGGCAAACGCTGGGATAAAAGGTTGACTCGGTTCTTTCTTTCCTTGTAATGATATGGGGAGAAATGTTCTTCATGCTCAAGTTGCAAACTGGAGAGCACAAGGCAAAGTTGAAAATAAGAGCCATTATTAACCTGCCTTGGATTTAGAGTGGGTCTGGATTTCAGAGTCTGTCAGGCTCTTCCCTATTTCCCTGTTTAATTGCCAATTAGTGCGATAGATCTCTGTGTACCTCTTTAGAATTAATTTCAGCTGGGTGCTGACAGATCACAAGGAGGAGCCAGGTGAATAGAGGATGAGTTTTGAACGGCAGCTTCTTCATGTTTCCTTAAATATTCCTTCAAGGAGCTGCCAGCAACAACAATGCCTCTGTTATTGCTTTATTGAGCAGATGTAGGGAAACAAATACATTATTTTTAGAAAACTTAGCTTTTGGGCCTGGTTCTAATAAATTATTTAAATTGACGTAAATGAGTAAGCTGTCAAGTGCACCAGTATTCACATGATTCCCCCTTTCAGTGCTAAAAATAATTAATTGTAACTTTTGTGGAGCATGGCACTGATTCTTCGTTGGCTGGAGTGAGGCAGCCAGTGAAGAGCTGACTGAAAACTGAGCTGGTAATGCCCAAGGCTCCTGGCTGGAGCTGTGGGGGATAAATCTGGGATTTGAGCTGCTGTGCCCTGCCCCGAGCACCGTGTGCCACTCCATGGAGAAATCCAGCCTGGCCTCTCCTGGGTGCCTCAGGAGGCATCTCCAGCTGCCAGGAGTTCTTTGGTGAGCACACCTGGAGCCAGAGCTGGCCTTGGGCAGCTGCCAGGGGAGTCCCACCCCATGGGCTCAGCCCCTGTCACGGGGCAGTCGAACACAGCGGAGAATTTGGGACACGGCCAGAGAGGAGAAGGTGAGGGTTATCCCTGCAGGAATGAGAGGGTTATCCCTGCAGGAGAATGAGGGTTATCCCTGCAGGAATGAGAGGGTTATCCCTGCAGGAGAATGAGGGTTATCCCTGCAGGATCAGGAGAGGGAGGGTTATCCCTGCAGGAGAGCTGAATCCCTGAGCTGCCCAGGGGGATCCTGCTGGGGAAGGCAGGCAGGCAGAGGGGATGGATGTTGTCGGTGAAAGCACAAACCACCCCAGTGCCCCAGCCTGGCCCCAAGCCAGCGCTGCAGGCACTGGAGGCTGCGACCCTTCTGTCCCTCTGTCCTCAGTGCTGGGCAGGGAATCCAGGGACAGCCAGGGAATCCAGGGACAACATGTGCTGCAGAAAACACTGAGAACAGATACAGCCTCCCCCAGGGCTGTGAAGGGAGGCCTTATCCAGGGTCTATGAGAGATACAATTTTTTTGCATCCTCCCTGCGTTGAACCCTTGCTCTGTCACACAGTGCAGGTGTGCAGGAGCACTCCCTTAGTTCTGGCTTTGTTCCATTTTCCAGCTGTTCATAGTGGTTTATTCTACACTTTGCTTCACCTCTTATGCAGAATATTTTTCTGATCTATTTCTTTCAAGTGAAGCAACAATATAATATTAGAGAGGATTAAACCTTTGCTTTCAAAAAGAAGTCTTGGTGGTTTTAAACTGTAAGTGTAGGAATAAACACAGGAAGTTAGCATTTCTTTGGATCAGTGACTGAATTGAAATTGGATGAACCATTGATTTTTTCTTTTTTTGGTGTGGCAGAGATGTACTAAATTGCATCAAGGAATGCATCTGTGCCATAACTTGGAAGTAATGGGTTTGTGTAGGTGCGTATGGAAAATGGTCGGTGTTATTCAGGATGGGAAATCCATACATCCTAGCAGGAGAGATGATGGACGTGTAAAAAGAGCAGGGGTGGTTTGCAGGCCCTGCAATAAACCTGCTTTGGTGCTTGGTGAGAGCCCTGAGGTTAGGAGAGGCAGAGCAGAGTTGCTTTCAAAGGGGACCAGTTCTGAAGGAATTGGTGCAGATGTCAGCAGTGTCCATGGCAATAAACCAGCGCAGAGATGCAATACCCTTCTGTAAAGCAAGAGAAACGTTTCTAACAGCAGGAGCTTTTATGAAATGGTTGTGTGGTTTGAGATGTTCAGGGGCTGCAGTTTCATTTATTTATTTTTGTGAACATCCAGGAGAAACCATCCTTGTGATGGGGATGGAGAAGTGATTATGGTAAATCTACACCCCAGTAGGTCTCCAGTCATTAACTTCAGCCTCAGGTACACTAACCTTGCAAGGAGAATAAATCAAAAATGCTTAAAAGGTTTAGCTACAACCCCCACCCAGCAACACCCACCTTCAGCATAGTTAAAACATCAAAAAGGAACAAGGCCTTGATAATAATGAAGTTTGGGAGCTCAAGAAATTGTAGAGGTCACTTCAGATCCCTTGGTCCCTGAGCAAAACCGTTTCAAGGCGTTTTAGTTTTCTGACCTTCTTTATACATATTTGAAAGCCACGGCTTTTTACCTAAAGTGCTCTAAAGAAGATTAAACAGCTTTTTAACATCTGCTGTGTTCAGTGTGTAGGAAGAGCTCTCAGTTGCTAGCAAGATAGATGGGGTTTTACGTGGTTTGGAAAAGGTGTTTAAACATACTTTGATTTATGTTTTTGCATTCTGTTACCTTCTGAAAAGAGGTAAAGAAATACCTTGCTTTAATTTGGTGATTTTCATTCAGAGGGAAAGAAGTGATTTAAAAACAAAGCACACCCACATCTAGAGGTCAGTTCTGCAGGTGTAAAAAGCAGCATCTGTTTAACAGCAAGTGGTGGCTGTGTGCAATGATGTGGTTCAGAAATGCAGGAGTACAAAGGGAACCTGGGAGAAGATGGAGGATGAAAACAGACTGAGTTGAAAGAGCAACTAATAGTTAACAGTTGTGGGACAAAGGAGAGATTTGGCAAACGTGGTGTAAGAAATCTGCCTTTCTTATTTATATGATAAAACATCTGTATGATTTTATGGAGTCACATCTGGTCTGCTGGGCTTAATCACAGAGGACAGAGCTACTCAGGGTGGGGAGGGCTCTGAGGGTGTCAGGACTTGGAGTGGCCTTGCCTGTCTCCATTTGGGTCTGCCTGGGATTACTGAACTGGGAAAGGTCTTTGAACTGGAGAGAAAAATGGGGCCTAGACCAGAGCTGAGGCCCCCAAATCTCCGGAGAACCGGGCTGAGGGAAAGGCTCCTGGAGGAGCTGGGGGTTTCAGTGAGGGTCTGTATGTGAGCACACCCCAGGGACAGACACTCACCAATGCCCCGTGCTGAGGTGCTGGCTGCTTCCCAACAACTCTCACTAGAGGCTCCTCATGGAAAAGGTCTCAGTGAAACACAGCTGCTCCACAGACCTGGGGAAACTGTGAATACCCAGAGTCTGGGATTGTTAGTAGGATGTCCCTGGAGAAAATGCCACACACAGGGCAGGTGAGAAGGACTAGGAAGAGTCCAGAGATGCAATTCTCAACCTTTTTTTTTTTTTTCATTTTTCCATGCTGTTCTCATTTTTCCTTTCGTTTTGGTTCTCCAAGTGACCTCAGTCAGTGGAGAGCACCTGGCTGCTCATTACATTTGGAGTCCTGGAAGCTCCGTGCAGCTGCCCCACGAGCCTTACTCTGGATGTCACCCCTAAAACAGAGCTCCCAGCACACTGTGCTGGCCTTTGCAGTGGCTTTGGCTCTGATCCAGCAGAGGAGTGGGGCCAGCAGCAGTTTCCAGCCTTAGGTGGTTTTTGTCTTTCCAGGGACTCTCATTCCAAGCACATATCTGAATTCAGGGCTGCACTCTACTCTGTAAATCCCCCAGGGATCATCTCTTAGGACAGAACAGCAGCAGATGTGGAATGGGAATGGTGTTTGCAGTCTGCACTGGTGCTGCCAACTGCAGCCAGTGATGCATTGCTCTGCACTCAGCCATTCCTTGATGTTCCCAGAAACTCCCTGTTGGGGTTTGCACCCCAGGAATCCAGGCTTGCTGCGTGGAATAGCCTCACAGTCAAATCTGGAGAAGTAACTGTGGATTTATGAACTTCACATGAAAAGCGAGGTGCTGAATCTCTTATTTATCAGAATTTCCCTTGACGTTAAGAGGAGATGGAGCTGAGCAGAGGATGCAGAGATTCAGCCTCAGGTTTCTGGAATTCAGATTTGCTGTTGCCTGATATACGTTGCTTTGCATGAGTTAATTAGCCTGTAGAGAGGATCAATTTTTCTTCATTTTATATTTACATGCTTTGCTCAGAGCTTCTCTGCTGGGATGAAGGAATTTCACGTCAGTTTATTGCAGCGATGAGTCTAAACTGAAGATGAGCAGAGCTTGTTTGATGTCTGGGCTCTCATAAAAGCATCTGTAACTTCCAGCTGTGGTTCTCTAAGCTTCTGGTGAGGAGCAGAAGGCTCTGTGTGAATGCTTTTGCATCCCACAGTGTCTGGGGTAGGTTTCATGGAGGGGATTTTGAGTGCAGGTCTGGACTTGGAACATTCTGGGGTGAACTTATTGAAGCATTTCAGTACCTGAAGGAGGCCTAAAAAAAGATGGAGGGGGGCTTTTACAAGGGTATGTGGTGACAGGACGAGGGGAATGGCTCACCAGTGCCAGAGGGCAGGGTTAGATGGGATATTGGGAAGGAATTGTTCCCTGTCAGGGTGGGCAGGCCCTGGCACAGGTGCCCAGAGAAGCTGTGGCTGCCCCTGGATCCCTGGCAGTGTCCAAGGCCAGGCTGGACAGGGCTTGGAGCAGCCTGGGACAGTGGGAGGTGTCCCTGCCATGGCAGGGGTGGGAGGGGAATGGCTTTAAGGTCCCTTCCAACCCAAACCATTCTGGGGTTCTGTGATTCCTATTGTGGGAGCCAGCAGGGCTGATCGTGCTTCCCTCACCTCTGTCTAATGAATTTTGTGTAGCAGGGTTTGATGTGCTTTGTCCCAGGCACAAAAGCTTTTGTAGCTCAGCATATTTGTTGAGATCTCCACTGCTCTCTCACTAAAGAGATTAGTTGGGGAAATAAGTTTTGCTCCCTTGGGAACGGTGGTGCATTGCCAGTTTGTAAATACACAGATGCCATCACAAGAAAAAAATCCAAATATTGTATCAAGCTGTGATGTCTGAAACATTGTTTTATATTCTAAAGGACTCTTGCTTTGATATTGAAGACTTAGATGTCACAAAAAGGAATGTGTATGATTTAATTTTTTACAAGGCTACAGCTAAAGAGAGTAATAAAATTCTAATGGTGCTGCTCTTCTAGGGTATTTGCAGGGAAAACCAAACATCTTCCTAAAGTAAAGTTCCTGATGTATTTTCTGGAGTAGGCAAGTCACAGTATAACAATGTTCACAAGAGGAGAAATAGGAATAAAACCAACCCTCTGCAGCCTCAAACCAGCCTTTCTAAGTGCACATCATCTCCTTGTACTTTAGCTCTCAGCTTGAGTGTCCCAGGTGATTTGAGTTCTTGTGCTGAGCTGGAGGAGAGTGAAGCTGCCAGATATTTTATTGTAGCTTTATAGTTGTCACATGAGATGTTTGGCTCGGAGAAATCGATTCCATGCTTTTGTTTTAACTGGAGAAAGGAAAAACGTGCAGCACTGGGAGTGCCATGAATAGGCTCCAGCTCTTTCATGCCTGAATTTTTTTTTCACATTGCACTCTGCAGCTCTCCCTGGAGCTCGCTGGGAGGTTGGGCTGTGGCTGCAGGAGATGTCACCTGGCCCCGTGCTCTGTGGGACCTCATCCCCTGCATTTCAGCTTCCCTCTCACACTGAACTGGGTCACTGCTCACTTGTTTCTGGCACAGCTGTATCAGGTTCTCTGGTTCACCTCATTTTTCTCTGAACTTACGGGGAAAAAGATAATTTGCATTAATTAGCAAGAATTGATGCAAAACCCCAGCGCTGAGACGTGAAATGCTGAAGCTGTGAGCAGCAGTGGTGTGAACCTGCATTGCTGACAGAGCAATGATGGATTTCACAGCCCCTGCCCTGTGTTTGGGGCTGTCCTGCTCCATCCAGCATACCCAGGGCCCTGCTGTCACCCTGCCTGGGGCTTTATTGCCTCTCTCTGTCCCTGTGCAGAGCCAGCACTGCAGGGATCCCTGTCCTGGTGGCTGTTCCAGGCCACTGTGTTCCCCCAGAGTGTCACCGCTGCCCACAGCTCTGCCAGTGCCACCGCACCGTGTCCCCCAGGGCCGCCAGCCCTCCTGCTCAGCTGCCCCTCAGAGGCACAAAAAGCTGAACATGCCAGCTCTGTGCCCTGCAAGGGTCCTGCTGCTCCCTTCTGCTCCTCCCCACCCAGGGCAACAAGCCCAGCTCCCCTCCCAGCCACAATTTAATATTCTCTCCCTGGATGCTCTGCAGGAAATGCAGCATGGGGGGAAGAGAAAGCAGCTTTCTCTGTCTCACATTTTCAGAAGCTGTAAATAGTATAATAAACTTCCCTGGGAAGCACTTTGTGCAATCTGAGCATTTTTCTCCCTAATTTGTCATCTCTGTAAAGTATCCTTTTTTTCGTACAGATTTATTGTTTTTCTTTGCTCAGTGATTCCTGAAGCCTGTCAGTATCACTTTTTAAAATGTATATGTAATAAGGGACTTGGCAATTAAACAAACAGGGGGAAAAAAACACCCAGAAAAGGCTTTGGAATTTGGTTATTTAAATAACTGCCTTGTCCCTGTGGAGTATCTTCAACTGAGACAAATAAAATCTCTCAGGTTTGATTCCTTCCAGTACCTGAAAGAGCCAAGAAGATGGAGAGATACTGTTTACAAGTGATGGAGTGTCAGGACAAGGGGGAATGGCTTCAGACAGGCAGAGAATAGGTTTAGATGGGATATTGGGACAGAATTGTTCCCTGCGAGGGTGGGGAGGCCCTGGAGAGGCCCAGGGTTCCCAGAGAAGCTGTGGCTGCCCCTGGATCCCTGGAAGTGTTCAATGCCTGGGACAGTGGAACGTGTCCCTGCCCATGGCAGGGATGGGATGGGATGGGATGGGATGGGATGGGATGGGATGGGATGGGATGGGATGGGATGGGATGGGATGGGATGGGATGGGATGGGATGGGATGGGATGATCTTTAAGGTCCCTCTGAACCCAGCCCATTCTGTGGTTCTGTGATTCTGTAGTTTGGGGCTGAAGCCTCTTAGGGAAGGGTTTAGGTGAGGAAGAGGAAGGAGGGACTGGAGGTGGTGTCAGGGTCTGGTTCTCTTGCTTTACGACACTGTGGAGACCTCAGCACATTGCACAGAAAGGATCTGATATGGACGCTGCTCTGTTGGATTTGCTGATGTTGCGGGCATGATAACAGTGCTGCTGGGACAGTTTAATAGGTAATTAACCCTGCTGAGCCAGGAGAGGGGGGTCCTTCCCCATGCTCTGCAGTGCTCCAGGGCAGGGGGAAGCTGTTTCAATTCCTCTGGAAGAGGGGGTTTCCCTGGGGGTCCCAAGGGCAGCCTGCCGAGGGTCTGTGCAGGGACAGCACAGCAGGGCTGGGGTTTAGAGCTGCCACTGGTTTGGACTGGAGTGGTGTGTGAGCTTCTGTGAGCCACAGGGTGCTCGGCATCACATTAAAATAAAACAAAGCATTCAGCCACCCTGGACAAGTGAATGTGCACCAGACAAGTGTGTACAGGAACTGCGCAGAGCCAGGAGAGGTGCTGGGAAATGTCTGAATAGTGCTGCCCTTGGAGGGGCTGTGCTGAGCTGGACAGTTCCTCCCAGAGCACGGAGTGCAGCAGGGGTTGATGTTCAGTGAGTATTCCTGGGAGTTGTCCACTCACAGCTGGACTAGCCTTGACCTTTATTTCAGGTTTTTTAAAAAACAAAACCTAAACCCACTATGAAATGCTTGTAATTTTGAATATGTCAACACCCACTGGAGGGTGGGGAGGCCCTGGCACAGGTGCCCACAGAAGCTGTGGCTGCCCCTGGATCCCTGGCGGAGTCCCAGGCCAGGTTGACAGTGGAAGGTGTCCCTGCCCATGGCAGGGGTGGCACTGGATGGGGTGTAAGGTCCCTCCCAACCATTCCATGGTTCTCCACCACCTCCTGTCACATCCTCACCAACACCCTTTTCTTTGAGCACAGGCCATTTTTCCCCTGTTGCTCTTGTCTCTGGTTTTAAGCTGTGCCATGGGCACTGCGATGTGCCAGGATGTGCAGGGGGCAGTGAACCTGCTGCAGCCTCGAGGCACTGGGACACAAAACTGCAGCCCCAAAACATGAGCTGTGCCTGGCTGAGGAGCACAGCAAGAGCTTCAATTGTGATCCTGGAGCCGTGTGGATCCAGGCTTTGGGAGAGGGCTAAAGCTGCTGGTTGTTAATCACTGTGGTTAGAAGGGATTCACCAGAGAATGCTGTGTTCAATAGACACAGAGAGGACCAGGCTTTGCTATTCTGATCAGATCCATGTTAACAGTTACTTGGAGATCTGTTCCAGGGATATAAATAGGCTTTAGCAGGTAAAGCACTACCTTGGAGTTGTAAATAAAGATGTCAAATGATAGTCCACAACAAAACTGCAGATACTGGGTGGAGGATGATGGCTTTTGCTGTGTTCATGGCTATCTTATATCTAATCCACCATAAAAGTGCTGTATTTTATAGCCATGGTTGTATTGAAGTGAGGGATGTTACATCCCCAGCCTCCAGCATTCCCTCTGAACATCCCCTATTCCCAGCAACTGCAGAGCCCAGTGAGGTTTTCATTTAAGGTCCATATGGAAAGCATGTGGAAAAATATCTCCTTGACCTGTCATTAATTAATGGCACCTTATGAAACCTTCTGTTTGTTTGTCTTTGCTGAGATGTTCTTGCCTTCCCTTGAAATTCAACTCCCTGGCCTGGGCAAGCTGATACTGTTGTTTAGTTCTGGGGAAGTGAAAAAGATCCCTCTGCTGTGGTGGGGTGACCCTGGCTGGGCACCTGGGCACCCCCAAGCCGCTAGGTCACTGCCCTGCTCAGCTGCCCAGGGGACAGGGGACACAGGGAAAGGCTCTGCATGGGATAAGGGCAGGGAGAGATCCCTCACCATCTGCTGTCATGGGCAAACCCTCTCAGCTGGGGAAATTAGTGTCATTCATTACCCATCAATCAGAGCAGGAAACTGAGAAATAAACCCAAACCTTCAAATACCTTCTCCACGCCCCTCCCTTCTTCCCAGGCTCAGCTTCACTCTGGATTTTCTTCTCTCCCTCCTCCCCCTCAGCAGCTCAGGGGATGGGGATGGGGCTGTGGTCAGTCCATCACACATTGTCTCTGCTGCTCCTTCCTCCACAGGGTTGGACTCCTCACCCTCTGTCCCTGCTCCAGCCTGGGGTCCCTCCCAGGGGAGAGTTCTCCAGGAACTGCCCCAGGGTCAGTCCTTCCATGGGGTCAGTCCTTCCATGGGGTCAGTCCTTCAGGAACTGCCCCAGCCTGGGTCCCCCATGGGGTCACAAGTCCTTCCAGCAAAGCTGTGCCCGTGTGGCTCCTCTCTCTGTGGATCCACAGGTCCTGCCAGGACCCTGCTCCAGCACAGGCTTCCCATGGGATCACAGCTCTCCCACACATCTCCTGCTCTGGCCTGGGCTCCTCCAGGGGCTGCCCGGGCTCAGCTGCCTCTCCATGGACTACACCCTGGAATCTTGGGGGAATCTCAGCTCCGGTGCCTGGAGCAGTTCCAGCCCCTTCTTCTGCCCTGACCTTGGTTTCTGCAGAGCTCATTCTCTCGGACGTTCTCACTCCTCCCTTGACCAGCTGCAGTGGGGCAGGTTTGGGATTTTTTTCCCCCATTCTTACCTCGGTTACCCCAGAGGTGCTACTGCAGTCTGTGCTGGGCTCAGCCTTGGCCAGCAGTGGGTGTGTCCTGGAGCCAGCTGGAATTGACTCCATCAGACACTTTCAGCAGCTTCTCACAGAATCCATCCCTGTACCCCTCCTCCATCGCCCCATCAAACCCAAAACACTGCAGAGGGTTAAACTTCAGACTGGGGAATAAGCCGCAGCAGCAGCAGCAGCAGCAGAGATCCCTTAGAAGGCTCTTGCTTCTCTGAAAGTGCCCTTGATGATGCAGATTGAAGGTAGATCAGTATGGAAAACATGACCTAGATGTTCTTTCTAAGCAGAATACTTATATATACACACATAAATATATATATATATATATATATATATATAATCATCTTGCAAGCACTGGCAGCTCTTTAAAGGAGCAGCAAAAGCTCTTTTTTTTCTGAAATACCACATCAACAGCCTTGGCACAGTCCCCAGTGATTAAAGCTACACCTATAAGAAAAGCTGGAAGCTCTGCCAGTAAACCTTCTTCCTGCTAATGCTGCTGAAAGACCCTTCATTATCCCACCCAAGGCAGAGTTGAAAAACAGATCCTTTCCAGCATCCCAGCATCCAAAAAAGGAGATTCAGGCAGCAGCAGCAGAATCAAATGCACAGAAATATTTTACCCTTTCTGCAGCGGTTTGCAGATACCCTTAAGACCCCTGTACCATGTACAGAGACTCTCTGCTTCCCAGGAGTGGCCATTTGATTGCTTATTGAAAATTTTTCCAGAAAGCTCTTTTGCATTAGGAGTGTGTTTTAACATAAGATCTAGTTGCTGGTTATAATTGATACATTATGGCCATGAATAGCTTAAATATAATTAGTTACTATGAGGTAGAGAATTGTCATTTTTATAAGGAGAACTATCAAGTTACTATTGTAGGATTTGAATAACCATTTATTAAACACTAACATAGTTTAAATTAACCCTTTTTGGGTCATTGCATGTATGTGTCAAAATTTATTTTGTTCCCTGGTAAGCTTGTAGTCCAAATTAATGTTGAGACCTTGTAGTTGTTGATCATAAATGATCTCCTAAGCCAAGATGGAACTGAATAAACAGCAAGGCAACTCAAAGGTTTGTACTAATCACTGATGTGTAGCACTGATGTGTAGCACAGGGAGCTACTGCAGTGAAATTTAACATATGGGGCTTAAATGGGTTTGAGTCAGAGGTAGGTATTGCCCTGGCCATTTGCACAAGGATTGGTCACAGGCTCTAAGACTCCTTCAGGTTCCTGGTGTATTACTGAGATTCTCCACACTAAAGAAATAAAATGTAAGGCATAAATGTGAGAATTAAATCCAGTAAATGATCTTTTATTCACTGAATTGCTCCCTCTGAGTAACTTGCCCCCATCCTGGTCAAAAGCTTTATCCCAAAACCCAGTTCTGGGGATCCCAGTTGCTCCAGCACCCATTTTGTCTAAATGAGCAACATCATTGACTTCACCAGGGCTGTCCATGGCACTGCCCAGGCTCCCCAGGGAATGGGCACAGCCCTGAGGCTGCCAGGGCTCCAGGAACATTTGGACAATGCTCCCAGGGGTGCACAGGATGGGGCTGTTGGGGTGTCAAGTTGGACTCAATGATCCTTTGGGTCCCTTCCGACTCAGAATATTCTGACTCCTCTGAAAGCTGTAACTGGGAGGCTTAAGGGCTGAAGTCCTTAATTTCAATTACCTGGAGAGGTGCTCCAGTCAGACTGCAAACTAATTGGTATGTGGCACCTGTGTGGCTGCTAATGCCGAGCACTGAGAGCTCTGTGCTGCTGCACTCCTGAGCCTATTGACTTTAACCTATTGAGTGGCTCCTTGTGATCCCAGCCCCGATCCTCCTTCAGCCACACTGCACCACCACAGGCAGCTTAGTGCTAAACTGGGCTAAGAGCTTTGGCTTTGTTTGTTCTTTTTAAATTTATATCCATATATATATAACTTGAAAGTGACCTACGCAGTTTTTACTTGATTCAATTTAGGTGCAGGCAGAAAAAATTCCATCTGTGGAATTTTTCTGTGTGAGATGACAAATGCTCCATTGGAAAGGAGGCTGGTTCCTCCAAAAAGGGACAGTCAGGTTAGTGTGAGTGCTCAGAGCTGTGCCACATTCACCTCGCTCTCCAGAGGGCTTTTCCTGGTGGCATTTGCCTTTTCCGTGTCTAGCAGAGGATGCACAGCATCAGAGGTGGAGATGCCCAAAACTGTGCCAAAGAATTCTTGGTGCTATCCTTTCTGAGCACCAGAGCACTGAATACTGAACACGTAAAACAGACACCCTCTATTATCTGTCCTGTGCTGTGTGCTGTGATTTACCCTGGAGGAGCTGTGAACAGCATTTCCAAACCCTGTTACTTTTCAGGGGATTTCTGGAAATGGGGGAGTGTTTCCCAGGGAGAGAAAAGCAGTTTGGAAAGCTGCTGGTGGGATGTGTCCAGCTTCTCAGACCCAGAGGTTTTGTTCCTGTTTGTTTCCTATCACCTCTGTGAGTCATAATAACCAACCTTCCTTCCTTCCTTCCTTCCTTCCTTCCTTCCTTCCTTCCTTCCTTCCTTCCTTCCTTCCTTCCTTCCTTCCTTCCTTCCTTCCTTCCTTCCTTCCTTCCTTCCTTCCTTCCTTCCTTCCTTCCTTCCTTCCTTCCTTCCTTCCTTCCTTCCTTCCTTCCTTCCTTCCTTCCTTCTCTTTCTCTCTCTCTTCTTTCTTTCTTTCTCTTTCTTTCTCTCTCTTTCTTTCTTCCTTCCTCCCTTCTTTCCTCCCTTTCTTCCATTTCTTTCTTTCCAGAACTGTCTCATTTGTACCTCAAGAACTTCCTGTAGGAAATTTTGAGACTGCTGGTGGCAGCCCCATGGAATGAGTCAGCTCCACGCTGCTTTCAGTCTGGTGAATGGAAGGATTCTGGAGGCATAATTTCCTTATTACTGAAGCCTGGCTTTGACAAAATTATAGAATTCACTGCTTTCTTGTAGATATGTTTGTCTAATTGAGAGAAAGAAAACACCAAAGCCTCATGTGAATCATAAAATCACAGAATCATTAAGATTGGAAAAAAACCTCCAGGATTATTGAGTTCAACCTGTGCCAAATCCTCACCTGCCACATCCAGTCCCTCCTTGGGCACCTGCAGGGATGGGCACTCCAAACCTCCCTGGGCAGCCCTACCAAGGCCTGAGCACCCTTTCCATGGGGAAATTCCTGCTGCTGTCCAACCTGAGCCTGCCCTGGCCCAGCCTGAGGCCGTTCCCTCTCCTCCTGTCCCTGTTCCCTGCGAGCACAGCCTGACCCCCCCGGCTGTCCCCTCCTGTCAGGAGTTGTGCAGAGCCACAAGGTCCCCCTGAGCCTCCTTTTCTCCAGGCTGAGCCCTTTCCCAGCTCCCTCAGCTGCTCCTGGGGCTCCAGACCCTTCCCAGCTCCATTCCCTTTTCTCAGGCCTGAATATGTGCAAGTAGAAGCACCAGTGTGCTGTTCAGTTGTTGTGTGCCCCAGCTTTTGCCAAAGCAGGAACACAGGAACACTAATATTCTGATCAATTATTCTGATACCTTCCTTCCTTAAGAGGCTCTGAGATGAGTATATCTTTTAAGGAAAAAAAAAATAAGTCATGCATCCAGTAGGTTATTTTCCAGAGAAATACCAAAAATACATTTCTGCTGAAAATTAGCCTTTCTGCAGTAATTTCTCTGTATAAAATGCAAATCCAGTGTGCAGGCCCCAGATCAACCCACACTGGAATGGCATCAGTGCCAGTGCACAGTCGTGGCTGTGCTGCTGGGGTACTTCAGCCATTTCTAGCTCCAGCACTCTGCCACAAGCCTGAAACTCCTCACCTTAGTCCTGCTTGTGGTTTCCCTTTCTTTGAGGCTTTGAAGAGCTCAAAGATCTCCTCTCTCAAAGTACTTGACAAAAGTATCTCTGCTCTGTGAGAAGGTAACTCCCGCACTCCTCGTCTGAAGCATTTTTCCATCTACCTGATCTTTTCATGTCTTTTTCCCAGAAAATTCACCTTTTTCCTGCTTTTTGTTTCATGACCTGCATCCTACTCCTTTATGGCCTACTCAGCCCTGGAGGCACCTCTGGAGTGCTGTGTCCAGCTCTGGATCCTCAACCCAGCAGGACAGGAGCTCCTGGAGCGGGGCCAGCACAGGCTGTGAGGATGAGGAGGGCCTGGAGCATCTCCGTGCCCAGGAAGGGCTGAGGGGGCTGGGGCTGCTCAGCCTCCAGAGGAGCCCCAGCTGAGAGGGGCCCTCAGCCCTGTCTGTCCCTGGCTGCTCAGAGGGCTCAGAGCAGGGCCAGGCTCTGCTCCCTGGGCTCAGCAGTGGCTCCAGAGGAACGGGCAGGGACTGAGCCCAGGGAGTTCCCCTGGACAGGAGGCAGAACTTCTTCCCTGGGCAGGGACTGAGCCCTGAGCAGAGCCCAGAGAGGGCTGGAGTCTCCCTGAGCGGGGATATTGCAGAGCCCTCTGCACACACTGCTGTGCCCTGGGCTCTGGGATGGCCCTGCCTGAGCAGGGAGGTGGCACCAGTGACCCTCTGGGGTCCCTTCCAGCCTGACCCAGCCTGGCATTCTGCGATCCACTGGCAAGACAAAAAGCAAGACCAGGTAATTCCAGAGACCAGGGAGAGAAGCAAGGAATGAAACATGTTTAGGCTTTGGCTTTCCATGTGGCAATCTCAAGCTCTGTTTCCCCATTGCATTCCCCAAGTATTTCCTCCCTGTCCCACCATCCCTGCTCATCCTGGCCATCCCTGGCCATCCCAGAGCCCTTCGGAACTAACCAGGGCATTCAGGATTAATGGCTGAGCTTTAGTGTTTCCATCCACAAATGGATATTGCTCATCTGGAGGTTATGGTCAGAACTGATGTCTCTAAAGCTCCTTAAAGATATGATGCCATAAAAAATTGTAAAGGCTATTGATGGTTTATTATTTTTTATCTGTAATATTTACTGCCTTTCACTTTCTTCTTGCATAACATAGCAAATGTTGTTCTGCTTCCTGAAGATGTGTGGTAAATCAATTGATCCACTGTTTTTTTCAAGTATCCTTACTTAATGTTAGCTTTCATGCACACGTTTTGGAATCTATGTAAAATATGCCTTAAATAGCTGAATAAAATAAATGCCAGGGCTCTTACAGCTTTTTCCACCTGCTTTCAATGCAGAGCTGCCAAACAATTTCAGTGGTTTATAGCCTGTTGCGCAAAATCAAATTCTGTGTTACTTTTGGTTTAAGGGCTAATAGCTTTTTGAAATATATTAGTGTTTTCTGGTGACAGATCCAAGATTAGCTGTTTATCCATTGTTGCAAGAGGTATTCTATAATCCTGTGGCACAGTCAACTTTATGAGGAATTTTACAACCTTTCACGAGTGCATTGTGTTTTAAAATGCTAAAAAAGCAGTTAAGGAGAGAGGAAAACAAAGCACTGCAGTGTGTCCCTCTGATGTTCCGTTGGCCCTTGGAGTGCAGCGCTGGGGAGTGAGGAGGGATGACTGCAGGAATGACTGCAGGGATGACTGCAGGAGGAATCACTTTGCCCACACAGACTGAGGAGCCAGCCAGCCAAAGTTTTTAAGTGCTGCAGAAGTGCTTGACTGGAGGAGGATTTGCCTTAAGACAATGAACAGCCAGAGTGGGGGGACTCTTCCCTGAGCCCAAGTCACTGCCAGACCTTGAGCGTGTCCTTGGGAGCAGCAGAACTGCAAAATGACATCCACTGATTGAGGGCAATCAATCCTGATTTTTTCATGTGATGAGATCAAAACCACAGAGGGCATCAGATTGAGGAGGGTGATTCTGTCCCTGTGCCCCTGTGCTCAGGTGAGCCCCACCTGCAGAGCTGCCCCAGCCCTGGGCCCAGCACAGGGAGTACCTGGAGCTGCTGGAGGAGTCCAGAGGAGGCTCCAGGATGAGCAGAGGGATGGAGCAGCTCTGCTGGGAGGAAAGGCTGCGAGAGCTGGGATTGTTCAGCTGGAGAGGAGAAGCTTTGGGGTGACCTCACTGTGGCCTTGCTGTGCCTGAAGGAGCTGACAGGAGAGATGGGGAGAGACTTTACAAGGGCCTGGAGTGTCAAGACAGGAGAATGGCTTCCCACTGCCAGAGGGCAGGGTTAGATGGGATATTGGGGAGAAATTGTTCCCTGTGAGGGCCGTGAGGCCCTGGCAGAGGTTTCCCCATCCCTGGCAGTGTCCAAGGCCAGGCTGGCAAGGGCTTGGAGCAGCCTGGGACAGTGGAAGGTGTCCCCATGGCAGGGGTGGAATGGGATGGGCTTTAAGTTCTCTTCCACCCCCACCCATTCTGGGATTCTCTTTTATGTTTCTGGGATTTGAGGCTGTGCACAAGCAGGACTTCGGGAGTGCATTCATTGCTCCCAGGTGGTTCTTGCAGGGCAAGGCAAAGGCAGAGTACTTCTGGGGCAGGCAGAGCACTTCTGGGGCAGGACACCCCTGCTTTTTATATCTTGCGGATACATCTTGTATGAATCTCTCCATAATGCTTTATTCTCCATTTGTGTGGAGAAAAAGGGAAACACTCAAGTGCTGCGATGAGACAGAGCGGAGGAGGGAGAATTGGATGGGCTCAGCACAGCTTTTTTTGTTTAAAAACTCCTCTGTGAGACCTTCAGCCCTAGATGCAAATGTATATTCCTTCAGGAGAAGTATTTCAGAGGCAGGGTCTAGCACATCATTTTCTCTCCCTGCCTCCTTAAAGATGTCATATCCTTCACCCACAACAAATGCTATTGTTGGAAAGAAAATGGAAAATCTTTCTGGCCATTCTTCGGAAATGAAAGCAGCAATCTTCAAAGCTAAGAACAATCCCTTCAGGGTAGCTGAGTAACTACTCAGATGATACAAAAACAGCCAATTTGTACTTGTGAGGTATGGAGACTCAGCTGTTCGATCAGGCTGCAGATGTTTGTACCTGGCAGTGGCTGGAGTTGTCTGTCACTGGGACAATGGGCTCGGTCACTGACTGGTGCTTGAAGCCTGTTTTTGTAGCGGGGGAGAGATCACAGCCTGTTTTGGGCACCAGTTTTCATTGGATGGAGGAAGTGACAGGTTTGACTGGGCCTTGGGATCTGCTTTCCTTTGCAGCTCCACCATCCAGTGCCTGGTGGGAGTGGAGCAGGCTCAGCCTCCCCTGGTTTGTCCTCCCAGCCAAAACTCTTTGTTTTGTCATTAAACAATAAAGAGGAGCAGACAGAGTTCTGCTGTGAATGACTCCCCAGCTGGGAATATCTGCAGTATAAAAGGAGACTCCTGCCTGAAAAGAGCTTCTTTTGGGAGCCTCCACAGTGGGATTGGCAATTTTGCAGACCCCACCTCCCAAACAAACCACCCCCACTGTGGTGGGGACTGTTTCAGCACTGGGGCTGAGCTGAGGAGTTCAGTGTGTTCAGCCATTCTGAAATTGCAGCCCCCAGCTGAGTGTCTGAATATTTGACCTATGTGCAGTCGGACAAGACGATCAGAGGGATGGAGGGTTGGAGCTCCTCTGTGAGGAAAGGCTGAGAGAGTTGGGATTGTTCAGCCTGGAGAAGAGAAGGCTCCAAGGTGACCCAGTTGTGGCCTTCCAGTGCATCAAGAAGCTGACAGGAAAGGTGGACAGAGAGGATTTACAAGGCCCTGGCACAGGTGCCCAGAGAAGCTGTGGCTGCCCCTGGATCCCTGGCAGTGCCCAAGGCCAAGCTGGACAGGGCTTGGAGCAGCCTGGGACAGTGGGAGGTGTCCCTGCCATGGTGAGGGTGGCACTGGATGGGGTTTAAAGTCTTCTCCAATCCAAGCCACACTATGATTCTATGGCTACCCTGAAAACTCAGCTCTGGGCTTTTTACCTGGAGACACCCAAGGAATCAACAGCAAATCTGAAATAAAATCCAGTTTGGGTTTGTTTTTCCCACTCTGCCTTTCATTGAACTCCACAAGGATACACAACACCTGTGAAGTATTGCTGAGACAGGCACTCAGTGTGTTTTGGGAACTGGGAAAACAGTTCTTATACAGATTCCCAAAATAAAACAAAAGGCTGCCGAGAGGGAAGTTCAGTTGTTTAACTCCAAGTATAAACACATATATGTCTGTTTCTTGACCTACTTGATTTTCTAAACATTAAGAACTGCTTTGAATTAGTGCTTTTGCCGGGATGCAGACCTCTTCAAATTTTCATGAGAAGCATCTTCTAAATTCTGTAGCAAGAATTTATTGATGTCAATCAATGATGTTTAATCAGTGTGATGCAGTTCACACTGGCATTTGTCAAGTAGTTATTGCCATCTGTGGTTCCTCTTTATTGGGAGGTTTAATTTTTTGGGTTGAACCAGGGTATTATTTGCAGATGGTGAGCCCACCATCCGTAACCACAGCAGGATAAACACTGCCCTGGCATGGCTGGGGTGCAGTTTAAACACAGTGCAAGAGACATCTGAGTACTCCAAGAGAAGAATTACATGAAAAGGCATAAAGAGGCAAATATTTGTGCACAGTGGCTGGTAAAACTCATGGGATTTTTTAAAATTTGCTTTCTTTAATACAAAACTTTGTATTTTGAGATCAACACACAGAGGGTTCTCATAGATAAGGAATAAAAGCAAGGTGTCAGTTTGCCATTGATATCTCTGGCTGCACCATGGCCAAGTCTGGGATTTGTAGCTTCAGTGCAGTCTCCATGACTTTGGACTCTCATCCTGCCTGGTGGTGCTCTGGGGAGGAGCAGGAGCATGGGCGGAGCCATGGAGGGTTCAGAAAAGGCTTTGAGCCTTGACCCTAAGCTGAGTACTTTGTGTAAGACATGCGAAAATAAATTCCCCTCAAGCATGAGCTGTAACATCTAGGAAGTCCTGAGAGCCAGGCTCAGTTAGCAGTCAGGAGGGGATTCTCCATCTCTGGGATCGCCTCTGCTGTGGGAGAGGCCAGATTGCCACAGGAAGCAAGCCCCAGCTTTTACAGAGACAGCTGAGCCCTGAGAGGGCTCTTCCATCCAAGCACACTGACTTCTGCTCTTTGTCTTGATCTTCTGCTCTTCATCTTGGCTGCAGTGTCAGGTCTGCACTTCTGACAGTCATGGGAGAGGCAGTCCTGATGTTAATATAAACAGGGATATGGTGCAGATTGATTTTGTGATCTTTCAGCATTTCCCTGCTCCCCACTACCATGCACGTATGGCAGTGCTGGTGAAGGGGACATCAGCTGAGTGTGTCAGCCTGGGACTGAAGGGTTTGGTGACAAACTGACCTTGGTTTGGTCCTGGCCAGGTCATTTGAGTCATCTCTTGGTTTCCTTGGGAATTTAAATCCAGGGAATGGCTTCCCAGTGCCAGAGGGCAGGGACAGATGGGATATTGGGAAGGAATTCCTCCCTGTGAAGGTGGGGAGGCCCTGGCACAGATGCCCAGAGAAGCTGTGGCTGCCCCTGGATCCCTGGCAGTGTCCAAGGCCAGGCTGGACAGGGCTTGGAGCAGCCTGGGACAGTGGAAGATGTCCCTGCCATGGCAGGGGTGGCATGGGATGAGCTTTAATGTCCCTGCCAACCCAAACCATTCTGGGATTCTGTGATCTTTTCAAAGGTCTTCAGGCATCTTTTTGTTTCCAGGTGTAATGTGAAGGAACAATGGTATTCCCTGGCTCTATCAGACGATGATTAGGTGCTGAAACAACTTAGGCCATAAAAGTATCTTCTGTAATAAAAAAGAAATAAGTGAGAATTTATTTTCTAGACACACAGAAAGTCAATATTTAAAATGGATTTTCTGATTTTTCCATGATTTATCAAAATTCCAATGAACTTGCTCCTCTTGCTCTTTTCCCTTCCCCCATTTTTCAAGAAAGAAGCTGAAGCTCTTCAAATCAGCTCTAATAATAAAATGATTTAAGAATTAGGTTGTGGTCATCAAGCTGAATATTGAAGTTCAAAGCAACAAACTGAATAGTAGTTGAGCTTTAAGCTATGATTTTGCTTTTACTGAGTAAGTTCCTTAATTTCTGAAGCCAGTCAAGAGCTGAAGCCATTCTAGAAGCTTTATAAATGCTGATCCTGAAAGATACTTATTGATAACCATAGCAAAGATCTTTTTAATATCCTTGAGGGAACCATAAAGCAATCTCATAAGCTAAAAGTACAATAAGTTGCTTGTTTTTTCACAGTTTTTCCCTGATGTATCAGTGATGAGCTGTCCATGCTCACAGGCTGAACTTAAAAATTCATGAAATATGAATAGAGTTATTGTAATGTGGAACTAAATATGTTCCCAACTTTGAAGATAACACTGAGGAAAGTTACTTTTATGCATTGGCTGTTCCCATAGTGGAGGAAAACGTTAAGGCTGGAGATAAAGGGTTCACTCCTTGATGTTAAATATGTGCCTGAAGTACTGTCAGAAATGGCTCAGAGAGAGCAGAGTGAGCCATCAACTTTGTAATGTTGGCTTCTGAAAATAATAAAAAAATCTTCCTATAGGGTTTTACTCATTTCACCAGCCTGGGCCTCACAGTGATGTTGGTGACCCTTGCAGGGAGCAAATTCCTGCATGGACAAAACTCCAGGGGGAAAAACAAAGAGTTCATAGGCAACAGGGAGTCTTAAATTCACCCACCTGATGGATGTGGGGCTTTCTCAGAGGTGTTTTGGGTGGCAAAGCAACAAAATTAAGGCTGAAGGATGAGGAATTCTTGAGAGCCTGAGAGGAAACAGGGAAGATGCAACTCCTGAGCACCACCTGAAGCCTGAAAACAAAGAAATAACCCATTGCACTCACAGCACTCCAGCCAGAACGCTCAGATTTTGAGGAAATAAACTGGCTTTAAACTGAACCTTTTCTGCAGATTTTTGTTTGGTTTTGTTTGTTCTTTTCTTTTGCAGATCATTGTTTTCCTACAGGGATTTGGTCACAGAAAGGCTCATTTATGCAGTTCGAGGAAATTTAGCCAAAAGACCCAAACATTTTATTTTCTCGTGCTGGGTGCAGGCCCTGGGATCATCTGGGAGAGGACTGGACTGGTGCTGAGGGAAGGCACCTTTGCCCCGGAGAACACCCAGCACCGGCAGAAGCTCCAGTGAGTAACAGAAACTATTTTTTCCTGCCTGTTTTACATCTCCCAGATTGTGAAGACAGTCTGCCCCAGATCTGTCATGGTATCATGCTACCATCACACACTTCTGAAGCGATCGGGGGGTGATAACTTCGGCAAATCAAGTTATTTTTGTATTTTTAATTCTTCTTGTAACTGGCAGCTCGTGTTGGCTGTATTTTAAGGAGCAAAGATTTCAGCTAAAGCATTACTATGTCATTAACCAATCCATTGAATATTCATGATTTAGTGGATTTTTTCCCCCACAGAAGGAGAGAAGTAATTATTTTGGCTAGCACTTGAAAAGTGTGTGTGTGCTGTTCACAGAACTCCACTGGAATGGGCAAAAATAGAATTTTTCTATTAGACATGCAAACTGATCTCCTCTGCCTGGTATTGAGAAATATCCTTTAGTTCTTCTTCTCTATTTAGTAACAATGTTTCAAGCTTTTTTTTTTTTCTTGGTAGGAATGTAATGAAAATGTAAAAAAAAAAAAAAAAAAGATAAAAAATAGAAAGAAAAACCCTCCAAACTCTCCAGAGGAGGCTGAGCTATGCCTTGGTCAAACTCTGATTTAGAGAGTGGGGTCTTGACAAACCTTTTCAGGCTACCATTTTGTATTTGCTGTTGAAATTTAGTTCAGTGTCCCAGGGGTGCATATCCCAAAGGAAATATGGGTGGGGAAGATGCTCTCAGGACTTGGAATACCACAAAACATAACTTTCCCTGATCTCCTACAGCCATGTCCTGTTGGTGTCCATCTTCAGGGCAGGATGGCGTGAAACAGCCTCAAGTTGTGACAGGGGGGGATTCAATTAGATGTCAGGAAAATTTCTTCACTGAAAGGATGGTCAGGGCCTGGCACAGCTGTCCAGGGCAGGGGTGGAGTCACCATTCGTGGAAGTGTTCAAAAAGTGTGTGGATGTGGCACTTAGGGACACGGTTTGGTACTGAACGTGGCGGTGGTGCTGGGTTGATGTTTGGACTCTATGATCTTGGAGGTCTTTTCCAACCTTGGTGGTTCTTTGATCCTTATTGTTGTTTATCTCAAGTATTCTGCTCTCCCTTGTTGCTTAGGGCAGGTACAGAGGGATCTGTTAGTGGATAATTCTGCAGTTCTGGTGACACAGGTGGCACTTGGCAGTCCCAGAGAGCTGAGCCTCACTCAGAACATGCTGGGGGCGTTTCCAAGGACGCTCTGAAGGGAGTGTAATGCTTGCTGTGAATACTTTGGGCTTTGCTTTGTCCTCGGGTCAGAAGGGATTGGAGTACAACTGAACAAAACTGAAATAACTTCTCCCACATAAAAGAAATGAAGGGAAGATCATTGCTGCTGCTGGGAGTAGCAGGGCAGAGGGGGCCTGTGGCACTGCGAGCCAGTTCAGGTGAGGGGATCAGTTTTCCCTCAGGCTGGTTCCCTTAGGAGCTCTGCAAAGGGAAGCACTGCCCAGCTGCCCCGGGACCAGCAGCAGGGCCAGCTCTCCTGGAGGCAGAGGTGGCTGGGGACAGTCCCAGGTGATGGGATCGTTGTCAGTCAGCACAGCTTCAAAGCCTGCTGTTTGCCTCTCCCCTGAATAAAAGAACAGCAGCAGCAGCAACACATACCTGGGGAGGTTTCTCAAGTGAATCCTCCCAGACAGGGCAGAGGGGCTGTTGGTACATGTGTGTTCTGAATTTTTAGCTCTCGTGTTTTTTCCCCCAGA
The DNA here is from genome assembly GCA_036630365.1 of Acanthiza pusilla. Classification (NCBI taxonomy): domain Eukaryota; kingdom Metazoa; phylum Chordata; class Aves; order Passeriformes; family Acanthizidae; genus Acanthiza; species Acanthiza pusilla. Next base: position 1,667,597 of record JAXCHO010000048.1, on the reverse strand, counting down.
GATTTTTTCCTCGCATTTTTTTGGACATCTTTATTTTCTCCTGCCGTGCTGTCCTCCCCGGGGACCACACGCACTCGTGGTGCCAGGTGCCCTGTGGCCATCTGTCACCCTGAGGGGAGTTGTGGCTTTCTCCCTCACTGCTGCTTTTTTTGGGACTTAATTCTACTCCTTTTTTGGGGGAAGTGGTAGCAAAAATGCTTGCCTTGTCCTTCAGCAAGGAGCTGCTTCAAATTCTTGCGTTCTCTTTTTTTAGATTCTAAAATTACTATTTTTTTTTTTGTATTGGGATCATCTGTAACAGCCATGTGCCAAACGTCTTCAAACCCTGCTTCTTCCAAACTGGTTTGTAATTAAAATAGATCTCGCTGTTTCTGTGTAATGCACCAATCTGACTTCAGTGGGAGCAGTGGGTAATGAAGGACAACGGGAATGGGTCTTTATCCTAGGCTGCTTCAGAATAAGCAGCAGGTACTTTTCTGGTTGCGCAAATATTTCTGCTCCTGACAGTTGAGGCCACGTGGTTTCCCTTATTGGTAAACTACTCCGCCAAGTTTGGGTGGTGTTTGTTTATTTGTTTAATAAAAAGTGCTTTATTTATAGAGAAGAAAAATCTCAGTTGCCAGCTCTGGAAACAAACCTTCTGTTTATCATGTGCCAAAACACCCCTATAGAACCCCCAAACCAGCTTCCCCTCAGTGCCTGCCAAAAGCTGATTTTCCACAATTTGGGAAGTATTTCTAGCTCTGTCACGCAAATCATTCACATTTTCACCCTCTTAGCAGAATAAGGAACCCGACTGTGGATGATGGACTGACCACAGTATTTTAGGGTCTGACTGAGTTGTGTGCCTGTCTTCTCCAGGTTGGTAGGAAGTTCCTGGGTCTGAAGTCATAAAAGACTTCATGTGCAGCTAGGACTAAATTAAAACTCCAAATTCTCCAAAGCAATTTTAGGTTTGTTTCCATGGCATTGATTTTTTTTGTTTCCCCCTTTTTTTTTAAATTATGGCTTGAAGGTGAGAGGGGTTATTCTTACCTTTTGAAAACCTGCCTTGTAGGATACAATGGCTCAAGGCTGTTTCAATTTCTAATCCCTGTTGGTGTCATCTTTCTGAAAAGCAGGGTTAATTGTGGCACATGGATAAAGCTCAGAAAAGTGAGGTTACTGGGGTTGTTCGGTAGTGGCTGTGCTCTCAAGAGAATATTGAACATTCTGGCGTTAAAACGTTGGATGTGAGGTGTAGTTTATGATGTTTATCACTTTACCTCATGTCAGGGTTTGAGGCACAGACGGTTCTTATTAACGACAGCGGTGACAGCTCTGAAGTCATTCCCGTGCTCCAGCACGGAGGGTTTGGGGAGCCTGGGGAAGCAAGGGGCTTCCTTTGTCATTCCGTGCCAGGGTAGGGAAAGCCAGGGATCCGATGGGAGGACAAGGCTTCCATCCGATAGAGCGGGGAGCAGAGCTCAGGAGAGGATCACGTACCGGCCCGGGGGCTCAAACTTTCTGTGACACCGAGCAGCCCGAGCGCGTTACCGCGACCGACCCCATGTGAGCGCCGCGCTCCTCATCCCGGCACGGCCCCGGCATCCAGCAGTGCGCACCCCGCACCCCGCACGGCCCCGGCATCCAGCACCCCGCACCCCGCATGGCCCCGGCATCCAGCACCCCGCACCCCGCACGGCCCCGGCATCCAGCACCCCGCACCCCGCATGGCCCCGGCATCCAGCACCCCGCACCCCGCACCCTGCACGGCCCCGGCATCCAGCAGTGCGCACCCCGCACCCCGCACGGCCCCGGCATCCAGCACCCCGCACCCCGCATGGCCCCGGCATCCAGCACCCCGCACCCCGCATGGCCCCGGCATCCAGCACCCCGCACCCCGCACCCCGCATGGCCCCGGCATCCAGCAGTGCGCACCCCGCATCCCCTCACGGCCCCGGGCCGCTGCGCTCCGCATCTCCTCACGGCACCCCGCGCTCCTCATCCCCTCACGGCACTCCGCACCCCGCATCCCCTCACGGCCCCGGACCCTCGCGCTGCGCATCCCCTCACGGCCCCGGCTCCCCGTTGCGAAGGGCCGGGGGCGATGCCCGGCCGCGCTGCCCGCTTGGCCCCGCCGCGGCCCTCGGGCCTCCGCGCCGGGCTGTGGCGGCGGCCGGGCCGCTCTCCGCAGGCGCGGGCGCTGCGCGGGGGCTCTGCCGCAGCCGCCGGCCCTGCGCGGCCCCTGCGCGGGGCGGGGGCTCGGCCGCCGCCGCTCCGCCGCCCCCTCCCCGGCGCCGTGAGGGGCGGGCGCCCCGCGCCCCCCGCCCGCTCCCGCTCCGCCCGTGCGCAGGGGGCCCGGCCCGGCCCGCGCCGCGCAGCAGCGGCCCCGCGCCCCCCCGCGGGCCGGCGGAGGCGGGAGCGAGGCGGGCGGGGGCCGGCCGCTGATGCCGCCGCTGCTGCCGCCGCTGCTGCCGCAGGGCTCCTCGGCCCCGCGGCCGCCCCGCAGCCCCGGCGCGGCCGCCCCGCGCGGGGCATGAAGTTGCGGCGGCGGCGGCAGCGCGGCGGGCGGAGCGGGGCGGGCGGCCCCGGCCGCGCCTCCTCTGCGGGGCCATAGTCCGGGGCGGGCTCGCCGCGCCTGGGCTCGCGGTGCCGCTGCTCGCCAGCCCTCCCGTTCCACTCGCCAGCCCTCCCGCTCCGCTCGCCGCCGCGGCTCGTGCGGCCAGCCCGGTGCGGTCGGGGTGCGCTCCCCGCGATGTGCGCGCAGCGGCGGGCGGCCGCCGGCCCGCTCCCATAGCCCTGCCGGCAGCGCGGCGGCTGGCGGGGCCCCTCGGGAAGTTTGATGGCTTCTTTGAGGAGAGTCAAAGTGCTGCTGGTGTTGAACCTGATTGCCGTGGCTGGCTTCGTCCTCTTCCTGGCCAAGTGTAGACCCATCACGACCAAGAGCGGCGATTCCTTCCATGACATCCATCCCAGGGCAGAAGTGGTCAACTTGACAGCCCACGGCGTCAGCTCCATCCAGGATGCAGTGCTGAAGAGGCTCTCGCTCCTAGAAGACATAGTCTACAGGCAGCTGAATGGTAGGAATAGTTCTGCTGCTCTTTAATGCCTTTGGGGTAGGGTCGCGGGTGGTGACTGGAGGCTCGGAGCAGGTGCCCGTCTTGCCTGAAGTTTGCATGACGGACCCGTGCTCTTCCCTCTTATTGTGCAAACGGAGTCTCAACAAACTGAAGCGATTTAGCATCTGATTTCCAAGTTCTGTGTGTGTTTAAAGCTCGGAGTACCTTGCACAGGATGGAGGGAAATGGTAATAACAGAATGCTGCCTTTCAGATTTATAGCGGCGGTCAGAAAATGACAGTGGCACGATTTCTGCATCAAACGAGCCGGGTGTGCAGTGAGCGAACACGGGTTAGAGCAGCATCGTGTGTATTGATCGAGGGAATGGCTTTTACTCCTACAGAGCTGGGTTTTGGAAAGGAGTTTTTAAATGGTTCAAGTGTGTTACATCATTGAGTGTAGAAGGTCAGAAAGCAAAAGGCACTTTCTCTAAGAAGTTAAGCAAACCATTCAGTATTTCCTATGGCTCAGCACTGACAACTGCTAATTAAAATCTCAAGTAATGCTTGTCTTTATAGCACGGAAAAGGGATTTCTATTAAAATCTCACCAGGTTCAGTAGTTCTGAGATGTAGAAAGGGAGTTTTAAAGATGCTGTGCAGGATAGAGAAACACGTTGTAAAGATGTAAGAAATCTAGGTGAGGTATCTAATTAAAACACTCATTGTGGAAGCTGATTTTTTTAAAGTTGTTCCCCACAGATTCACGACTGGGGGTGAAATTTCAATCAAGGGTCTTGCTTATTGCTTCCAATCTCTGTAGCTCTAATGCCTGCAAGTTTCTGTGTGTCAGAATGAGCGGAGTTGGTGTTTCTGGCAGTGTCACTGTGATTCCCTCTCTGAGTTTGGAATATGGAGCTCCTGCCCGGTGCTGTGCTGAGCCACAAGCTGGTGTGTGCTGCGCCTCTGTGCTGAACCTGAGCTTACCTGGTGATACTTCTGCACCCAGGGGGGGAGGCAGGTGCAGGGATGCAGTGTGGCTTTCCTGGAGCACTTGGCTCGGGCAGTGGCTTTGGGGACAGCACTGGAGCACTCAGCTGAGGAGGAAAGTGTTGCTGATACTCCTACTTTATACACTTGCGTGAGAAACCTGTCCTGCCTGTGCCTGTGCCCCTGCCTGGGACCACGAGGTGTTGAAGCAGTGCTGGTGGGTGATAAATAGATGTGAAGCATAAGAGTAATGAGGAAGAAGGTTGAAAGTTAAATGTTATTTGCAATCAAACTGTGAAATTGCCTGGTCCTGGATCCTGCTAGGGCAGAAGTTTCCAGGAGGATTTAGGGAGTTGTTTGCACAATAACTACAGCTCAAGATAAGAGCCCTAATACCAGGGCTTTGGACTAGGATTGGACAAGTGATCGTGCAGCCTTCTGCCATCCCTGCAAACACAGAGGGTGGGCTGAAATTATCAGTTACTGCCCTTCTGTTGAGGTTAATGTGGCACTCCCCGCTCTGCCCTGCCCTGCCCTGCGGGCGGCTCCTGGCGCTGGCTGGGGCTGGTGAGAGGAGCTGCCGCGGCAGGGACAGCTCAGTGCTGTCCCCAGGCTGCTGCGGGCACGGGGAGCACTGTGCTGGAGCCTGCTCAGTGCTGAGCAGCAGTCATGCACCTACAGACCAGGGGAGGCAGAGAGGGAATAGATATGTTGGCAGATCACAAACGTTTTCTCAGGGCAGGCAGAAAGCTGAGCACATAAATGTGACATCTTGTCTGGCCTCTGCATCCTGGGGTGATTTATAGCAGCGCTGATCAGTCTGGCTAAAAAATAGCTCTGGCACAGTGCTTATGTAACTTTGGGTCAAGTGTATATTTGGTACATGTGGTTTTGAGAGAAGCTCAGTGCTCTGAGGGGTGGCTGTGTGCTGGGGTTTACAGCTGTGGGGGGAGATGTGGGGGGCCAGGTGAACCTCATCCCCACCCACCAGCACTGGAAGAAAATGGTCAGGGTGCTGGGGCAGTCCTTGGAACTGAGGATGAGGAGCAGCTGCGTTGGCTTCCCTGCCAGGAATTTTCTGTGCCTGGATCCGTGTTTGTCCTGGGCACTTGAGGAACACCTCTAAAATCTCCTGCCTGCTTGAAATGTGCAAAGAGGAGCTCACCACTTCTCTTTGATTTTCATGTGGGTAGTTGGGTGCTGGTGCCTCACGAACTCCCCCTTAGCTCTGGGCCAAGCTCCCTGCACAATAACCCACTGAGAGAGGATTTCTCTTTTGGTTCTAAAAGGTCATGTTTCATTTGAAATCTGGCCTGTGGTTTAGCAGCTACAAAATCATGGAATAAAATATTTTATAGGGTGGCATGTGGTAAGCCTGCACCTCACACAGCATTGGGAAGTGTTTGGTCAAAGAGAGAAGCTACAACCCAGTCTGGGTGCAGCCAGCTATGGATTTCTTCTGCATTATAGGACTTGGCTGGATTTCAGTGGGAGTTGAAGCCATCTTTAAAAACCTGAATTTCTTTAACAGCTCCATTCTGTACAGGTGAAATGAGCAATCTGATCGTACCGTTGCTGTGGGTTTGGTTTGTGAGTCATGTAGTGTAAAGCATATTGGAAATAACAGCTCTCAGTGGTACAGCAGCCCTCATGTTTTACGTGTTTGTATTTATTTATCTCTGTAAATGTTGGCCATGAAAACGAGCTAAACAACACTGCCTTGGCTCTGTGAAAGGAGGGATTTGAAACAATCTTTCTGTCTGAATGACATTTCTCTGCCGTGCCATTCTGGAAATAACACCAGCCTCCCTCTTCTCTCTCTGTGCAGGAAGAGCTGTCCCAAGCATGGCCCAGTTTGTCCATGTGCTTTGTTCTTTCTAAAAGCTGATTATTGCTCTTTAAGTCATTGCACAAGTTGTGTGGAGTTTGCTCTTTGCTGGTCTCTAATTGATGGCTCCCACACACAGAGGTATGAGGGTGCCCTTTGGAATGGAGGGCTTTGTACGTGGAGGCACTCATCTGGGAATTCAGAGGATTTTTAATTTCTGCAGTCACTTTTATGCATGGAATTCTCTTGTCCAGCAGATGTCCAGAGAAAGCTAATGAAGGTCAGAAAGGAGCATGTGTATTTTACTATGGGTATTAACTACAACTTGTCTTTTTGATCCAAGCCTGGTTTTTTGTGTGCTGACATTTACATAAGCACAAATTGTGATCCAGATTATTTCCAACTTGATGGAGATTTGCACAAATCAACTTCTCAGTTTGTCTCTGTGTTTACAAACAGGGGGTTTCAGTGCTTGTGTGATGAGGTAGTGATCTAATGAGGAGCTGGAGGGAGTTGAGACTCAGAAGGGAGCATTCAGCTTTTGCAGGAGCCATGTGCTGCTTCCTGGGAAGTTCTGGGCAAAGTCTTCCCATTAGCTTATCCCACTCCTCTGGGGCTAATGTAGGAACCTGATAATGACCATGAGGAATATCAGAAATTGTGCATTTATAGGACCCAGAGACAGCAAAGGTCAGCCAAGCTTTTAACATCCAAGTGGCTGTAGGGTGAGTGACAGGGCTTGAGGAAAGCTGATGTTTGTTTCAAAACAGTGTCAAAGGTACTGCGAGACCCCTCTCAATCAGATGGGTCTGCAAATGGTGCTGCCAATGGAAAATAAGGATTGCAGGAAGGAGAGAGCTCTGAATAAACCCTGGGTTTGGGTGTGGGGAGCCATCACCTGTACCTGTCATCGCTGAACCCCTTGAACAGATGTGATGGGTCACTTCTGCTGCTCACTGGCGACCTGAGGAACCTCCCAGGCCTGTTCATGTCCAGCAGAGCTCTGGCGCTTGGATTAAAGCCTCCAAGGAGTGTGAAGGCTGTAAATTCCCCCTCTAGTGCTCTGTGGTGGATACCCAACAGCAGCTGACTCAGTCAGTGCTCAGCTGCCTGGAAGCCAACCTGAGCAGTGTGGAAAAACAGTATAAAAAGTCTTACCTTCAAGCTAAATACTGGTAAGACAGAACAGAAGGGCATTGCTGACTCATCCAGAGATCTGCTGTTAAATTTGGTTTTGTAGACTCAACAGATCGTACAATCCCAGAATGGTTTGGGTTGGAAGGGACGATGGAGCCCATCCAGTTCCACCCCTCTGCCACGGGCAGGGACACCATCCACTATCCCAGGTTGCTCCAAGCCCTGTCCAACTTGATGCATAAGATCAGGGAGAATTAAAGCTATTTGCAAATTGTTGTAAAAGAGAGAACAGTGATGAATGAGTGCTGAAGTGAAGCTAGCCAGAAAACAGGTGGGCAGAGAGGGCTTTCTCCCCTGTGCTAAATAAATGCACAGATTAAACTGCTGCTTTTACCAAATGTTAAATGTTGAAGGGGAACTTTACATTCCTTGGTGGTGAAATAAGCCTGTGTTCATTTTTTAAAGCAGCCTGCCTCTGTGCTTTTGCACATGGAATAATGTGAACATGCTGAGGTATGACCAAGTGCATGCCAGCAGCCTCCTGTGTTCTGGCTGTGCTCTCATCTGCTTATCCAATTAGGAAATTAACTTTGGGAAGGTTGCATATGGACATGGAGGCTGACACTGAACCGCAGCCCTCAGCACGGTGTTGCTATCCTTGTAAAGTGGCACTTAATTAACTTAAAACACTTTGGAGATATGTGGATTTGCTTCCCATAAGGATAAGATAATGCTTATCTTCTCTAACACTTATCATCCTCCAAACACATTACAAACTTAGCTAACCACTGAGTATAGAAATTATATATGTAAATAAGGCAGATTAAAAGTGGTTTTATCAGCATTTAGGAGAATGTAATAGCACTACACCCACAGACTGGTAATATTAAGGTTTTAACAGGTAGCTAATATATTAACTTAAATGCTAAGAAATTTCCTGATTAAGATAAATAACTAAGTGTAAATAACTGAGAGTTGGGGAAAGCTGTTTGTAGGCAGAAGGGGCCAAACTTTAATGATGTTTTTGAACTAAAATAGTTCTTTATACGAGCAGAGCCTTGGTGGGTGAAATCTTTTGATATAAGAAATGATGATGTGGAGATAAGAGATACACGATGGGGATGTGGCTGCTGTGTTAACTGATGGTTGTCACACAGCAGCTGGGATGCTGCTTCCCTGTTTATCCCACTGCCAGGATGTTTCTGAAGTAGAAAGTAACTGTATTAGGTAGTATGGCCTTTATAGATTATATAGCAACTTGATAAAAATTGCCACTTTAACGTTTGGGATATACCCAACAGGTTTGGTTGCCATATTCCCTATGAGGAATAATGCAAATTATGTATTCAGTACCTGCTTCTAGAAGTTTTCAGCCTAAACTTCCCCACAGCAGGAGAGAGGTCTGCGCAGGCTCAAGGCACCTGAGATCTGCTGCCTGTAAATTATTCTTAGCAGGTTCCTGGGAATTGGGTCTGATACTGATCAGGGAACGAATAAAGGAAATACTTCTTAGAGAAATAATAGAGTTAAAAGATGAGGCTTAAGATAGACATTTAGAAGCATCTGGAAGCTCAGACGTGAATGTGACATTTAGTTTGCAACCCATCTGACAAGGAACTGATAGATAATTTTTGGCTTTGATGGTTGTTTGGCATGATGATCCAAATATTCCCTGTCATTGACAATGAATGAGTAATAAGCAACTAACACATTTGTCATGCAGAGACAACACAGGATTCATGGCATACAGCAGCAGTGACCAGAATACAGTGCCAACAGTAGTATTTTAGTTTTGTGTATTAATTCAGGTCTTCCTGAATGGAGAAACAGGACCTTACCTGGTTGATAAAATTCCCAAAGGTAGATTTATGCTGCCTATTTGGTTAGGCAGCTATGAGAAATATCTCTCTAAGGATACAAAGCACCCAGAAAGGTGCTGTGATTATGTGAGTAACAGTCTCATTTGCAAGCCTCAGTCTGGATCAGTGGTGTCCTATTGTGTCTTCAGGGAAAGATACTTGGAATTGGATTTATTTGGAAAAGCATGGGCATCTAGAGATATTTCAGTGCCTGGAGGCTTCCAGCTGCCAGTCCAGAGAGCAGAACTCTCCCTGCATGTTTCTCACCTGCTGGGCTCCCAAAGCATCCTGGATACCCCGAGGCCTTCGGGATGGCAGCAGGAATTGCTGAGACAAGAGTCCCATGCTTTGCTCTCCTTGATATCTTCTCTCTTGACTAGGCAGGATGTATGAAGTTGGCTTTGCCTGCACTTGGATTTTGGGGAATCTTCTGGTCCATTCCAGGCCACCATCCTCTCTCCTTTTTCTCTCCATGCAGAGAGCACGAGTGTTTCTGATAAGAAAACACAGCCTGTGAGAAACCAACCTGTTAACAGCAAAGGGAAATGAGCCTTCTCAGGTAACCGAGGAGGTTTTACTAATTTTGTGATTCACGCCACTAATCTTTGCCTAAAACGGAACATCTGTTCCAGATGTTGCTGGCAGGGTGCCAGATCCCAACTCCTCCAGACACGCCTGAGCTGAGGGGTGTAAGGGAGAGCATTCTGCATGTTGATAGATTACATTTAAAAGGAAGGCTTATTTTTGGTAAGATGTCCTTATCAAAGTCTGCAAAGGGCTGTTCAAGCTGAATTCTCAGAGTATTGACCCTCCTGTGAGTCAACAGCAGTGATTCAACTCCAGAAATGTATCCGAGCAGCACAGAGATTATTTTTCCTAAACAGTTCTGGGAGTACAAGCAACTGTATTTTCCAGCCCCCAGTCCCCATGGTCAGATTTGTTCTAGAAATTGTTGAATGCTTTACACCTTATAGCTACAAGCCTTGCTATTTCTGCCTATAAATCTAATAGCTATCGACCCACATTCTGACATCCGCTGACGGTTATCTAAAAATAATGCAGGAATGATGCAATGAGACGTAAAACTGTGTGAGGAGAGGGCTGTGCTGAGCCATCACAGCCTGCTCTGGGTGCAGCTCAGGTCTCTGCTGCTGGGGTCCTTGGGGAGACGCGAAGTTGCCTGAAAAAGAAGGAAAATTCCTGGTGAGTTGGATAAAAATCACAGTTTGCGTTTTCCTTTTTAAAATTTGATACGCTGTGCTCGCACGCTGCTTGCTGTGTAATGAATCGCAGTTCCTGTGATCCTGCCCTCCCAGGGATTCCTCCCTGGGAGTCACTCTGATCCCTGATACCCCAGAGAGTGATGCCAGGGGCTGTCTGCCATGTCCCAGCACTTGTTCTGCCTTGGAACAGGAAACACCGACAGCGTCACTGGCTCTCTACTGTGGGAGTAATCTGAGAGCTCTGCTTTAATGGGTTTGTTAAAAATAGGGATCTATCTCCCTGGGCTCTGTGACCTGGGCTGGTGTGCGGGAGCACCATTCTTCCTGCTGACAGGGAAAATGAGAGATCTCTGGGGCTGTGTCACACACAGTAAATCAGCACATCTTCTCTCACAGCTGCTGTGCCTTGGTGCACATGGGGTCTTAATTCCAGCACAGTAAAACCACCACTGTGATGTGTCAGCATGGGAGGCTCAGGAGGGAAGGAAAGAAGGGGAATCCTTGGTTCCTCTCCCCTTTAGTACCCTCAGCTTATGTGCAAGTAGAAATGACTTAGAATCACAGAATGGGTTGGGCTGGAAGGGACCTCAAAGCCCATCCAGTGCCACCCCTGCCATGGCAGGGACACCTTCCACTGTCCCAGGCTGCTCCAAGCCCTGTCCAGCCTGGCCTTGGACACTGCCAGGGATCCTGGGGCAGCCACAGCTTCTCTGTGATCCTGTGCTCACCCTCCCAGGGAACAATTCCTTCCCAATAACCCCCCCAGCCCTGCCCTCCTTCAGTATAAAGCCATTTGCTCTTGTGTCTCCTCCCGTGGCTTGAGGTGTAAGCACCCAGCACCAGCTCTCCCCTGCCTCTGGAGGGGGAAGGCTCTGGGTGGGATGAGCTGGGCTCTGCCATGTGCTGTCTTTGAGTCTCTGAGCATCCTTAATCCCTCTGCACCCAATTGGGATACAGGACTTTCTTTTGTCCCATCTCCTCTACAGAACAGCAGGGCCTTTCTGTGGGCAGTGGAAATCCAAATTACTGTTCCTTGGTGTGTCTAAGTTCTGCTGAGACACAGAAAGCAGAAAACAAGAGAAAAATCAGCAGTGGATTAACAGACACCAGCAATGCCCCAGCTGAGTTATTCTGGTGTTTCCTCGAGCTGCAGAGCCTCAGAGAGCCAAGCAAGGTTTCTTAGCTGCTGGTTGTCAGAATTTACTTAACCTTAGTTGTAATCTTCATTAGCTCATGCAGTATTCTGGGCAGGGTAATGGCCCACCATGGCTGTGCCTGTTCTCAGAGCATTAAGGTAAAGTGAGAAGGTTAATTTTAAAATAACAATTAGAGTTTCTTTCTGGGTCTTGGCCTATATTACGCTTTAAATGAAATCGTGAGGGCACTCACGATTGCACCAAATTACTGCTAATTCTTCCAAAGCAGTTGCTTGATCACACTTTACACACACAAAGCAGAGGAGGAGAATAAAAAAGTGAAAAGCCATTTAATGAAGTTTAAAGCTCGCTTATATTCCATTATTGGATTTTAAATCATTTTGTTGACCTTTGTGTGTTTTTAGCTTTTGCTGCCTTCACTGAGGTGGGCTGGAACATTGAATGCTTTAAATAGCTGGGAACATAAACCCCCTGTTCTGCTGGATTTTATTTCAGTTTTGCCTATTTGCTCTGACAGGACAATAACAGTAATAACCATTACACTGGTGTAAGCCTATAGTCAGAGCTGGGGCCACGTCGTGCTTTGCCCTTTGCTAAATGTGGACCAAACACCATAATGTGGGATTTCAGCTTCCTGGAAGTTGTTGTTCTTGTCATCAGGAGGAGCTGGTGTCACTGCTGAGGGCAGCAGGATCCAGCAGGAAAAGCTTGGGGCTCAGTTTTAACTCAGATGTTTTGTGTAATGCTCCACAAGTCACGCAGAATAATACTAGAAAAAATATGTAAGTTAGGGATTTATGTTCCCTTATGTATTACTGAAGGGATGTCTCAAGGACAGGAAGAGATGAAGGTTTTTATGTGGGGAATGATATGAGAACAAAGAAAACCTTGTAGACAGGTTTTGATTATTTGAAGAGACTTGGAACTGTCATCAAAGAGGTGGGAACAGAAAGAAGTGAGGCAGGAGAGATGCTGGACTTGCTTCTTCCTCCTTAGGGAGTCCCACAGAGTAGGTCAGGCTGGAAGGGACCCCAGAGGGTCACTGGTGCCACCTCCCTGCTCAGGCAGGGCCATCCCAGAGCCCAGGGCACAGCAGTGTGTGCAGAGGGCTCTGCAATATCCCCGCTCAGGGAGACTCCAGCCCTCTCTGGGCTCTGCTCAGGGCTCAGTCCCTGCCCAGGGAAGAAGTTCTGCCTCCTGTCCAGGGGAACTTCCTATACATCCATAGCCAAGGGCTGGAATGCAGCCTGGATGAAGGGATTCCCCTCCCCGATGCCCACTGGTCCTGACTGGTTCCTGTCCCTGATATTTGGTGCTATAAACCAGTGAGAAATAGGCTGCTCCCAAACCGCTTAACATTTGGCAATGTAAATCACACAAACAGAATGAAGCAGAAGCTTGGGGGGAGGGAGAATTAGACCTAAAGTTGTCTTAATTCCCTGTCACTTTTGGATTTCAACCTCCTGTTGGTTGAAATCTGTATTAAGTGCATGTTGATTAGGTTGAAAATGGAGATATGTTAGAAAATGAAATAATAGAATCATGGAATATTCTGAGCTGGAAGGGGCCCACAAGGATTATCTAGTCCAACTCCTGGCCCTGCACAGGAGACCCCAACAATTAATAAAAGGGCACACAGAGGGACCGTGGCTGTGCAAAGGTGGGGGAAGCAGCAGTGTCAGTTTGGAGCAGCAGGTGCTCTTTGGATGAAGTGACAGCATGGACCCTGTCAGTCTGGTTCTCAGGAGCCGCAGAGGGAGGTCAGGAACAAAACTTCACTCTCTGGAGAAATAAATGACCAATTTACCCAGTGGGATGAGGGAGTTGCTCTCTCTGGCCCGAAGGGGGATGGTTTGGATGTGGGGCTGTTTGCTCAGTGCTGTGTTAGGAGGGCACAGTGAGTGAGGTGCATCATGCAGATGATTTATGGCCATGCAGATGCCTTTCAAAGCTGCCATCACGAGTGTCTGGAGGTACTTACTGCCTTTTACCGTGTCTGACATGGGAGGTGTTGCTGGGGTCAGGTCATATTGACTAGAGTTGCCTTTGGATCAAGCACTGAATCAATAATGACTTTCTGGGGGAGTCTAATCACTGCTCTGGTAGACATGAAAGGGGCCAGGCAGTAAAATGGGATCTTACACTTTTATCAGTCTTTCCTAGTAAGTTGCTCAACTTCCAAGTACTAATTAATGCTATGGTCCTTCCACGAATTTTCCTTCCTACTGATGCGGTCTGTTTGATCCTAGAGCAGCACCAGACCTTGCAAATTAGAGCTTCCTTTCTGCATTGGGGACAGAGAACAGGAAGGAATAAAACTTAGACATCACATCCCCATCAGAGGCCTTCAGCATAATTTATGCTCTTTGTGCAGCTGTTTGGGAAATCCAGGAATTCCCCTGAATGTCCAGCTCTACATATCCAGAAATACCCAGCTCCAATTCCAGAAATTCCAGAGAAATTGGATGTGGATATCCAGATTCACTCTGAAGCTGCAGACCTGGGTGCAGACAACTCTGGTAGCATTGTATTCTAAGGCTGCCCAGACTCTTCCAGCATGAGAAACTGCTTTAATTTGTTTATCATTTTTCCAATTAGACTGAGATAGTGAGATGTTGTCAAGATCAGGTTTATCTTTAATTTCATTAAATTGGTCCAGATGTTTCTGGAAGTGATGTGCGAGAAGAATCACAGAATGTCCTGAGCTGGAAGGGACCCCAGGGATCATCAGTCCAACCCCAGCCCTGCACAGACACCCCAACAGTCCCACCCTGGGCATCCCTGGGAGTGTTGTCCAAATGTTTGTGGAGCTCTGGCAGCCTTGGGAACGTCACCATTCCCTATTCTGTGTACCACTCTCCCCATGGAGGGACAAAAGTCGTTATAAAGGGAAAATGAGTGGAGTGATTGAACTGTCAGCTCAAAAACAACGGGGCTGAGAAACTATGGGAGCAAAGGGGAGATGAGGAGGCTGAGATAGGTGGGCACCCTGGGAATTGATGGGGAGAGAGGGGGCATGGGATGGGACAGGGTGTCCAGGCAAGGAGCAGCAGTCCTGGATTGTTTCAGGAATATTTGAATGCTATGCAGCTGCTTATTTTGTTATGAGTAGCGGGGGAAAAAGGTGTATTTTCATCTCACTACTTTATAAATGAAACTAAAAGGAGAGGCACTTGCAGAAGCCTTAATGGCAAATGTAGTCCTTGGAAGTTTGTTCTGGTTTGCTGATTGCAGCGTGAGCCCAGCTCAGGAGATGAGTGGGTGCAGAGCAGGGCAGGTATTATTAGCTGTGCAAAGCAAAACAATACAGTTGCTGTGGAAAAATTACAGGGTTTGTGCTGAAGCAGATATTTAACCTTTGTTTTTACAACTCCAGAAATGAAGTAGTTTGTTTCTTAATGTGGGTTTAATGCTCCAAGTGTGTGCTGACTGGATTTTCACATGGAATGGAAGAAATGCTGGGCTATTAAAGTCTGGTTTAACGATCTCTTTCCCCATAACTCCTAATATTTGCTGTTTACTAATTATGATGTTCCAAAGTAGTTTGCATTTGTAGTAGGTGTTTTAAATGCTGCAGCTGTTTTATTTTCAAGCTCGCTGCTGATGACTTTCTTTTTTAAAGAAATGTTGCACAGTATTGGTGATTTTTGGAGGGTGGCATGAAGATCTCACCTCATAACGTTCTTTATCAGGAGGTCTTTGATGTCCAGGTCCCCAGTGGAAGCAGAAATAGCGGGGGCAGAGGAGCAGCAGTGCTGGACAGCACAGAAACTTCCTGTGAGCATTGTTTTGTGGTGTAAACTCTTGTGAGTCAGCGAGGGTGTGCCCAGGGGTGGCTACTGGGGGGCCCTTGGGAATTTGGGCCTTACTACTATGTTTGTTTGTTTTTTTTAAATCCTTGGGATTTTCCAGCAATTTTATAATAGGGGAAATGTGGCTGTTGGAGAGGTCACAGCCTGTGCTGCAGCCTCCCAAGGAGGCTGAGAAAGAAAAGAGCAGAGTGGTTTGTTCATGGCCCATTTTGCTGCTCCGAGGGACAGTGGGATGGGACCAGGTGAGTTCATTTAGGGACCCTAAGGTGTTGTGAGGACACTGACCTTTCTATAGGGTCTGTGTTGCCAGGTTTTGGTGGGGCAGGGCTGCTCAAAGCTTCCCCATGGCCAAGGGAGCCAACACCCCCCGGCTGCACAGCAGCTCCCACGGAGATCCAGGGGGGAGCAGAGATCCACCTGCAGCCCCAGGAGGAGCCCAGGGCAGGGCAGGGCTGTCTGAAGAGCCTCTGACCCCATGGGAGGCCCCTGCTGGAGCAGGGTCCTGGCAGGACTTGTGACCCCATAGGGGACCCACACTGTGGCAGTTCCTGAAGGACTGACCCCATGGAAGGACTGACCCCATGGAGGGACTGACCCTGGGGCAGTTCCTGGAGAACTCTCCCCTGGGAGGGACCCCAGGCTGGAGCAGGGACAGAGGGTGAGGAGTCCAACCCTGTGGAGGAAGGAGCAGCAGAGACAATGTGTGATGGACTGACCACAGCCCCATCCCCATCCCCTGAGCTGCTGAGGGGGAGGAGGGAGAGAAGAAAATCCAGAGTGAAGTTGAGCCTGGGAAGAAGGGAGGGGCGTGGAGAAGGTATTTGAAGTTTCCTGCTCTGATTGATGGGTAATGAATGAAACTGATTTCCCCAGCTGAGTGGGTTTGCCCATGACAGCAGATGGTGAGGGATCTCTCCCTGCCCTTATCCCATGCAGAGCCTTTCCCTGTGTCCCCTGTCCCCTGGGCAGCTGAGCAGGGCAGTGACAGAGGGGCTTGGTGGTGCCCAGGTGCCAAGTGAGGGTCAGCCCACCACAGCCTTATTGTGTGAGTGACCTCCCTGCAGAGCGAGCTGGCAGTGCCAGAGAAGTGGTAAAAAACCAACTTGTGAAGTGAGTTAGGCTGGGGCTGTACTTGAAGGAAAAAGGGAAATGTGCAACTCAGAACAATTGGGATACTCTGCAAGCAAGGCAGGTCTGTTACCTCAGCTGTCTGTTCCCTTTGCATATTATTTTACCTTGACTTTTACTTGTTGTGTTGTTTTTTTCCTTAATCCCATTTCTCAATCACCTTCACCAGAGGCAACTCCAGCTGTGACTTGACAGCTGCTACTGTCTTCTCCAGCATGTGCTGCCAAAAATCCCAGTTGATTGTAGGGCTTAAGGCACAGTGCTGTCTATTTTCTGTATTTCTGCCTACTATGAAATCATACATATTAATATTAATCATGCTCTTTCCAAATTCAGAAGCCTCCAGGCTTATTGCAATTATGTTTGGGGTTTTTTTAATTTAGTTTTTGGCAGGTGTGCCCAGGCAGTTACACAGCTCATGAACATGGCCCAGGGCAGAGCTTTGGGGTTGGGTGGACTCAAGTTTTGAACTAAAACCTTAAACTCTTAAGGAAGCTTGAGTGAAAGTGAAAACTTGGAATACCCTCTCTCCACGTCCCATGAAGCAATTCCTTGACTTGACCGAAGGGGCTGTGGTGCCAGGGTAGGATGTGCTGCTGGTTGGGTGTGATCCTGCACACACCTGCTGTGGGTTCCTTAACCTGAGCTCATTTCTTGTGCCTTTAGCTCCAGGCTCCCTCTCCGCAGTCTGGAGGGCAAAATGCTGCTGCTCTTGGCGGCAGCATCCAACCTGCTGCCTTACTCTTTTCCAAAAGTATTAAAAAAGGAAGAGAGATTGCCTCTTTCTTGCCTGCTCCTTCCTTGGCATTTCTCACACCTCCATGCAGAGCCTTGGCTTAAAGCCTTAAGAGTTGAAACTCAAGAAGTTGGGGAGGGGAAAAAAAGCTGATCCAGGAGTCTTCTGCCTGGATCAATGGAGCAAAAGAACAGGCTGAAGCTGCACAATTGGGAGTCAGGAGAAGTTTGCTCATGTGCTGTGTCAGGAGCTTGTACAGGCGATTATCTTCAGAGGTGCATGAGGCAAAAGCTTTTCCAGTCTAAGGAACTTCCTTTTTACTTGAGTTTTAAAATGCTGATTTTTAGTTTATTTTTTAAAACAAAATTGCTGATGGGGCCATTCAAGTAATAATGAAATTTTTGTGGTTCATTTTCCTTGACTCGTTTTTTTAGATGTTGCTACACAAAACATTTTCAGTATTTGCCTTCTGTGAGCACTGGGATTCCTTTTCCTGCCCTCAGTTGCATTCCCTGTACTCTGCCCACTCAGTCCTGCCAGGCTCCCACAGCTTCCCAACAGGAGCAGGGTGGCAGCACCCTGGGGTGCCCAGCCTTGGTGCAGAGCTCGGCTCCCCAGGTGTCCCTTGTCACCTGTTCAGTGACCGAGGCTGGAATTGGGACCAACAGGAGTTCTGTGAGTCTTCATGGACATAGCTCAGGAATTTCCATATTCCTTGAATATTGCCTGTTCTGTGGAGCCAGGCTGGGAGAGCTGGGGGTGTTCACCTGGAGAGGAGAAGGCTCCAGGAAGACCTCAGAGCCCTTCCAGTGCCTAAAGGGCTCCAGGAGAGCTGGAGAGGGACTGGGGACAAGGGATGGAGGGACAGGACCAAGGAATGGCTTCCCACTGCCAGAGGGCAGGGACAGATGGGATATTGGGAAGGAATTGTTCCCTGGGAGGGTGGGCAGGCCCTGGCACAGGTGCCCAGAGCAGCTGTGGCTGCCCCTGGATCCCTGGCAGTGTCCAAGGCCAGGCTGGACAAGGTTTGGAGCAGCCTGGGACAGTGGGAGGTGTCCCTGCCATGGCAGGGGTGGAATGAGATGAGCTTCAACTAATTCCCAAACTAGTCTGGAATTTTATGAAACCACTGGTAGGCTTTAAAACCCTACAGCCCAACCTGTAAATTTTTCTGATGAAGAATCTTCTGTGGGTCCTGCTGGCATCCTTTCGTGTGGGGCGTTGGGAAAACCCAAGGAATTCTGGTTCCATCATTGCAGGTGTAAGCTCTGCTCTTTCCAGGGCTTCCAGCAGTGTTAGGATCATGCTTTGCTCCTGAGCTTTATTAATTGCCAATATGAATTGGAATGCTCTGTGCTAGGCTAAAGAAATAAAAAGGTAGGGCCTAATTTTCAGGCTGAAATTGATGTAAGCTGTGCTTCTCTCACGTGAGTCCCTTGAGCTTTTACAGTCTAATTCAAGAGATTTTTTTCCTTCTTTCTTCCCCTTGCTAGGTCATGAAGAGCTTTTGTATTCCATGTGCATTGTGTTACCTGTCAGGGACGTGGGCGTGTAGTTGTGGGACACATTCAGAACCACCTGTAGGGCAGACACCTTCCAGCTGTCCTTCTTTTCTGTGTCTCAAGTTGGTTTTTCTGACAAGTACAGACACTTTCATATTTATACCCATGACAGAAATAAATCAAATTAGTCTGAAATCACCCTTTGCTCTGACAATGCTTTGCACTTCTCTTACATTAAGGAGATAAGGAGACGAACAAACCTGCTTTGAAGATGAGCTGATTTCCATAGCAGGCAGAGTGACCTACTTAAAGGGAGAGGGAGAGCGAGAGGGGCTGGAAATGGGCTCTTTATTTATTTATATAATCTCCAAGTGTCTGCGTCAGCTCCCCTGGCTGAGCCCTCTCCTGACACTCACCTGACAGCGCGCGGAGAGTGTGGAGCTGAGCAGACGCCGTTTGTCCTACAAGGATCTCCTTTGTAGGAACAGCCTGGTGTTGGAGGCACTGGGGAGGTGACACCGTTCAGGCAGGGCTTTGTGGGAATGTTAATCCTGGCCTAACTTTGGTGGGAAATCTCCGTGGTTGCCTCACATACATGAGGGGGAGCAGGTGCCTTGCTTTGGGGTCTTGAGTGTCACGTTCAGAGCAGGGGAGCATCCCTGTGGGGAATTGCCAAAGGGCTCTGGAGACACAGGGATGCCCCAGAGGATGGGTTGGGGCAGCAGGTGGGGCTGAGATGTGTTTGCTCCTGGTTTTGCACGCTCCCGGTTTGGCACCCAGGTGACACATGGAGTCACACGTGTGCCATCAGGTGAACACTGGGTGTGGGGTTTGTGGCCTGTTTTCTTTAAGATGGGCTCTCCTGGTAATGATCTGGGCCTGATTGGGGTCAGGTGCCACTTTCGCAGGGGACCTAACTCCACAGAACAGTATTTGGAGGGCCAGTGCTGTCCCTGGTCATTGTCCTTGGAGTGAAGTCAGTGTGTCACAGAATCATCACAGGGTGGTTTGGCGTCAAAGGCACTTAAAGCCCTTCAGCCTGGGGTCACCGAATCACAGAATTGACTCGGTTGGGAAAGACCTTGGAGATCATCGAGTCCAACCTGTGACCTGACACCCTGACCATGGCACCAAGTGACACATCCAGACTTTATCCTTAAACACCTCCAGGGACAGTGACTCCACCGCCTCCCTGGGCAGCCCCCCCATTGCCCAGTGTCCCATGGGCAAGGACACCTTCCACTGGCTGATGTGCGCCCGGATCAGAGTGGCCATGGTCACACCACACATGGAAATGCACCAATCTGTACCCTAAGAGCTGATGTTCGTGTCCCAGTGGTTTGTGACCACCCTGCTGGTTCCTGCTCTGCAAGCTGGGCTTCTGACTTAGCTCCATGTGCATCACCTGCAGAATAATTTCCATATCCAGGGTTGGTGCAGCTCATGCATTGCGAGGAACTGGGATGATCTGAGCTTTCACAGGCCCAGAATTGATGGACACCTCTACATTTTCAGTGTGATGTCCTGAGTGTCTGGGCTGTTGGTTGGAGCTGCTGACTGGGACAGTCTTACCTGAGCTGATCGTGTTTATGTAGAGACGAAGATTTGTTCATTTAGGCAGAGAAGGCACTAAAAAGTTTTCTTGCCTACCCTGCACAGGGACAAATATTTAGTAAGAACAACGTGTGTCTGGTTGTCTTTGCCTGAAAATGCCTGCCCTGTGGGTAGCTGGGTTTCACTGGAGCCATATGCTGAGTTTACAAAGCCCTTTAGGAATTTGGCAGGATCTGGGAACTAAGTTAAAAATTAAGCACTGATGAGTAGGTGAAAAAAGCCTGTTCACAGCCACCTCGGGCCATTAATGCTCCTGTAACAACTTTGTTCTGTGCAATTACTGTCCCCTGTTGCTTTTTAATAACACTTCTGTTTCTCTGAGTCAAAACTCATCTCCTTTAAACTTCCATCCTTCACTGGGAACAGCAATCTGTGAAGCCTAAAGGAAATCTGTGGCCTGCTTTAAGTAACATTTATAAAAAATAAGTTCATTGACTCAATAGAGAGAGGAAGCCTGAATTGGACAAAGAATTTTTTTCCATGGAGGATGGCAGAGCCCTGGAACAGCTGCCCAGGGAAGTTGTGGAGTGTCTGGAGATGTTCCAAAGCTGCCTGGATGTGTTGTGTCCCTGTGTCACCTGCTCCAGGTGACCCTGCCTTGGCACGGGGTTGGACTGGGTGATCTCCAGAGGTGCCTTCCAACCGCAGTTATTCTGGGATTCTGTGAAAGTGTGTCAGCTTCTGGGGAGGTGCAATGAGTAACTGCATCTTGCTTTTTTTTTTTTTTTTTTCCCATTCAACATTGCAGAGTTCTCCTGTCCTCTGAGCTCATGGGCCTTTTTTCCCAGGGTGGAGAGTCCCAGTTTATTTGTTCCTTGTCTAAAAAAAGCATTTTTAAAATCTTTGATATCCTCTTGCTTTGTGTTGCTACATGTTCTTCTCTCTCTGTTTTTAACTGCAGCTGCCCATAGCTGCACCCAGCGGTTTGGGTGGGAAAAGTGCCCAAAATAAGGGGGGGATACTTGGGCCAGACATTGGCAAAATGGCACCAGTAATTGCTGGAAATTCAAAGACATTCCTGTATCTCTAACTCCTGCTAGTGGTGTAGGAATTCCTGTTAGTTCCCGCTTTTAAACAGTGGACAGTGTCTCACTGAAATGACACCAAATGGCTCCAGTGCCTCCAAGTCCTCCTCATTTTTCCTGCAATGTCTCCAGGCTGGAAGATGTTCCAAATCCTTGTGCTGCTTAACAGGGTCTGTAGAGCCTCAGAAAATCAATGTGAACTCTGAAATGCAAGCCCAGAATGACACGGACTGTTTGAACCACTTGTGGAACTCTGGACCATGAGTGCTGTCACCATCAGGATTTGTGGAGTCCTTAGGAGCTGCTGTGACCTTGCAGCACCAGGGATGTGTCTGACTGTTGTCAGGGGGGCTGCAGAGCGATTCCCCCCTTTTCTCTGAGTGTGCACCCTGTGGAAGTCTGGAAGCTCTCTCTGGGTAGAATTTAGCAGGCTGCCCTTGTTCAGTCTCCATCCTCAGCTCTTCCTCTTGCTCAGTGATCCTTGCAGCTTTTCCAGTCCCACATGCTGGACTCTTGCTGATGTTAGACAGCAGCAAAGCTGTGATTTATTTTTTGGGAGCAGTTGTATTTAATGCGTGTGTCGATAGGATGCACTTCAGATCTGCGTGTCCTGACGCTGGAGAGTGTAAACAACCCAAACAGAAATGGAAAACCTTTTACAGCCTCGTTCTGTGGCATTAAAACAAGCGCTGTCTATGGGAGGAATTTAATGATTCCTTTCAAAAAGATTTATTTTGATATAATATTTTTAAAACCTCACTTTAATCTGCTGAACTGCTGGAAAGCAAACAAGACAATGCCTTCCTTAGACACTTCGTCATTTGATTGAATGGCAAAACAGCTAAGTTTTTTAAAAACCTGATTTTTGCAGAGCACTTAGAGGACTAAATAATTAAGAAATACCAAAGAAGTCGTTCAGGCATAGCCCTGGGTGGTCTGTTGGAGGGGTGTAAACTGAGCAAGGAGTGGTTGATGTGCGTCACTGGAGTCTCAGGGTGGGATTCAGCACTGGGCTCTCCCTGCCCTTGGTGCTGTCAGGTGACAGCAGGGCCAGGTTGTCACCCTGAGCCCCTGCACGAGCCAGCCCCAGCCCGAGCTGCAGCAGGATTGATGCTCCAGATAACCCTGCTGCTCCTAGGGTGTAGCTTTTGTCTGCTCATCAGTCTGGTGTTAACCTGCCAGGGCTGTCAGAGGCAGCAGGAAGATGGAGTGGGAAGAAGCAATTCCTGCAGGGAAGCTCTGTAGCTCTGTGTATTCAGGAGTATCCTGGGGGGAGGCAATGAGCTTGCACCACCTGAAAACATCTGCAGGCAAAACATTGTTACACTGGCAGTGTCTGCCCTGCCCAAAGAAGGGTCCAAAAAGCTGCTCAGGTTCAGTGGCAGTGAGGGAAAGGAGAGGTTGGGAAAGGCAGGATATTGCCCAAATATCCAAAGTTTGCCAGTTCCCAGAACAGGATGTTTCCAACCACCAGAAAGCCCCTTGAGAAGTGAGAGGGAAGAAGTGAGTCTGGCCCATGCCAGGATTAACTCTGGGAAAGACTGTCCTGAAAACAGGACTTGGAGAGTGGTAGGAACTGGGGAATTCCCAAAAAGAGAATCCAAACTGAAAGCTGGTTTATCCTTTGTTGTTATACAGCTGTCTTGAAATAGGTGGTAAATGAGAGCTTGGATTAGTATTGAAGCCTCTTACCTGGAGCTGAAGGCAGTTTGTGCTGGCTAATGGCCTTGGGTGGCTCGGAGCCCTTTGCCAAGGGTTTGTGGCCCTCAGCCTGCAGGGCCAGCACAGGAATCTGGGCTCAGAGGCACCCAGGGCGCTGTGGGACACTGGGAGCTGCTTTCATGTCCCAGCTGGACTCTGAGGTGTTGGTGAGGTCTCTCCTAGGGCTTGACCCTCCATGGGCACATTTTCTTCTCTGGAAACATTGGTAGTGTCAGGAAAAATGAATCAACAAACACCAGAGGTTTATGTCCAAAAACGAGACAGAGGAGTCCTGTAACTTTATTCATTAATAAAGGGAGAGGTCATGGCCATTTCCCATGGGGTCTCTCCAATTGCTAGAGGACGCAGCCTCTTTTTATCCGAATTTCCCAGCTTTAGTTCCCTCTCTCTTTCCCCACTGGCTGAGGTACTCGAGAGTGGGGGCTCTGCATGAAGAGCCCCCACATCTTCACCCTTGCTTGGGGTCAGCAGGTCCTTTGCTTCTCACCGTCACTCAGTTCAGTTGTTCTGCTCTGTGGTGACATTCTAAATACAAGGATTAAGCCTGAAGCTTTCAAAGCTAAAGCTCTCCTGTTATCAGCTGCTCCATGTGGATGGCACTGGACAAATGCTGAATGCCCAGAGCTCCTGCCCTCAGTGCTGGGAAGCTGGCAGGGCTCAGCTCCAGGGAGGGAAAGTGCAGAAACAGTTGTGCAGTGGTGATGACAGTGTCCTTTTTGAGCCATGCTTGTCTGTGCCATAGGATAAAGACATTCCCGTGGGGCTGGCAGTGCAAATCCAGCCAGTGGAGCTCTTGGATGCAGTTGTGGGAGATGGAACAGATGGGCCCTTGTGTGCAAACCGAGCGTGTTCCGCAGCCGTCTGTTGTGGGAGTGGAGCTCTGAGAGTGCCAGGCCCTGGAAAAGCCCTGGAAATCATCTTTTCTTGAGGAAATTAATTAACTAGATGTTTTTCCTAATACATGTGGACTAACAATTTGTGCTGTTGCATATGGAGCTTCTGCATCACTGTACCTTTTGATTTCCTCCCTCTTGCTCCAGTGAAGCTCCTGTAAAGCTCCTGCAATTCCCCTGGGCTGGGACCACTGCTGCCTGCCAGAACACTCATCCTTGCTCTCCTTGGGTACTACCTGAATGAGACTTCACAACCTTCTGAAGCCATGGAATGGATAAAGAGACACAAAATGACTTAGAGACCTTTCCTTGGTTAGGAAAAAGGTTGGATGCAGCCACTTCCATAGGGTCAGAGCCACGGGGATGTCCCTGAGCTGTGCAGGTTGGGACTGTATCACCTGGACCTCTGGAAGAAGGGAGGGCAGTTTTTAAGGCTTCATTCTAGAATATACTGGGATCAGAGAGAATGTCTCTCTTAGGGGCAAGAGGAGGAGCAGGTTTGGATTTTAAGAAATCCTTGTGTCGTGTTTCTGCTCTTTAAACAATCTGAACTGCACTTTGTGCAGCTGGATGGGACCCTGCTCATGTGACCTTCCAAAGACACACTGGCACTGGGGTTTCCAAGAGATCCCAGAGCCACAGGGGGGGATTGACACCAATTCAGAAAGGGGCAAAGGCAGCTGAGCCTTCCTGAAGTGTAAAAACTGAGAGCTGCAACATGCAGCCCACCAAGTGGAACTGAAGTGAAAGATCTCAGATGCAGCAGTGTCCAAAATCTTCTCTGGGTTTGGAGGTGAGGAGATAAGGAGCATGTTGGTTCTTTAGGTTGGAGTCTGATTTTTGGATTTTTTGTTAGGTTTGGGGGTTTTGGCAGGTTTTGTTGGCTTTTATGGTTCGGTTTTTTGCAAGCCCTGTAGCCTGGTGTGCAGCAGTGATAAAGGGAGTCAGCCCTGGTGGTCACTGTGGGTAGGATTTGACTTTCACTTGAACATCTTGGAAATTCCTTATCTTAAAAAATGCAATCTCCTTGTTCAAAAAAACCCCAGTAATTTATAATGGTAAATGATGCACGCAGTTCTGTAGAGATGCAAAAACGGGGAAAGCTGTCAGAAAGCAAATCTCCACTTAGGGGCTGTGAAATCAGGCTTTTTAGATTTTCAGATATCATCAGTACCTGTTGTCCAAGTATGCCTTGAAAATTGCTGAATTTTTTGTTGTCTACATGTGGCATTTCTGGAGCTTTCTGTACCAAGCCTGTGATAAGCAGCTTCCCTTTGGCAAGAGGTCCTTGCATCCCTCCCACTGCTTCCCCTTTATGGTTTAATTCCCTGGGCTTTGCCACACTTTGATTTTATTTCATGCCCTGCAGCACGGGGTCTCCAAATCGTTTATGTCTGTTAAGCAAACATCTCTTTCTGGGAGTGATGTTTTAATTTAATAAACCGCTTCCTAATGGGGGTCAGCTGCAGCTGTGAATTTGTAATGAGGATTTGTTGGGAGCCCTTTGGAGCTGCAGAGCTGGAGGTGCCGCCTCCAAGCCTGTGCAGGGTGGTGTGGCACAGGGGTTCACACAGTGTGAGCTCCTCGTGTTGGATCAGCCTGAGCCCCTGGTTTGCCCTTCCCTGGGATCCCAGGGACGGTACAGGACTGACATAAATGTGGGTCAGAGGCTCAGTTTGGATCCAGCTGGAGATAATCCCAGCTGGAAACGGCAAATACACGTGCAAAGGGGTTGTGTTTTACCAACTACAAGGAGCTGTTCCTAGGAGCTCAGCTAAGGGAGGCACTTTTGTAGCACACATGGGAGATTTTGCGCTAAAATGCTTCAGAATCATAGAATCATTCAGGTTGGAAAAAAGCCTGAAGGTGTCAAGTCTGACCATCAACTCCCAGCATCACCATGTTCCTCACTAAACAGCGTCATCAAGTGCCTCATCCAAGTGTTATTTTGAACACTTCCAGGGAAGGAGACTCTGCCATTTCCTTGGGCAGCCCCTGCCAATGCTTTACAGCTCCTTCAGTGCAGACATCTTCTCAGTATCCACCCTGAGCCTCCTCTGGCCCAGCCTGAGGCCGTTCCCTCTCCTCCTGTCCCTGTTCCCTGGGAGCACAGCCTGACCCCCCCGGCTGTCCCCTCCTGTCAGGAGTTGTGCAGAGCCACAAGGTCCCCCTGAGCCTCCTTTGCTCCAGGCCGAGCCCTTTCCCAACTCCCTCAGCTGCTCCTGGGGCTCCAGCCCTTCCCAGCTCCGTTCCCTTCCGTGGACACACTCCAGCCTCTCAGTGTCTGTATTGTCCTGAGGGGTCCAGGACTGTCCCCAGGACTGAAGGTGCCCCAGCAGTGCCAGCACAGGGGACAGTCACTGTCCTGGTCCTGCTGTCACACTGTGGCTGGCACAGCCCAGGGGCCATTGGCTTTTTCGGCCACCTGGGCACACCTGGGCTGATATTCAGCTGCTGTTGACCATCACCTCCCAGCAGACCCATTTGCAGGCCCTCTGTCCCCAGCTGGAGCACTGGATGGGGAATGTCCGTGTTCAGGTCACAGCAGGTGGAATACCCAGACAGGGCTGGTGCTGTCCTACACAGCCACCAGGAAGATTCCCAGACCAATGGCTTGGCCTATGGAAGCAGATCCAGGGCAGGAAGTCAGAGATTCCCGAGGGCTCCTCGTAGCCTTGGGATAATTCTCCTGTTGCTGGGCATCAAGCATTTGCTCCTCATTTCTGAGGGTCAGGAGAGCCCCCAGAGGCAGATTGCTGCTCCGTGTCTGTGTTTATCCACAGTGTGTGGAAGCCAAGGCACGGGAGTGGTGTTGTGCTCTGTGTGTGGTGAGTTAATTGGGGTCTTGTTTGTTTGCTGGAGCAGCACAAAAGGATCCCAGGCTCTCAGGACACCCGGCAGGGAGGTTTTGTATAAATTATAGAAGATACATGTATTAGTCAGTGTATTCTTTCAGATGTCCTTTCCCATCTTTGCTAATCTCCAATAAATCAGTGTTTTGGAGACCAAACAGAGGCATGAAAAATCTCATAGTAATAGGTTTTTAATAAGTTTTCCCTTGAGCCTTTAATTTAATTTTTCACTTTAACATTCTCTGTCCTACTGCCAGTCCCTTCCCTTTGGTAACATTTTAAAGTGTACTTCCTTTGCCAGACTTTTCCAAATGGATTTGGGATGGAACATTAGGCATCTGATTAAAGTTTGTTTTCTTTCCCCCCGCATCCTCCAAAGAAGATTCTGGCTGTTTTCAGATGATGGACATGAATTTCTGTTACCAGTCAGTGAACTTCATTTACCAGTGCCTCTAAATATTTTGCTTTGCCACCTTCCTGCCAGCTCTCACCAGGACGTCTCTAGTGAGACTTACATCCAGAGGAACCAATTCATTCCTATGGCAGTGCTGCCTTCTGGGGTGTGAAATTCCCTGTAACCTCTGGTTTTAGTTCCTGATGGCTGTCCTGGACCCTTTTTTGTGTTGCATTTCCACTGGGGCCTTTACCTGGTGAGGTTTTGCACCTTGCTGAGGCCCTGGGGCTCACTGCAGTCACTGTTGGGGTGCGTGAGGCATCAAGCTGAGCTTGCCCCTTGGCCCTGCTGATCCCCAGGAGCCCCAGCACTGGTGGGGTCCCAGCACAGAACTCACCCAGCCTGGCAGCTCTGGTGACCACACCTTGAGCTGCAGTGCTCCCCTTTACATCTTCATTCTTCACTCTTCATGTCATCCTCCTTTTCCTTCCTAGTTCTCTTGCTCTCACTTTCTATTTTTTTATTTTTATACAGATTTTTGGATACTTCTCACCTTTATTACAGTGACTGTTGGAGTTGTGCTTTAGCACGATATGGTTTAAACTTCAGCGAAGGGCCAGGGGTACCTGTCCTGCAGAGCTTCACTCTCTCTGTAGGATGGCAGGAAGCAGGGAGGGGAGCAATGGGATGGCAGAGTTCAAGTAAAACACATCTCACTTCTGACTGGAGGACACTTAAACCAAACCTGAACTTACAAATGTGTCATAATTCTTTTGGTTGGTCTAACTGGTGTTGGTACCCTGAGTTATGGAAAAGGGTCAGGATGCTTCGTGTTTCCATGTGTTGACCCTCCATGGGCACATTTTCTTCTCTGGAAACATTGGTAGTGTCAGGAAAAATGAATCAACAAACACCAGAGGTTTATGTCCAAAAACGAGACAGAGGAGTCCTGTAACTTTATTCATTAATAAAGGGAGAGCTCATGGCCATTTCCCATGGGGTCTCTCCAATTGCTGGAGGACGCAGCCTCTTTTTATCCAAATTTCCCAGCTGCAGTTCCCTCTCTCTTTCCCCACTGGCTGAGGTACTCGAGAGGTACAGACTTCCCGAATCGCCTAACACAGAGCCTTCTAATGTACATTCCCTCCCACCTTTTGTTTTCTTTGTGTCTCTGTTCTTTTTCTCTAAGTCCAGGGATCTAACACGTCCTTGGGTGAGTAACAGTCTGTGTCAATTAATGGAATTCCTATGGAATTGATGGTTCCTCCCATTGCTTCTCTCACCTATCAGTATTTGGCTTTATCTACTGGCAGGCCCCACAGTTTGTTTGTAAAGACATCTCCCTCTGTTCCTTTCAATAGAGTACAGTGAGAATCAGGCTCCCCTTAGGGGCTGGAGCTGTGCACTAAATGACTTGTGCAGAGCTGTGGGAAAGCTCCTGTTGTAACCATGATCCTCTGACTGCGAGGAGTTGCTGTTTTCCTGGCTTTGCCTTGTATTTTTCTATTAAGGACATGTGATTATCCTGTAGCAAGAGGCATAGCTGTGCTGAGAAATCTCTGCTCAGGATCTCCAGCCTGAGCCATTATCATGAGAAGAATGGATTTCTCTTCTTCTGTGTATTAGGGACGTGTTGTGACTTTGTGGAATCTCTGCAGGAGTAAATGATGTATGAAATGAGAAATCTCTGCTCCGCGTGGGCAGACACAGCCAGGGCTCTCAAACCTTCAGCTGAGAGGCAGCCAAAAAAATCCCTGAAGTGTCCCACACGATTCCTCTGGTAAAGCACCTTCCACCAAGTTTGGTTTAATTTTTTCTTGGTGCACTCCCAAGTCTGGAGTGATCATTACAGGGAGAGATGTCCATGCCCCGTGTGGAGAGCACACTGTGTGCATGTGAGGAGGCTGTTTCCCTGGAGCTTTGTAGCCAAGAAGGGATGCTCGTTAGCTTGGGAGGAAGCTTTTGTTCCTTCAGAGTCTCTTATTAAAGCCCTGATATACAGCCCTGATATAAAACTTGCTTCTGTAGACATCCCTCCCACCTTGCTGCTTCCCCAGGCAGCCGAGCTGGACACGCTGAGGCTGGCACGTGGTACATGGAATCAGTGCTCAAGGGAGTCTTGGGAAGTTGTGCAGTTTCCTGGTTTTTATTTCCACATGTGGATAAAGCCTAAGGCTGAGGTTAAATCTGCTCCCTGACACTCTGTCATTCCTCAGGCCCCCCGCCCTCCTCCCTTATCCCCACAGGAGAGCCTTGGATCAGCCAAAAGGCATGAACTTTTACACTGAAAAACATCAGCAACATCTTCAGCTTCTTCCAGGGGAGGTTCATGGAGCTAAAAATACAGGACTCCGTGAATTTTCTAAAATAGCCTCACCTCCTTGCAGGTAATTCAGTTGGAGAACAATTTGGAATTGATAATAACGGACATTTTTCTTCCTACCTTTAACAAGGAGGCAGAATGACTGAGAGATAACTCCCTTGGATTCATATCAAGAAGCTGCATCAGTGTTCCTGCGAGAGTGCCTGGAACTCACCAAAAATACATCATCTATTTAGCCCAGGCTGGATCATCATCTATTTAGCCCAGGCTGGATGAGTTCTCAATTCAACACTAACTGTGTCTCTCCTTGCTTTCGGTGGGTCCTTCCTCTCCCCATGGTACTTGAGATGAGCCCTTTCCCCTCTTCAGGCTTCCTCTGTGACAGACAGGTGACATTAACCCTTAGAGTGCCTCAGATCTATGTCAGAAACCCTCTAAACAGCACTTTTCTCCAGGAGAATGTTAGGTATGGATAATATGAGCATGGCTGACCTGCAGTGCTGCGGACACCTGGACCACTGGTTTGGCTGTGGTGTCTTTATATATTTGTCACATGTAGGGGAATACGATGTCATTCTGTGCCGTCAGCTCCTGAAGTCTCACCCTCACTATGTCTTCTGCCAGGAACAGAGATTCTGTGATTCTGTGGTTCTGTCATGATTTCTCTGCCTTTGCATGTTAAAAACTTGCTTCTCCTCCAGCTGCTTTCTCTGTGCTTGAAGCCCTGTTTTGTTCCTCTGGAGTTTTACCAGTTTAACCCTTCATCAGCTGTGTCTGCAGAGCTGTTCCCAGCACAGAGCAATTGGCTCTTGGAGGAGCATCTTCAGGAGAGTTGTGCTCATAGCCCCTGACTGCTAGTCCCCAGGGCACTCTGCAGCAGGGTTGTCATGGAATCATGGAATCACTGAGGTTGGAAAAGCCCTCCCAGACCATCGAGTCCAAGCTGTGCCCGATCCCCACCTTGTCCCCAGCCCAGAGCACTGAGTGCCACAGCCAGGTGTTCCTCAGGCACCTTCAGGGATGGGCACTCCAAACCTCCCTGGGCAGCCCTGCCAAGGCCTGCCCACCCATTCCATGGGGAGATTCCTGCTGATGCCCAACCTGAGCCTGCCCTGGCCCAGCCTGAGGCCATTCCCTCTCCTCCTGTCCCTGTTCCCTGCGAGCACAGCCCGACCCCCCCGGCTGTCCCCTCCTGTCAGGAGTTGTGCAGAGCCACAAGGTCCCCCCTGAGCCTCCTTTTCTCCAGGCTGAGCCCTTTCCCAGCTCCCTCAGCCTCTCCTGGGGCTCCAGCCCTTTCCCAGCCTCTCAATGTGTTTTTTGTCATGAGGGGTCCAAAACTGACCACAGCTGGAGGTGCTTCAGCATTGCCAGATCAAGGAATGGTCGCTGCACTGGTCTTGTGGCACAGCCCAGGTGCCATTGGCCTTTTTGGCCACCTGGGCACACCTGGGCTCATGTTCAGCTGCTGTCACCTGCACCCCTAGGTCCTGTTCCAGTGAGCACTTTGCAGCCCCTGTGCCCCAAGCCTGGAGTGTTCCATGGGGTTGTTGTGACGCAAGTACAGGACCCAGCACTTACAGGCTTATGTTTATGAAAAATGGTTAAGCTGGTTCTTTGGTTGAGACTTTTCGTCACAGTCTAAAGGTTTTAGATGCATGTTTTATAGAAAAATTAATAGTCTGCTTTAAAAACCCAACCACAGAACTTAACTGTGGTAATCCAGCAATGTTCACAGAGAAATGTAATAATGTTGTGGTTGAAACCACCGTGTCTGGGAACCTGCAGAGATGGCTGGGACTGGGAGCCTTTCTGTGTGGGTTTTGAACCGAGGAGGGGACGTGGCTATGCTGAGTTCTGCAGAGTGATTCAATCAAGCTCATTTTCTGGCACTGGTGAAGACATCTCCATCAGGGCAAACTGATGGTGCTGGAGGCTTGCAGGCTCTTTAACTAATGCACAGGAGTGTTGTGTGGTCCGTGACTGCCCAAGCCTCCCGAGGAAATTGATGTCTTTCATAAGTGCAGCTCACAGAGGGTCGTTTTTTGTGCGTGTGCAGGCTTGATTCACCTAATAAACCCAGCTGTGTGTTGGGCTGTAATTGTAAATCCTGGAGATCAATGCATTTCCTTCCCATTTAACACCTCGTGAATGAATGCAGCGCTGCACAAAGGGGCTGGTTAATGATGGTGCTTCAGCAGGGTGTTCCAGGCAGGTGTGGTGGTGAGATGAGCAGCAATCCCATGGGAGAGGCTCCATCCTGATTTATATCACCCTCTGCCACTGGCTGACTGTATATTATGTGCCCAGGACATTTGGGCAGTTAGGAATCGGTTTTGTCTTTCTTTTCAGGAGGGAAACTGCTGCTCAGCCATGTTCCTGGAGCAGAGCAGTTGAACTGCCTTCCCTCCTTCCCGGCTGGGAGGGAGAGGAGGGGCAGGCAGGGCCTGTCAGGCTGGCACCTCACACTGCTCTCCGTGCCGCTGTGCATTGGGACAGACAGGCCCAGTGGCTGTGCAAAGCCTTCATCTGTTCAAATTAACATTCGTGCAAACCTCCCCCCAGAGCTCAGCCAGCTCCCCGTGTCCTTCCCTGCTTGATGGTGTCACATCTTTATCCCGGGCAGGAGGGGAGGGCTTTTCCACACAGGAGCTGATAAGCAGAACAATTGTTATCGTGTTAGAGCCACACACTGATTCCTGCTAGCCACACCAGTGCTCTTTTCAATGCTTCACCATGGACAACATTGCTCTGGCTCCTGTGTACTCTGTGAACCCTCTGAGCCTTCCTCTGGTGCCCATCTATCCTGGAGAGGCCTTCAGCCAGGGAGAAGGGCTGGAGAGCTGACCCTGCATAAGGACTGTGCTGTGGGGGTGTGAGCTCCTCTCTGGAGCTGAATTTCATACAATCATCCAACCTCAGACTGGCTGGTGTTAGAAGGGACCCTAAAGCTCGTCCAGTTCCAGCCCTGCCATGGCAGGGACACCTTCCACTATCCCAGGGTGCTCCAAGCCCCATCCAGCCTGCCCTTGGACACATCCACAGTACTGCATTACCATATTTTAAAGCTTGGGGAGCAGAAGTTGTGCACAGAGCATGGCTCATGCTCTTCCAGATGGGGCTGTAGCTGGATTGAATTGTTTGGCTCATAATTTAAATTCTTCCTGGGCTGCCTGACGTTCAGGAACACTGGGCAAGGGATTGTTTATGGCCACACAGGGACTGTGCTGCACACCCAGGGGTCATGTGAGACCCCCTGTGCTTGAGGAGTCGATTTGTGCCCAAGAACTTGGGCCACATAAAGCTCTGCTGTCCCACAGGGGCTGTGTCACCCCTCCTGATTTGTTGTGCTCTTGTTGATGCCAATGTTCCGCTGTTTACATTAACATAATTACATTAACATAAACAAAGTATTTATATTAAATTCACTGCAAAGGAAAAATCACTTTCCTTATCCTGTCTCGCATCTCCACGTTGGTAGCTTTTTATAACACACCTTTTAATCTTCACTAATATTCCTATTTCCAAAACCCCAGAGATCTTGCAGGTGCAGCTGATAAGGAATAAGGTAACTCCTGCTGGAGCAAGAACAGTGTCAGTCTTTCAGGTACATTTTCCAAACGAAACACTCCCAAATCCTGCTTTCTGTGTAAGGAGATTTCCAAGCACACAGCATTAGATGACATCAAGAGGAATCAAAGGCTATGTTTTCCAAAGAATCTGTGTGGACTGAAGGCCAGATTTTATCAGAAATCAGTGAGAGTTAGTTTTTTACACAAGTTACGCTTAGTTGCCTCACAGCCTGTGCTGGCCCCGCTCCAGGAGCTCCTGGCCCTGCTGGGCTGAGGATCCAGAGATGGCCACAGCACTCCAGAGGTGCCTCCAGGGCTGGGCACAGGGGCAGGATCCCTGGCCTGCTGGGAATGCTCCTCCTGATGCACCCCAGGATCCCACTGGCCTCTTGTCCCCAGGACACTCTGCTGGCTCAAGGACAGCTCATTGTCCCCCAGGTCCCTCAGGTCCTTCCCTGCAGAGCTGCTCCAGTGGGTCACCCCCAGCCTGTGCTGGTGCCTGGGCTGTTCTCCCCAGGTGCAGGACCTGCATTTGCCTTTGTTGAACTTCAGACAGTTCTTCTCTGCCCTTCTCTCCATGCTGTCTAAACGTTATAGTAATTACAATTAGCAATAAAAATAGTAGCAGAGATTTCTTTCCTATGACTCTTGCCTACCTCCGAAGGATCTTTAATAGAGTTGCTCTGAGGCAGAAGCTGGTGCGTCAGGCTTCACCCCAGAGCAGGTTCATACATTCATGGAAGATCTGGATTTTAGCAGGGATGCTGACAGCCTTCCCCCGGCACAGCTCTGGCAGGAGCAGGATAACGCACAGCAGGCTGGATCTGCTCTGACGTTAATCTGTGTGAGGGGAGAGAGAGATTTGATAAGGCCAACTACACCAGTCACGAGTTGTTTGGCCTCTTTTGTGTCTTGAAGATGAATGTCAGGAAGTACCCAAGGCAGCCCATATTCTTTAGATTTTCACCCTGAATTATTTAAGCATATTCATGTCTGCTTTTGTACCAAATTACATCTGCGGCCCTGGGACAGATACTGTGGTTTGTAGAGAGCACTGAAGCAAAAAGGCAATTTTCCAGCAGCAGTCAGTGATGCTGGTGCCTTTATTTTGTCCTTCTGTCTTACCCATGACACCTTGTTAAAGTGCACACTTTTTCATTTGCTGCCCTTTCTCTTAAAGCAGCACTTGCTGTTTCATTTGACCCCGTTACAGTTAGTGGTTTTTGCCTGTTTCTTTGTTTGGTGTAAATCCTGCTCTTAGGGACGGGTTTGAGGTTAAACAAGTGCTTCATGGCTTTTGTACAACCAGGTGTCTGTGTTCCCTTGAACAGACACGTGGCTTTTTAGGGACTTTGATTCTTTGTCGGCGGCTGAAGTCCAGGGGAAGGTGTTGTGTTGAATGCCATGGGAATACTCATGTTTTTTGAAATGAAACACAAATAAGCAGCCAAAAGCAGCTGCTGGACCAGTGCTTCTGGTTCTGGCCCTGCAGAGGATCTCTGGGCACTGACTTTGGTGTCAGCACAAGTCTGGAGGACTTGTGGGATCCATCCAGCAGGACTGGCAGGGCTGGAGCCCAGAGTGTGGGCAAAGGTAGCTTTAGTGAAGTCAGAGAGGACAAGCAGGGACAGAGGCTCAGTGGTGACACCTTGGGTAATGGAGCCCAGCATGGCCTTGGCCCTGAAGCCCATGTGAAATCTTGGCCTCCTTTTAGACTGCAAACCTCACAGAATTTACCACTGCTCCTGGGTTTTATCTCCTCCTCCTTTTCCCCGCTGTCTCCCTTTTTTGCCCCTTTTCCCTTTTTCCCCTCTTTTGCCTTTCTCCCACCTTGTTCCCCTTTACCCTCCCCCCCCTTCTCCCCCCGTTACCCTCTTTTTCCCATTTCCCCTTCTTTTGCCTTTCCCCTCCTTCTCCCTTTGGCCAGAGCAGGAAAAAGTGCAGATGCAGTGAAGCCCTTCCACAGAAGAGAGCGTTTCATCATTTGGGGTAAGCACACCCCAGCCCTTCTGTCCATTGTTCTGCTCCCCCATTCCTGCATTATCCAGCTGTCTTCTTCAAAGTGCAGGCTTCAACCCTGACAAGGGCTCCTGGGACTGTGCTTGTCGGGATTCAGCTTTCCAAGAGTGTCAGTGCTGTGCCTTCCCTCAGACTTACAGTCACTTCAAAAATCCATTACAGGCTGGAATATCAAGGGCGCAGTTAAACCCCTCCAGCATCCATCTCTTCAGTACATGAATGGAGTGGATGAGCTATTTCCAGTCTGACACCGTGGATCACAGAGCTGCAGGTATTTCCCTGCCAGCACTCAGATCCTGGCCTTGATTTGTGAGGATGCTGAGCACAGGAATTTTCCTTGGATGCCAGGCAATGTCATGTGTCCAGGTACATTTGGTGTGAGCGTTAAGCAGTGCTGGAATGGATTGTGCTCTCCCATGAAAAAATTGTCAGCCTTACTGAAAGGAAAGGAGGGCGTGTCTTTTTCCAGGTACAGCTGGCAGCAGGTCCCAGTCCATGGGCTTGTCTTTTGGCCAGGCACTCCTGTACAGATCTGTCCCATGTTCATTCCATTGGCCTAGAGAAGTGGTTTAACACCCAGACCTGTTTAAGCACATCTTCATGTTAAGTTCATTAATTAGGGCATCTCTCTAATGAGGAAAAGCTGAGGGAGCTGGGGCTGAGATGGCTGAGAGGGGCCCTCAGCCCTGTCTGTCCCTGGCTGCACAGAGGGTTCAGAGCAGGGCCAGGCTCTGCTCCCTGGGCCCAGCAGTGGCTCCAGAGGAACGGGCAGGGACTGAGCCCAGGGAGTTCCCCTGGACAGGAGGCAGAACTTCTTCCCTGGGCAGGGACTGAGCCCTGAACAGAGCCCAGAGAGGGCTGGAGTCTCCCTGAGCGGGGATATTGCAGAGCCCTCTGCACACACTGCTGTGCCCTGGGCTCTGGGATGGCCCTGCCTGAGCAGGGAGGTGGCACCAGTGACCCTCTGGGGTCCCTTCCAGCCTGACCCAGCCTGGCATTCTGTGACTTGGTACAGGAGAGTGGCCCAGCCAGGGAATGATCAAAACAGGCTGGGCAGGATGGGCGCAGCTGATACTAAATATATTTTAGTGTTTCATCCAGGTTGGATGGGGCTTAGAGCAATCTGAGATAGTGGAAAGTGTCCCTGCCCATGGCAGGGGACCGAATGGGTTGGGCTTTGAAGTCCCTTCCAACCCAAACCAGTGTGGGAAAGGCATTCCCTGCTGTGGGGCTCAGGTGCAGCCAGGATGCCCTGGCAATGGGACACAGATTGTGCCTGAAACATCAATTTTTGTGCCCCCAAGGCCTTGGATGTACCAGGAGGAAAGGTTGTCACTAGTTGAGTTTGCTGTGGGACACATTGACGTTCTGCCTCTTTCCACTTGTCTCCTGTGACCTCAGGCAAGTCATTTGCTCAGACCCTCATAGATCATTTCTCTTTCCAAACACAGAATTGCAGAGTGTCCTGAGCTGGAAGGGACCCACAGGGATCCAAGTCCAACTCCTGGCCCTGCACAGACAGCCCAACAATCCCACCCTGTGCATCCCTGGCAGCACTGTCCAAACACTTACTGAACTCTGGAGTACTTGGTGATTTAAGTTAAATATGATTTAACTTGTAGTGAAATTGGTGGCAGTCAGAGTCTAAACACCCATAAACACCTGGCTGTGGGTGCTTGCCTGGAAATTCTCACTCCGTATGTCAACAGTGTGTCAAATGCCTAAACCATGTGGCCTGAGGATGGGAGACCTTTTAATGTCTTTATCAGAGCTGGAAACGTGCAGAGATGGTGAGTAAGAGGAGAGAGCCCCTCAGCCCATCTGGCTCTGTGTTTTATGTGCAGCCAGGCTTTTTGCTGTTTGCACTGAGCTCCAGTCAAGGTAACAAACTCATTTGTGCTGCCTCAGTGGGAAGGAAAATCTGTTGCTTCGAGGACTTCAGTGCCTGCAGCTTGCTGTGGCACGTGTGAGCATCATGCACAGGCATCAGATGGAGCAGAGATGAGTGAGGAGCTCCCAGGATGACAGATGTGCTGCTGGAGAGACGTGGAGGCCGTGCTGGGAGTGTGTGACAGGTTGTGATGTGCTCCAGCAATCTGATGGGGCGATGACATGGGAGATAGCAGGGCTGTGTGATGCTGCTGGATCCGCTCCAGCAAACATCCCTGCTGCCTGCTCCTTCCCTCTCATCTCCGGGCATTCTTCACCTTCCTTATCTTAATCACGTCTTGCTGCCTCTGAAAGGCGCCGCTTTAATATGATTGGGGTTTTATTTGGTGGTTGTGATAGCATTGCCCTGGCTGCATCTGTTGGATGGCTGGATTTTTGAAAGGGTTGCACGGATGTATTGAGATGTTAGAAAATGAGCAGGTTTTCCAGGGGAAAACGCATCCTATGAAATCACTAATTTTCCTTCTGTTTCCCTCAAAGTATCATTTAGCTGTGTGTGTTTTATAGCAAGGCTGTTCTTCCTTTGCCATTACCTACATTGTATTTATACTTGCATTGTGAGACCTGAAGTGTTTGTGCCTCAAAAGACAAAACCCAGAGATCTGCCACTAAATTTATTACTGGATACCCCTAAAGTGGGAAAATTGCCAGAGAGCTGTGGAAGGCACATGTTTTCCCTCTGCTTGGAGAGTCTCCTCAGCCTCCCCCCTGGCTGCTCTGTGTGCCTGCCTGCTGCTTTTCCAGCAAAAGGTGCAGAATCCAAACTTAATGCAGAGAGGAATTAACAGCATTACTCTTTGCAGTGTCTTCACACCTGTGAGTGTTTTATAGCCAAGCCCAAGTCAGGTGCTCAGAATGATGCCAAGAATCTGTGGTTCCTCCTCTTGTCTTTGTGTCTGCTCCACCCGTCTGCCTTCAGTGCTCACAGAATTGTGGAATGTCCTGAGTTGGAAGAGACTCGCAGGGACCATCCAGTCCAGCCTGACCATTGCTCTGAGCCTGGCCTGTTCCTGGGTGTACTCTTGCCTCCTGGAAGTGCTCCTTCCCAGCAGTGAGGGGACTGAAAATGAGTTGCTTAGGTTGGACTTTTGGGGTGTGACTGATATCATGTTCTGGGGGAAGGAGTTGGGTCCCTGTTCCATTGCTCTGCTGGGGACACGGGGGAGTGACAATGCTTGTGTGACTGGAGTGTGTCCATGGGGGGCTGCACTCCCACATTCACACCTTCCCAGAGCTTTGGCTCTTGAGGAGGAAATTCTTCAAACTCACCGTTTTCTCAGGCCTAAGCAGTCTTAGTGAGTCTCCAATCTAAAAGTGATTTAGGCAATTTCTCTGTATTTCTGTAGCACGTGTGGCACTCACAAATGGCTCGTAAAAAGTCATGGATCACTTGCCTCAAACCTTGGTGGTGCAGGGGGGAATTCCTCCTCTGCCTTTAGTTTAAACAATTGGGGATTAAAAAAACCTTCAATCCAAGGAAACAAAAGATCCCAGGCTGTTGGGTGGGGTTATCCATCCAGAGGTATCATCCAGCCCTGATGGAAAGGCAGGGACCACCAGACTCCTCAGCAAGCCCCATATGCTGGGTAATCCATGTTCCTGATCCTCTGTGATTCCTGAGAGCTTTGGGCTCTGCCAGGAAACTGTTCCCAGCTCAAGTGGCTGCACCCAAATGTCAGCTTTCCTACCTAAAGCTGGGCACAGTGGCCTCAGGGATCGATTTCCTTCCTTCCCCTGGTGCAGGATATTGCAGCCACGTGCTGTTACTCCAGTGTGGCTCTGCCGAGCAGATGGCCTGGAAGAGTGGCATGCTGCAAGGAGGGAAATTTGGCTTTATGGAGCTGGCGTTGGTCGTTTGGGCCATGAGGTATTTGGTAGCTGCTGCCAACATATGGATTTGGTTTAAATTTCACAGAATAGGGAATCATGTGGATGAAAACATGATGTGCTTGCTTTAGCCAAAGCAGCAATGGCCACATTGCTCTTAATAGGGGATCAAACATGAGCAGAAAAGTTACTGATTTTTTTTTTTCCTGGCCATTAGTTTTGATTTCCCTGAAAACTTCTACCAGAATCACTTATTTTTTTTTCTTACTAATAGTAGGAAATAGGACTTAGTACTTGATTACTAAGTCTAGGATATGGACTTATCCTTAAGATAGGATTAGACCTCATGTAATGATTTTCAGCTGTTTATTATTTCATTTGACTAATGCATGGCCTAACCCAGAATTCACAGAGCCAAGCTGAATAAATGCCAGAAATATGCACAGCAGGGTTCGGGTTTTCTTTTTTAACATAAAGAGCCAGTTATTTTCTGCAGACAATTACAGGCATGTAACATATGTGGAGTTATGGGATGCGGTCCACAATGGCCCTGTATTTATTTCGGTGTCCATATGGGAAGCATTTCTCCTGCTGCTCTGTGGACAGACATTCCTGTGCAGCTCGAACACCGCGGTGCTGAGGGGCTGGCACAGCCCACACACAGCCCCAGTGTTTGGGATTTCATTGCCTCTCTAAGGTAAGAGGTTGATGTAAGTGTTGGGGTTTGCAGGAATTAAGGTGGATGATAAGTTGTATTTACATCATGAAGTCCAGTTGGCTCACCCAAGAAACTTCCATGAACTCTCAGACAGTGACACCAAGAACTGGGTTTGTGCTGCCCCTCAGGTGCTCCTAAAAATGTCCTGCTGGTGATTCGCAGAATTATCAAAGTTGGAAAAGACTCCAAGATCATGTCCAGCCTTTGTCTGATCCCCACCAGCCCAGAGCCCTGAGAGCCACAAGCAGTTGGATCCATCAGGCCCTTCCCTTCCCTTCCCTTCCCTTCCCTTCCCTTCCCTTCCCTTCCCTTCCCTTCCCTTCCCTTCCCTTCCCTTCCCTTCCCTTCCCTTCCCTTCCCTTCCCTTCCCTTCCCTTCCCTTCCCTTCCCTTCCCTTCCCTTCCCTTCCCTTCCCTTCCCTTCCCTTCCCTTCCCTTCCCTTCCCTTCCCTTCCCTTCCCAAACCTTCCCAAACCTTCCCTTCCCTTCCCTTCCCTTCCCTTCCCTTCCCTTCCCTTCCCTTCCCTTCCCTTCCCTTCCCTTCCCTTCCCTTCCCTTCCCTTCCCTTCCCTTCCCTTCCCTTCCCTTCCCTTCCCTTCCCTTCCCTTCCCTTCCCTTCCCTTCCCTTCCCTTCCCTTCCCTTCCCTTCCCTTCCCTTCCCTTCCCTTCCCTTCCCTTCCCTTCCCTTCCCTTCCCAAACCTTCCCTTCCCAAACCTTCCCTTCCCAAACCTTCCCTTCCCAAACCTTCCCTTCCCTTCCCAAACCTTCCCTTCCCTTCCCTTCCCAAACCTTCCCTTCCCTTCCCTTCCCAAACCTTCCCTTCCCTTCCCTTCCCTTCCCAAACCTTCCCTTCCCTTCCCTTCCCTTCCCTTCCCTTCCCTTCCCTTCCCTTCCCTTCCCTTCCCTTCCCTTCCCTTCCCTTCCCTTCCCTTCCCTTCCCTTCCCTTCCCTTCCCTTCCCTTCCCTTCCCTTCCCTTCCCTTCCCTTCCCTTCCCTTCCCTTCCCTTCCCTTCCCTTCCCTTCCCTTCCCTTCCCTTCCCTTCCCTTCCCTTCCCTTCCCTTCCCTTCCCTTCCCTTCCCTTCCCTTCCCTTCCCTTCCCTTCCCTTCCCTTCCCTTCCCTTCCCTTCCCTTCCCTTCCCTTCCCTTCCCTTCCCTTCCCTTCCCTCCCCTCCCCTCCCCTCCCTTCCCCTCCCCTCCCCCCAGGAGCAGGCAGCAGATGGGATTTGCTCCCCGGAGGAGGAGCAGCTCTTCTCCCCAGCCTGGAGAGGGGAGGGATGTTCATTTTATAACACGCTGGCAAGTGTTTAAAAATAAGTCAGCAGAGCAGCAGCCAGCGTTGGCTGCAGATCAGAGTTTTGACATTGCAAAAGATAAAAGCAGATTTGGTAAAATTCTGTTCAGTCCCTGCAGTCTCAGCAGTGCAATAATCCCAGTCTCAAACACAGGGTGGTTTGTGGGGCTCCTTTTCTTTGCTTTGGCAAGAGCACACAGAGCCCCCAGGCCAGGTTCACATCCCTCCTGAGGGTGATGAAGTTGTGCTGATTAACAGAGTCTTGTCCCAGAGTCTTGCAGTCACCTTAAATATATTCATTTATTGCTGTTGTCAGTAGTTATTTGTACCTAGGTGGTGTTTGGGAAACTCAGTCATGTATCACAATCTCATTGAGTACAAATGAACAATAAAATAACACGGTGCTTCACAGACCTTACAGTTAATGACTTAACTAATTACTCTAATTAATCTGTGCAAAATTGGGGAATTTGCCCTGGGACCTTTTGAAAAATTAGTAAACATATATTGTTCCTTTTTCTGTCAGATATTCCCATCCTGAGGTTTTTATCTCTGTTCTGAGTTACAGAACAGCCGTTCTGGGACATCAAAGCCTAGCCAAAAATGGCTATTTGGCCTTAATTTATGCAGAATAACTTCCAGTGCCCACTCCCCTGGCAGGCCTCTCCTTGGGCAGCCAGGGGCTCTGCCTGTGTTGGCAATCAGGGGTGAGGATTTTGGGGTTTGGGGTATAGCACATGTACTGTTTGAAAAGCCTTGGTCTGAAAACAATTGATTTTGGAGGCTGGTCTAGTTGAAGTGAGCAGCATATCCCTTCCAAGCATGTATTGAAAATATGACAAATTATTTGGCCTAGAGAATGTGATACTGTCCTTCTAAATGTATCCTCCTGAGAATCTGACCTTTAAAAAGGATGTTTTGTTGTTGTTTTTTTGTAGCGAGATAATTTCTAGTACCACAAACTCCTGCCAGTCGCCGTTTGGAGCTGAAGCCTTGAACAGCACAAATACATTTATTACTTTTGTGCTGGTTTTTTGTGTGTTCTATTTGCCCTGTCCTTCCCCCTGCATGAACGTAGGAAAAAACCTGGTTCAGACTGCTCCTTATCTGTGTGGTACTGAAATTAGGGAAGAAATGATGGACACAAGTAGGTAATGGGGGTGATGTGCCACAGAGAAAACTTCTCCCGGGTCTGAAATGAGATTCAATAAATTGTCCCCTCCAAAAGGCCTGACCTGCAGCCAGGTGGTCAGTTTTAGATAAAAGGGATCTGTCTTAGGGCTCACTGAAATAAGGGGGAGGACTCCCAGGAGGTCAGACGGCTCCAAAGCCATTTCAGCAGCTCGGGTTCAGGAGTTCACTGCTTGTTTTAATCCCTACAGGAAGGTGTGCAGAGTAATTGCCAACGCTGCAGCGCCTTCAGGTGCTGTCCCTGTGCTCCCAGGGCTCCCAGCTGTGGGCTCTGAGGCTCATCACTTACTTTTACTCCTGCAAATTAATCTAATGGCTCACTTTGAAGTTCCTGCAGAGCACAGCAGAGCATCAGGTTCACGAGTTCTTGATGCCTTTCCTCCAGAAAAGCTTCTCACTCACTTAGAAAGATGAACTCCAAATTTCAGATTTCAAAGTCCTGCAGTCTTTGTTTCAAGCCTGAATTGTGGTTGATGCCAAATCAGCACCAGCCCCTGAGGATGTTCAGCTTGGTAGTTGGAGTCTGGTTTTCTGTTGGTAACACCAATAATTTGAAAACTGAGTACAAATGTATCCTGAGGAATCAATCCAGAGTGTCCTGACAATTACACTTAACCATGGATACATTGAATTAAAGGTTTTTGGTACCCAGGGTTGTCTGCTGGTAGGATGAAGTGAGAAGGGTCAGTTTTGAGGGAGAGGGGGATGAATGCTGCCATTAGATGCTTTAATAGTCAGAAACACCAATATTCCCTTTCTGAGAGAGAAAGGACTCTTGAGCAGGTCGGTGGCACTGGGGGATGTTCCTGAGGACCTTGAGCACATATAGGGGTGAGATGGCTGAGATACAGGGAATGGATCGGGGTACAGAAAGTGTAGAAGAAGGGGAAGGAAGGAAAAGGAAGGGCTGGCTGGTGCACAGGGCAGGATTTGTGGATGGGGCTGGTCTGGAAAGCCACTTGACTCTGGAGATACAGGAGGGCTCTGAGCACAGGGTTATCATAGCAGTGAGTGGTGAGGAAGTGGAAGCAGGATGTGAATTTCTGGTGTGCTGGGAAGGTTTGCACTGGAAAAGCAGCACAGGAGATCGAGTACAATCCTGCAGTCATATTCCA
This sequence comes from Acanthiza pusilla, assembly GCA_036630365.1. Lineage (NCBI taxonomy): Eukaryota > Metazoa > Chordata > Aves > Passeriformes > Acanthizidae > Acanthiza > Acanthiza pusilla. The sequence goes on along the minus strand of JAXCHO010000048.1, from coordinate 1,624,682 downwards.
CTCTGAAAGTGTGTACTGAAAACTCAAGATTTAAGCCCAAAAGTTGCCTTTCCTCACTTCCTGCACAAGGTTTGTTGTTCTCTTTGAATTACAGATCCAAGTTGCTCTCTGGTGCTGTTAAAAGATGGGATATCCTTAACCAGTGAACATGGAGAAATGGATGTAGTGCTTTTGGTTTTTCTCTTGGCCCACTTCTGAAGCAGGAGCTGTGTGGAGCTCAGAAGTGAACGATTTCCCCAAGGACAATGCAGTCCCTGCAGACTGAGGGGTGTGGAAAGCTTGGCCATGGTGAGAGGGAAGAAAAAAGTGGCAGATCCTGGAAGGATGTCTTTGGGAAAGAGTGGGGGGAAAGAAATGATCCCCTTCAGGCCTCGAGTGGGTCAGGGAAGAGTGTGACCCTGTCCCCATAGAGGACAGTATCCCCGGTTTGGGTCCCCATCTCCTATTGTCTGTCCCAAGCTCCCAGTAGGGTCAGCTTTTCATTCTCTGCTTGGATTTGTTCTCATTCTGGCAATTTTAAGCACTACCCCTCTTTTTAGGGCATCTTTCCCACAGTACCTCCAGGACCCGCTTGAGCAGGGAGGGGATGGGGCTCAGGGTTTGTGCTCCATGTCCGCTGCAGCTCCATTTTCCAGAGAGCAGCGGATCCCCTGCTAAAGCTGACCTGGAAAGGCAGGGAGCTGCTAAATGAGGTTGCTGACCCTGGGTATTGTACAACACCACTTTTTGTTCCCCTCTTAACTCCTTCGATTTGCTGAAGGGCAGCAGGGCCAGCTTTGGCAGGTGGGTGCTAATTGCAGTCCTTGGGGAGGTGGAAGAGGGAGGGGAGGATATAACTCACTTGGAGCTCTTGTGAGATACTTCCCAAATTGTTTAAGATGATCAGTTTGGGAATTAATTAAAATATGGCCTTAACAATTTGGATTTCTCCCTGCCTGCCTAGGACAAGCAATGGCAAGACATTTAGGGGTTTTTTTAACTGTAAGTATCAACACAAAAAGAGCAGTCAGTGCCTTGTGAGCTGGGGAGCTGCAGGGTTACTCATTAGCAGAGTTTTTAGGGGAGAATTAATTAGTATTCCTGGGAATCTGGGTGGGTGTCTCAGGCCTGATCTTGGCTCCCCTAGGGCAGGTCAGAGGGTGTGCAGTGCTGGGGACCAGAGAGGACTGTGGGGAGCAAGGACTGGAGTGTTCAAGGGATGTGGTGTGGGACTGAGACTCAGAGGGATGGGAATCAGCTGGAGGTAGGATGGGATGACAGAGGGAGGAGGAAGTGTTGGAGGGCTGCGAGGGTGGAAAGGAAAATGGAGATGAGGATTGTGCCAGCTTGGCAAGTGGTGCAGCTCCTCCAGAGGGGAGGTTTGGCGAAGGCCACGTTCTGTGAGTCCGTCTTTGCTTTCTGGTCCCCAAGTGGGAAATGCAGCGGCAAGTGTGACTGGCCAGACACTAGTGGCACTCCCCAGGATGTATAGGAATGTCTTCTCAGGGCAGGAGGCTGAGGGAGGCCCATGGGGACACCACACACCTGGGTGCTTGATCCACCTCTGGGGCTTCTTGTCACTGAGCACCTTGCTCTCAGAAGGCTCCAGATACTCCTCTGGCTAAAAATGGGATCCTGGGAAGCACTGCAGTGGTCGAGGCCCTCTGGATTTACCTGGTCCCTCCAGCTCAGCCACAGAGCCGGGGCTTGGCTCTCAGAGCGAGGTGGTCAAGGTGCTCAGGTGTCACCTGTCCCTTGGTGTGGTCACTGGACAGGGGCCTCTGGAGGAGACTCTCCTGCCATGGCAGGTAGTTCAGGAGGCAGGGAGTTCTCTGATTTCCTGAGAGATCAGGTTCTGTCTGTAAACACTAATCCTCGGGCTAAGTCACCTTGGATAAGTTATTTTCTGTGTTTGACATCTGGATAAGGAGTGAGGTGTGTTTTAAGTTCTCTTGAAGCCCCAAACACAATGGCACCGAGACCCTATTGTACTGTGTACCCTGTTGTACCAAGTGTTCTACAAAAGGATCAAGGACAGTCCTACTCCAGGTAGCTGAAACTCCCAGTCCTATATTTAGCTCCCTCTCAGGAGTACTTTGAGCGTTAATTATGTTTTTCAAGCACTTAGTGCCTATCATCAGAAGCTCTCTATAGAAACACAGAGTTAAATAGTCACAGATCTGGGGCCTCTTAGGAATCGTTGCCAATGCTGAGCAGTGTAACCATTCACAGATGGGCTTGGATGGTGGAGAGTGAGCTCCAGGCTCACTCCTTGAGACAAAGCAGTTCAGCCGAAGCTTTCTTTGAGCGCTTGAGTGGTTTCAGCGAGTTGGGTTTGGTAGCAGAGTATTTGAATGGGCACAAAGCTCTGCCTTCCCCACACAGAGGCAAACTGGGACAATCCCAGCTTTTTGTCCAAGAGGTGTCTGTTGTGCCTCTGTGTTCATTACAACAATGCACCCATTCCATAAACCACCCCGGATCGTGGATGCTGTGCTTGTCAGGAGAGTGCAGATGTGTGCAAGAATAAAGGCAGTGCAGTGGAGAATATTTCTCTCTGATGACCAAATTAGCTCCTTTATTTCTGGCCGTGGCTGTGTCACCCCTACGGCCCATTGGCAGAGCACAAACAGATGGAAGGAGTTTGAAGAGCCCAAGCACTCTCTGGGGTGCCCTGTGTGGCTGAGAGCACTGAGTGCACACCCCAAAGCCAGCAATAAATGGGCTTGGGCACTGACTGAGGACAGTGTGCGAGCACAGAAGTGAAATGCACTGAGCAAACCCCTGCCAAACAGACTTTCTTGACCTTAAAAAGTAATTAGCGAGTTCTCAACTCGGTAAATGCAATCAGTGGGATGAAGCTTGTGCTGCTTGCTGAGGATGCACATGTCAGCCCAGAGTTTCTCCTTCTGCAGCCATGTGCTGATTGGCCCCAGGCAGGCCCAGAGACACTGCAGAGACACAGCCAGAGCAGTGGGGATTTGCTTTATTCGGCGCAGGGTGTGGGGATTCACTCCTCCAAACACACACCCCAGCGCTGCCAACACACAATATTATGGTAACATTCATGAATATTCATCACATTCCCTGGGATAGGAGTGGTTATACAAATCATTTCTCGGCGATCATTAATATCATTAGCATGTGTGCCACGCATGCGCTGTGTGTCCTGGTGGTCTTTGGGGTCTTCTTGTGATGAAGATCTGTAGTCTCCATCACAGTGCACTTTTCACCTTTCTCTCTGGGGCATGGGCAGTCCTTGGTGGGTGATTCAGGGTTTCTGTGCTGGCCTCAGACAGATTCTTGTCCCTCTTATCTTGACAAGATAAAGGGAATCCTGTTTTTCTAGGTTTTTGAATTCACATATTCTGTCTCTCAATAGTCAGTTTGAGTTACCTCTTGACCACCCCTTTCTCAGTTCACATCCTCATCCCACCTTTTTTTGGGAAAGCCCATTTTGGCCAATGCCATCCCTTCTCTGATATGTTGGTTGTTAAAGAATAGCTTCATGTTCATTTTGGAAGTTGCCCATGGAGGGATTATATGGATGAAAGGGTCCCTTTGGAGATACTTGGAAGCATTCTGAGGATCCCTGTGTGAAGTGGTGTTTCTCAGGGTACAGTCCCATGTACCCTTTTTGTCTGCTGGTGCCCAGGCTGTCTCACTGCCCTGGAACTCTGCTTGGTCCTTGGGTTACAAACACCTCATGTGTTTTCCTCCCTTCCCCAGACTTCAGAGTGGGAAACAGGGAAGGAGGAGGGAGCTCCTTGATCATCCTCATCACCCTCTGTAAGGTTTTATAGCCTGGTAGGCATTTTGGTGACCATCTGCAGTTTTCTGCCTCCCCCAGGGCTCTGTGGAGGAGGTGCCCTGTGCGTGGGGCTCACACAGTTGTGTAACCTCCCCCCCCCCCACAAAAGTCAGCCTCAAACCTGAGCAGCCACTTTTGTATTGATGATGTCTGCACTACACTATGGTATTTCTTCATATCTTATCTTGCCAAATGGCAACGATTTTCCCCTTTCCAACAGGCCAACCTATAGAGAGAGGATGTTTTCAGAAGGAAAACAGGAACATGCATTAGAGGAAACCACAAACACTAACAGCTTGCTATAGAGACACGATCTGGAAATAACAGATTCCTTGTGAAAATAAAAATGCTAAATATTATTTATAACCTTTGAATGGGGCTCAAAAACTGTTGGCTTGCATTTTTGTGGGTTCTGTTCTTTTCCTGCTTCCATACTTGTTCCCGTGGTTCTGCTCCAGTTCCTGGGGTAGTCCCAGCACACTGCAGGTGTAACTGCAGTCACAGCTTCTCTGGGGACAAGATGGATTTAAGAAATTCTTGTTTCCCCATCATTGGCTGTGTGGTTTTGGACTGGCACTGATATTTGATATCTCCGTACCCAAGCTGCAGCTCTGCCTGGAAGCAAAAAAGTCGCAATGGGGATGGGAATGGACTGTGTTACCAAAGAACTTAAATTTTGCACTGGAGGATAAAAGCTCAGTGAAAGGTTAGCCTGAGCCTGGAGTGGTGGTGGGAGTGACTACCCAGGGATGAAGTTTGCATTTTGGCCTCAGAAATCACTGCCTGAGCACAAATGTGAGGGCTGATGCTTTGCTGCTGAGGATGGAAGAGTTTGGGAATTCCTAAAACTGCCTGTACTAATGAAGTTTCCAGACTCTTCCATCCTCAGCATCAGAACGGTGTGGGTTGAAAGGGACCTGTGAAGATCATCTGGTTCCAATGGTCACTCAAAGCCCCATCTGACCTGACCTTGAAGACTTCCAGTGATGAGATACGGGTGGTGTCCCTGGACAAAGAGCTGTTCCTGCCATGCTCCCTGAGCAGCCTGGCACGTAGGAGAGTGTCCTGCCAGAGCGATGTCCTGGCTGCTCTGAGAGGAGAGCAAGATAAGTTCCCTCTTGCCTGACTTGCAGTCTGCCTGCTAAAAATAAAGCTGCAGGTAATTGCCTAATTTGTCACCCAAATGGGCCCTTGGCTGACCAGTGTAAATATGCAAGGCTGGTTTTGCCCTTGGCCTTGCTCCCTCAAGGTCCTGTGTCCCGAGCCCTCCCCCAGGCACTGAGCCAGGCACGTGTTGGGGAATGGTTTGGGGGCTTCAGCAAAGCCCACCAAGTGCAGAGCTTGCACTCAGGTGTTTGCAGAATCAATACCCCATTAGGTGCGTGGACCAGGGACCTTGTCTGTCTTTGGAATGGTGACAGACCCTAAATGGATCTTTGAAGTTCCCGGAACAGTGTCAGGTCTGTAACGTCAAGCCCTGCCGTGGGTTATGTTATACGGCCTTGGAGCTGTTAATACAGCCTCCTGTTATGATGCTTCATCAGCCTTTAGCTCACTGTGTGCTCCCTCGCAGCAGATGGATGGCTGGGCAAGGCTCTCTGTGTGCCTCTTTCCCTGCTGCTGCAGGGCAAGGAGTGCCTGGGATCATTCCCTGCATCCTCCTCTGTGCCCAGAGCCCCTCTGGTGCTGCAGGTGACTCCAGGCTCGTGGCTGGGCTGGAGCAGTGAGCCCTGCTCATCACCTGGCACTGCCTGGTGTCTGGAGAGGGGAAATGCCCAACAGAACTGGTGGGAGGAGCCTGGGGAGCATTTTGTCTGCAGAGTGACAGCGGTGGAGATGAAGGCTCCTGGAATTCAACTGAGGCTGGACTGCTGATGGCAGAGTGTCACCAAGGGGTGTTCCAGCCAAGCAGCTCTGGCTGTGGTGCCTTGGAGTGAAGCTGCTGTCCCGTGTGCTGTGCTGAGGATGTGCTCTGCCCTGCTGGGCATCTGTGCTCTCTCTGCTCAGCTCTCCTCACTTGGACCTGGCTGTGCTGCTGAGGCCCTGGCACAGATGCCCAGAGAAGCTGTGGCTGCCCCTGAACTGCTGGCAGTGTCCAAGGCCAGGTTGGACAGGGCTTGGAGCAGCCTGGGTCAGTGGAAGCTGTCCCTGCCTATGGCAGGGCTTTGGAATGAATGAGCTTTAAAACCCTTCCAACCCAAACCAGTCTGCGATTCTGTGTTGAGTGCTCTTCAGAGAGTTCCTCCCCTCTGAGAGTCTCCTTTGCTTTCTCACTGCTGCGTGTGCGTGGTGGTGCTCTGTGAAGGTTTGTGCCACTGGAAAAGACCAGGGAGAAGCTGAAAGTTGCTCCAGGCAGTTCTGCCCAGCTCACGGAAACACATCTCTGTGTTGGTGGGAAAGGCTTGTGCCTGAATCTCAGGAACACTGGAAGCAGCCTTTAGGCAGGGCTGGATAAAGCCTGTGACATGGAGCACAGGTGTGCTGTGACTGGAGTCAGCTGTCTCACTAAATGATCTTAGTGATGCTTTTGACCCTGACTTTCCTTTTTGTTGCACGTTGTGATCTATTCCTTTTTGCCTGTTTTTCCTCCCTTTTCTCAAGTATTTCCAGAATATGATTGTTCCAAATATTAGTCAGAGGTATAAATTTATATCTGTGTCATAACATGCAGGTGAGATTGCTGCCACAAACTCTTTCCTTTGCCTTTTCTGCAAATACCCTCCGTCCCTGCCTGCTCCCAGGTCCCAGGCTGTTATCCAGAGTTCCCAGGCAGCTGCTGGTGCTGTAAATGTGAAGGTGAAGGGCAGTGGGGTGGAACCAGTAATTTTGGGATAAACCCGGAGCAGCTGTGATTGGCTTCTTGAGTGGAATTTCCCCTTTGAGAGGGGCAGCCCCAGCAGCAGGACAGTTCCTGGGGTGGTGGTGGCTGTACCCACAGGGAAGAGCATTGCTGTCATTGTTAAATTGCCAGAAATGCTTCACACGTGTCCAGGTTTTCCCTGGGATAGAAGTCACCTCCAGTCTCGTGTTCTGTCTGAACAAGGTGTCTCTGCTGAGACTCCCATGGCATCAGTGCCTCTTGTCCCTGCTGAGCTGCAAAGAGCTTTCCTTAGCCTATGGATTTCTGCCTCTGCACCAGCTCTATTGCCAGATTCCACCTTTTTCAACAAGTTATTTTATAAATGTGAGCCGAGTGGTAAATGCCACTATTTTTGTGACAGAAAGATGTCCAAGTGATGTCCAAGCTCTTTTACCAGTCCCAGGTGTTAGAACCAAATAAATCATTCCTCAGAACTAAACAGCCTCAGTGTGGGGAAGGATTTCTGTTACTTTGTGCCAGGGGCAAATCTTGATTGGGAAATTATCATTTGGAAGCAGAAGTTGGTCGTGTAATAGGCTAAATAGGCTTTGACATTCTCCTGATGACTGTATTGTCCTTGCTCTGGGTGCTGATCCTCCCTCTGGCTCTGAAGGTAATTTCACTCTGTTTCCATTTCCATATTGATAAGAAAACTTCACTTTTGAATCTGTGTGTGTGTGGATATATAAATGTACATTTATGTTTAAACATTTGAAATGAGACTTCAAACCCTGTTCGGTGACTGTGCTCCCTTCTCCATCCTTTCCAAAGAGTTCAAGGTGGGAATAAACTTGGACATTTCCTGACTGTTCCCATCATGATTTAAGCACAGTTGGGTTTAGAATATTTTTCTACAGATCATCATCTAATCTAAGCTTAAATAAGGGAATCCAAGAATGGTTATGTTGGAAGGGACCTTAAAGCTCATCTCATTCCACCCCCTGCCATGGACAGGGACACTTCCACCAGACCAGGTTGCTCCAAGCCCCATCCAGCCTGGCATGAAAACGGTTATAGTATTAAATATATTTAATAATGAGCTGTGCCCATCCTGGTTTTGGTCTTTGCCTGCCTCAGCTGCAAGAAAATGTGTTCAATTCCCTCACCCCCCACCTGTCACAATTATTTAAGTGAAGTCTTAATGCTCTGTTGGACAAATTCATTTCAGCCAGAATTATTCACATAATTTTTCATAGGCAGGAGCTTTTTCAGAGATGCAATATGTTGGAGTACAGGTAAAATATGCTCTATTTTCAGTTTGTGTCTGCTCAAATCCCTGCTTGCCAAGCCTGGGCCCATTCATCTGCTGCCTTTTCTGAGCTCACATTTGTCATTCAGTGTGGAGGCAGAGGGGGGAGTTTTCTTGACCCTCCTCCCCTTTTGAAAGTCACCATGCTGATGGTAATCTCTGCAGTAAACCAACACATCATTTGCATGGTGAAGGACAGCAGGCAGCTCCGTGCATTCCTGCACTGGGGAGATGTTCTGATATGCTAAAATGCAGCTCCTGGAAAAGGACTGGCCAGTGCAAGGGGAAGCACTGACCCTTTAGCTGCAGCATCAGATTTGGGGGAGATGCTTTTGATAAGTGCTCAGCCCTGGGAAAAATAAATTCAGCATGTACAGTGCACACAATTGTACAGGGTTCAGGGGAATACTGGTTTTTCACTAGGCTCTGGTATTTAAGCTCATTTTTAAACTTTATATTTATGTTTTTCCCCAGGAGAAAGCAAACTCTTATCTTCTGCTCCCTTTACTGCTACTTTTAATTTCCCCTGCAGGAGTGTAAGGATGCTTTGGGGAGGCAGTACAGCAAAGGAAGCTGACAGGCTCAGTTGGATTTGGTATTCCCTGCGCAATTCCCACAGCCCTGTGGCAGCACATGTTCCACAGGTCTCACCTACAGCCAGAGGAATGTGAGTTATTTACTCTAATAAACAACAGGTCTGAGCAAAGACTGGGTAAAATTGTGTAAAAACTGCTGCAAGGAGAGAAAATCCCATGCCCCAGGTTCCACCAAAGCTGCAAAGGGAAATTGGTGCCTGTTCTTCTGCCAGTCAGCCTTATTGTTAATGAACCCTCCCTTTAATAGTCTGTGTTTTCAGAGATCAGCAGGACAGCACTAAAAACTTCAGCTGTTTCCCTCATTTCCAGCATTACGTGGGACATTTTGCCCTTTGTGGCTGTTCTGGTTTCTCAGTGCCCCGAGAGCCTCTCCGCTGTGTCCTCTCTCTCTGACTCCCCTGCAGGTCACACACAGTCCCAGACTGCACCATTTTGCTCTTGGGTTCGGCTTTTTCCCCAGGTCAGAGATTTCTCACTGGCCTTCAGCTCTCTGACTTAGACCAGGAGCAAACATCCCTGCGAGAGATCTGTGGGCTGGAAAATCCACAGTGCTTAACTAAGAGCTGTACTTTGCAGAGACATCTACTTGAATTTTCTCTTTATTGCTCCTGTGCTTTCCAGTACCATTCCAGTATTATTTATTTCCTCTGGAGAAGGAGGGTTTCATCTTCCTCTTGCCTGTTGGAATGTGGTTTCACCCTGAGCTGTGTGAATGGACCTTGTGCAACAGGAGATGTAAATACGGAAAGATGCAGCGAAAAAAATTTGCTTTTCCAGAAATCTTTCCTGTATTAGAATCCCAGAATGTTTTGGGCTGGAAGGGACCTTAAAGTTCATCCAGTGCCACCCCTGCCATGGCAGGGACACCTCCCACTGTCCCAGGCTGCTCCAAGCCCTGTCCAGCCTGGCCTTGGACACTGCCAGGGATCCAGGGGCAGCCACAGCTTCTCTGGGCACCTGTGCCAGGGCCTGCCCACCCTGACAGGGAACAATTCCTTCCCAATATCCCATCTGTCCCTGCCCTCTGGCACTGGGAAGCCATTCCCTGTGTCCTGTCCCTCCATGCCTTGTCCCCAGTCCCTCTCCAGCTCCCTGTGACACTTTTAGGCACTGGAAGGTTGATGTTCTTTTCCCTCCTCCACCCCAGCATTAAACTCAGCACCCATATCTCAGTAATGACTTTTCATTTCAGGTCTCCTCCTTCCTCCCCAGCTCCCTCAATCACAAATTTCCTCAGCTGAGTTTACTTTTGGAGGGTTAATGTTTTCCTTCATCCAGGCTGATGTGGAGCAAAAATCTTTTTCCCCTCCAGCTCCCGGGGAGCCTTTGGAAATGAAGGCTGGGAATCACATTAGATTGTATTTCACTAGAGGTTCTCTCTGCCCTAGAAAACTCCTGTCTCCTCATGAAATACACTCAGCTTAAGAGGAGACTAATATATTTACTCTAACTGTGCTCAGCCTAGGAATAATTTTGCTGTAGAGATTAAATTTTTATATCATCTTGAAGAAAACCAACTCCCTGGCAGTCCCCAGGGATCCCCTGTCTGGCCGTTTCAGCAGGAGGGGCTCAGATCTTGGCAGCACAAAGTGGTGTCTTGTTTTTTCTTTCCCCTTCTATTCCTGCAGGATAACAGCAATATATTCCATTTGTTCCAAAGTTCAGAATTTTTAGGAGATTCTGGAAAAAAACCAACCCTGTTTTAGTTTGGGGTCATTGTGGCTTTGGGATGAGTGCAGCTTGTGGCTGCTCAGAGCTCCGATCTGCACCAACATCTCATCTCCATGCAGCCTGTTCCCATCTCCTGAGCTTGCAGAATTCCCCAGGGACTGAATTCACTCCCAAGATGAAGATTTTTTTGTGGGGATTAGTGCTGTTTATCACTATAGATAGGCTGGAGCAGGCATCAGGAGAGACTTTTTGGCAGAGGTTCAGCACTTTTGCTTTGTGCCTGCCCAGAATGATAAAGGACTCTGATTTTAGGAACAGTCCTGACTTTTTGCTTTCAGCCCTGTTCTTCGAGGAAAGGAGCTCTTGCACCATGCTCTTGCTCTTTTTTTCTCATGGTGTCTCTGTGTGTCACTTCTGGCCCTTCCAGGCCAATTTCAAGCAGGTTTCAATTCCTGAAGTCACAGCAAAGGCACCTCAGGTTCACAGCAAGGTGCCCAAAAATGTGGTGACTAAAAGCCAGTGCATGGACTGACTGGATGAGGATGTGCTGTAACCATTTGTTTTCTTCTGCCTCTCGTGAGGCACCTTTTCAGCCAGCTGGAAACTAATTTCTCCTTCTATTTGGACATGAATTGTCTTCCTTGCCAAACGTTCCTTGATTCTTGCTTTGAATGCCACACACCGAAGTGACATTGCTGAGCACTCCCGACAGCCTGGGCTGGGGATGAGATGTTTAACCAGCACAGGGGGATCCTGCTGGCACATCCCAGCACAGGGGGATCCTGCTGGCACATCCCAGCACAGGGGGATCCTGCTGGCACATCCCAGCACAGAGGGATCCTGCTGGCACATCCCAGCACAGGGGGATCCTGCTGGCACATCCCAGCACAGGGGGATCCTGCTGGCACATCCCAGCACAGAGGGATCCTGCTGGCACATCCCAGCACAGGGGGATCCTGCTGGCACATCCCAGCACAGGGGGATCCTGCTGGCACATCCCAGCACAGGGGGATCCTGCTGGCACATCCCAGCACAGAGGGATCCTGCTGGAACATCCCAGCACAGAGGGATCCTGCTGGCACATCCCAGCACAAGGAGATCCTGCTGGCACATCCCAGCACAGGGGGATCGTGCTGGCACATCCCAGCACAGGGGGATCCTGCTGGCACATCCCAGCACAGAGGGATCCTGCTGGCACATCCCAGCACAGGGGGATCCTGCTGGCACATCCCAGCACAGAGGGATCCTGCTGGAACATCCCAGCACAGAGGGATCCTGCTGGCACATCCCAGCACAAGGAGATCCTGCTGGCACATCCCAGCACAGGGGGATCGTGCTGGCACATCCCAGCACAGGGGGATCCTGCTGGCACATCCCAGCACAGAGGGATCCTGCTGGCACATCCCAGCACAGAGGGATTGTGCTGGCACATCCCAGCACAGAGGGATCGTGCTGGCACATCCCACCTGGGAATAGTCATCTCCAGGACTCTCCCTGCAGGGCTGTCTGGTGCCCTCCTGGAAGGGAGGATGGTGGGTTGTGGTAGTGCCCTGCCCAACACATATGGATTGATTTGATTGCTTCCTTTGGTTAAATGATGTTGGTTTATCAGCACTTCCTGACTTGGAGTCGCAGAAGGACAGAATATGCAGGAATGATGAATACAGTGAGTGTGCAGAGAGAAGTGTGTGCTGGGATCAGTGTTGGCACGACTGTGGTCTTGGAATGAAGCAGTCCATGGTGTTACAGGTTTGCCACTCAAAGCTGGTGGGTATCAAGTCATGTCTGAGCTTTCTCTGGTGCCTCTGTAGGGAGCAGAGAGGCTTCACTTCACCAGGACCCTCATGTGGAGCCTCCCACCAAGCCTGAGAGCTCTGGTGGGTCCATGTTGGCTCTGCCCATGCCTTGGCAGAGTGGCCACCAGCCCTTGCATGCCTGTCCTATGTGACCAAAGCCCAGCAGGGCCAGGGAAGGTGTCCTGGGGCTGTCCAGCAGCTCCCACCCTCTCGTGGTGCAGCAGGGTTGAAGGTCTGGCTGCAGAGGGCACTCAGGCTGGCAGTTTGGTGCCGCTGGCTGAATTCCCTGGCAAAGATGTCCCTGCTCCAGGCATCTGCTGCTGCTGCAGAGAGCAGCTCAGGTGCCCCAGGCTGCCATGGCCTCGGTGGTTGGTGGTGCTTTGGGCACTGAGGGAGATTCCTCACCTCGAATTCCAGGTGCTGTGCTTGGAGCACAATTCCCTTAACTGAGCCAGAGATAAGGACTTCTGGAGATTGACTGGGATCTTGTGGGGGATGGATTATCCTGGGAGGGATCTCCTTTCCCCACTGGCTTCAAGGGTGGAGCTGTGGGACAAGCACTGGGTGTCTGAATGAAGTGATTAAACCTGCTGCAAACAGAGCCAGGCGCTGGGATGTCCATGGTTCCCATGTCCCACTGGTGTCCTCCGCCCATGGAGCCTCTCCCCGCTTCCCTTCCCCTTCCCTGCAGCCCTCCTTCCAGGTGTGGGCATGCACAGCAGCCCTAGCAAAAGTGCTGGGGGAGTGAGAAACGGGTTACAATGAATCAAGAAAAGCAAAATGAAGCTTTAAAAGCAAACTGGGAGATGCTGAGGGTTCCTGGAGTGGAAGCATTTGGGGTTGGGAAGTTCATGGAGTGACCAAAAAGTGCCACCTTTCCCAGCCTGCCTTAGTGATCCTCTGGCTCCTGCTGAGCCTGGGCATGGAAAGAGGCAGCTTGGATGTGTAATCCATCCCCACATCACAGCCAGCAGCTCCTGGCAGCTGATTTGTTGTTATTGTCCTCAGATAAAATCTAATCGAGCTCAGTGTGGTCAGAGGGGCTCCATCAGCTCTGATGGAGCAGGCAGGATGTTGAGAGCTTCCTTGTCAGAAGGAATAATAGTAATAATAATAATAATAATAATATAATAGTAACAACAACAACAACAACAACAACAACAATAATAATAATAATAATACTTCAAACTGGGCTCCCAACTGTGATTTACATTCCCAGCTGATTTTTTCCTGCCTCTAAATGCTACTTTTTGAGGAAAAAAGTGTTTAAATCTGTGGGGAAGCAGGACTGTTTTGTCCAGGCAGTGGAAGTCCATGGCAGGTTTGGGAGCTGAACCAGCCTCAAGGTTATTGTCACTTCAAAAGCTCAGAGGTGACAAAATCTGTCCTCTTCTCAATCAAGGCTCTGCCATTGAAACAATGCAAATGTACCCTGGTGTCTTTAATTAAAAAAAACCCAAACAGACAAGAAAGCAAAACAAAATCCATCATTATTATTTTTGTGTTTCTGACAAAAAGAGAGTTAGACTCTGCTAATGAAAAATATTAAAATTCCAGGTGTCCTGTCTAATAAATAACAGCATGGGCATGGACTTGGCTTCCCACAGCCACCACCAAATCATCCATGGAGCTCTTTATGTGTAGCTCATTTTGAACTTTGCCTATTTCCTTCAGCCATGCAGATATAAATAAATAATTCCCCTTGATAAGGGTCTGTGAATGCTGTACTTTAAAAGATAAGAAAGCTTTGAGGAGAAATTGTTTTTAAATCCGTACTATTTGTATGCTGTTCACTGTTCACACTGAGCAGAAATTCATTCAGCTGGCACTTAACCAACCCTATTTTATTCCTGCTCTGTGTTCAACCTATCCTTCTCCTGGGGACATCTAACCTTCCATGTAATTACCTCTCGGAGAGTGGGAAGGAGGCCTGAATAACCTCCCCACCAGCTAAATAAATACCCAGATCCCTGGGACAGGTTATCAGCTGCGTGCCAGGGGCAGGGCTGGCAGGAGCAGGGTGCCTGAGCCACAGAGAATTTCAGGACTTGAGTCATTTTTGTTCTAGCATTGGGCCAAAGAAGGAGAATTTGGAATGGTTGCAGAAAACCAACCCAAAACAGCCCAGATTTTTGGAGTAGTTTTGTTTCTTTTGGAAATAACGGCGATAGCTCAGTGATGAGTTTTACCTGTGACAGGTTTTACCAGTGATGGGTTTTACCAGTGGTGGATTTTATGAATAGTGGGTTTTACTAACGATGGGTTTTACCAGTGCTGGGTTTTATCAGTGGTGGGTTTTACCAATGATGGATTTTACAGTGGTGGGTTTTACCAGTGATTAATCTTACCAGTTGTGGGTTTTTGCCAGTGATTAATTTTGCCAATGATGGGTTTTACCAGTGATGGGTTTTACCAACAATGGGTTTTACCAGTAATTAATTTTATGAATGATGAGTTTTACCAGTGGTGGGTTTTACCAGTGATTAATTTTACCAATGATGGGTTTTACCAGTGATTAATTTTACCAGTGATTAATTTTACCAGTGATGGGTTTTACCAGCGGTGGATTTTACAGTGCTGATGTTTTTGTTTCCCCCAGGTCTGTCCAAGTCCCTTGGTCTCATCGAGGGCTATGGTGGCCGTGGCAAAGGTGGCCTCCCAGCCACCCTGTCCCCCGAGGAGGAGGAGAAAGCAAAGGGACCCCACGAGAAGTATGGCTACAACTCCTACCTCAGTGAGAAGATTTCCCTGGACCGTTCCATCCCAGATTATCGCCCAACCAAGTGAGTGCCTGGGGCCCTGTGAGGGAGTGTTTGTGTTCAGGTGTCCCCTGAGAGCCAGGCGTGGTGCTGGTGGCTCTCCAGGCAGGTTTGGTGCTCTTGGCTCTTCCCTCATCATTCCCAGGGCCCTGCTCAGTGATGGAACTGAGGTCATGGAACCAGGGAATTACTGACGTTGGAAAAGCCCTCCAAGATCATCAAACCCAACCATTCCCCAGCACTGCCAAGGCCATCGCTGTCCCCAAGTGCCACATCCACAGGGATGTTAAAGCCCCTCAGGGATGGGGGCTCCAGCACACCCTTGCCAGGGCCTGAGCACCCTTTCTGTGAAGAAATAATTCCCAATATCCCACCTAAACCTCCCATGGTACTACTTGGGGCTGTTTCTCCTTGTCCTGTCCTTGGTTCCCTGGGAGAAGAAACTGATTCCCCCCTGACCCCACCCTTGTTTTAGTTGGAGGGAGGGAGAGAGTTCATCAAGATGATTTATCAGGGAAAAAGTGAATACCTTTCCTATCTTTTCCTTTTTCCTAAAGCAATTCATGATTTTGGGTGGAAGTGCTGCCATCAGAAGCTCAGCTCTGCTTTCACTGAGCTCTTGGTTTTCAACACCCTCTAAATGTGTGCAGAGATTGTATCTCTGTCCTTGCCAGCTCCCTCACATCCCTGCAGGACCTCTAGGGCCCTTGCCCTCTGGCTCCTCCCAGCACAAGGATCCTCTTGGGACACTCTGGGATCTCCTTTTGGTGATATGGGATGTTGAAAGGAGTTGCTACAGTGCTGATATCCTCCCTCTCCTTCTCTGATTGAGCTTTTAAGGTGCTGGTGATGTTTACCTGCCAAGCTCCACAGGAAAACAGCTTTTAAAAGAGGTGACACATCATTTTGTTAAGAGGATGGGGACAGACATGCTGCAAGTTTATCTTTGTGAAGGTTAATTTTAGATATGGCTGGCAGAGTGTTCCTCAAAATAGGGAAGTGTCAGTTTGTCCAGGTCTGGAGTGAAATCCCTGATAAAAAATGAGCCGAGAGAAGTTGAGGTTGTGAAAGATCCATGTCCAATGCCTGTGTCATTAGGGCAGTGACAAGGCTGTTGCCTGGCATCTGCAGAGCGTTGAAAATCCTGCAGCCAGGGAATGCAATTCCAGGTGCTGGCAGATCGTTCAGGCTCTGGGAGCTTTTGTTCCTTCTCCTCTTGGGTGCTGCCTGAATTCCAAGCAGCCCTCGGAGCATCCAGGGCTGTCAGCCACTGACAACAGAAATCCTCCCATGAGTTTCCAAAGGAATGGAGGCCCAGGCTGCATTTTGCTGCTGCAGCTGATCCAGACACTGTGAATTGCAGGTACAATTTGCACCTTTGCCTCTCTGATATGCAAATCCCAGCACAATGCCGAGCCCTTGGAGCGAGACCTTCTCCAGCACTTACCTGAGGCTGAGCTGCTGATTTCCATTTCTCATCCACAGCTCTGACTTCCAGCAGAGCCAGCATTACTTGGGCAGAATTAATTTGAGAAGTAATGTTTCTTTTCAGATTTAGGGGGAAGAAAAGGATTAATTCTGACATTTTTAGGCTTGCGTTGTATTTTTCCTCAGTTCCGCTATCCATCATTTCATTGGGAGGGGGAGAGGATAGGACACAGCAATGCATTAAAAATGCTTCATTTTGGAGCTGGGCTGAGACTTTGGAGAGAATTTGTGGGTACTGATTACAGCTGCACAGTTAACTTAGTGTCTTTTATCTATGAAAGAACTTCAGGAGTGTGGTTTGTCTGTTGGTTTGCTTTTTGGTTTGGGGACCAATTGTCTTGATATTGTAACAGAATAGTTGAGCTGGTATGAAATAAGCTGGAATTTTACTGAAGAATTTGGAAAGTTCAGCTTTTCCTACTTCTGGCTTCAAGGTTCCCTTGCTATTTAGTGCATTCAGTTTTATGGCTGATTTTATGAAGGGTTGAACACAAACCACTTAAGTCAAGTATCCTGGTCTCTGATTAAAATAGATTCAAGTCAAGGGAAATTAGCCTAAATGGCTTTGAAATTGCAGCATTAGGGGGGGAAAACTGTTGAAAACCCTCCAGCTGATAAGCATTACAAAGCATGTAGCAGTTTCAAATATAATAGTGAGGCCTGTGTGGTTCAGGCAAAGGCTGCTGAGTGTCTGGAATGCCAATGGACTGCGACTGGCCCTGGCAGAGGCTGGCACCCCCCATCCCTTCCTCTCAGTTTGCCCTGTTTTTAGAGAAAGATTCATGTGGTCAAGTGTCACTGCTCTGAGTGCTGAATCAGATCTGAATCCTTTTCCTGCTCCCTCTTTGTGCCTGTGGCCAGAGGGAAGTGGAGCAAGGAGAGTTTAGGGAAGTTTGGCACATTTTGTGTACATTTTTATGTATCCAGGCTCCCTGCACCTTGTGATCAGCATCCCTGAGGGTTCAGGTGTCCCTGCTCTGAGTGATTTCAGGTGCTCCTGGTGAGGAGGAGCCAGCCCAGCTCACAGCTCAGAGCCTCTCAGGCCTGCCCAGAGGCAGAGGAGGGAGAATTTCCCTGGGAAAATGGTCCCAGGGGTGTGGGGATGATGTTCAGGAGAAGGTAAGGTCTTTCCCAGCACCAGGAGCTGGGGCAGAACAACTTGTTTGTCCTGATGTAGGGAATTGCGGTGTCTCCTTTTGGTAGTTTGGATTATCATCTTTGTTTTCATTGGGAGATTTCCTTCCCCTTTCCCCTTCCTCTTTGCTCTTCCTTTATCCCTTTCCAATTTCCTCTTTTCTTTTCCCCTCTCCTTCCCTTATCCTTTCCCCTTTCTCCTTCCCTTTCCCTTCCCCTTTCCCTTTTCCTCTTTCCCTTCTCCCCTTCCCTTATCCCTTCTCTTCTCCTTCTTCCCCTTCCCTTTCCTCTTTCCCTCTCCCCTTCCCACTTTCCCTTTCTCCTTTCCTCTTTCCCTTTCTCCTTCCCTTTTCCTCTTTTCCCTTTCCCCTCACCCCTTCCTTCTTTCCCCTTTCCTCTTTTCCTTGCCCTCTCCCCATTCCTGTTCCCCCTCTCCTCTTTCCCATCTCCCTATTCCCCTCCCGATCTGTGCTGAGGCTGCTCGTGAGGGTGGGAAAGTAGAAACCCTTCCCTTCTGTTCCCCACTGGAGCAAGGTTGGGAGTTGCCCTGGGCTGACTCCCAGAGAAGCAGTGCCAGTGTGGAATGACGTTTGTGGTGCTGATTCCGTCACAGAGCTGTGCCTGTCCCACCTGGACCTCATTGGTGTTGATGTTCTGATCCTGACCCTCTGCTGAGCAGGAAAGGTTGTGCTGGCTGTGCACGAGCTTTTCCAGTGAATCAAAGAATATATTCCATTTGGGATGGCTGGGAAAGCTCTTGCTTGGACTCAAGGCAGGATTGGTGTTTTGGGGTGAGGAACCTTTTTCCAGAACTTACTGCCATAATGAGAAAAGCACAGGCAACAAACACATTTCTACCGTGCTTGATTGGGATTTTTGGATTTAAGATGAGATTCCTGCATGTTCTGGAAAACAATCTCTGCTTCCAGATTGGAAGTACCCAAGGTGCTGCCTGCAGCCTGCAGGACTTCTACACAAATCTCCACAAAAATGAGCTGGAGAGATTTTCTTCAATTTTCTGCAAAAGCCTCTGAAGGACAAGGCTGCTGTGTGAGTTTTATTGTTTATCCACGCTCTGCACTTGTGCCTGCCTGGGGAGGGTGGGGGGTTAAGGAGATGTGTTGATTTCTGTATTGAAAGTGAAGCATATTTACCTGGGATCCCTGGGCCTGCAAACATCCCCTGCTTGGATACAACATTTCCTGCACCTCTGTTTTATCCTCTGGTACAGGATTTAATGGGAACCTCTCCTCTGCGTAGCCAGGAAATAAAATTGCTTTGTTAGATCAGCCTGCCTGTCCATCTTATCCAGTATCTAATCTCTGATAGTGGAATTACCAGATGCTTCAGGTTGAAGAAATCATATTAAGGAAAACTATGAAATAATCTGTCCATCTGGTACATTCTGCCTCCTCCATTCTCTCCTTTCAATCCTATCCAATATAAATGTGGAGTTCTCATTATCTCTTTAAAAGTCTGTTCCTTTCTGGAATCCTGCTAAGCTCTGATTCAGTGGTATTTTATGGCATTATAGGATTAAGGGGTAGGTTTAAGAGAAATAATACCCACAATTGGTAGGACTATTGGATCATTGGGTGGAGATGACACATTCCTGCTGCTGCAAATCTCCCGACAGCTGTTCTCCGGAGGGAGCCTCGAGGTATTAAAGTGAAGAGCAAGGATGGTGTAAGAGATAAGCAACTTCCACAGGTTGATTTTTCTGATGCTTTGAGGGCTTCCCAGCCTGGAGACACAGCCCCTTCCACCTGCCTTGGGGTCCTGCACGTGGGTCAGGAATGCATGGAAAGGGACTTTGGACAAGAGAGTGTAGTGATAGAACGAGGAGGAATGGCTTGAAAATGCCAGAGGGCAGGGTTAGGTGGGATATGGGGAAGGAAATGTTCCCTGGGAGGGTGGGGAGATACAGGAACAGCTTACCCAGGGAGGCTGTGGCTGCCCCTGGATCCCTGGCAGTGTCCAAGGCCAGGCTGGACAGGGCTTGGAGCAGCCTGGGACAGTGGGAGGTGTCCCTGCCCATGGCTGGGATGGGAGGGAGATGTTGGGATTTGCTGCTGTGTTTCCACAGCTCCTGATCTGTGTTTGCCATGGGACCCCTGGGCCACGGAGAGGTGCCCTGGGCAGAGCCTTTCCATCAGCTCAGCCCTGGCTAGAGATGGGGCACATCCACATCCCTGGCTTGGTGGGAGCTGTTCCCGCGGTGTGTTCGGGGCTGAGTCAGAGCCATCACACTCCTGAATCACCAGTTATTTCCGGAGCTGCTGCCGTGGGAGCCTGCGAGCAATTGGGCTTTTTAGCACCATCTGCCTTTAGCTGCTTTATTACCAGAGACCTCGTGTAGCAGCAAGCTGAGAGCCTTTCTGTGGGATATAGTGCAGAGGATGGAGAGTTTTGGCTTCTGGGTAGACTTTGGGTCATTGTCTGACAACTTAAAGAAGCTAAATCAAGTCCTGATTTAATTTTTATCTGAAGTGGTTGGTGTGTGGCCGTTGTGGGCTGTCAGTGTGATGTGCTGGGTGCTAGAGCACACTATGGGGTGGAGGGGGGCCCTGTTCCCCTCGGGGTCTGTCCCCACCCCTGAGGAGCCTTCTGCCCTCTGCCGTGGGGCTGTGCCAGGGCCTCAGCCTCCCCTCAGCTTGCAGGGCCCAAGAATTCTGTTTTGGCTTTATAATCACAACAGAGCACATATTTGGCAAGTGATGAGTGTGGATGTGACTGAAACACGTCAGGAGTGCCCAGGGGATGGCCCTGGAGGCTGTGATGAGTCTCCTGTGCATGAGAGCACTCCTGCCCTCCCATCTGCTGTGCTGGATCCAAGGTGTTCTTGCAGAGCCCATGCTGGCCATGGTTTGTGCCAGGGGCTCAGCCTGTGCCCTCTGCTTGCCTCTGATGGGAAAGGCCTGTGTTCCATCCTAATTAGTTATTTTCCCATGAAAATACATAAATCTCTTGCACTTTGGGAGTAACTCGACTCCCTGGCTTTGCAGGTGCCTTTGTCTCAGATTTCTCTGGTCCCAAGGCACTGAAATGAGGTATTTTCTCAGCACCTGCCACAGCTTGGGCAGGAGATGTCCCTGTCACTGCTCTGTACATCTCATCTCATTTTCTCCCCAAAGCTGAGGTTACACAACCTCCTTTAATGAGAATAAAAAGCTTTTTGCCTTTCCCCCGCCCACAGGACTGTGTTGGCTTTGGTAAAGGTGCCTGAGATGCACAGATATTATTGCAGCCAGTGGGAGAGCTCAGTGATGGTTTCCTGAAGGATCAGGGACATTCCTGGTCCCACATTTGTGGTGATGTGCCATTCACTCCTGCCCTGGGCTGTTCAGTCAGGCTGTTCAGCCAGGCTTCGTCAAGTTAGGCTGAGGAGAAGGACAACGTTTAGGAAGACAAAAACAAACTACTTGAATTATGAGAGTGGTATTTGCTGGGAAATAGAGTTTCATGCCTGTTTATTTGTTGTGATTGCTGCTTATTGCAAACAAAGGAGGTCAGAAGAGCTCCTTCTCACTTGCATGCACAATGTCTTACTACAATCCATTATTTTACCTTCTGCAGAGAGTGCTTTGATGGGTTTCAGTCCTACATCCAAACAACAGCAAGGAAAAGGGAGGCAGGATGTAGGGCTTTTTCTTCATCAAGTAACTGAAAGGAAAACTAGCGAGGAGACAGTGGAAGAATGAAAAAATTACATTTTCAGATGTGAATTTCCCTTTGTATCACATGTGGGAGTTTATTAAAAGATCCTTACAGCTCTAGGAAAAATCCAGGACTAGTTCTCTCCTAATAGATAGTTGTGGGTTTGATCCAGCATTGCATGAAAAACACTCCTGCCCTTGGCTTTTTATAGCTGCAGCCATAAAAAAAGGAAAAGTAACATTTTCCAGTACTTGGAAAGCTGCCACCTGAAAATTTTCTGGGAGAACAAGTAGAGAAATCAAGCAGTGAGTATCATTGTCACAGCTCTGGCATGAAGGAGCTGTGCTCAGAGCAGGGCTCACCAAAGCCAGAGCAGCTTGGCAGTTCAGGGAGGGATTGTTGGAGATTTTCTGTCTGTGTGTCCTGTCCTGCCCAGTCAGTCCCATCTTTGTGTGGCTTCAGGAAGTTTTGTTCTGCCAGGCTGCACAAAGTCATGGAAACTCCCTGAGCTGGAAGGGACCCAGAAGAATCCCAGGATCACTGGGGTTGGAAAAACCCTCCAAGGCCATCGAGTCCTAGGCTGTGCCCAATGCCCATCCTGTCCCCAGCCCAGAGCACTGAGTGCCACGGCCAGGCCTTCCTTGGACACCTCCAGGGATAGGCACTGCAAACCTCCCTGGGCAGCCCTGCCAAGGCCTGAGCACCCTTTCCATGGGGAAATTCCTGCTGCTGTCCAACCTGAGCCTCCCCTGGCCCAGCCTGAGGCCGTTCCCTCTCCTCCTGTCCCTGTTCCCTGCGAGCACAGCCTGACCCTCCCAGCTGTCCCCTCCTGTCAGGAGTTGTGCAGAGCCACAAGGTCCCCCTGAGCCTCCTTTTCTCCAGGCTGAGCCCTTCCCCAGCTCCCTCAGCTGCTCCTGGGGCTCCAGCCCTTCCCAGCTCCATTCCCTTCCCTGAATACACTCCAGCCCCTCAAGGTGTTTCTTGGAGTGAGGGGCAAAATCATCAGCCCAGCTCCTGGCCCTGCACAGACCCCCAACAATCCCACCCTGTCCATCCCTGGGAGCAGTATCCAAATGCTCCTGGAGCTCTGGCAGCCTCGGGGCTATGCCCACTCCCTGGGGAGCCTGGGTAGTGCCCAGCACCCTCTGGGGGAAGAACCTTTCCCTGATCTCCAACCTGACCCTCCCTGGCACAGCTCCAGCCATTCCCTGGGCCCTGTCCTTGTCGCACAGAGCAGAGCTGCAGCCCAGTGAGGTCCTGATGGTCTCTAAAGAAACCCTCCAGGCTGTGCCCAGGCTGTCCCCTCCCTGCCCTGACAGTCATGGGGGTAGAAGATATTTCCAAACCCAGCTCCAGACAAACTCAGGTTTTTATTTCTCTTGCATCCTCAGGGCCCTGAGCTCTGAGGAGCCACTGCTGCTGCGCTGAGTGTGCAGGTGCTGCTGGTGCCCTGTGCCCCTCCTGCCCCTCCAGGGATGGAGCTGCAGCTTCTACTGCCTTTGGGATGATTTGCAGAGAGGAAAAAGCCTCTTTGCTGCTCCATTGCTTTTCCAGCACTAATACAAACCAGCAGGCTGTTGAATAAATACCAGTATTGATCTTTATTCCTCAGTGTGTTTGGACATGCTGTTCCTGACTTCCAGCAATGCTTTTTCTTGAAACCTGCACTAGTAAAGACTCTGAAGACACACTTTTCCAGCTGTGCTTTACATTTGTTGGGTATTATTTAAGCCTGCTCCTGTGACCTGCTGGAGCAGCCTGATTCCTTGGGCACATGGGCAGCTGGGGTTGGCTCCAGGGAGCTGCGAAAAGTCCCCCTAGAGCTGCACCTGTCAGACTCCCTGTGGAACATTTTAGGGGTTTGTGTTGTGTTTTTGTTGTGGGTTTACAGGGGGACACAGGACAGCTTTTTCTTTCTTTTCCTTTTGGAGCAGAGGTCACTGGAGCACACTGTGGCAGCTTGTGGGGTCAGGAGTGTGTCAGAAGCCTTTAGTGCTTGAAGTCCCAATATCTTCTTTAAACCCAGAGAGGAAGAAGGTGTTTGGGGAAAGCAAGAGGAGTTTGTTTAGTGTCTGTTGGAGAGTCTCTCATTTCCATTGTGCTGCTCAGTGTCACCTGCAAATGCTGTGAGCGTGGATTTACATCCACAGCACCTCGGGGTTCTTTATGCCATCCATTCCACTAATTGTCAATTTTCCCTTCCTGCCTACAAAGTTATTACCTGTTCTTGTAAGTTGGGAACATGGTGCTTCAGGGAAGCCTTCTGTGGCAGGAGTGTGCTATAAAGCATTTCCTAATGTAAACAGAAGTATTAAATGATCACTTTGGCAGAGGATGGGATTAGTGTAATTTAACAACTCGCTTTTGTGCTTCTCTGAACTTCACTGCTGAAGAATACCTGTGTTATCATAAATACTTCTGACTAAACTGTACTTACGAGAATAAATGAACCAATTTAAGCTTTGGATACACTTCTCTGCAGTTGGCTTCCAAGGAAATCAGAGCTTGTGTGTTTGTTTGTGCCACCATCCTGCTCCCCTGGACTGCCCAGAGCTTTTGTGTTGCCAAAGCAGCACATTCCAGCCAGAGCAGGCAGAGGGTGAGTCAAGCTCTGCTGCTTTGACAGCCTCAGTCCTGCAGTCACTTGTGCAGTTTTCCAGCAGGAAAATCCAAGAGCAAGGAGATCTCAAAGACTTATTCTGTGTGTGTGTGGAAGAGCTGGGCACGGGCAGAGCTGGGTAAGTGGATGTGACGCTTGGAATTGCTCTGGCTTTTATCTCCCTTAGATCTGTCTGAACCTAATAACTTTATTACAAGAGCCTCTCACCACAGTAAATCCCATTCTCTGCATTCTGTTTTTACAACTTTGCAGATAATTTCTTCTTAGGGCTTGCCAAGTAATGTGCCTTTAGAAATGTCTGTGTGTCCCTGAATTGTAATGCCTATTTTTGAGACCCTAATTCTAAAATAGAGCTGAACATTTCTGAAAAAGAATTACTGGGAATAAAGGAGGTGCTTTAAAATCGAGTTTCCTGGGGAAATGTGAGGAAGTTTCAGGGCTTTATAGTCAGAAATAGTTTGAGAACCTGGATCTGTAAACACTGAATTGTACCAGACAGCATTAGGTGTTTTAAGATGCTTGGGTCACAGAAAAAGTACATCATAGAGGAGATACAATAGACTGAATGTTGACAGTCCCTTTTGCAAGCAGACATGTGCACTGAATCAGCAAAATCCAAACGAGAATAAGCAATTAATGAATGGAGCATGATGAGGAAGTGGCAGGATGAATAGCAGGCTGAGCACTTGCTTTCTTTGAAGCCTGTTCATAATCTTTACAAAAGCCAAATGGAGATCAATTCATTTCCTGGTGAAGCTTCATTTGGGAGGACAGCACCAATGAAGCTCATTTGGTACCAGGGGCTTTCATTTGTGGAGCTGTTTGTCAGCAGAAGGACAAAGCCAGAGGGTTTTTGCTCTGCCATTGAGGTTTCCAGGGAAGAAGCAGCACAGATGTGTAGGGAACAGCTAGGAAGCAGTGCCTGTGGATTAAGGTGCCCAGAGCTTGGAGCTGCCCGTGTTGGCCCAGCAGAGCACTGCAGTGGGATTTGCCACATTTTTCCTTGGAGCACGGTCCTTGCAGCCCAGCCATGAGGAAATCGTTCAGTGCAGTCAGTGCCCCAGGGATGGATCAGGATTTACCCCCCAGGTTTTCAGCTGCAAAGTTCCTGTGGGTTTTCTGTGGGCCAGGAGGGCACCTGAGGAGTGTCAAGCCAAGCCTTGGGTGGGCCTTGCTGTGTTTGGCTGTGCAGGTGGGGGAGGTTTGGTGTCAGGGCTGCTGAAAAGCAGCTCAGAGTCCAATGGCCTTGTTAAGGTGAGGATGGGAGGGAAGAGTCCAGAATTCCCCACTTTCAGGTGTGCAGCCAAACCTCGGGGTGGGGGCTGTGGTGGTGCCAGTTCTGGGATTTTGGGATGGCAGAGCTCTCCCTGTGTGGCATTCCCCACGCAGGAATTTGGCAGACAGGGCTCAGTGATTCCCCTCTGCCTAGGCTGATCCAATTCTGGCAGAGGTTAAACAAACTTATCCAGTGATTTCTGTCCATAACAGGAAAGGTTTAAAAACCTCTTCATCTTCCAGTTCATAAAGCCGTCAGCAGCGTGCCTCTGTGATCACAAAGAAGAAGAGCTGTCTCTAAAAGTCCATTGTGCCTTTTAAGTTCATCATTTTTATGCCAGCTCTTGCAGCAATGGCATCATTCCACCTTGTTGCAGGCAGCACAAGTGGTGGCCACTTTTCTTCTTCATTGCCCTAAGTCTGTCCTGGGGATGTCAAAATCCTGGGCTCCCATGAGATCTATTCAGGTAAAACACTCCTACCTCGGGCTCTGTACCAAGGATTTCATTTTCAGTTTGAGAGGGGAGGTCTACAGCAGTGAGAGTTTTAGCCCAACCTGCCTGAGCAGAGCTGGAACGTTTGCTGGTGGCATTGTCACCCTGGAATCCCTGGCTGGGACATGATGGCCCCCTTCCTAACTGATGTGTTTGTCTGAATGTTCAGCCTGGGGCTGCCTCTGATCAGGGGAGGAAAAAGGTATTTTCACCTTCCCATAAGATATCTTCAGTGTGTTACACCAGACAGAAATATACCTTCGATGGAGAGGTGGAAGAAATTGTCCTGTGGCAGTGGCAGTGTCACTTCATTGACCTTGAAGGGAGCTCTGGCTCTGCCTTAGATGAGGTATCTCTGAATTACCTTGTCCAGGACTGTGCCTACAGGAGCAGCTGCAGAGCAGTAGCTGCCTCTGGCAGAGGATGTCACAGCATGCACTGGTTATTTACAGATTATTGTTAATTTACAGCTTATTGTTAATTTGCAGCTTATTGTTAATTTACAGCTTATTGTTAATTTACAGCTTGCTGTTCATTTACAACTTACTGTTCATTTACAATTTTACATTCCTGCCTTTGATCCTGTGATCTCTGAGCACTCACCCTCTTGCCAGTGGTGGGGATCTGGTGTTGCCCCTGTGGAGCAGTCAGAATTCCCTGCCTAGAAATTCCATGGGGGAAACACAGGGGCTGCTCAGCCCTTGGTGATGGAGTCAGAGCTGACCTTTAGCAGCCTGAGTGCTCAGGATCCTCACTCAGAGGAGGTCAGGGTGCTGCTGCCTCTGATGTGATGGTGTGAATGTGTGAAATGCTGCAGGCAGCCTTTTCAAAGCCTGCTCCTTCAGCCTGTGCCTCTTTGTACATTATTCAGTGTTCAGCTGTGTTTGCAGGGTGCTGTTTTAAAACAGACAGAAAAAAATGCTCCTAAATTTCCACCCTGCCCAATGTACTTTGGCTGGGAAGAGAGAAAGGCCACCAGCCCAGCAACAGGACCTGCAGGCCTTACTCCTGAGCCCTGCTGGCCTCCTGTCCCCTCGGGACTGACCACTTCACCCCTGAGCCTCAGAACTTTGGCATGTGTGGTGTTTAAATCCCTGCTGGCTTGGTTAAGGGGAGAGCAGCCTCCTTCTCCTGAGCACTTGTCGAACTGAGAGCTCCCAGCTGTGCTGTGGATGCCTGTGGTGGCCAGATGTGGCCAGGTGTAGCCAGATGTGGCCACGAGGAGACCCTGGAGCTGTGTCCAGCCCTGCCTTGTCCTGATGGGACAGATGAGGAGCCAGGGGCTGTGTGCAGGAACTGAGGACGCAGAGGATGTCATTCCCTGTGCTACCCTGAGGAGTGACAGGGACACTCTGGCTGGCTCTGGGCTCCTGCACCACACCATGGAGGGGTCCTGAGGCTCTGTCTCTGCAATGGGGTCAAGGTGCTGGCACTTCCTACTGGAGGAGTTCCCTCAGCTTTGGGAACCTCAGCACTGAGAGGTGTCTTGGTGACTCCTCCGGTTGCAAGGTGCGGATTCCCTGGAGCAGCAATCTCTGTGATAGGAATTTTAGGGGGAATTCCACTTCCTGTGCACTAATTCTGGCCGAGTTGTCTCTCTCACACCCTTGGCTTTAATGTGGCAGTTCCATAGCTCATTGTAGAAAAGGCATTTAAATATGTATGAGCTTGTTAAGTGGAACTCTCTCTCTGCTCCTGAGCTGTGTTTTATAGGAACATCTCCACAACCTTGGAAAAGCTGTGCCAATGTAGCTGAGCACTTCCACAGTGCTTTTAAGGACAGGAAGTAACAAGAATCATTTATTCTGCTAATCAAAAGAATATTTGCCTGTTTAAATATTCAAACCCTTGAGCCTGATACAAGACTGAAATGTCAGGAAGGGATAAGCTCCTGATAAGCACGTTAGCTGGATTTATTTAGTGTGATGGCCAGAAAAGAAATTATTAATAAGTCAGGATCCAGACTGGAAAACTATTGGGTGCTCAGAATTAAAAAGAAAGAGAAGGGGGGAGATCTGGGTGCTCTGATATGGAGGAGAGGAGGAAATCTAGGAAAACCCATCATCAGGATGTACTTTTATAGAGAGCTGTGGTCTCCATAATCAGAACCACCACATTGTTTCTCTGCCCTGTCTTCTACAGGCACACAGAATCTGGCTGGGCTGAGATGATCTTTCAGGTCCCTTCCAACCAAAGCACTCTATGATTTCATGATCTGGGTCTGTTTTGTGCCAACTGGCACAGATTTTTCTGTCTGACTGGTCCTATCTGCTGAGTGCCTGTTATGGCTGATCCAACAGAGATGGAGAGGGGTGCAGCAGGACCCCATAGGAGCTGTAGGAATAACTCCAGAGGGTGTGGGAGCAGCACAGGGCCCTAAAGCCTTGGGGTGTTGTGCAGAGCAGGGGTGTCCAGCCCTCTCTGTGGTGGTTGCTGCTGGTGGCATTTCAAAAAGATGGGCAGGGATGTCCCCTTCATTCTGTGGGGACAGCAGCCCTGAGGGGCAGCCCTGGGGAGGTGAGGGATGGGCAGCACCAAAGCTGATGCTGCTGTGCTCATTAAATGGACACTCAGGTCCTTGGTCAGTCTGAGCACAGACCCCGTGGGGCAGCAGAGCACAGGTTCCACTCCTGCACTGGCCATGAGTGTGTTCCCTAAGGGCACAGCACAGTGCTGTGTGCCCCAAAATGACCTCACAGGGTGCTGCCTGTCCTTACCTGTGCCAGGCATCAGGCAGGCCAAGGGAATTGTTCCAATGGCTGCACAGAGCAGGCTGCTGTTATTTTGTTGACCTTTTCTGTTGGGTGTGTTTTCCATACCTGACATCCATCCAAAGCAGGGCCTGCCCATCCTGTGTGCAACAGGAACTCTGCACAGGCTGTCCTTTGTACCCTGGGCTTGAGAGATGGACAGCTGTAGTGGATTGAGCCTGACAGGAGGGGACAGCCAGGGGGGTCGGGCTCTGTTCCCAGGGACAGGGACAGGATGGGAGGGAACGGCCTCAGGCTGGGCCAGGGGAGGCTCAGGGTGGATATTGGGAAAATTTCTCACTGAAAGGGTGGTCAGGAATTGGGATGGGCTGCCCAGGTGTTGAGGTTTAACCACGGACTGTATCTCCCGGGGTCAAACCTGGGAGAGTGGTGCTGCAGGAGTGTGCTGGGCCCACAACCCAGAGGTGGATCGAAACCATCCTCCTGCTAACCTACAGTAAATCCACCCCTAGAATTTACTGTGGGGTAGCACATTGTTTTGATTTCTTCTTAAATATGTTTTCACAGAGGCGTGAACATCTCTAATTGGCCCACACTTGGCCAGCAGCATGTCCAGCATCTTCAGAGCCATCAGAGATTGGCTCTGCTGGACATGGTGAAAATTTCCAGAATCTTCACACAGGACATGCAGGAGCCATCTTTGTACCCCACCCTACTCACTAGCAAAAACTGGGCCAAGCAAAACCACCGCACCAGGGCAGGGGTGGAGTCCCTATCCCTGTGGACGTGGCACCTGGGGACAGGGGTTAGTGGTGAGCACAGGAACAGTGCAGGGACAGTGCTTGGACTCGATGTCTCAGAGGGCTTCTCCAGCCTCAGTGATTCCATGATTTATGCCCAAGGAAGGCCAGGAAGCCCAGGACCCCTCTCTTCCCTCGTGCTGCACGTCTGAGCCCTTCCCTGCATGAGAGGGTTCTGTTTTCCACTGGCATTTCTTGCACTTTCCATTTGGCTCCCCTTGCCTTTGCCTTGGCATCCCAGGCAGCGAGGAGTGCCCAGTTGTGGAGCTGGCAGTGACCTTTGCAGAAGGGATTGTGCTGCTGGAGCTGTGCTGGGCCCAGCTCTGGGCTGTGTGCGGACCGAGGGGTGCGTGGCCAAATCTCCGAGCAGAACTTCTGCTCAAGCTCCAACTGTGGCATCAGCCTGGAGGCAAACAGCTCAGGGAAAAATGTTGTGTCTCTGTGGTTCCATAAAATGCAAAAATACATTCCCAGCCAGAGGGTGGGACTGTTGTACCCCAGTGTTTAAGGCACAGTGAGGGTGAGGTTGGACTTTCTGTACCTTGCTTATTAGAACTGTGACTTTAAACCACCGTCAGTGTTCTGAGACTGAGCAGCAGCCACTTTTCCTTCCGTGGTGTTCTTCCAATACCTCTTTCCCCCTTTACTCCTCCCAGTTTTTGTCTCTCTGGATCCTGACAAGCTCTGCTTGTCCCCATCCCTCAGCTGGAGAGATGGCTCCAGAGGGCTCCAGGCTGGATTGATTACAAGGGTATCATCAGGAAAATCAAATTACTGCTGGATAATTTCAGATGGCCTGTGTCATCCTGGCTTTTGTCTGAATCCAAGCATTCCCTTTAAAATATTGGACATATCTGAAAACCAGAGCACTCTGACCAGGGCAGGCTTCCAGAGGAATGGAGTGCTGCCTCCTCCCTGGGAATGCTTGGATTAATGGGATTTCATCTCCACTTAAAACTTTGGTAGATTTTACATTGAAGCTGGGGAAGGGGCCATGCGAAAGGTACAAATTAAGGAAATGTGGCAGTCTACAAATTTTGAGAGCTGTGCAGAGTAGATGTGGGAGCTGTCAGGAGTAGAGGACACATCATGGCCTGGGTGAGGCACAGCTTGGAAGGTGGAGATAATTCCTGTGACCAAGGATGAAAATAGTCTCTGATGCAGCCTGTGGGATTAGTGATTCCTGATCTCCCAGGATGAGCAGGATTTCTGCTCAGTGATCTGGGAGCAGAGCCAGCTGCAGCCTGAGTGCCCAGCTCAGGGGCCCTGAGCTCTGTGCTGTTCAGGGCATCACAGATTCATGGAGTATCCTGGGTTTGAAAGGACCCCCAGGGATCATTGATCACCTCCTGTCCCTGCACAGACCCCCAACAATCCCACGCTGTGCATCCCTGGCAGCACTGTCAGGGATGCACAGGGTGCAGCTCCTGGAGCTGTGGCAGCCTCAGGGCCGTGCCCATTCCCTGGGGAGCCTGGGCAGTGCCCAGCACCCTCTGGGGAAGAACCTTTCCCTGATCTTCAACCTCTCCTGAAAAAATTGAACTTATTATTGTGTCCTTCAGGAAATTGTTTTCTCTCTGAAAGGTGCTACCCAGGGAAAGTCCCACCCACAGCACAGATGTCCCCTGGCAGCTCTGTGCAAACCTGGCCTGATCTGAAGCCCAAGGAGTGAAGGCTCCTTGAAGACAAGGAGTGCCTTTGTTGTCCTGGAACACTCCCCATTCCCGGCTGTCCATAACTACATGGATTGGTGTTGATCAATGGGTTATGCTGGGTAGGGAAGGTGTAGAAACCATCAGGGTTTGGCTGATGCTGAGCAGTGCAATTCCTGGTGGTTGATGGAAGTGGCTTTGTGCCCCAGAGAACAGGTGAGAGGTGTTAATTGAGCAATAGATTGGACCTTGTTAAATCCTTCCTGTCTGGGCAGGAAGAGGTGTTTCGTAAATGTTTGTTGCCGCTTTGTGGCCTCTCTCTGCTCTGGGAGCGCTTGCTGTGATTCCAGGTGATTTTTCTGCTGAGGAATCACGGAACAGTAAGTGCTGGGATATCCCTTTTCTGTTACTGAGACAGACAATAAACATCCTAATCTCACTTGCTGCTCTGAAGAGTGGATTTACAGCTGTGTGCTGAGCAGAAAACAAACGATCAGAGCATTCAGAGCAGGCTCTGCAGCAGGCAAACACGCGTTGGAGCAGAGCTCGGCTTTATGCTGTTTTGTCTTTTGAATTTGGCTGACTTGATTAATCCAGCCTGATGTGTGCGAAGCTGCTCAGCAGAAACTCAGCCCTGCCTTCCCTTCCCCCAGCTCCCCTTCTCAGCCTTCCTTTGTTTCGGGATGGTTTCTTACATAAACCAGGAACTGCAAAGATTCAGGTGAAAAAGGGTTCTCCATAAATGCATTTGTTTCGTGGGTTTCATTGCGTGTGTTCATTTTTGCAGACTTGGGCTTTATGTACAATAAAGATCCTGGACCCAATAAAGGTGGTGCTGCTCACAGTCCAGGAGTTCTGGCAGATCCTGTGTCACTGGAGGTGTGGCTGGGGAGGATGGGGGATGTGGTTTATGCTGGGACTGGTGTCAGCCGTCAGCTCCTCAGCCTGTTCTGGAGTGAGAAAAGATGTCCTGGAATCTCCTGAGTGGGAAAGGACCCCCAGGGATCATCAGCCCAGCTCCTGTCCCTGCACAGACCCCCAACAATCCCACCCTGTCCATCCCTGGCAGTGCTGTCCAAACACTCCTGGAGCTGTGGCAGCCTCGGGGCTGTGCCCATTCCCTGGGGAGCCTGGGCAGTGCCCAGCACCCTCTGGGGAAGAGCCTTTCCCTGATCTCCAACCTAAACCTCTCCCCTTAGTGCCTGAGCCTTGGACCAGGGACAGAGGAAAACCCCTTTTTTTCCCTGTTTAAGGCCAAGAACATTTCTCAATGAGACCTCAGCGAGGTCCTTAAATTAAACCCAGTGCTGAACATGGGGAGGTTTTCTCCAGCCTCTGAAGGCTTGGAGAGTTTTGTGAGCATGATTTAATGGAACATATTCAAGCATGATTTAATGGGACATAAAATGCCTCTTTACTCTGATATCCCATTGATCTAAAGTAGAGACAAAACTGTAAGGTGGCTCTTTCTTTCTGCTATTGATTCATGATATTTTGATATAAATCCTACAAGCAGGTGCCAGCCTTGGTTTAATTGGAGAGAGCAGGATTTAGTGGGGGGAAATGTAACGGTGTAACCTGCACTAATTCGTTTCCAGATGCTGGCAGGTGCTCTGTGCTGGACCAGCGGAGTGTTTCCCATTTAGCAAAGAGAGGATTGTGAGGGATCAGCTGCAGCCTCGCTCAGTTTGCTCCAGTCAGGCCAGGGATTGCTCTGTTCCAGACTGGCCCAGGGCCTCTGTCCTGCACATGTGGCCTTGGGGACACCTGTAGATGTGCCCATGGCTGGAGAACTGATCCATGGGGAGGGAGAACTTTCTGAGACAGCCTTTGGTACTGGTGGAATGATGAATGTGAGCTAAATTAAATATGAAATGATGGGCTGGTCTTTAACTCTATGGCTAATCACTGACACTGGAATGTATTGTGGTGGTCTGTGCCTTGTATTTAATTTAAATTTAGAAGTTTTCAAAGGTACAGAGTGTTCCCTTGAACATTCAGCTTCCTGGAAGGAGATTTCCAGATACTGAGATACAGCAGGAGCTGGGTGTTAGAAATAAAACCTGTGATTCACAGAATCCTGGAATGGTTTGGGTTGGAAGGGACCTTAAAGCCCATCTTGTCCCAGAGCAGGGACACCTCCCATTGTCCCACGCTGCTCCAAGCCCTGTCCAGCCTGGCCTTGGACACTGCCAGGGATCCAGGGGCAGCCACAGCTTCTCTGGGCACCTGTGCCAGGGCCTGCCCACCCTCACAGGGAACAATTCCTTCCCAATATGACCCTCTTTGAGCTTGAAACCATTCCCCCTTATTCTGTCACTGCTTGTCCTTGCAGGCAGTCCCTCCCCAGCCTTCCTCTGGGCCCCCTTTAGACCCTGGAAAGGGCTCTGAGGTTTTGCTGAATTTCAGAGTATTTTGGCCTGGGATTTGAATTCCAAAGACCTTGGCTGGCACACAGCCAAAGGCTTCCCCCTGAGGGGATGACTGTGGGCAGAGGGTGTCAGGTGAGGTTTGATAACCTGTGCATTGCTCAGGACTCTCCCTGAGCCCCCTGAGCTCCTGCTGGGACCTGGGGTCACTGCTGCATTCTCTGGGCTGTTCTCAGTGCTTCAAGCACCGAAGGCACTGAAGGAATTCCCCATCCCATTCCCTGTTTTCTGTCGTGCAGAAAATGCAGGCTCTTAGATCAGGGAAGGTGTCGTTCCTGGGGTGCAGGAGGTGCAGGTGAGGAGGGGGACTGGGGCTGCAGGGTGGGCAGCCTCCCCTGTCCTGGCACTGCTGACCCACAGCGAGTCCTCCCTGAGCTGTCTGAGTGTCCCCAGAGTGTTCCCATCAGAGCTGTGCCTCTGCCTCGACCTGGGCTGAAGGGTAAAGCCTCCAGGCCAGCCCTTTTTCCACTGAAAATGTTTAAAAGAAAAAGCCCAAAGCACCACACAACCCAAACCCCACCACTTCCCATGCCATGTCCTCACCATTCCCTCTGCTTCCCACAGCTTCTCCCCTGCCCTTTGTGGTGATGTCTGAGCTCAAGTGTTGCTCTGCCCTTTTCCCCTCGCTGCCCCAGGAGAGCCCAGCAGCTCCAGGTGTTTTCCTGCACACAGGCAGGAATATTTGCTGGCTTGTCCACGGGGAAGAGCCTGGTGGAGCTGGAGGCTGCAGCAGAGCATCTCTCACCCCACAGCTTTGGCAGCAGCACTGCAGGGACCCCGTGGGAGGAGCACAGCAAACCCAATGTTAATTTGGTTCTAAATTGCTGCCTTCCTTTCCTGTGGTGGCAGCCAAAGCCACCAGAGCAGGGTGTTTATGCAAAGCCTCTCCTGCCTTTGGAGAATTGGGGCTTTGTGCCCCCAACAGTGTGGTTTACTTTTCCCTCTCCTTCCTGGGCTTATCTCCTCTCCCTGGATTTTGTCCGCCTGTCCTCGGGAGTGGAGAGGGAGAACCCTGCTAGAAGTGGTGCAGGGAGAATGCCAATGAGCAGCAGATGAACCTCAAAGAGCTGGGTTTGGATTCGCCTCCAAAGCTCTTTGATCACAGGCTGAGCTCTTTATCCCCCGCAGCATTCCTTGGGGGAAGGCTGCCCAGAGGTGAGCAATGATTAAAAGGAAATGCTCCTGCTCCTGTGACAACCTTGTCTTCATCAGAGCAGGTATCAACATCTACCAAAAGCTGTTTTTAATGTCTGAGTCAGTTTAGTTTGACTTTCTTGGCAGGATTTCAGGGTCACTTGTCACTTTGCCCCGTCATGACCATTCATTCATTTTAAAGAAAGATTTTCCCTTTAGAAGATCCTTTTCAGTGTTTGGTTCCCTTCTGTCAAGCTCTTGGTGTAGGAAAGACAGTAGTTAAATCAAGAAACACAACCGTGTTTTCACCCAGCAAACTTGTTTAACTAGAGAAGATTCATAAAGAGCTGTGTTTCTGTGGAAATCTTTGTCTCCCAAGTCTCGTGGTGGAGTCTGAAGACTGCTGTTGCCTGAGAAGCACCGAGGACAATTCAAGGCAGAGGCATCGCTGGGGAGCTGAGGAGCTGCTGGGATGTCACTCGTGCCTTTGGCCTTTCCCTGCTTGTCTGGGCAGGGTTTGCTCCATGCGTACTCACTGTGATTGGGAGCTCAGTGTTCTGTGTCTGACCTGCCATGGATGTGGGGAGGGCTGGGGAGGCTCCTTCTCTCCTCGGCCCACTTGAATTTGTTGTAGGGAAAGTTGTGTTAAGTTGTTGGGAGTAGTTGAAGATCTCCTGTTTGCTTTCTGCAAGTGCTCTGTTCAGATGATGTTTCTGGTTAAGATGAAACACATCCATGTCCCCCTGGGAATGGTCTGTGCTCCCTGGAGGGCTGGGGATCACCTGGAGGATCCCTTCCCCTCGGAGCTGCCCCAGCCCTGCTTCATGGCTGTCCTGTCCCTCTTTCAGGTCTGGTGCATCCATCTGACCTGGGGTTGCTCCTTGCTGGGGCTGCTGCTGTCCAAACCTGGGAGCTTCTGCTTCTGTCCAGCTCTGAGGGGTGTGAGCAGACCCAGCCCCACACCCTCCCGAGTTAAGGAGTTACTCCTGGAGCCCAGGGAGGTGATCACAAGAGCTGGGGTTTAACCATCCTGCCTGTGGAGTACAAAGGCACAGCACTGCTTCAGAAACAGGGATGTGTTCAGAAGGATCTGCTGAGAGAGCAAAAGACATTTATTAGGAGTATTTAACCAAGGCTCATTTTATGTTCATTTCTTTCCAAAGCAAATGGGAAGAAAATTCCCAAGGGCTGTATAAGATCAAGGCTCATTTCTGAGCCCCTGTAAATCTTGGGGCAGAGAGGGACTGGGGAGTTTCCCTTGAACTGCTGAAGGCATTTGCTGGCTCCTGGAGCCGCCCTTGGTTACCTGTCCCCAGACAGGGGAGCTCAGCCTCAGTTACCTGCCCGCAGACAGGGGAGCTCAGCCTCAGTTGGGTGAGCTCTGGCTGTGCTCTCTGAGCCCAGGGATGCTCTGCTTTGCTGCTTTCTCTCCCCAGCAGCAGCAGGGATTAAAGGCTGGATCTGCAGGCAGTTGGAATCCTTGGCTGGGAGGAGGCAGCTGTGGGTTTGCCCCCCATGTCTGGCTGCAAGCACTGCCCTGTGAGCTCTGCTAACCCCACCTCTCTCTGCCCTTTGTGTTGCAGGTGCAAAGAGCTGAAATACGGCAAGGACCTTCCCCAGATCTCCATCATCTTCATCTTCGTGAACGAGGCGCTGTCGGTGATCCTGCGCTCGGTGCACAGCGCTGTCAACCACACGCCTGCCCACCTGCTCAAGGAGATCATCCTGGTGGATGACAACAGCGATGAGGGTGAGCAGGGCTGCCAGCTCCCCGTTACAGCCCCACCACGAGGGGTGGGAGTCTCCTGGAGGGTTCTTCGGGCAGGGGACACGTGGTGGGAGGGGATGGGTGTGCTGCTGGCACAAAGTTCTCTCCAGCTTCTCTGGCAAGGACAAGATGAAACCGCAGTTAAATCTGAGACGGTTGTTGTTTGAAAGCTTAGCTGGAAGCTGGAAGGTGAAGGAAACCAGAGAGCCACCTGACCTTTCTCAGGAGCTCTGGTTTCAGGGTATCCTTGTTTGTGATAAGAACACTTTGGTTGTTGCACAGATGCACCTCGAAATATTTCCCAGGACAAGAGTCTAGAGCCCAGAGGGATTTCTGCTCTGGCATCTCCCAGTGGTGTTAGCTGAGATCTGTGTGTGCCTCAGTTTCCCTGCTGTAAAATCCCAGCCCAGGCTTTGTAGATGGCTGGTGCCCTGCAGAGATCCTCCTTCCCTGTGTTCTGGTTTTGGTAGGAGAGGGAAGGAGGAAGAGCAGGAAACAATCACAGCTCACCTGTCCAGGTCAGGCCCTGACACAGCCAGGAGGGGATGTTTGGTTTCCCATGTTACACATGTCGTGTCCTTTGGTTCATCCTGCTCTCAGTCATGCTGGGATTCCTTCCCTTCTGGCTCTTGATAACACAGAACTGCAGGAAGCATTTTCAGACAGAGCCTTCCAAGGTCTTTCTTCCTTCCAAAATCCACTTGGACAATGGCATCAGGGCAGTTAAAATCCTCATGAAGGACAGAAAATAGTGAAGTGACTGTTTGCTGCCTTCTTCAGTTGTGCTGCATTTTCATGCTTTTAATGGCATTTAAAAAAAATTAATCAGGGAGTGCTGTGGATGCTGTGATGGGAGGGAAGAGCAGGGCAGGGTGCAGGATGTGGAGAGCTCATTTCCAGAGGGAGCTGAGAGGTTGCTCTCTGTGAGGAGAGGAGCTGATGCGCAGTGAGCTGTTCAAGCTGTAAAAATGAGCACTCAAACACCACAGTAATGAGCACCATAGAAAGCTGATGAGTTCTAATTATCAGTAAAGGAATCAGGAGGGCAGCCACTCGGCTGGTGGGAATCACAGCAGCTCCAGGGCAGGAGCTTGGGTGGTGTCCACAGTGAAGCCCAGGGATTTCAGAGCTGGAACTGTTTGGGCAGTGAAGGGAAAGTGCAGGTGAGGTCCTGCTGGGGTATCTCACATTGCCCAGGACTTGGAGGGTTTGAAATACCAAAATGAGAGGCTCCTCCCCCAAATTTTATCCTATTAATGGGGTGAAGAGAAGAGCTCTTTTGAAGAGAAGCCATTGGTGATAATCACTGAGCTTCTCTCCATTGCTGTGCACAAAGAAATGTTTTTGAGCAGCCTCTTCCTCATTCACTCACCGAGGCTGATGGGGAGTCAGCTGCTCTGGAGACTCTGGAGAGGCACAGGACAATGAAACAAATCCTTTCAAAAAGCATCTGGCTCTTACCTAGGCCGAGGCTGCAGCTGGCAGTGAGGATTGCAGGATGGAATCCCTTTGTCCACTGTGGGATTGCAGGGCACACCTTCCCTGGGCTCTGTGGGTGGGGCTGGGTGCTGGCAGGACACCCAGGTGAGGGGGCAGGGCTTGGGCTGTGCTCTGGG
This sequence comes from Acanthiza pusilla, assembly GCA_036630365.1. Lineage (NCBI taxonomy): Eukaryota > Metazoa > Chordata > Aves > Passeriformes > Acanthizidae > Acanthiza > Acanthiza pusilla. The sequence goes on along the minus strand of JAXCHO010000048.1, from coordinate 1,587,183 downwards.
ATTTCATAGAGTCACACACTGCTTTGGGTTGGGTTAAAGCCCACCCAGTGCCACCCCTGCCATGGGCAGGGACACCTTCCAGTGCCCCAGGCTGCTCCAAGCCCTGTCCAGCCTGGCCTTGGACACTGCCAGGGCTGTGCTGGAGTGTGCACAGCACAGCAGGGAGGTGACCCCAACTGAAGGACAAGTTCAAATATCCTGGGCACAAGGTGGGAAAAGCCCAGTCTCCTGGCGCACCAAGGCTGCATCCCAGCCCGAGGAGGCATTGATTGGAATCAGGAGTGTCTAGTGTCCCTCCTGATGGGCCAGGGCTGCACCGAGGGCTGGACATCCCTGAGGAGTTCTGTCCTCAGGAGCACTGGGATGGAGTGCACAAGGAGAGCGGTGTGGGGTGATGCCATCAGCTGGGAGAGGAGTTCATAATGCCAGTGTTTGCTGCTGAGGCTTTGCAGGCCTCATGACAAATGAGATTTTTAAGGAGGGATTTGAAGGAAGATAATGAGGTAACTTGGCAGATGTTTATGAAGAGCTCCTCCCAAGCGTGTAATAATCTACTTTTCTCATGTAAAAGAAATGATACAAACCAGAACGGATCTCTGGGACCATGTGCTCCCTCTCAGCATCCTCGAGGAGCTGCAGTGACAGCCAGGAATTATTAATGGCAATAACATTGTCACAGAGTTCCCACTAATGGTAGGCAATAATTTTGAACAGCAACAGCAGCATCGCTGAGTTGATGCTTTGGATATTACCAACAAAGTCCTCATAATAAATAGATTTGGCTTCTACAGGAAAATAATTACAGGAAAATAGTTCCTCATGAGCTCTCATATTTAGAGAAGAATCCTGGAAGATGAAGCAGAGGATGGAGCTGTGTGGGTGTGACTTTGGAGCTGTGATTGAACAAGACAAGGAATTTCTTCGGCCCCTTTGGGTGTGAGGGACGATTCCTGGGGGGATGTGGTTGTAGCCCAGGAAAAGCCTTTGGGGCTCAGCCGTGTAACCTGAGAGAAGGCTGAGCCCAGAGAGCAGTGACCAAGCCCAGGGGCTGTGGTGTCCCCTGGGCTCCGAGAAGCAGCTCTGGGGAAGTTGCTGGAGGCTCAGGACAGTCCCTGGCTGGGGGCTTTGTGTGGGTTTTGTCAGGGGGGGGAAGAGGAACCACAGCAAATCTGTGACTGAGGAACAAAGCACCAAATAGTAACAGAGATTTCCAATTCAGCTTCAAGTTTTAAAATTAGCCACATGGATGGAGCAAGAGCCACCTGCCCTGCTCACCTGGCCCTGTGCCCTCCAGGCAGGGCTGTGCCACAGCCAGGAGCAAACCCCGGTGCTGGTGTGAGGTTTCCAGGCTGGAACAAAGAGCTCCTGAAGCCTCATTAGACACTCCTTGCTCTCAGCTTTGTTGTACAGCAGCACGGCACAACACAAAAGTGTGCGGCGAGAGATTAAAGTTAATGAACACAGGCATTCTGATGCTTTATGTCTGAGCTGTAAATAGATAAAAGATGCCAATGTATTGTAACGGGGAGAAAAAAATCCCTCCTTGAAGGAGAAAGCTTGGGGAGTTGTAGTTTGAACCCCCTTCTCCCCTGAGCTGCACATTACACTTCATAAAGACTCTTTTGGAGGCTGCCTTTGTTTGTGCTTGTTGCCGGCTGTAATTCCAAAGGCAGCGTGCAGGTTGTGTTTGGGAGTGATAACGAGGTTCCTGGGCTGGTGGAGGGATGCAGCCACGTGCCCCTGAGATGCTCTGTTATCTCACAGCTGCACACTTTGTCGGAGTCTGTTGCTTAATCATCACCTGCTTTTTTTTTTCTTTTTTTTTTCTTTTTTTAAAGTTGTTGTTATGTCTTTTAGTGTTTTTAATCTGGGATAATATCTCTTTGAAAAGCAAACCTCTCGGAATAAAGGAAACCCTTTGGATAAAAGCTGCTTAAAGGAGCTGGCTACGCCAGGGGAGACATGCTCGGGGTTGTAATTTACCTCGGCATTGCACATTAGTGGGACTTTAGGGATCCCGTTCTTGTTTTGCAGCTCGTTCCAGCAGCAGCAGCAGCAGCAGCGCTCGAGGCTCTCCTGGGAGCCGTCTGGGTGTTTGTATTCAGAGGGGGAATTGCAAGGAGCCGAGTCACATCCAGCCTTTCCCAGGCACTGCTGCAGCCCCAGTGCTGAGTTCTCCAGCCTGAGGATGGGCTGGTTCATGGGAGCTGACCCGGGGCTGTCCCACTGCTGTCTGCCCCCGACGCTTTCGGGGCTCCATGGAGGAGAGAGGCAAAGCAGCACAGGGTGGGGTTCTTGGGGTGTCTGTGCAGGGCCTGGAGTTGGGTTCCGTGATCCTGGTGGGTCCCTTCCAGCTCAGGATCTTCTGTGATTCTGTCTGGGTTTTGCTGACCCAGTGACCAGAGGCTTGAGCTGAATGCCCTGGCTGGGACCAGCTCTCTCTGTGACAATGGATTCATCCCCTGCTCCCCTGGCACAGGTCCCTCTTGTCCAGCTGGAGGTAAAAGCTTCAGAGACTGCCCTGGCTGAGTCTCCCTGAGAAGTGTTCACACTGCCTGTTGAAAGAGCTGCTTTGGTGATTTCCTGCAGCAATCCCAGCTCTGATGGCTTTGGGGTTTCAGGCAGGTGGGAGTGTGGGACAGGGGTGCCTAGGGTCTCCCGTGGCACTGAGCACTCCCAGCCCTGACCCCTCTGGTGTTTCTGATAACACCTCAGGCTCTGTGGGCTTTTCCCACCCAGCTGAGCCTGGCAAACACAGGGATGTTTTCCTTAGGGGAAAGGAAAACATTCCTTTCCTTTCCTTTCCTTTCCTTTCCTTTCCTTTCCTTTCCTTTCCTTTCCTTTCCTTTCCTTTCCTTTCCTTTCCTTTCCTTTCCTTTCCTTTCCTTTCCTTTCCTTTCCTTTCCTTTCCTTTCCTTTCCTTTCCTTTCCTTTCCTTTCCTTTCCTTTCCTTTCCTTTCCTTTCCTTTCCTTTCCTTTCCTTTCCTTTCCTTTCCTTTCCTTTCCTTTCCTTTCCTTTCCTTTCCTTTCCTTTCCTTTCCTTTCCTTTCCTTTCCTTTCCTTTCCTTTCCTTTCCTTTCCTTTCCTTTCCTTTCCTTTCCTTTCCTTTCCTTTCCTTTCCTTTCCTTTCCTTCTCCCAAGGACCACCAGGCCAGTGCTGCCCAAGGAATTCCCTGCTCTTGGTAGCTCCTTGAGCTGCTCTGGTGCTGCTGATCTTTTCTCCTTTCTCTGTGTGGCAGCAGCAGCTCCCACCTTCATTTCTGGGGGCTGCCCCAGGATTTGGAGAGGTTTGGGCCGGATTTGGGGTGGGGGTGGAGCAGTGGGTGTTCCTCTGCTTGCATTTGGGCTGATGCCTGTGCTGGGGTGACTTTCCCTGGCATCAGCTGGCTCCATTTCCCTGGCAGCCCCGTTTCCCAGCCTGTGCAGGTGACAAAGTAGGCTGTAACAGATGACATAAGTCATTGCAGCTGGCAGCTGGGGTATTTAATGGAGCAACAGGTCTATTGGATTTGAGTTCCTGGGATTGCCCTTCAGGGAAGATCAATAGGGACAGATGGAGACCAAGAGGCAGGATTGAAACTGAACCTGCTGGCATTTTCAGGAGCACTTCTCTCTGCAAATCTTCCCAGGAAGCAGCTCCTGCAACGGCAGAGATCAAACTGCATCCTGAGCAAACAGGGATGCTGGGGGTGTGCCCTGAGGGATGGCCCAGTTGGGTTCCCTGGGGATGCCTGAGGGTGTGTGGGAGGAGGACCGTGGGTGCAGAAGGGAAAGGAGGCTCCAGGCTCCAGGGCAGGGCTCAGGCTGCAGTGAATTCCTGCTTGTGCAGCCCCTGGGGATGCACCTGCTGGGAATCCTAGAGCTTACAGGAGGGCTCCTGTGGTGAGGAAGGAGGGTGAGCCTGGGGCCACTGCTGTGCTGCCATCCTGGCTCCTCACTCCCTTTGCCATTGTTTTACACCCAGAGCCCCAGTCTTTGAGCACTGCTGCTCCTGGCTCAGTGTGCTGTGGATAGATGTTCTCACAGTCAGCCCCGTGACAGCACCACCATGGCCCATGCAGGCAGGCAGAGGTGAGGGTGGCAGCAAGTTCCCTGAGCTGGCAGCTGCTCTGTAGTTTGTGTGAGGTCCTGGAAGGAGCAGATCCAAGGGCCAGGCTGCCCCTTTGTGTGACAGCTGTTCTCTGCTGCTGTCCCTTAGTGCACAGCACAAATCCCTGGTGTTCTATTCCAGACCTCCCAACCTTCTGCTGTAGGTGCATCGGCTGGGGAGGAAACATTTCCTGAGCTGACAGGACAGATGGAGAGCTCTGAGGGCAGCAGCAGCTCTGCAGGTGCCGAGGCTGGAGCTGGGTGTTCTGACAGTGCAGGGCACTCAGTGACTGTTGAGGGAGGGAAACATGGGGAGAATTAGGGATAACTTCACATGGCTTGCATTGGGATGAGATTTGGGAATGAGTGGTGGTTTGAGCACGTCTGGAGCCACAGCATCCCCGGGAGCAGAGGAGCTGAGCCACAGGATCAGCATCCCTGGGAGCAGAGGAGCTATGCCACTGAAGCTGTGCAGGCACTGGGCTTCCCTCTGGTGCTTTTCCACACAGCCACGTCAGCCCTGCTCACTGGGCCAGGGCTTGCTGGATACTAAAACAGGAGTTTCTCAGAGAGTTTAATTGTTCAAGGCCAGGCTGGACTGGGTTTAGGACAGCCTGGGCTATGGAAGGTGTCCCTGCTCGTGGGAGGGGGTGGAATGAGATGAGCTTTAAGGTGCCATTAAACCTAACCCCTTCTGGGATTCTGTGATTCCTGGAGAGTGGCATTTCACTTGTCTTACCTGGATGCTGGATTTTCCACCCCTGCACTTCTGGGTGTTCTGGGAAATGAAATACCAACCCCACCCCATCTGAGTGCCAGGGATGTATCCCATAATACCAGAACAGGGCTGTGCTCTGTGCCCTCTCACAGAGCTGCAGGACAGTTCAGAGGGGTGGGACAGGCCCGGGTCAGTGCAGGGTGCAGCCATCCCCCCTTAGGGCTGGCACAGGCATGGAAGGAAAGCGAGTTCTCCCCATGAGCTGTGGGCTCAGTCAGACTGGAGCAGAGGCAGGGAGCAAACCTGGAAATCTGTGAGGCTGTCCAGGAAACCCTGAGCAGAGAGAGGGCCTGGAACTGCCCTTCCCACTGCTGCAGTGCTCCTCAGGTGGGCAGCAGCCCCTTGGGGACACCTGTGTCACCCGTGTGGGCAGGAGAGGTGTGGCACAAGTGTCCCCAAGGGGCTGCTGCCAGGGAACAGGGTTAGAATGGTGCCAACCATGAGCACCTTTCCCGCTCCCCTTGGGCCATTTCCCAGCTGCTCAGGTGCTGCTCTGGCCCTGGGCTCCCTCAGCTCCCTCAGCACCCTCTCAGCGAGGAGAGGCCCTGGCTGTGGCTCCCTGGGGACATCCTGTCCCGAGGAGCTGCTGTCACACGGCGTGGTGGGCACAGGAGGCTCTCAGCTTTGACCCTTTGCTGCCTGTGAGATGTGACATTGAGACTCCTCTGTTTCTCTGCAGCTTCGCTCTGCTTTGAGCTGCTCAAGCAATTCCCCAGAGCTCTCACGTTTTCCATCCACTGAGATTCCAGCTCCAATGTGAAAGTTGTTTTAATCACTCTGTGGTGCCGTGGTCTGCTGCATTAATGACTTACCTGCTGCCAGAGCCACGTGAGATGCCAGTGCTGTGCTTGTGGGGCTTCATCTGTCAAAAAAAATCGGTGTCTCTGTCTCCTTAAAACCATTTGGGAGAGTTGTTGTCTCCGTAAAATCCTGGTTTTGCTCCGAGTGGCTCAGCATGAAATGGAAGTTGCTGAGTTATGGATGTGTGTGATGCAGATGCTTTGAATTGAGGAAGGGGCTCATTTGCTTTATTCTTTTTATTCCAACTTCAGCATAAAAGAGAAAGGAGACTTTGGGGAAATGGAGATGTGAGGGGAGCCATCCCAGAAAGGCAGTGTGGAGAAAGCACATTTGCTGTGCCTGGAAGGAGGCGTGGCAGGGAAGGGAACAGAAAATCCTTTTCCTTTGATGATTTCAAAGCAGATGAGATTTGCTGTTTACTCCTCTGCTCTCCATTGTGTATTTCCTTCATGTGGGAACCCACGTGTGCTCGTGTGTCTCGAGGATTTTACCCTGTGGATGATTAATGGTGACTTCTTTTTTCCTCTTTATTTTTTGTCCTGGAGAGAGAGAGAGAGAAGAGTGCATGTGAAGGGTAGTAGTCTATAATTTGAGGTCACGGATTGTATCTTCATTTTCTGCTGTCCTGAAGGCTCACAGGGATAAAAGATCATCTCAGGAACTGCTTTCATGGTGTTAAGAGTTTGTTTTGCTGCAGAGTGGCTTTGCTGAGCTTTTAGAGTTCCTCTCTCCAGCAAACCTTTGTGCACTGAACTGATGCAACAGGCACTGAAAAGACCAAGGTTCCTGGCAATTTTCCAAAGTGTTGAAAAAAACATACCCTTATTGTAGCCTTGCATCTGCTTCCACCTTCAAAGTGTGTCTTTTATACTCCAGTCTTGTACTCTCAAGGATTTTCGTGCTGGTGGTGGCTGGGGCTGGAGGTCCCTGAGGTTCTCAGGCACTGCACACACAGCCTGGACAACAGAGGGAAATGAGCTGCAGTGAACACAAAATCCGTGGTGGGAGGATCTTCTGAACAAAACCAGAATCTCTTTCATCCCCTCATAAAAGCAAGGGGAATTTCAACTTTTCTAGTGGCAAAACAAACAGCAAGTGCCAAGGCTGTGGTGGTGAGGCTGAGGGGAAAGGGCAGCAAAGCTCAGACACGATTTTGATATAGTTTGAGTTCACTCAGTGGGTTTTGCTGCATTTCTAGCAAAGCATTCAGCTCAGACCTCCACCAGGAGTTCAGAGTGCTGCTGTGTGCTGTCCTTTTTGTCCTTGTGTTTCAGTTCCATATCCTTTAGTGCAAAGGAATGTCAGTGTCCTCTCCCTGCCCTTGGCCTCTGAGGTGTCCTGTGGCTCCTCACTGGGCCAGCAAAAGCTTTCTGGGCCACCTGGAACTTCTTCTGTGTGGGTTGTGCTCAGTCCATCCTGTGCGAATCAGCGTTGATTGACCCCAAATGACTGTGTCCCAGTGGGTGCAGAGGTGTTTGACCCAATAACCCTGCTCAGATCCGTGCCTGGAGTGGTTCATTTCGGGAAAGCTGTTGCACTGTCCCACGCGTGTGTCCTTGTCCCCAGAGGAGCTGAAGGCGCCGCTGGAGGAATACGTCAACAAGCGCTACCCGGGGCTGGTGAAGGTCGTGAGGAACCAGAAGAGGGAAGGGCTGATCCGGGCTCGCATCGAGGGCTGGAAGGCTGCCACGGGCCAGGTCACAGGCTTCTTTGATGCCCACGTGGAGTTCACTGCTGGCTGGTAGGTGCCAGGGTCTGCTTAGGGCCAGTGGGGCACTAACCAAGGGATATCCATCGTTTTGTAGGGCTGTGTTCCTACACCATGACACACAAGCCCACTGGCTTGTTGATCCTTCACCAGGACTCCTGCTGTGTTCCTGCTGCATGGAATGGCATGAGGGAGCACACAATAAAAACCTTTCCTTGCCCTTGGTACCTGGGATCCTTCTCTGTTCCCTCCCTTTCTGCATGCACTTTCCCTGCTCCCTGTTTATGTTTTTCAGGATGATTTCTCATTCCCTTAGCCTTAAGTAATTTCTGCAAGTTTAAAAAAACCTAGGCAGCAAGGGAATGAAGGGGAAAGTGTTTCCCACTTCGGTGCCCTTTGCTGGATCCCAGTGGGGAAGGCTCAGATGCTTTGGATTGATTTGTTTCCTCTGCTGCTGGGAATAAGTGCAGAGGTGCAGAGCAGCAAAAGGTGTTTCATAAGGATTTTTCTCAGAGAGGTTCAAAACATTTGAGCTCAAGTGGCTTAAGTTTGAATCTATATCATGACAGGAGCCTGAAAGGGATTTTTTTTCCTTTAACCAAGTGTAAAAATTAAATGGTCCGTGTTTAGAAAAGTGGAGGTGGAAGAAGCTAAACTTGTATTGAATTTGAGCACAGTAACAGCCACAAAAAACCTGTTTGCAGCTGTTAAAGGCAGAGTTCTGCACAGCTATAGAATCCTTTTTTAGTGCCAGTGCAGCTGAAGGGGTCTTTTCGGAGCTGTTTGTTGTGCTGAGATCTGTATTCCCAGCTGAGCATTCCTCCCTCTGGTCACTGAATCCTCACACCTGATTGCACTGAGCTGCTGAGGAGCTCCCGTTTGCTGAGCTCTTGAAGCTCTTTTTCGGGGATAGAGAGGAGGCATTTCTGCAGTGTGGGCTTGGCTCTCTCTGTGATTCCCACCTGCTGCTGTTACTGGGGGCACTGGGAGCACCAGTTCCCCCAAATCCCCTTTTTTGGGCAGACTGAGCCCAGGTGGCTCTGGGGCTGCAGAGGTGAGGCTGAGCACACCCCCTGCTCTGAACACATCCCACAGATGAATTTTTAGCTATAGAGTCATCAAACTGCATCCCAAAGGGCAAAAAGACCCTTCAAACAGTTCTGCTTTCAATAATCTGCCCTGTCCTGCCTAGGGTTTTTGGGTCTGGGGAAGGTCTGGGCTAGTTAAAGTGTGGTTTAAGCCAAGCCCATCCTTCCTGGCCTTGTTTACAGTGGGAAGGTTTCCAGCCAGGCCCCCAGCCTGTGGATCATGTTTTCATCCACGACAAGAGGGACATGGACCTACTGGAGTGGGTCCAGAGGAGGAACAGGGAGGGCTGAAGCACTTCTGCTGTGAGCACAGGCTGAGGGAGTTGGAGGTGTTCAGCTGGAGAGGGGAAGGCTCTCAGGAGGTTCCAGAACCAAGAGGAGCCCCCGAGACAGCTGGAGAGGGACCTCAGCCCTGGGCCTGGAGTGCCAGGACACAGGGAATGGCTTCCCAGTGCCGGGGCAGGGACAGATGGGATACTGGGGGGAACTGAGTGGAAGTGCAGCGTCCACCTGCAGAGGATGGCAGGAGCTGACCCTCTCCTCCCGTGCTTTCCCCCAGGGCCGAGCCGGTGCTGTCCCGGATCCAGGAGAACAGGAAGAGGGTGATCCTGCCCTCCATCGACAACATCAAGCAGGACAACTTCGAGGTGCAGCGCTACGAGAACTCGGCCCATGGCTACAGCTGGGAGCTGTGGTGCATGTACATCAGCCCGCCCAAGGACTGGTGGGATGCTGGGGACCCCTCCCTGCCCATCAGGTACGGCCAGAGCTGGGGGCACTCACTGAGGGGGCAGGGAGGGGTCCAGCTCCTGAGGGACAGCTGGAGAGGGACACACAGCACCCTGGAGTGATGGGAAAGGCGAATGGCTTCACACAGAGCAGGGCTGGATGGGATATTGGGAAGGAATTGTTCCCTGGGAGGGTGGGCAGGCCCTGGCACAGGTGCCCAGAGAAGCTGTGGCTGCCCCTGGATCCCTGGCAGTGTCCCAGACCAGGCTGGACAGGGCTTGGAACAGCCTGGGACAGTGGAAGGTGTCCTGCCATGGCAGGGGTGACATGGGATTGATCCTTAAGCTCCCTCCCAAAGCATTCCATGGTTGTATGAAAATGCAGGAAGATGAAGTGAGGAAGGCACCTTGGAGAGGTGGGGACAATGCCATAACCCTGCTGTGACACAGACCAGGAAGGCTCTGGGAGGGTGAAGGGCTTTGGGAAGGCTGTTGGTGACAAATCCCCTGGGCCAGGGCGGGAGCTGTGCAGCTTTGTCCAGTCTGGTGTTGCAGTGCAGGGGACAAAGTGGCTTTGCCTCAGCTCCAGGGTTCAGTTTGTGCAAACCACGAGCAGTGAGGAGGTTATTCCCATGGGATGGATTGAGTGTGGATCCATGAAACACTGCGCTGTGTTTTCCTGAATGGAAAGTCCATCTCCTCCCAAGGCAAACTTAGGAAAAATGCATCTCAGGTTGTTGTAACACTCCAGCTGAAGGCTTGGCAGCTCTGAAATGTGCTCCTGCCCTGCCAGGCCTCAGGGCTGGGATGAGCCCAAAACAGGAGCAGGAGGGGAAGGAAGAGCTGGGGCTGCTCTGTGTTCACAGCTCTGAGGTTTTCCCTTCCCAGCCCCTCAATATCCCAAGTGGTGCTCTCATCAGGAGTGGTTTCTGGCCAGGTGGGTCAGATCCACCTGTCACCAAAACTGTGGGAAAAACAAAAACCCTCCAACAACATTTTTAATGTTAGGAAGTTAAGGCATTACTTTATTATCTGGCCAGGATGTTGTTCAGGGCAGGATGTGCCACAGAAATCATCTCATCCACACAGAGCCTGGGTGTGCAGAGAGAATCATTCCATGACACACCAATTTTACAGGATTTTTCCCCAAATTTTATACAGTCCAAACCCATAGAGATGCATTGTTTCAAAGTTCATTGGTCCAGAGCTGCGCAACCCCCAGTGTTCAGTTTCCCATTGGATATGAATCCCCTTGACCCCGATGTAAATTAGATCTTCATTTTTCAATTCTCTTATCAGTCCTTTCGGGGTGAGATGTCTTCCACTGTATCAGAGGTGCTCTGGGGTGGATGTTTGTAGATGGCCACCGATGTTCTGTTGATGTTCCATTGATGTTTTTATCTCTCTGGGGATCTTTGGGCTGTTCCAGTGTGTTGGTATGTTGAGTTCATCAGACCTCACCTGGCAGAACAATGTCCTGGAAAGAAACTTAAAATTCCTTTTCCCGGGGTACAGACAAACAAGGCCTTTGACTAAGTTATACAAAAATTTTAAACTGGTGTCTTTTCCAACACACCTGGATCCTGCCATGGTTTCTATGGAGCAGCCTTGTCCCCGGGCTCAGAGCAGCTGCCTGTGTGCAGATCCCTGCCCGGGGGAATCCTGAACCAAAACAGCCCTGCTCTGGTCACTGACATAATCCCTGGAAGCTGAAATTAGCTCTATTCCCATTCACACAGAGGCTTCTTGTTGTTCCTTTGGCTCCCTTGTTCCAGGCAGCACATTCAGCCCTCAGTGGAGGAATTGTCAGTTTATTCTGGACAGGAATCAGGGCTTTGACAAATAAACAGTTATTTTAACCAGATTCAGGCTGCTGGACTTGTTAAAGAATGGCTGGGCCATGCAGAAGGCAAAGCTGAGGAATCCAAAAGGATTTGAGGTGAGGTGTGAGCAGTGTGGTGCTGGCAGCTCCTGCTGGAGCCTCTAGAGGGTGATAAAAATGGATCAACACTGCCGGAATAAACCTTTCTCAGCCAGCAAATGCAAGAGTCAAGAAAGAACAACCTCTTTTATTAAAGTGGTGTAGCTGGGATATACAGGAAAGCTTTGGCATGTGGAGTGTCCCCTGTGACTGTGACACCACCCTGGGCTCCCAAACCTGTCCGTTCAGGTGTTTGAGGAAACTGGACACCCCCAATATGGCACTTAATGATCTGCCAGCACCTTCTGCTCTGGTGTCCTCCCAGAATGGACCTGGACTTTGTGTCAGTGCACTTAGGGGGTGGTTAAGGACAAGCTGGGACAGAGCCACATGGGGAGAGACTGCTTTGGCTTGGGAAGTTTGTTTGATGGCAGGGCAGGTGACGTTTGGTTGGTTGATTGGTTTCGGGAAATTGTTTGAAGGCAGGGAGGTGAGGTTTGTTTGTTTGATTTGGTTTTTGGTGTGATGGGAGGTGAGCTTTGGTTGGTTGGTGTTTGATGTGAGCTGGGGTTTGTTTGGTTGATTTGGTGTTTGATGTGAGCAGAGGTGACGTTTGGTTGGTTTTTGGAAGGTGTTTGATGTGAGGGGAGATGAAGTTTGTTTTGTTGGTTGGTGTTTAATGTGAGGGGAGGTGAGGTTTGATTGATTTGGTGTTTGATGGGAGGTTTGCTTGGTTTTTGGAAGGTGTTTGAAGGCAGGGAAGATGAGAAGGTAGAGAGTGATGAGCTGAGGAGGCCCATGGGGAGCTGGAGGCTTGGATGATCAGGAAGGGATGGAATGGGGAGTTCAGGACCTACACAAGGAGGATTTTGGTTCTTTAGGATGTCTTGGCCCCAGGCTGCCCAGATGGGAAGCAGTTTCGGGGTTACCCATGAGGCAGGAGGGTAAATGGGGTCACAGGGATGTTGGACACTTGCACACAGCTCCACATCTCCCAACAGATTTCTTTTCCTTGGTTTGGTGCTGGGAACCGGAGGTGCTGCCTGGGGATGGAAGGGAGGGGTTTGCTCTGGGAGTTGTCTTCTGCTGGGCACGAGGTCGTGTGAGGTTGTTCCACTGCTTGTTTTATCTTTAAAAAAATGTAGGGATGGTGCTGAAGGGCATTGAGTATCGTCACATTTCAGCTGGTGGCAAACAGTTACTGACAGGAGGAGCTGGGAGAGGTTTATGTCTGGGATTCTTACAAGCTCTGTGCATCCCTTGCATCCCTTTTGGAGAAGCCCTGGGGCAGGGGATGCCCCATCACCCCTTGGCATCCACAGCCTGGTGATCGCAGGGACCAGCACTGCTGAGTGGAAGGACCATGAAAAAGAGATCAGAGGAGGGTTCTGGAGACACCTGGGCTTTGTTCAAGGCACCTGAAATGTGGATTCTGCTGGCTGAGGCCTCGGGGGTTTGGGGAAGGACCCAGCTCAGAGAACCTCCCAGCTGCGGCACAGAATGAAACAACTGAAATAGCATTGTTAGCATGCACTGGGGAGGATCCTGAGCAAGATAAATGGGCAGTGTCCCCAACAGGAAGCTAATGAAATGTGCTGTCCCATTGTGTAACCACACAAGGGCCAGAAATAATGACTGCAGTTATTTTTTTGTCACATAATGCCATGAAAATCCTGCACTTCGTAGCAATATTTGCATGGAAGGGATATCAGTGCACTGCTCCATGTAATTATGCATGGGATTAGAGGAAATTTGGAAATTATAGCATCTAGAGGTACATTTTTTTTTTAGAGATGTTTTAGGATAAAAGAGTGGGAGTGAAATAAACAATTTATTCCTTTTATTTGGGTTTGCTCTTGGTGCATGGGGACTGTGACTGCCCCAGGAGAAGTGCCCTGCCCACCAGAGCTGCTCCAGCCTGTGAGCCCACAGATGACCACATACATTCAGTGGGGACTGGAGACACAATTTGTGTCTATGTTTGGGGCAATTTTCTCTCGTGGCTAATTCCCAGATATAACTATCCAGGCAAAGAGAGCTGATGGCTTCTTTGAAATTAATTCATCTAAAGTATGGCCCAGTCTCAAACTGGCCCCAGGCTCCTGCTTTATGCAATAATATCCCCACAAGAAATAGCCTCTCTTCATCCCTGGTGTAATACCTGGGGTCTGTCATACGTCTTCTGCTGCATTTTGGTCACATTAACATTTAAAATGCTGACACACCAAAGATCCCCTCAATCCCAGCACCAGCTGGGCCTGATTTCACAGCCAGGCTGTCCTTGCCAGGCTCTGCCTCCTTCTGTGCAGGAGATAAACTGTGATTCCAGGCCAGTGGATCATGTCTGAATTGGTTCTCCCAGAAGAGGCAGGCAGTAAATGACGTTTGCAGTGGTCAGCACAGAGATGCTGATCTTCATCAGAGGGAGCTCCTGCAGAGCTGCTGGGATTTCCTGGTGCTGATGTGTGTCAGGAGTGAATCTGTGCCTGCATTCCATGGCTGGGGGTGCTTTGCTGTGGAATTGTAGCCAGGATTTATCCAGTTATTAACGATGTGCATTGATCAGAGTTTGCTGAGAGTCCAGGAAACCTGGGACCACAAAAAATGGAAGTGTCCATCGGGACACTTCAGTGTCCCGTGGGAAATCCAAGTGAGATCTGTGGAAATGCTGTGAAACAGCAGATTGATGACCTGGCCCTGGGCTATCCCAGGGCAGGATCCACCTTCTCAGCGTCTCCAGGAATGATCTATTTCCCACCTGACAGAACATGAGCTCTTCTGAGGCCTCCTGAGGTCTGGAGCCTGTTGTTTCCATGGTGTGAAGCCCAGAGGCAGCAGCTCCTCCTGCCTGGCCTGGTTTGGTTGTGTCACATCAGCTTTGGTCACAAAGCTGCTGAAATTTGGGAGATGGATGGCCCCACGTGCTGCAGGGGCAGACCCAGGGTCTGTAATTACAGCTGTGAGGTATTGATGGCCCCAGGGCTCTGATCCAGGAAAACAATTCAGTGCTCTCCTGGCCCTGGGGCTCTTTCCAAAGCCAAGTGAGGGAGCACTGAGCAGCCCTGGGGCTGAGGGACACTCACCTGAGCAGGGAGGTTGGGCTGGCCACACTCTGCTAGCAGCAGTGGTTGTGGAACCTGAATCTTTGCTGCCTCAGCAGTGTTGTGACCCCACTGTTCCTGAAATCACAGAGTCATTGAGGCTGGAAGAGCTCTCGAGGGCCCTCAAGTCCCTCCCTTGAGCAGGTACCCCCGTGCCCAATAGACCCCATGCCATGTCTGCTCATTCTTTGAGCACTTCAGGGGTGGTGGCTCTCCCACCTCCCTGGAGAGATTGGATTATTTGCAATATAAAGCATTTCCTGACTTTCTCTGTGCATTTTCCACCCATGACAGTGCAGGGCTGAATGGCTCCTTAGTCAGCAACCCCTATAGAGGTGTTGGGGCTGGAGAAGCCCTCAGGTGGCCCCAGAGGTGATGAGAAGCCTCTCTCCAAGCCTGCCATGCATGGATTGCAGCTGGGAGCAGCTTTTAGGTTAAACTGGGCTTTGGGCAGGGCTTTGCAGCAGATGCTTTATGTGGCACTAAGTCCTTCTTGGTGTTGGAAGACAAAGGCTCATTTAATTGGAATTGAGATCATTGTGAGGAGGAAATGGGCTTTGAGAGTTATGGATTGGGAAAGAATAGAAGAGCTGATAGGTTGGGGGGGTTTATAAAGACGAAAATAATGTTAATTAACCCACCCAATTAGCTGCTGCCTCAGCCTCACAGAGGGTAATGAATTTGTTCTTGCAATGTACTTTGGAAAGAGCAAACTTCATCCCAGATGTGAGAATGATGCAGAGGTCGGGATGGGAAAAACAGAGAGGTTTTAGGTTATTGAACATGGCCCAGGAGTGGAGAGAAGGTTCACAGTGTTTGTGTTTAATTAAACAGTTCCCTCAGCCACAGAGCTCAGGTGGTGCTGAGCTGTCCCTCTCTGGTGCCTGTGCTTTCATTTCTGGTAGGACCTTAGGGATTTGTGTGGGATCATTATTATATTTATTTATTCATTCCAGAAACCACTAACTATTGATTTTTCTGTGGGGCTTCCTGCAGCCATCATCCCATGATGGTATTCAAAACCCCAAAAGTGTTTTCTTTATTTTAATTAAATAAATGGTGTTTCTTTCCTCTTTTAGTCCAACCCCTGAGACTTCTTTCAGGCAGCAGTTACAGCCTGAAACTTCTGTGCACATAGGATTTGCACAGACTCTGGAATAGCCAGAGGAGCAAGAGAGCTCTTGGGAATAACCTCTACTGCCATCAAAGGATGGAAGGGGATCTCCATGCCTGGGACAGCTCGTTCCTGTAGCACATCCCTGCCCTTGCAGGGATTACCCAGGTGCACATCAAACCCTCAATAAAAGCTTTAAACTGGTTTGCTTAAACTCTTATAAATGTTTTCACCTCCATTGGGGTGCTCAGCATGGCAGAAGGCAGTCAGCAGCTCAGGGATGGTGCAAACTGTTGGGCACAGGTGGGAGGAAAAGGCAGAATTTCCAGGAAAATTTCTTGGGTTTCTGTTGGTTTGTTCTGAAAAAATCTAGAGGCATTTGTACAAAATGCTGGATATTTTTAAAATTGGTTCTTTCTGGCTTGAACAAACTGAAGAAGATTCCTGATTCTGTGAAAACAGTTGGAAAATTACCTCACTCTTCTGCCATTTGGAAGTTGAGGGGAAGATTTCCATAGGAGCCATATGTGGGGTGGTGAAATGAGAATTTGTGTTTGGGACCCTCACCTGGAATGTTTGAGAAGATGCTGGGTACAGGTGTTGGATGGGATGGGATGGGATGGGATGGGATGGGATGGGATGGGATGGGATGGGATGGGATGGGATGGGATGGGATGGGATGGGATGGGATGGGATGGGATGGGATGGGATGGGATGTGTGGGAATGTCCCAAGAGCTGCAGAATGCTCATGGAGCTCTTCAATGGCCTCATATAAAACTTAAACAGATAAAATTTAAATCAAACAGGAAGAGGAAATGTTGGCACTGCTGATCCACCCCAGGGCTCCAAAGCCTCTCTCCTTGAGCAGGTCAAGGGGACCAGAGCTCTGTGCTGAGCACCCAAATGCTTTCTCTCCCTTGAGGTCTGCTCTCCTCCATCCCTGCACTGGCTGCAGTCCCATGGCAGGGGCTCAGCATCATTTACAGCAAAATCCCTGCAGCCCCAAAGGACTTTGGGCCGGACCTTGGTCCAGCATGGGAACAGCACGGAAGTGTCCAAGGCCAGGCTGGACAGGGCTTGGAGCAGCCTGGGGCAGTGGGAGGTGTCCCTGCCATGGCAGGGGTGGCACTGGATGAGCTTTAAGGTCCCCTCCCACCCAAACCATTCTGGGATTCTGTGGTTCTTGCCCAGGCAAGGTTTTGTTGGTGCTGCTGCAAACATCTCGTTGTGTAAACACCTCCATAAATCAGACCCATCTGTCCATAGCTCCTGGACACTTGTGCTTCCGAGGATGAGAAGCTGAAACCTAAGGGCTGATCACTCCTGGCTGGCACAGAGAATGAAGGTCTCTGAAAACCTGAGAACAAACAGAAGAATCACAGAATCCCAGAATACTCTGGGGTGGAAGGGAACTTAAAGCCCATCTCATTCCACCTCCTGCCATGGGCAAGGCCACCTTCCACTATCCCAGGCTGCTCCAAGCTCTGTCCAGCCTGGCCTTATAGAGAAGAAATATAGGGATTTTTTTTTTCTTTTTGTTTAATTAGTGTCAGTCTTGTTTGGCCTCAGAATGTATGAGAAGGAAGATTTAGGTCAGAATCATGACCTCAATAACTTTGTCATCCATCTCCTGATTAAATTAAAACCATCAAGTGATGTATCAGTTTCTAACAAGACCTCTGCAGTTTTCTCAGTCTGGGCTTTCCTTTTAGTGCTGAGGGGTTTTTGGGGATGATGTGAGGCCACATAGTAAAAAATCTTATAACTGACTTTCTCGATTTTTGTGTTATCGGTACTGGGGGAAGTGATCCTCAACTGGCTGCACAAAGTGACTTTCACTCCCTGGTGTGCTGATTTGAAGCTCTTAAACTTCCCAGAGATTCCCTGTGGTGTGAGAAAGCTGCCCAGGCTGTGCTGGAGCTCACATTGCTGCTGTTGTCCCTCTTTATGAGGAATTCCTCATCTGCTGGTTTTTAATGTTGCCTAATTTAGGGCCAAGTGTAAAAGAGGGTCTGTAACAATTTGAGATGGTGTCAGGATTTCCAGGATGAGCAGATGGATGGCACTGCCTGCAGAGCCTTTGCTGAGGGTGGCCCTGAGCTCTGTCACCTGGAGCTCGCTGGCAGCAGCCCATGGGATGGGTGTCGGGATCCGAGTGAGGAATGGACTACAGCACACCAGTGTGATGTTCTGAGAGCCCATTTATTATTCTAAAAGCTTCTATTTTATAGCATCATTTGTTCCGTATACGTGATCGTACCATGATCATGCATACCTGTGATTGGCTGCACTGCTTTGTTCACACAGATAATTTCTCTAATGTTTGGATAATTATTGCTCATAAGCTGTTTGCAAGCTGTAAACAACACTACTACTTGCTGCAATATCCCAAAATTTTGTTACTTTCTTCCACATTCTCTTGTCACTTCAGCGGATTTTTCTTATTGCTTCAGCGGTTTACAACTGTCCCTTCATTGTTCTTTTATACCTTCTACAGTTCTTCCATTGTTCTTTCATACTCTTCACAGTGCTCTCTATTATTCTTTCATACCTTTTACAGTTCCTCCGCTGTCCAGGCCCCAAGAGATGGCCAAGCTCGCCATGGATGTCCATGCTTGATCTCATTTCAGGGCTCTGTGCTTTTGGGAGATTCTCCTTGGGATTGGCTGCATCCAGAGCAGAAATCCAAACCTTGCTAGAACATGGCAAAGTCCTCACCAAGCACCAGGGCTTGGGAGAGGGCCCAAAACCATGTGATTTTTCTGTGATTTAGGGACAAACTTCTGGAGTGGAGGATCTGTGTTTGTGCAGCTCCCCAGTGTCCCGGGCAGGGCTGTCACTGTGATCTCCCAGGGACACATCAGTGGGACCTGGGTGGGTTCATGCCTGGCTGCTTTGGCCAAGTGACCTCAGAAATGCAGAGTTTGAGCACTGTTTAGATGGGATATTTTGGGGCATGGAGTGGGGTTTGGGTTCAGTATTAAACATTGCCCCAGAGGGGGAAGTGCCTTTCCTGGAACGGGGGAGATCCATCCTTGGCCCCTGAGCCTTCAGCCTGGTGCTGAAGGAACCCCTGGAGCCCTGCACAGCCTTGGCTGGGCCTTGTTGGCCAAAACGTTTCCCTGCTTTGCCTGAGGAGTGGCTGTCTGCAGTCAGGGGAGCAATTTGGTCATTCCTTGGTTGTTTTGGTGATTCCTGGATGGAAATCTGGAAGGTTTTATGGGTGGGATTGTCCCTCTGTTCTGCCCTGGGGCAGTTTGGGGCAATGTAAGAAAGATCCGAAGTTGCTGGAGATGATCCAAAGGAGGGACAGGGAGATGGTGAGGCCTGGAGGGGTGGGAATGTTGGGGTGTCTGCAGGGCCAGGAGTTGGATCCATGATCCTGTGGGGCCTTCCAGCTCAGGACATTCTGTGATTCTACAAAACCCTCACTCTTGGCCAAATCAAAGGTGTTACTGCAAGTGGAACTGAAATCCTTCAAGCACCGGTCAGCCCTGATTCTCCCTGGAGAGCCTGGAAAAGTGGGCAGGGGACATTGAGCCTCTGGCTTGTCCCTTCAGGAGGAGAGCAGAGGCACAGGGAAGGGAGCAAATTCTCCTTCCTGAAGAGTGCCAGAGTTTATTGGTAGAAAATATTCATGTAATCCATTTTTATGAAGAAAACCGTGCTGGCCATACTGGAAGCATTTGCTTTTGTATTTTTAGAGCTTTGCATAAGAGAATTATTTTGATTAAAAAGAAAAAAAAATTATGCTCCTAGTTGAAAAAATAAAAAATCCTCACACTGACAGAACTTTAATCTGAGCCCAAGCCACAAAAACAGCCTTTATTGATGTCAGAGTTGCTTTAGAAATGGGAAGAGTAAACAGGATTTGGCCTTTAATTTGTGGAGGGTTTTGATTATTCAGAGGCATTAAAGAGACGGAAAAGATGGGTATTGAATTATTTAACAATTGCTAGGAAAATTAAGCTTCAGAGAGCCTGTTTTCACTGCAATAATCTTATTAATGAAAACAAAACAATCTGGGGCAACACTAATATTCGGAGCTCATGCCCCGCTGCCTGAATTGTTTCCGAGTGGTCCATGAAGTGATTTTTGGAGTCAAAGCCAAGTGGAGCCTTTTCTGTGGTCTGTTCACACTTCCCAGGAGAGAGTTGCCATTGATGGATTATCCAAACATATTTTCCCCTCTCAATCCAAAGCAGAGGGGGAAAATATGCAAGAAGGAGTTGGGGGAATTTGGCTCTTTGAATTTTTTCTTTCATTGGCAGATGGCTTTAAAGTGATTTATTGGCCAAAACCAATCAATTTTCATTAGAAAGCGAGTATTTAATGACTTTGGAGGTGGAGACTCCAAACAAAGAAGTGATAATGGAGCCGATGGCGCTCGGTGACAAAGCAGAGCAGCCCTTCATCAAACAGCCTTTAAAGAGTGTTTGAGAGCCAGCGCTGAGGGCTACGATTTCCTTTCATGTGCACTTTAATTCACTGTCCTTTGCAGCCAGTGGTGCATAAATAGGCCTAGATTAAATTAAAGGAAAAATGGATCCTTATTCTCATCCTCCCGGGCTGCTCCCAGGGCATCCACCCATCCTTTAGTGGGTGTTGGATGCCCTGGGAGCTCCCAGCTGGCTCTGCCCCCAAGCACAGGAGGTTTTGTCACCTCTGCCCCAGCCCTGAGCTGCTGCTTTGTGCTGGAGAGTCTGAACTAAACCTTCCTGAGGTTCCACCTTGGAATGCTTTCCTGGTGCTGTGGATATCTGCCCAGGGCTGTGAGCAGGGGCTGGCAAGGTCCTGATGATCCCTTCATCCCAGATCTCCAGCACAGGTCTGGGAATCTGTACATGGAAAATGAGAGAGAGAGCAGCTGGCAGGGTCCTGATGGTCCTTGAGACCTCACCTGCAGAGCTGCCCCAGCCCTGGGCCCAGCACAGGGAGCATCTGGAGCTGCTGGAGGGGCCCAGAGGAGGCTCCAGGATGAGCAGAGGGATGGAGCAGCTCTGCTGGGAGGGAAGGCTGCAAGAGCTGAGATTGTTCAGCTGGAGAGGAGAAGCTTTGGGGTGACCTCACTGTGGCCTTACAGTGCCTGAAGGAGCTCCAGGGGAGCCTTGTCTTGCGACAAAGACATGGACTAACAGGACAAGGCAGGTGGATTCCAACTGAGAGTGGGTTGGATGGGATATTGGGAAGGAATTGTTCCCTGGGAGGGTGGGCAGGCCCTGGCACAGGTGCCCAGAGAAGCTGTGGCTGCCCCTGGATCCCTGGCAGTGTCCAAGGCCAGGCTGGACAGGGCTTGGAGCAGCCTGGGACAGTGGGAGGTGTCCCTGCCATGGCAGGGGTGGCACTGGATGAGCTTTGAGGTCCCTCCCAACCCAAACCATTCTGGGATCCCATGACCCCTGTGGGTGCACCCACCCTTTCCCCACGCCCCTGCATTTGGGGATGAACGACTCCAAAGTTGGGATCTGCTGCCTCCTGCCCCAGCCTGGCTCTTGGTGGAGCCAGTGCTGGGCTCCTCCAAAGCACAGCTTGAGCCCTGGCACACTGCTCTGCTGCCTGGGATTTCCTGGCACTCAGATGGAGATGGAGGCACACAGGATCACGGTTCAGTCGCTGTTTTTTGAGGCTCTGGAATGCAGCTCCTCTCAGTGCCTGGAAGTGACGTCCCTGGGCTGGCTCTGGCATTTTTAGGAGCTTTGCAGGTGAGCAGCAGCCCTGCAGATCCTGAAGGGCTTGGCGAGGTGCTGGATCATCCCTGCTCCCTGTTCTCCCAGCAGGAGCTCCTCAGCTTCAGCTCAGCCCCACCTGGAGGTGAGGTGGGAGGAGTCCCCACAGCTCATTACCATCGCTGGGGTCTGCAGATCACAAACCCTCTGTGCTTCCAGTCCCTAAGGGCCCTGGGCAGAGCAAAAGGGCAATGCTGGAGGGGTTTGGGAAGCTGGGAGCAGCTCTGGCTGTGTGTGCTGTGACAGCCAAGGGAGCCCTGAGTGGGCCTGGGATGGTTCATGAGCACCTTGCTCACATCCCTGGTGCCCTGGAGCTGCTCTGCTCCTCAGGAAAGGAGAGCTCCTTGCTAAAGAGCGCTCAGGGTGGGCTTGTTCCCAGCTGGGTCTGCTTCGGTTAATGCCTGGCAAATTCTCCTCTGCTGGGGGAGATGGGGCTGCTGCCAGCCTGGCACAGGGAGCACAGAAATGGGATGTGTGTGAGGGGCTGGGGCTGCCCCAGGCCTGTCTGCCCTGGGAACAGCAGCCTTTGGTGCCCTGCAGCCTGTCCCCTCCCTTCTTCACTCCTGGTTTACATTTGCGGGTGTTTAGGGATTCGCACTGCTCTGGTGTGGCATTAGCCCAGCGCAGCCTGGGTCCCATCCCTGCTGTGCCATCCCTGCTGTGACACCAGCCTGTTGTGTCCTTCCCCTTCTCCGCTCTCTCTGCTTTCCCTTCAGGAAGAAGTACTTTGGGAGGGGAAAAGAAAAAGACATGAAATATTTAGGTGAACATCTGCCAGTGTTTTTCCTGCTGCCAGAAGACCTCAGAGTTCTGTGTTTGCAGCAAACTGGTCTGAATGGGAGAACCAGGCTTAGGAGGAGGGGTTGGTGCTGGGAAGAGGTGGCCCAAGGTGGGTTCCTCATCCCCAGAGGTTCCTCACTCCCTGGAAAGAGGCAGGCTCAGGTTTGCTCTGTCAGTCATTCCCAGAGTCACCTCTGGGACATATTTGGGACTGGGACTGCCCCCACAGCACAGCTCTGCTCTGCTGGCAATTAGCAAAGCCATCAATCACAGCCAGGATGTGCTCCCCAATTGTGTTCC
Source organism: Acanthiza pusilla (assembly GCA_036630365.1). NCBI lineage: Eukaryota > Metazoa > Chordata > Aves > Passeriformes > Acanthizidae > Acanthiza > Acanthiza pusilla. The sequence continues at coordinate 1,565,048 of JAXCHO010000048.1, read as the reverse complement.
CGGGCTCCCCAATTAACCTGCTGTTCTGTCAAGCCCGGGCCCAGGAGGAAGGAGCAGCTGACAGGTTTCCAAGATTCCCCACAAATGGGATTTAATGGCCACGTGGTTCTGGCTCCTTTCTAAGGGAAAGAAGTTCTTTCTTTTCCGATTGCAATGACAGGAGTTTTTCTTTAGGTGTGGGAAGGCTGCTAAGGCAGGGTGCCAAGGAACTGTGAATTCCTCATGGTATGAACTCCATGCAGGCAGAACTAAAAACTTGGAGAACTTCAGGCTCCAGGGAAGGTGCCACATCACATTTTGAAACTGTGGCAGTCCTGAGTGGGACTGCAGTTGAACCATTAAATGTGTCAAGAACATTTGTGGCCAAAACAGAGGCAGAAGCGAAGACTGGCATTAAAAAAGAGTTTGGGGGTGCAACTTGATGTGTTTTGTTCCAAGTTCAGAGGAACTGGGAAGCTCCCTGGTGGGCTGTGTGCTCTGGAAGGGACAATAAGGCAGATTATGATATGAAGCTGTTGGGATGGAGTAACTGATGCAGAAAAATGGGAGAGTTAAAAACTGCTCTTCCCTGCATGTGTTGGAATTTCATAGAGGGATCAAACTGTTAGTCCTTCCACTGTCCCAGGCTGCTCCAAGCCCTGTCCAGCCTGGCCTTGGACACTGCCAGGGATCCAGGGGCAGCCACAGCTTCTCTGGGCACCTGTGCCAGGGCATTGCCACCCTCCCAGGGAGGAATTCCTTCCCTGGATCCAACCTGAATTTCCCCTCTCTCAGTCTGACCCATTCCCTGTGTCCTGTCCCTGCAGTTCCTGGTGCAGGGTCCCTCTCTGTCTTCCCTGAGCCCCTGCAGACCCTGGCAGGTGCTGTGAGGTCTCCACAAACCTGCTCCTCTCCAGGCTGAGCAATTGCAGCTTTCCCAGCCTGGCTCCATGGGGAAAGTGCTCCAGTCCCCCCATGAACCTCACCCAGCACTGCCCCAGAGTCTCCCTCTCTTTCCCAGGGAATTGGTGCATCTCAGTGCATCACCTGCCTCGTCCTGGTGAAGGAAGGGGATGGGAGCAGTTCCTAAGAGCAGGATCAGCCCCGTGTTCAGGCTTATCTCCCTGCTTCAGTTGACAGCTGTGTGGGTATCATCTCCAAAGCAGAAAATAAACAAACTCCAGGAGCTCTGAGTTCTGGATTTTCTCTGTGTCCGTAGGCAGCTGCACTTGTATGTGGGCAGTCATGGGTTTGTCACTTTGCTGAGAGGGAACAAAATGAAAAATCTGGTGTTCTTAGAGATGGCAAAGTCTGCTGAAGCTCTTTCCCCCTCCTCAGGGTGAATTTCAGGATCTAGGTCTGTCTAATCTGAAAGATATTTTGTTTTCTTTGAGTTGCAAACATTTCTGTTCACTGGTCAGCAAATGTGTCGTGTCCACCAGAATATTCCTGCTGGAAAAAAATGTGCTGGGAAGGAGAGAGGAACACACAAGGTGCAGTGTTAAGGATGGGGAGCTGAGCTGTGGCTGAAGATGCTCTAAAAATAAAATGGAAAAGAAGGAGAGGAGAGGAGAGATTCCAGTTCCTTTTGGAGCAGGAATGGGGAGATGGGAAGCAGATGGCTGCTTTCCTCGATTGCTCCGTGTGATTTGGGGATGGGGATTTGTAGTCATTGCCAGGAGAGATCCCTTGGGAATTCACGGAACAGGATACTGCAGCATTGACAGCTTCTGTGCGCTGGGGGAGCAGGCTGGTGCTCCCTCCACATCTTCCGTCCAAAGGGGCTCTCTGTGCTGCCCAGGATTTCCAGGGAGGCCTTGACACAGCCCAGGGGCTGTGCAGCCCTAGCAGTGATCAGGGCCTGCAGCAGAGCCACGTTTTCCATTTTAGCAGGGAAGACAATGTATTTTGACTGTTTTTTCCAGGGAGCAGAGCTTCCCTTGGCTAAGCTGGCCATAAATCAGCCCCAATTCCCTGTGTGCCTGCAGAAGTGGCTTCGTTTCAGCTGTGAGGGAGAATTTGCTTCTCCTGCAATGGTTTCTTTCTCAGCTTTTGTGAAATAGGCTTTAATATAGAAATAAATCATCAGAGCATTACTAAATTAAAAATAAGCACAGAAGCAGACAGAGCTGCCAAGCTAAGGTTAAACTTGGAGCAGGAGATCAGATTATGGTTTCATCAGTCTTTCCTCCCACTCTTTGCTTAATTTGGTACTTAAACGAACCTAATAACCATTGCAGAGCTCTGTACACCCAGCTGCTTTGGAGAGCAGTCTCCTGGTCCTCATGTTCTTATTTTGGGTCACACACATCACTGCACTAATGTGCTGGAGCTGCACTTGGAGATGCCACAATTTATTGGGATGCAGAAGGATTACGCTTGCTTGGAGCAGAGATTAGCATCAAGTTTACCTACCTTCCCTGCAAGCAAAAAGAGCATTTGCAGTCCTGGCAGGTTTGGGCTTGGCTTTGTTTGCACTCAGAGCTGACCCCAGCTCACTTTGAAAGAGTCTTGAAGCAACAGAATCATCAGGAGGAAAAGGCCTTGTCACTGGCAGGCAGCTGGGAAATTCCCAGTGCTGAGGGACAGGCTGGCAGAGCGATGGAGGGGCCTGGTGCTGCCAGGGATTTACAAAAATCTGCCCAGGGTAGGGGAGGGTGGGCAGGCCCTGGCACAGAGTGGCTGTGGCTGTCCCTGGAGGTGTCCCAGGCCAGGTTGGACAGGGCTGGAGCAGCCTGGGACAGTGGGAGGTGTCCCTGCCCATGGCAGGGGTGGCACTGATGAGCTTTAATGCCCCTCCCAACCCAAACCATTCTGGGATTCTGTGTTTCATTCCTCACAATCAGTCTGAGAGATCTGAGCTGCTCTTTGGAGCAGCCTTGAATTTCACAAATGCTTTGTCCCTTTCCAAGCCTCATCTTTAATTCCTCTCCCGCTCCATTCCCAGCACTTCAAGGAATGGGATGATATTTTCTTCCCACTTTTGCTCTTTATTTTACTTGAAGTTCAGTGTATCAGGCACAATCCTTGAGCATGTTCCTGCCTTGGAGAGCTGAAAGGAATCTTTAAGTGGTGCTGGATGTGATTCGTGGGATCCATCCGAGTCCTGGCCACTGTCTGCAATGTTCTGTCCAGGTCTTTTTGCTCTTTGTTTGCCATAATCTCCATCGGTTGTCTGATGCCATTGCTAAACAAATGAGATGATAATTAGCATAGCAACATCAGAGGAAGTTGATTTTCCATCTGTAATAAGGATGATGATAATTAAACATGCATGACCTCATTGGGTTGAATAGGAATCAATTAAAATTGAAGCTTGTTGGGAATTCTCTTTCTCCTGCGAAATTTTTCAGAGAAAGCAAGAACAACATAACAAGTCCTAATGAAAGGAAATTGGGCTGATTTGTACCCTCAGTATTAAAAAATGAAAAAGTTGGGAGGTTTTTCAGGGGTGGAACATTTGATGGTACCTCCCCTGCACTGCCCCAGCAGGGTAAATGCCCATTTTGATGAAGCTTTTCATTTGGAAAAACAAATTTCACAACTTTTCACCTGTTTCTAACACTGTTTAGAAAAGCTCAGATCAAACATGTGGAAATGCTTCCCCAGTTTGTGTCCAGGGAGGCTCTGTGGCCACCAGGGCAGATAAATTAGTTTTATAACATGTCTTAATTTCCTGTGCATTATGAACATTGCACTGGAGCAGCTCCTTCTAAAGGGAAATGATTTATTATTGAAAAGGTGGAACAGCAGAGGATTAAAGTTGGAAGCCCAAGTTTGGTTCCCCAGGAAGGAGCTGGTGTTGCCCTCACCCTCAGCCCAAGTGGTGGGACCTGAGAGGCTCCTCTGGGGTGGGAAGGTGTTGGGTTCAATTCCTTCTTTCTGCCATTTTATTCCAAAATGAAATTTCAGTGGTGCCTCAGCAGTTGCAGCCAAGCTTGCCCAGGGCTCCTGGGTTTGGGTTTTGGGAGAGGTGTGAAACCTCTCAGCCTGCAGCTTGGCTCAGCTCAGAGCAGGGACCTGGAGAATGGGAAACCAAAGCTTGGCTAGTCCCAGATCCGTGCTCTGCGTTTTGGGATTTGCTCCCAGGCCTTTGGTTGGAGCTCTTTGAACCTGTGGGATTTATCAAACGTGGGAAGGGTTGGAGCAAGATCCACTCCCAGGCCCTGTGGTGAAGGTGCACAGGGATCCTCTGCATTCCCATTTCTGGGAATCCCAGGGATCTCTGCTGCTTCTCATTTCTGATGTCCTGGACAAACGTCCTGAACCAAGGATACTCCATGGGTTTGCTCTGGGATGGTGCAGTCCTTTGGAAAGAGCCATTGAGGAAAGGGCCTCGAGCTGGGCCAGGGGAGGCTCAGGGTGGACAGCAGCAGGAATTTCCCCATGGAAAGGGTGCTCAGGCCTTGGCAGGGCTGCCCAGGGAGGTTTGGAGTGCCCATGCCTGGAGGTGCCCAAGGAAGGCCTGGCCATGGCACTCAGTGGGGACACTCTGGGCTGGGGACAAGGTAGGGATTTGGCACTGCTTGGGCTCCATGGGCTGGGAGGGCTTTTCCAGCCTCAGGGATTCTGGGATTTGCTCATCTTTCCCCCTTCGCTAAGGGGAAAGGAAAAAACCAGTAAGTCTTACACCCAGTCAAAGAGAAACAAATGCTGAAATCCATCTTTTTCCTCCTCTTTGGGCAGAGTTCTCTTTCCTGACCGTCCCCAGCCACTGGTGTCCCAGGGGGTGTGTGGTGGCATTTGTGTGTGGTGGGAGGTGGTGGCTTCAATTCCAAGTGTGGCCTCTGGTTCTTGTTGGGATTGGACACTTTTTGCCACCTGTGGCAGAGCCATTTCTGATTCAGTCTCAGATTGCCTCATATCCAATAATGCCATGACCCAAGGAGTGTCTGTGCAGGCCACACTCCAAACCACGGCGTGAGAGGTGAGCGCACCAAATGTGTGACCAAATCCTGCTGTGACTTTGTTTTTAATGCATCCCTTTACACTTCAGTGTCTTCCAAATGGATTTTTTTCGTCTGGCATGGACATTTTTCTGAGCATGGAGAACAGTTTCTGAGGAGAAATGCAAGAAGCATCTCTGATAGCTTAAACTAGCAAATCCTGGCTTTATTTAGTTTCCATCTCATCCTGGCTTTGTCTCATTGTGGCTTCATTTCTGCAAGATGGGGCAGTCAGAACTGTGCATGATGGGTTTATTTTCTGTTATCTTCATAGTCTTGGCTAAAAATGCAGGAAGTTCTATCCACAGGCATCAGCTAAAAGGAGTTTCTGGGGCTGCAGGAATCCCCCCAGCCGAGCACAGATGAAGGCAGCACAAAAGGCTGAGTCCCTGATGTGAACATTCCTGCTGCCTTTCCATGTGCCAGCCTCACCCGCTCCCCTCCTGCCTTTGGCCACGGAGCTGCACACAAGGCAGCTCCTGCCAGTGCCTTTCCAGCAGGGAAAAATGCTTCCAAGTTTTCTGTAGGCAGTTTCTACCCAGTGCCTTTTATCACACCCTGCTGGGGTTGTTCAGAGTGCCCTGGGTTGGGATGCAGCACCGTGGGGCTGGGTGTGCCCAGCACATGGCGAGGTGGGTCCTCCCCTAAAACAGAGCCCCTGGCCAGAATATCCTGAGCTGGAAGGGACTCAAAAGGATCATCCAAGTCCAACTGCACTGGACAGCCCCACAAACCCCACCCTGTGCCTGAGAGCTTTGTCCAAACTCTGCTATTTTCTGAGCTAATGCACAGTTTTGTGGGAAAAGGGGTTAATGAGGACTCCAGAGGGTGTTTCAGTGCCTCTCTGCTCCTCATCAGGTGGATCTCTTAGGGATCTGTGTGGAAGGAGGATTCATCCTGGAGCAGCTCCTCCCTCAGTCCCTGGGGCTCAGTCCCTCCTGCCATCCCCAGGTAGGGCAGGGTCCCTGTGCCTGCACGGGGCCAAGGGGCAACTTCTGCTGGGGTCAGCACAGCTCTCCCAGGTTCTTTGCACTGACAGCAGGAAGGAGGTGTCCTTTGGTGTCCATCCACTTGCTGTGGTCTCGTGTGAGGGTGGTGGGTGAATCCCCAGCTCAGGCTGAGCTGCTGCCATCACAGGTGACGTGTGAGTGTCCTCTTGGTGGCCTCTGGGCTGGGGAAGTTGAGTCAACAGCAGCAGATTTGCTGTGCTGGTGGTTAGGAGAGGTGGGGAACCACAGGCTGGGTCAGGCTGGAAGGGACCCCAGAGGGTCACTGGTGCCACCTCCCTGCTCAGGCAGGGCCATCCCAGAGCCCAGGGCACAGCAGTGTGTGCAGAGGGCTCTGCAATATCCCTGCTCAGGGAGACTCCAGCCCTCTCTGGGCTCTGTTCAGGGCTTGCTCCCTGCCCAGGGAAGAAGTTCTGCCTCCTGTCCAGGGGAACTCCCTGGGCTCAGTCCCTGCCCGTTCCTCTGGAGCCACTGCTGGGTCACTGATCTGCAGCACTGTGCCTCACAAGGTGTGCTCACCATCCCATGGCTTTTTCTGGGCAGGGCAAGTTGAACATGTCCATTTGAAGTGGGTGTTCATAAAACACAATGACTTTCACCAGAGCTGAGAGCTGCTTTGGGCTGGAGGATCCAAGGCTGAGGTGTAACCTGGTGCTGTTCATTAGGACAAATCTTGGAGAGGACTTCTCTCTTCTGCCTCTTAATTGCCCTATCAAGGCCAGGAGCAGAAAGGCAGGATGCAAGTGAGTGCTGCTGCTCTAATTAGAGCAGTCCCTGAACCTCATCCAGACTTACAGTGTAGTATCAATTCAGGTTAAATTGGGAAACTGAGCAGAAAATTGCTGTCTGGTGTTTGGAGTGGTTTCTGCATCTTAACATTATCTGATATTGTATCATTATGTACTGATGCAAAATGCCAACAAGTAATGGCAGAGCCCTGCAAGTAATGACACCGGGCTGGGAGAGCAGGAAATAGTGAGAGAAATTTAATTTCTTATGCAGTTTCACGAAATAAAGTCAACTCAGGTACACACTTGTTCAGATTAAATAGAATGATCTGTGTCTGCAGCCTGAGTCTGCCGGGAATGCACATCCAGAGCTGGGGATGGAGGGGGGGAGTTGCCATGGAAATCCAACCAATGTCACAGTCGCAGCGCCTTGCGAATGGCACATGTGTCATGGCTCATTTTCCAGAAGAAGCAGGGAAAACCGGGAATTGGGGGGAAATCTTTAAATGTTTGCAGCGAGGCACGGCTGGGACCGTGCAGGGGCAAATGGTGTGAGTCCTGAGCGAGTGTGGGGAGCTCAGAGCACCCCTGGGGCAGGGCGTTGCAGTGTTCCTGGGCTGCCTGAGCCCTTGTCCTTCCTGCTGCTGGGGCAGCACAGCTGGAGCTGGGCAGGCTGGGCTCCCCTCCCCTCCCCTCCCCTCGGGGCACTGCACAGGACCACAACATTCCCTCCCTCTGCTCCTTCCAAGCCTTTGGCAGCCCAACTCCTGCTTCTTCCTGAGCAGCCTGAGCTGTGCCAAATGATCCAGAGCTGTTGTTTGATCTGTCCTGTAATTGGGAATTCAGTCTCTGGCTCTGGTGGGGACTAGCACACGCTTGCTTTAAAATCTAATGAAGTGCTTGAGGGTATTTTTCTTGTTTTTTTCTGATTTTTGGGGGGAATAATGGTTTTGCCATGCAAAAATAAATGAGGCTGGTAGACAAACAGCTCGGGTCGTTAGAGCCTCTCTCCAAGTAATTGTGGTGTAATTCAAGCCCCTCTGAAATAAGAAGCAAACAATAAATAAATGATTAACCTGTCTTTAGACTATAGAAATCTCTATGTATTTTAAGGCTGTAGTGGGTAAACAGGAGCAAATGCATGTTTGAACAGGCAATGGAGGAGTGACAGGAGGATCAGAGAACCAGAATCCAGGAGAGCTCCCAGCTCAGGACTTGCCCAGCTCCTGTCCGGGGTCAGTTCTCTCTGTTTCTGTTATCAGTTTCCCTGTGGGTGTAGCATCCCAGGGTTCAGGTGTGTTCCAGATGGTTTTTTAGGTGTGAACTGGGAGTTCTGTAAAGAACAGAGCCATTTCTGTATGCAGAGGAGTGAAGGGCCTGGCCAGGTGTTCCTGGTGGAGAAGGCAGCAGTGCTGAGTGCACAGAGGGTGCTGAGGGCAGAAAATTGTGCTGTTCTGTTCGAATGGGACTCAGCTCTCAGCTGCACGAGGCCTCTGCTGTGCATTTTAGAGACAAACTGCCCTGGGCTTGGGGTCTGCAGAGCCACAGGGTCCCTGCTACAGCCCATGGGTGCTCCTGCTGCAGGAGGGGAGGGAGGCAGAGGTCAGCACAGAGGGAAAAATGCACATCCTTCCTTTTTGTCCATCCTCCCTTTTTGTCCATCCTTCCCTTTGCCTCCATCCCTTTTCCTCCATCCTCCCTTTTCCTCCATCCCTTTTCCTCCATCCTCCCTTTTCCTCCATCCTCCCTTTTCCTCCATCCTTCCTTTTCCTCCGTCCTTCCCTTTTCCTCCATCCTCCCTTTTCCTCCATTCTCCCTTTTCCTCCATCCTCCCTTTTCCTCCATCCTCCCTTTTCCTCCATCCTCCCTTTTCCTCCATCCTCCCTTTTCCTCCATCCTCCCTTTTCCTCCATCCTCCCTTTCCCTCCATCCTCCCTTTTCCTCCATCCTCCCTTTTCCTCCCCTATCTGCCACTCCCAGCCACTTGTCACCCTCAGCACCCTGAGGTGGCAAGTGACTCCAACTGGAATGTGAATCCTGGGTCCCTTCACTGTGGCAGCAATGCTCAGGGTTCCGGCAGCTGAGGAGTGCTGCCAGGTCCCACCTGGCTGGGAGCTGGGCAGGGATCCTGGAGCTGCAGCTCCAAGGATGGTTTATTCTCTAAAGCAAGGTGATGCTCCTTAAAATTAAGTGTCATTCCTCTCTTCTTGCTGATATATTTCCTTGAACGGCAAAGAAAGGCTGCAGAAGAAAATTGAGTGGAGTTCCCACTGAATTCAAACACACTGTAGTGATAAATATGGTTCTGAATAAACCTCCTTGTAGTCACAAATCAATTAATCTTTTTTTTCCTCTGTGTGCTCCATCCTAAGGATTTACTTTCTCATTGAGCTTTCCTAGCTCGTGCAGTCCCTAATTCCTCACCTGGATAAATAACTGGTGGCATTTTTATTCCACAGCAAACCGGCATTATCTTTCTTGCCGTGTACAAGCAAAGGGAATTTTATTTATTTGTTTCTTTCTTTTCCCCAGAGCAAACTCTGTGAGCTGGGGCTAGGAATAAAGCAGAGTTCAGGGCTTGGTGAGGAGCAGCTCTGCCACAGTTCAAGGAGAGTTTTTACAACGCTGGCAGGGATGGGAGGATTGTTGAGGTGTCTGTGCTGGGCCAGGAGCTGGGCTGGCTGATCCCTGGGGGGCTTTTCCAGCCCAGGATATTCTGTGATATTCTGCCCATGAGCAGCCTCAGGAGATAAAGGCTCTTCTCCGTGAGCCTGCTGGAGCCCTTTGGTTTGCCAGCCCCTCCTGCTGAGGATGCACTGTGGATCTTAGGGAAGGGCTGTCCCCTGGTTGGCTGGGGTGATGGACAGAGCTCTTTCCTGCTCTGCTCCTGCTCAGAGCCCAGAGCCCTGCAGGGAGCTCAGCTCCGAGCTGGGTGAGCAGGGACAGAGCAGACACGTTCTCTGTTGTGTGGTAGGAGCTCTTTCTTCAGCCCTTGGCTTGTCTGGGGGTGAGTCAAAAATAGAGATTAAAGAGCAAGCACATGATGGAGTGTGGAGCTCCCTGTGCTCGGTGGCTCCTGGAGCTGAGCACATCCCCAGGCTGGGCTGTTCTGTGGGACAGAGACTGCAGTGAGCCCAGAGGGGTGGCAGGGTGTCAGGGCTGGAGCTCTGGTCAGGGGCTGGGAGCAGGGCAGAGCTGGCCTGGGAATCCATCAGGAAGGGAACTGGAATGGGAGAATTGCTGGGTGGGAAAAGGGAACGGAGCTGGGAAGGGCTAGAGCCCCAGGAGAGGCTGAGGGAGCTGGGAAAGGGCTCAGCCTGGAGAAAATGACCTGTGGGGGGGGGGACCCTGTGGCTCTGCACAACTCCTGACAGGAGGGGACAGCCAGGGGGGTCGGGCTGTGCTCGCAGGGAAGAGGGACAGGAGGAGAGGGAACGGCCTCAGGCTGGGCCAGGGCAGGCTCAGGGTGGACATTGGGGAAATTTCTCACTGAAATGGTGCTCAGGCCCTGGCACAGCTGCCCAGGGCAGGGGTGGAGTCCCCATCCCTGGAGGGGTTTAACAGATCTGTGGATGTGGCACTTGGGGACAGGGGTCACTGGTGGCCTTGGCAGAGCTGATGGAACAGTTGGACTCAATAATCTTTTACAACCTGAATGACTCCGTGATTTTATCCTGACCTCCCCTAGCAGCACTGCCTAGTGGCAGAAAAGCTCCTGAGTTCCAGCAGGGCAGGATATCTCTGTTCAGCTCTCTCAACTGCCCTTCCCCACACAGGCACAGTGACAGCTCTGCCTCTGTTCCCTGCAGACACAGGGGAGGAATTATAACAAATAATCCATGGTCTTGTACTTCTGAGTAAACTTAAAAAACTCATTCCAAAGGTCTGTTGGATGAGCAGCTCATTAAGAGATGTAAACATTTCTGAATGGCTTCTTCGGTGCTTCTGCAGAATGAATTTTTCAGCTCTTTTCTGTTGTCTTCAATATGGCTAAAAATGGAGGCTGTTGGGTTCTTCCTCCCCCAGGTGGGGAAGGTGAAGGATGCTGCACTGTTGGACACAGAAGGGGCAGCAGAGGCCAGTCTTTGGGAGTGCTGTGAGACTGGATAATGATAATGGATGGTAGAGGATTTATATCCTGATTTATGACCCCCTGCTGCATGATGACCCTGGGGTTTGCCTTGCAGGAATGTTGCCAGGAGGACAGGGCACAGGAGCAGGAAGCTGGCAGTCAGATTGCAGAGGGCCCACGAGCCTTTCTTTCATCCCTTATAGATGTGAAAATCTGACTCAAGTTCTGAAATCCTGAGAAATGGATATTGAAAACCTCTGAGGAGCTCCCCTGCTCTGAAAGATCGTCTCTCATTAGCATCACATCAAGGATGCTCCCTGAAAAGAGGAATCTTCCCTGTGTATCAGTGGGCCATTAAATGCCCTGCTTGATTTGTGTCCTGTGGTTTCTGAAGGAGAGATTTTTTTTTTTTTCCCCCCAGTTCTGTGTGGGAGATAAAAAAGGCAAGGGAGTATTAATTGCTTGGCAATGTTCTTTCAAAAGTCCTGAAAAGGCTGAGCCCCTGGAAGGGATCTTTGTAGAAGATCTGGGGTTTCCCAGCACAGGATCTGGGCTTTAACCAGCAGGTGAGAACAGCCTGGGGATGTGGCAGGGAACGAGGTGGGTCTGGAATGAGGAGGAGGAGTGTCCTGCTCCCAGAATATCCTCTGCCAGCACTGGGAGTCACCAGGCTCAGATCAATTCAGAGCAGCAAGGAACTGTCCTAAAATGACAAAGTTTGCCAGCTGCAAACATCAGTTCCATCCAGCAGCAAAGGGAGGCCAGGAGCAGATGTTTCATAAAGCATTGTGTCAGCTCTGTGAGTTATCACTCTCATTTACGGATGGCAGTGACAGCCCTTCCTTATCAGCTTGGCCAAGGGAGTCTCCTTTTGGTGCACAAGATCCATCTCCTCATCCTCCTGTTCTTGCTTTTGTGCCTGGCAGAAAGGAGGGGTGTTCAGCATGAGCTCCATGCCCTGGGTGTGTGACACTCCCTCCCTGACCTGCTGACACCCTGGTGGATGTTTTGTCTCCCAGGACTTCCCACCAAGGTCCCCAAAGCTGAGCAGCCATGTGTGGAACCCACAGCAGCAGCAATCCGTGCTGCCAAGGCCTTGGGGTGGGAATGGCTGGAGAAAGGTGGTCCCAGTGGGAGGGATGTGTAAGTCGTCACCCAAGGGCACACATCACTGAGAGGGCAGGACTGAGCCATGGGCTGTGCCCTGAGGGCCCAGCACCAAATGCCAGCACCAAATCCCAGCCTCCCTCAGCCCTTCTCCTTGCTGTGCCTCTTTCAGGCTCAGCTCTCAGTCTGGCACAGTGTGGAGTAGAGAACAACTGATCCCACTGGGAGCAGCCCATTGTGTGCATGGCATCTCCTGGAAAAGCTGCCAGGCATGGAGCCTCTCCCTGGCACACCCAGAGCAGCACCTCGAGTGTCCCAAAAGCTGACCAGCCCCGGGGAGGGTGCAGGATGGGCCAGGGACCCTCAGCCCTGCAGCGAGTGGTGCCATGCCCTGGTGACCCCCAGCCCCTCCAAGGGGGCACAGCAGGACCTTGCTGCCTTTGCCAGGGCACTGCCAGCAGCAGGAATGTGTCATCCATGGGGCTCGTTTTGGGACAGCCCTGTCACTCCAGAGCCAGGTCCCTGCGGCTGTCCCGAGGCAGCTGCAGGGAGCCCCCAGGGCCTTTGGCAGAGCTCAGCTCTGCTGCTGCTGCTGCTGAAGAGAATCTGCAGATGTCACAGGAGGGACAGTCCTCTGAGAGGACCTGGGGCTGCTCCTGCTGCAGATGTCACAGGAGGGACAGTCCTCTGAGAGGACCTGGGGCTGCTCCTGCAGGGCCTCCAGGGATGTTAGATTTTGGTGTTTCACGTCTTTTGCCCGAGGCACCGAGGGAGTCCAGCTGTGCAGATATTTCAAGAAGCTGTGGTGAAGTACAGTGAGTTCATATTGATTTCATCCAAATCAGAGGGTGATGGGACAAGCCTCAGGGACAGCCTGGCTCTGGGAAGAGGGGCAGCAGCAACACTGTCTTCCCAAAAGCAGTCTGTCTTTGGGAAGGCTCTGGAATTCCTGTTCACTTACCAGCAGCTGGTGTGTGCCCTTAATGGCTCCAAAATCCTGGCACAGCTACAACTGCTGCTGGTTGAACACAACTTTGGGATTTAAAAGCAGCTTTAAATGGCTTGGGAGGGTGGAGGGAATGTGGCAGGGGACATGTTTGGGATATCTCCATGGCCCTGAGGACAGGGAGGCCTGGATGGGAGCTCTGGAGCAGGAGGAGCTGCAGAGCTGGGCAGGGGGGCTGGTGAGGCTGCTGTGGCAGGGCCCAGCCCCAAAGGCACCAAGAGCAGGGAAAACACCTGAAAATCCAGATTGCTGCCCACATCTCTCCAGGTGTTTAGGTGCAAAAGCTCCCTCCTGCATTGCAGAATAACCAGGTGAGCAGCTGAGGGAGTTTGTGGGGTAACACGTCATTAATGTGGAGCTTCTCCTGCAGTATTTGGGAAGCCAGGGGGATGGATTTCAGAGCCATTTTCCTCAGAGCAGTCAGAGAAAAGAGGGATCTGCCCCAAATCAATGAGGTTCAGCACTGTAGGTGTCCAGGTCACCTTTGGAGATTAGATTTGGTTCTTAGGACCTCTAAGCACTGCTGAGCCGTTTGCTTCAGTGCAAGAATTGAGGTTTTGGGATGCAATTACTCCTCTTCATGAGCCAAAACCTCATGAACTCCTGTAACTGCCACTCACTGTCAATGGAAACAACATTTGCAGGAAATGAACTTCTCAATGGACAACGGCTCCTGCTCCCAGACTTCCAGCAGAATCCCTTGGTTTTCTTCCTGAGATCAATATGTTCCCATCCGACATCACCCTGCTCAATATTCATCCTCTGAAAGGAGGGAGGGGAGCAGAAGTGAGGCAGTGCAGTTGAAAATGCAGGTTGACAAGAATAAGGAGAGCTAAACTGTCCCAGAGCCAAGCTGGAATGCTGGGCGTCCCCATCACCCATGAGATTCTGCCCTGGGATCTGTCTCCAAAAAGTTGCTGGTGCTCAGCACCAGGATTTGCAGGATTTGTCCCTTTGTGCAGGAATGAGGATCAGACAAGTACTGGCATATTTATCTGCTGAGTTTTCAGCAGGAAAATGGATGAGTTTGGAATTACTCACCATATGTTCCCCTTTGGGCATCAGGCTCTACACTCTGTGCCTTGCTGCTGGGGACTGGAGTGATGGAGCAGGGGAGGATCTCAGCCCCGGCTCCCACAGCCTTCCCCCTTTGCTTAGCAGCTTTGAAACACCAATATTGAATGCAGTGTCTTCCCCTCCTTCTGCTGCAGCTCCCCCCGGACTTTTCCACCCACTTGTGCACTCAGCATGTTCTGCTCCCCCTCACATATGGCACTCTGAATTTTCCCTACATTAAAACCTTAACCCAGGGAACATTTGATGCTCCAATAAACGTAGCAGTGAAATTAGAAACAGGAAAATATGAGGGCCACTGGAAGGGAAGGGGATTCCACCCTGGAGATAACAGAGGGGTCTGTCTGTGGCATGTCCTGCTGCACTGCTGAGCAGGGGCTGGATGGAGCTTTTTGAGGAGCTGAGTATTAACCAGGGTACCTTTGAACAGCTGGCTTCGGGAGAGGGAGGAGCAGAGCCTGCCGCTGTGTCCCTGCAGGGCTGGGGGCTGTTGGCAGCTGTGTCCCTTCCCAGGCCAGCTCTGCCCTGAGGCTGAGCCCAGCTCTGTCCTGAGGCTGAGCCCAGCTCTGTCCTGAGGATGAGCCCAGCTCTGCATTGAGGCTGAGCCCAGCTCTGCATTGAGGATGAGCCCAGCTCTGCATTGAGGATGAGCCCAGCTCTGCATTGAGGATGAGCCCAGCTCTGCATTGAGGATGAGCCCAGCTCTGTATTGAGGCTGAGCCCAGCTCTGTATTGAGGATGAGCCCAGCTCTGTATTGAGGATGAGCCCAGCTCTGCCCTGAGGCTGAGCCCAGCTCTGCATTGAGGATGAGCCCAGCTCTGCCGTGAGGCTGAGCCCAGCTCTGTCCTGAGGCTGAGCCCAGCTCTGTCCTGAGGCTGAGCCCAGCTCTGCCCTGAGGCTGAGCCCAGCTCTGTCCTGAGGATGAGCCCAGCTCTGTCCTGAGGATGAGCCCAGCTCTGTCCTGCACAGGGAGCCTGGGCCCTGCCCTGCTCTGCCAGCCCTGAGCTGCCCACCCTCCCTCAGAGCTCTGCCAAGGAGGCCTAGGGGAAGCTCCTCAGTTCATCTCAGTTTCTGTGAGCACTGCCCCGAACCAGAAAGCTGCAGAGCTCATCAGCTCAGATCTGCTCGCTCCTGTCACCGTCATCGCTGCTTCTGAGGCTCCTCACTGCAGCCAGCGCCTCGGCCGTGCTGCCAGCATCTGAAGTCAGTGACTGAGTGCCCTGTTGGTGCCCTGGAGCTGTGCCAAGCATCTGTGGCAGCAGGGATGTGTGGGCACACGCAGGCAGAGGGCTCTGCGCAGTCCTTGGGCAGGCTGCTGGGATTTTTAGGTCAAATGTCTGGAGTGAGCAGCTTGATTTGGTCCTGTTGGCACTTGCCCATACGTTGAATAATGTTTGCTGTTAATCCTGGGGCAGGAATCTGCTTTGCCTCAATGTGATCCTGTGATGACAAGGGGAGCAGGGAGCTGTTTTCTAAAGATGTAGTAAATTTATTGGCCCTGGACCCAGCCTGCCTGGGATGGGGCTTGCAGTGAAGCTGAATTATTTTTAAAATTTTGCCTGTTTATTCTCGAGGCCCTGAGTGCATCACCTTTAACCAGCAGAGAGGAGCTGCTGCTGCTGTGCTGCTGCTCAGGGAATGGTGTCAGGGGAAAGTGCTAAGGTGGGAATGGGATGGCATCACCACTGGAATGAATGTCATCTCTGGGGCTGCATTTCACAGAATCCCAGAATGGTTTCGGTGGAAGGGACCTTAAAATCTGTCTTGTTCCAGGGGCAGGATCACCTTCCACTGCCCCAGGCTGCTCCAAGCCCTGTCCAGCCTGGCCTTGGACACTGCCAGGGATCCAGGGGCAGCCACAGCTTCTCTGGGAATTCCATTCCAGGGCCTGCCCACCCTCCCAGGGAACAATTCCTTCCCAATATCTAAATTTCCTTGTGCTGAGGGAGTTCATGGGTTCTGTTCAGTCCCATGTGGAGCAGCACAGAGCTCTTGTGCTGGGTGGAAATGTCAGAAGTCACAATTTGGATGCTGCGTTTTTCCTGAAATGTTGTATTTCAGGCAGAATGAAGGCAAGGACCTTTTCCAAGAAAACAGGATTGGAAAATACTCTCATTCTGTCCCTCAGCTGTGATGTTCAATGTTTTGATTGTCAGGGCATCGAGGGCACTGCATGAAACACTTGACATAAAAATAGATCAGGAAATCAGTTACCTAAATTATGAAGATTTATAAGAATAACCTGTGCTCTGTGGCAGTGCTTCCCCAGCACCCCTTATATTCCCTATTTTTCCATCTTCTCTTCGTTGCTTGGGGATGCAGAACTGAGTCAGTGGAATTTGCTGGCAGTTCTCACGTTCCATAAAGAATTCCAGGGATTTTAAATCCTTTTCCTGAGCCCGGGAGATGCAGTGCAGATGTGGAACAGCGAGCTAAGGGAGTGCACTCAGCTCCTGCAGGGGGTTATTTTTCACAAGAGCCATTCTCACTGTCTCAAACCTGTATAAATTTTATTAATAGAGGCATTAGAAATTGTATTGCCTTTCTTATCCTCTTTGGTTGATGGAAACAACTCTTACACCACCAGTTTAATTTTTCTCAAGTATTGCACTAAAGTGCTTTTCATGTTTGTACAAATGAAAATATCTTCTTTTAAAAATTAAATTGAAGGTGTCTGGTTGTTTTCCAGCCAGGATCCCTGATCCTTCTGTGTTGGTCATGCCCATAATGAATTCTTCTCTGCATTGGAGTTAAAAATACCAACTTCCAACCCCAAAGGCAGCCCCCTCCAACCCCACCTTCTTCTTAATTTGTGCCATTAATGTGAGAGAGCCCCAAGCATGCACCTGAAATGGGGGTGACCTTGGGGTCAGGATTTCCTGCTTTGAGCAAGTGGACTTCAGTTTTCCCTGGATTGCTGTGGGCAGAACTGCTGCTGGCAGCTCCTGAAGTGGCACTTTTGAAGCCTGCAGCATTTTCTAAGCCAGCTGTTCAGTTCTCAGTGATTTTTGTCAGGGATTTTGGTTTCCATCGTTATTTGGTGGGAAGGACTTGCCCATGTCTTTGTGAAGCTGAGTGGAAATCAGGCACTGATCTCATCTGAAGCAAAAATGTCACTTTGGGGATTTTTTGGGGGGTTAATCTAATCAAAGTTTTCAAGTCTGAGAAAACAGTTAAGAAGCTAAGAGAAAATAGTTAAGAGAATATAGTTAAGAGAAAATAGTTAAGAGAATATAGTTAAGAGAAAATAGTTAAGAGAAAATAGGTAGGAAGGCCGTGGGAGCAACAGGCAAGGGGTTGTGGTGGTCTTGGGGTGGGTAAAATAAAACCAAACTGTCTGATAAAGAGCTGCTGAGGGGTTTGTGGTGTCTCTGGATCTCACAGAACCACCAGAGATCATGGCCCAGCCCTGTGTGTCCCTGTCCCCATCTCTGTGCTTGTACTCTCTGTGGGGTTTGTCCCTCATGACAGAGGGACTGCAGTGTCTTTTTCTCCCACAGCATCGCCCTCTTTCAGCTCTAAACCATTGCCACCTCTCAGAGAGAGTCTTATGGATTGTTTCTATTGTCCAAATGAGTGGCTGATAAACCTACAGACAATCCTAAAGCAGCTGATGTTGAGCATTGTGGTTATTCAGCCTGGAGAGGAGGAGGTTGTGTGCAGACCTCACAGCACCCGCCAGGGTCTGCAGGGACTCAGGAAAGGCAGAGAGGGACCCTGCACCAGGAACTGCAGGGACAGGACGCAGGGAATGGGTCAGACTGAGAAGTTCAGCTTGGATCCAGGGAAGGAATTGTTCCTGGGAGGGTGGGCAGGCCCTGGCACAGGTGCCCAGAGACGCTGTGGCTGCCCCTGGATCCCTGGTTGGGCCAAAAGCCCTTTCCCCACTGAAGCTGATGGCAAAGTCCTGTCTCCCCTCAAGCCCAGACTCCCCATCAGCTGGGGACAGAGGGGTTCGGATTTAGGCCTGGTGGGACTGATTGTTGCAGGAATTTGCTGAGGGCAGAGCCTGAGTGCCTGTCTGCACGTCTCCAACCCATACACACCATTCCAGGCAGCACAGAAAGTCACCTTGTCCCTTCCCATTGGGAAGCAGAGCTTCCAATCCAGCACTGGGATCAGTCCCCAGGCCTGGATGCATTTCAGCTTGCCTGGGGTGGCTGTAGAGACATCCAGGATTGCTTCAGCTTGGAAAAGCTCATGCTCAGAGAGGTGAGAGATGCTCCCCTCTGGATGGATCCCAGGGCTGCTCCAGAGGCTGGGGATCAGCTGGAGTCAGCAGCCACCCCTCGGAGGTGTCCTGCCCATCGAGGAGGGGCAGGCTGGCAGTGCCAAGCGCTGCCCACGCCAGAAAACAGGGAAACCAGGAAACCAAATGAGGTTTTAAGATCAACTCTGCAAGAATAATTGTGATGTTAAATTCATGCAGTTCTCGCTACAGAGCTACACAAACGTTTTCCCATTAAGGAATTACTCACTCTTGCAGGTTTTTCCGGAGCAGTAGGATGAGAATTTGCTGCTCCTGAGGCCAAATCCGGTGGATTTGGGGGCAGCCAGGCAGTACTGGGGCACTGCCCCTCCTCCTGCATCCTGGGATCCATCCTGGGAGAGGATGTGTTGTTTTTCCAGTCCAAATGGTCCAAATCAAATGCAAGGGATGGGTTGGAACGAGTGGTGAGCAGGAAAAGAGTGTTGTTGTAGCATGCAGGGCACGGAGCCTGCGATGGGGAGAAGGAAGCACACGGGGCTGTTAGCCAGGCCACCAGCCTCTTTCTCTGCAGTTTAGTTCCAGCTTCCCTTAAAATTCCTGCTGTTTATCCACTTTGCCCACACGGGAGCCAGAAGCTTTCCTGCTCGTTTCTGTCAAATTAAATTAATGGGGAGAAAAAACAACCACACAGATGCTCCAAATCCCAGGCTGGAACTGCAGAGTTTTGGCTCTTGCATCTGACTCTCAGTGTGGTTCAAAAGCAACTCTGGAGGCACTTGGTGCACTCAGAAAAGGCAAAAGAGCAGCAATTTTTGTGTTTAAAGGGAGAGCTGAATTTTTCAGCCAGCTCTGAAAGGTGAGCTGTGCAATCTGGAATGTGGGTGTGGGATCACTTTCTGCATGGGCTGATTTCCTGTGGCAATGCACAGGGATTTTCCAATGCTTACATTGGCCAGATGAGCTTTTTTCTGAAATAATTGTATTAAAGTAATTGGGAAGCTTCTGGGAGTGTGAGGGAGGCTCCTCCCCCACCTGCAGCTCCCAGCAAAGCAGCAGGAAGGGCAGGGATGGAAACCCAGGTGGTGGCACAGAGCCCTGGGCGTGTGCTCTGGAGTGACTCTTTGGGAAGTTTGGTTTTCCCAGGATCACTCTTAGTCACCTCCTCCTTTCAGGCAGCACAGGCCCTGGAGAGCAGCTCCAGATCCAGTGGCCCTGGTCACAAATGCCCTGGGATGAGCTCGTGCAGCCCCCAGGGCAGAGCCTGTGGGTGCAGATGCCATTTCTGGGCAGGGAACAAGGGAGGCAGGAGCACAGCAGGCACCAGCACAGCTGCCTTCGCCTCCTGCCCATGACACTGCCAAGGAGCACGAGCCAAGGGGAGAGGGAATCAATTTATGGCTTTTCTATGTCTAAGAACCCAGATTGTCCTTCTGGGAAATGGCTTTGATTGGGCTCTTTATGGGCAGCTCAGACCTTTTTCTGCCACCTCTCCAATGGCCCACACTCTGCTATCAGTCCCCCTTTTCCTTTCCTGTCCCCCTTTTCCTTTCCTGTCCCCTTTTTCCTTTCCTGTCCCCTTTTTCCTTTCCTGTCCCCCTTTCCCTTCCTGTCCCCGTATTCCTTTCCTTTCCCCCTATTCCTTTCCTGTCCCCCTTTTCCTTTCCTGTCACCCTTTTTTCTTTCCTGTCACCCTTTTTCCATTCTCATAATTTCCTTTCCCTTCTTTTCTTTTCCTTTTTCCTTTCCTGCCCCCCTTTTCCTTTCCTGTCCCCCTTTTCCTTTCCTGTCACCCTTCTTTCTTTCCTGTCACCCTTTTTCCTTTCCCATCCTTTCCTTTCCCTTCTTTTCTTTTCCTTTCCCTCATCCCCAGGACATCTGGGGTTACCAGGGATGCTCCAGATGAAGGGCTGGAATCTCATGGGGGCTCCAGGAGTGCTGCATCAGTGGTGCCCTGGCCATGGATTTCCTTTGTCTCCTAAAACCTGTGGGAGGTTGGGAAGAGTTCCAAAACCTTCAGGTGATGGCAGCAGGTTTATTTATTTATCTGTGTTAATTAGAATGAGCTGGTTTGGCCTCAGTGGAAGCGGCTCTGGAGCAGGTTAAGGGTGGAATGTATAAAATGTGGATGTGAAGCTGTTCAATGCCAAGGATGTGTTTTGGATTCTGTTGAGTTGGAGTTCATGAGAAGATCAGGAGTGAGCACTGATCCTAGGGATAGAGAATACATATTTTGGGATTCTTTCACATCTTCTAATAGCAAACATTTAAGGTCCCTTCCAACCCAAACCAGTCTTGGATTCTGTGATGGTTCAGTGCTATTGATGAGAGCAAAGTTTTGGTTTGTTTTTCCCCAGTCTGGGCAATTTTGCCCCAGGTCAGGTTATTTCCAGTGCCTTTGCTGCCCCTGCTCCCCTTCAGTGCTGCCCAGCTGCAGGCAGGGAGCAGTGATTTCTGGGAATGTGAACTGTGCAGTGTTTTGTGGGACAGGACTCGTGGATTTTTTTAAAACTGCCAGGCAAGAATCTCTAAAATGCATCACAAAGCATCAGTTTGGGATTTAATGGTTCTCTGAATTCCCAGTGAATTCCTCAACGACAGCCTGCCAGCCACAATTTAGTGTCACCTGTGAAAATGTCAGTGTCACCTCTCCGAGCACAGGGCCCTGGATGAGGAGGCTCTGCAGCTCAGCAGCAGCTCTGAAGTGTTCAGATGTGTTCCAGGTGGGGATTAGGAACCTTTCCATGGCAGCACTTGTCCCCTGGAGGTTATGTACACGTTTATCCCACAGCTTCTGGGGCTGTCTTCAATCCCCTCCTTAACATTTGCACCTCCTGCACCTGCAGCTGGCACGCAGATGTTGCAGCTCCTCCTTGGCTCTGGCGTGCTCTGCCTTAGGCTGTTCCATCAGCACCTTTTTGCTGATTAAAATTCCTGATTAAAAGCTGAAGTGCAGTGAAAGTGCTCCTGGCTCTTTTGGCACGTGGTGCTTTGTAGAAAAGGAGGGCACAGAGGGCAGAGTTGTTCTCCCTGGAATCAAACCAGCAGTGGTTCCTGGCACGGGGCTGGATTTGTTGTCTTTCCTTCCCACTGCTGATTTTCCACAAGCAGGAAGCCTCTGAATTATAAATGCAATTTAGGTTTGTCCAAGGATCAGAGGGCAGTTGGATTGGAATTCTTGGAGCATGTCCTGAGGGAATGAACTCATGGCAGCTCCTAGTTTGGTCCAACAACCTTTTAATGTTGAATCATCTGCAGATGATCCACTGGCAAAGGTTCCCTGCTGATCCAGCTTCTTTTTAGGACTTCAGGCACTGACATCCCCTCCCTCCAGTCCTTCCCAGCCTGTGGATTCCATCAGTCTGGGTTTGTTGGAAGGCTGCAGCCTGTTGGAGCTGTGCCAGGGCAAACTGCACATCCTTTCCGCCTGGAATCTGACACTGCTCTGCTTTGAGGCAAAACATGAGGAAGACTCAGCCCCTTGGCCACAGAACTCCTGGAGTGCGGGACAGAGCCTTCCTGAGCCAGATGGGAATGGTGAAGCCCTGGGGATTACCTGTGCCAAAGGGTGGCACCTTTCCCCAGGAGCTGGGAGCAGCTCCCTCTGCTCCCAGCTGTGTTTTTATCCATCAGGACACAAACCCACCTTGCAGAGCTGGAAGCTCCCGTGGCACAGCCAGGGCTGGGTGGGTGACAGGCAGGTCCCTCCTGTGTCTGTGCCTGTGCCAGCCCTGGGACTGGAGAATCAGAATTCCCTTGTGCCCCTCCCTCAGCCCTGCAGCCTTCTTGCCAGGTTGGCTGTGACTTGCAAGGAAGCCCTGCAAGCACAGGAATGAACATTCCTGCTGATTTCAGTGTGTGCACCAGGGAATGAGGTTCTGTTCCGTGGGACAACATTTTGGAGGGGAAAGGGCCCTGCTTTCTGCATTTCTTTTGCTCCCTGGATGCTGAAGTCAACCAAGCTCCCCTCGTGTGCAGTGTAGAATTAAGTTCTGGCTCTTCTGCAGGTCCAGTTCTTCCTGGGCTGGTGCCACCTGGCCACAAGAATGAGCCCCTTCATCCCAACTTGTCACCTCATTCCCGGGTGCCAGGGGGCAGGAGCTGCCTGGGGATAGCCCTGGCTACTCACCCTGGGAGCCAAACACCTTTTGGTATATTTTTCCTGTACTCTTGCCACACAGGAACTTGCTGAGAGTTTTGCCAACAGCTTCAAGAGGGCCTGGAATCCAAATCTCCATTAGGAGAGGAAGCTCCAGAGGGCTGGAGCCCCTCTGCTCTGGAGCGAGGCTGGGAGAGCTGGGGGTGTTCAGGATGGAGAGGAGAAGGCTCTGGAGAGACTTAAGAGCCCCTTCCAGTGCCTGAAGGGGCTGCAGGAGAGCTGGAGAGGGACTGGGGACAAAGCATGGAGGGACAGGACACAGGGAATGGCTTCCCAGTGCCAGAGGGCAGGGACAGATGGGATATTGGGAAGGAATTGTTCCCTGGAAGGGTGGGCAGGCCCTGGCACAGGTGCCCAGAGAAGCTGTGGCTGCCCCTGGATCCCTGGCAGTGTCCAGGGCCAGGCTGGACAGGGCTTGGAGCAGCCTGGGACAGTGGGAGGTGTCCCTGCCATGGCAGGGGTGGCACTGGATGGGCTTTAATGTCCCTCCCAGCCCAAACCATTCCATGATTCTGTGTTTTTTAAAAAATCAATGCATTTGGTGAGTAAAACCCCCAACAAGCAACAAACCAAAACAAACTAAAAAAGCAACACCAGCACCCTCCCCACTCAAAAAAATAATGTAAAAACCACAACACAGAGGGGGCTATGGGGAGTGTGCCCCATCCCAGCAGAAGTCAGCCCAGGCTGTGCTGGTGCTCAGTTTGAAGTCAGGAGCTGATCTCCAGCACTTTCCTGGATGCCCTGTGCTCTGCTTTGCCTCCCTCTGCCTTTTCAGAGATCTCTTGCATCACTTTGTGCTTCCCTGCTTGTGCAGCCGAGGGGACAAGCACAGATTTCCGGGGCTCTCTGGGTGTGATCAGTGTGCCTGGGATGGGATTTTTGGGTTTGAGGCTGCTGGCTCTGAGCTGCCTGACCCTTAAACAAGCAGTTGGGATAAATCTCTTTGCAAACACTGGGCTCTGTGCTTTGTGGTTGGGTGGATCTGCACTAATCCAGGTGGAGGTGAACTCAAACCGTCCTCTCCGCCCCTGAGTTCCCTTACCTGGCAATCATCTTTACCAAGCTCGCATTTCCATTTCACTGCAGTTTTCCCCATTTTCATTTTCCTTTTCCATCAGCTTTGCTCAGTGTTTTAAACAAAACAAACCACAGCGCTGAGCAAAGAGAGTGACATTTGCTGTTCAGAGCTGGAGGCGCAGAATGGATCTGTAGTATTTCCCAGGAATTGTGCTGCTGTGCCAGCAATGTGTGAAGGGTGAGGGAAAGCTGGGAGCTGCCCTCCCACCACGAGCTGCCATCCAGGAGTCCTCAATAAATGCTTCACTCAGCTCCTCCAGGTGCTCACTGGGCTCTTTCACTGCTCCCTCATTTCCCAGGGAGTGGAGCTGCTCCGTGTCTTGGTTTGAAAGACAGGTGTCTGCTAAGGAAGGTGGGAACCTTCCTTGGAATAGAGAATGTGAAACTCCTTCCCTCCGAATTATTACAACTTTTGAACCAAGGGCTTTTAGGCAAAGATATGGGAGAAGGAATAACAGTTCTTTACTAATATTTAGAGCAAGGCAATAATACAGAACAAACAGTTTAGACAGACAAAGTCAGGACACAGCCTGCACCCTGTCAGGGTGGTGCTGCAGTGCAGTTCAATGGTGGCTGCAGTCCCGTTGGAGTGATGGATGTGCTCTTGTTGGAGTGCTGATCTTGTGGAAAGGTCTCGTCGGTCTCTGCAGGTCCAGTGGTGGCTCTTGAGCTCTTCTCCTCTGGGAATGCAGTGGGAAAGGTACCCCAGTGTTGCAGGGTCTCAGTTTATGTGCAGGTAGGGATGTTCAGCTCCTCCCCTCTGGGCAGGGCATCTCCCAATGGCTGATGGAATCTGTGAGTCACTCCTGAGCCTTCGATGGCCATGAGCAGAGATAGCCCTGATGGTGTTAGCAGGGCTGGGTCATGCTGAACACAAAGAACACTGCCCCAGCTGTTTGAACAGCTTCTGGAGATGGGAATAGAATACAGACTTTTGGTTACACCTTCCAAGTAATCTAGGACACTCCAGCTGTCAATAATCATAACTCACACCCCCTGTTGTGGATGGAAATCACTCACCTAAACTCTGTCTGTAGGAAGAGCCCTGAAATTCCCGAGGCTCCTGAGTCCTCCACATCCCTTGCAGAGCTCTGTCAGAGAGCCCCAGGGGCTGTGCAAACCGCACTGCTGATGGCAGCACCCACCACAAACCTCCAGCAGTGCCTGCAGTGTAGAGCTGAGGAGGAATTGGTGTTTGGGAGCTGCTGCTGAGGGTTGGAAGGGAGCTGGGACCAGTGAGTGACTTGTGGTTATGCTGGAGGCTTGAATGTGACTGTGCAAAATCACCCCAAAATCACCCCAAAAATCACCCCCAAATCACCCCAAACCCCCCCTGTGGTGGAGCAGGGGCTGTGGGGCTGCTCCCCCAGCACAGCCTGACCTAACCATGGCATCAGCCTTTCCCTGTTCTGCTATTCCTCTTGTTCCTGAGGAGCTGACAGGGACTTGTGCTCTGTTCTACCTGTCAGGGGAATTACTTCTCAGCTCAGCTTTGTGACAGGCCAGTGCTCCTTTGTGTGTTTGTCCCCAGACACACAGTTCAGGCTTGCAGCATCTTTGTTCCAGGCAGTGATTTGCTGAGGGAGATTCTCTCCTGATTTCTGCAGTTTGGCTTGACTGTTCAGAGATTAAAAAGGATGTTTCAGCCATAAACAGAGATTAAAAAGGATGTTTCACCTGTAAATAGAGCAGGTTTGTTCTGAAGCGATGCTCACCTGAGCCCATCTTCACCTTTAAAAGTCAATTCATTGTTGTTTCTTTCATCTGATGTCACTTGGAACAAGCGTCGGAGGTGCAGGAGTATTCTGGTGTCAGCCAGGACAGAAATCTCTGCCCAAGGCCCACTTTGGTACCAAGCTCAGCCCCAGCTCGGTGCTGTACCCAGGGCACGGTGGTTGTTGTGCCTGAGACAAAGAGAACTTTGTTTACCTGTGAAATTTGCTCGTTGTGATTTTTATGCTCAGTGGAGAGGAAGAACACGCCTGAGAATCAGCTGCTTGGCTGCCCTTGAGAAACAAATATATTCATGTTAAAAACAGCAAAGTAAATAACACGTTCCTGTTAAGTGCCTGATAGTTATACATATTACAGCCCAGAGTAATTATCATTTAATTAACTCTGGCAGCAGTGGAAGGAGATGGAGTTATAGTGCAGTTACTGCTGCAGGGTCGTGTTCCTGGGGAGGAATTCCTGCCTGAATTCCTGGGAGGGCCCTTCAGAGAGTGTGAGCAGCACCAGTGTGAGCTGCTCCCCCCAGGGCAGCAGAGACCCCAGACCTGCAGGGCTCCATTGCTTTGGGCACAAGGAATGAGGTGCTCCCACTTGAAAGGCAGTGGGAGTGCATTTAGGATTAGCTTTGGCATTAGATGAGTGTCGTCTTCAACACCCAAACTCTGGTCAGCGTCTGAGAGGTTTCTAAGGGTAAATGTTTGGTCCCTGTTTTCTTTCCCTGGTTTCTTTCCCTTTTCCTGCACTTTATTTTGTTATGAGTCAGGTTGTAAGTGCCAAGCGTTAAAGAAATAAGTTATTCCTCTTTGAGTATTTTTATATTACTTTATATTTCTATATATCTATTTCTATATCTTTATATTACTCTATATTTCTATATTATTTGATATTTTTATATTAATGTAAATATCTGTTTCCTTTTGATCCCACCTGATCTTTAGGGTTTGGAGGGGAAGGGTTGAAACAAGATGGTCCCTAAGGTCCCTTCCAACCCAAACTATTGTGGGATTCTATGAAACCAAAGGCCAAGAATCCTTCACCTTCACAGAGGTGAAATCCGTGCTGTCACTGGGGGGTTTGAAGTGGTGCAGATTGAAATCCTTAAATCCGGGATTTAAAATCCGACTTTATTGTCTTTTTGAGGAGCTGAGGATGGGTTTGAAGGCGCTGTGAGTGTTAAATCCCAGGGTCTGGTGCAGGTCCCTCCCGTTCTGCTCCAGCTGCCCAATGAGCTGATTTCAGCGGCTGCCAATTAGCACAAATGAGCTTTTAAACGACTTCGGGGGGAGCTTTGAAGCCACTGCTGACTTTGCCTTGGGGAGTTGTTCGTCCCTGCCGTGGAATAAATAGGTCTGATTTGCATAGGCAAACGCTGCCCTGGTAATGGAGAATTCCCGTGGGGTGGAAACCCCCGAGGAGCTGCTGAGGAGGTGTTGGAGGCTGAGGTGAGGGACGGTCACTGCAGGGATTAATAAAGGGATGTGCTCTCCTTCCTGCCCCACTGTGGAGCAGCAGCTTTCCTGAGCAGGGATCCACACGTGGGGACATTGGGAGTTCCTCCCCTCCCAGCTCAGATGAAAATTCCAAATTGCTTGCTTTGGTCAGAATTTTCTCTGCCGCTGGTGACCATGTTTGAGCTGAGGAGAGAGCAGCAAACCTCCTGTCCCTGCTGGAGCCCAGGCTGGGGCTGGGCCAGGCTGTGCTGGAGCCTTCCTGTGCAGGTGAAATGGAGCAGCAGTTCCCACATCTGCTCGGAGGGTCACACCTCTAGAGGGACAATAAAACCAGCTTAACCAGGTGCTGAGCCTTCCTGGCTCTCAGCTCTGCTAGGCTGGGCTCCCTTTGTGTCCTGCCTTGGTTTGCAGTGCCTTTCCAGGCAGGGAAAGTGTTTTTCTTGCATCTTTCAGGCATTTTTCGGTGGTCCCCAGTATGAACCAGTGCACAAATGAAAATCCTGCTCTGCTCTACCTCAGCTCCAAGCCTGAGACTCTCCTGTGGCAGTGTCCCTAATAAATCCCAGGGAGCGATCACAATAATTCCCCCAGTCTGGCCCTTGTGGATAATTGGGGCCCTTTAAGGGTCAAACCCTGGCATGCAGATGTTTGCAGATGTGCTGCAGTGGCTGGGGAAGGATCCTCAGGTGCTCAGGGGAGGCACCTGAGCACATCCCTGTGTGCCAGAGGTGGGAAGGATGGGGTATCCCCCCAGTGCCCTTAGCACAGCTCTGCAAGCACCAGCTCAGTTCAAATAGAGCCACCTTCCAATATCCCAAGGGACATTGCAATGATTTCCTCGATTTCTGAGCAGCACCAAGCCCCGTTTGAAGGTCATTATCCAATTAACATAGGCCCAGGGACTTCTGTGGGTTTGTGCTGTGGGACTCAGAGCTGCAGCCCCCAAGGGCTGCTCCTGCTGGGACAGAGAGCACAGGACCAGCAGAGTTGTCACCTGGGGTTGTTTCCAGTGCTGGAGAACAGCCCCAAACACCTTCTGTGTGTTCTCATGGTCCTGAGCGAGGCTCATCCCAGCTCCTGGCTCTCGCTCGGGATGGCTCTCCCCAGTCTGGTGCCTTTTGTGAGGTCCCACCAGGGTGGATTCGGGAGCTGGATGGGCTCTTGGCATGAGGGAATGAGCTCTGCCTGGGAGTGGGATCAGCCCTGATCCTTGGGCTGCAGTTTGACTTCAGGTGACAGCACCGAGAGCTGGGGGCAATTGCTCCGTTGGGATTTTGGCAGCCTAGAGCAGCACATCTGAGTGGGAGCTCCTGCAGGAGGTGCCTGAGGACACCAGGGAGATGTCCCAGCATCTGGTGATCCTCAGTGCTGGGACATCCTTGGGGTTTTGGGACCAGGAAGGAAAATGCTGCCAGGCAGTGACTGAGGCAGCACTTTTCATCCTGGAGGGGAAGTTTCGCCCTTGAGCTCGGACAAGGAAATAGAAATCAGCAGTGGATCCCAGGCTGTGTCCGAGCACAGGGTGGACACCAGCTCTGGGTGCTGCTGGGGCTGCAGCAAGGCCAGGACACAGCAAATCCCTGTTCAGAAAGTTGTTAACCACCAGTGCTTTTCTCACCAGAGACTGAGGGCTCTGGCACCCACAGCAGTATCAGCATTCCAATGGGGAAAGCACTGAACGGATGTTTAAATGGTTTTTCTCCAGAGCATCCAGGTGTTAAACTCACCTGACAGAAGAAAGCAGAGGCACAAAGGAGTTAAATGCTTTGCCTGAAGTCCCAGAGCAGGCAGAGAATAGTGACAAAGTCAAATGCGTGTTCAGCAAGGTCACAGGCATGGGTAGATGTAAGAGGTATTTAAAAAAATACAGTTTTCACAGCCTCCTTGCCATTAAAAGTGTAAGTGGTATTAATCTCCAGTAAATTCAACAAAGCCATTCAGTCCAGCATCTCTTTTATGTGGTATCTCTTATTTTTAATTTGTTTCGCAGGTTCTGTGGTACTTAGCAACAGCAGGGAAATAAACCCATTGGAAACAGACAATTAACCAGGGGCACTGGGGGCAGGGAAACCAGAATTATTCAAGGAACAGCTCTTGCAGATGCCACCCTGGGGATGAGATTAAGGAAGGGACGCTGCTGGGGGCTAAAATGCCATTCCTTCATGGATATTTGATTACTTTGCTGGGAAACACATCCAGCTGTCTCTGCTCCAGCCAGTGAAGGGGAGCTGGGAGTGTGGCTCTTCCCAGCTCCTGCTCTGCTCGGCGGTATCCCACAGTGGAGGCAGAAGGGATGTGTGGTCCCCTTTTGGGGATGTGTCCTGTGTGTGACACTGGATTT
The DNA here is from genome assembly GCA_036630365.1 of Acanthiza pusilla. Lineage (NCBI taxonomy): Eukaryota > Metazoa > Chordata > Aves > Passeriformes > Acanthizidae > Acanthiza > Acanthiza pusilla. Next base: position 1,536,159 of record JAXCHO010000048.1, on the reverse strand, counting down.
TGGGCTTTCACCATCAGGCTCCTGCCCTGGGCTTGGACACTCGGCCCTTCCTGCAGGAATCCGTGCTCTGAGGGCACTTCAAAGCAAAACCCACGCCACAGAGAGCATCCTGCTGGGGATGTTTGGGGTTGGGAGGAGCTGGGAAGGGGTGAGGAGGGGGTGGGATGGGGCACTGTGTTTGGGGTTGTGCCTGAGGAGCTCGAGGGGAGAAGGCTGAGAGGGCCAGGGCCAGGCAGGAGGGTTCTGCCTCATCCTCATCCTCTCTGTTGCCCCCTGGGTGTGTCCCAGCCCTCTCTGAGGACAGGGAGGGGATGAAGCTGAGGGAGACCCTGGGCAGGTGGGGCAGGGCCAGGTTTGCCCTCTCTGGTTTGCTCTGCCCACCCCATTCCCTGTGCAGGGACCTCTCTCACCCTGGTGCAATCCCTGGTGCAGGGAAAGGGCTCACTGCCAGCTCCAGGAGCCAGGGCAGGCTCTGCAGGGCAGGCTCTGCAGGGCAGTCCCCAGGGGAGGGGATGTCCATGAGCCAAGTGCCACTGCAAACCTGACCTGCTGCTTTCCAGTGACTTCCTAATTCCTGCAGTTCCTCTCCTCCTGCAGTTCTCTGCCCCAAGCCCTGAGGGAGCAGAGGTTTCCTCTGGGGCTCTGCAGAAGGGCTGGCCCTGAGCACAGGATGGCTCCAGAGTGGCCTGGGACACTCCGCAGGGACACTGCCCCTCAGCCACCCCAGAGCTGTCCTGCTGTGCTCACACTGGGCCCAGGTGGTGCTGCCGTGGGCTGGACTGGGCTGGGAGCAGGCAGAGCTGGAGTGCTCCATCCTGGGCTCCCTGATTCCAGGACATGGCTGGCTGCCATGAGCAGAGGGTTTGGGATTCTGTCCTGCAGGACAGGCTCTGAGTGTCCCTGTTTGATGAGCAGAGGGGTCAGTCCTTAATGCCACATCCTTGTAGGAACTTTGACACGGATATTCCCTTGTATAAAGCTGTGTTACCCATCCCAGACTTCAATATTTATTTATTTATTCTCTGAGCACAGAGGGGACAGCACTGACAGTTGTTCCTTTTGCAAGCAGCTCCTTAATCTTGCCTCTGACCAAGAGAAAATCCAGAGTTTTATCACAGAGTCTCACATGAAAATAAAGGTGCTGTTCTTCCCTTCCCTGCTGTTAGCAAGGAAATCACTGAAGGGCCACTAATTAAAGCACAGGCTTGAATTTGGTAATTTACCTGTCAGACTGAGGGAGGGCAAGGATAGATGGGATATTGGGAGTAAATCCTTCCCTGTGAGGGTGGGGAGGCCCTGGCACAGGTTATTCCAAGGATTCCCCATCCCTGGAATGTCCAAGGCCAGGCTGGACAGGGCTTGGAGCCCTCTGGGACAGTGGAAGGTGTCCCTGACAATGGCAGGGGTGGCACTGGATGGGCTTTAAGGTCTTTCCAACCCAACCTATTCCATGATTCTAAGATGTTTGGATTCAGTGTGATAAATTAGGAATGGCAGGGTTGGGAGAGGGACAAAGAACTTCTTTCTGGGCAGGTGAAGGATTGTCCCAAAAGTGCCAAATGTAGTGCGGAAGGTGAGCAGCTCCATGATCCCAGTTTAGTAAAACCAGCAGCAGTTTCGTGGGAATTGGACACCCTAGAAGTTCTTCCAGTTTCTTCTCAGCCTCTTGTAGTCAATGGTAAAACCACTAATTATTTTTTTAATATCTTTTTTCTACATATTTTATAACCCGCTCTTTAGTATCAAATTGGAAGCCAAATCCAATTGTGGGGGAAAATTAATTTCCTTGAATTGAAGAAGCAATCTCCTTGAGACTTTTTAATCATTAGATGATAACTGTGAGCTAAAGAAAGGAAGACCATTAAAGTAACTTAATAGAGCAGGATAAATGTTTTTTCCTGTATCTCCTTCATCTTTATTTAGAGATCCATGAGGAGGATATTTCATAAAAGCTTCTCTTCTTGACCTTTCTCCACTTGCTCTATAGAGGAACCAACCAAAAGAATGGCAAGGCAGTAACACTGTGGAGTTCTGCATACAAAGCCAATGCTTCTGCTCAACATCCCTTCCTTCCTGCCAGATTCTGCTTTTCCTTTCTCATTAAAGGGAGAATAGCTACCGGGACAAATAAAAATGCATTCAGCTGAGCTGGGTGATTTTTAAAAACAAGCTGTGTTAATGCTTTTAATTAAGGGCCAGAGGAACAAGAGGCTTTATCAGCTCTTTGTCTGCAGGCCATTATTTCGTTGGGGATGAGCAATCCATTATTGTCAGCGTCCACCTTTTTGAAGGATTTACCACCAAATCAAATGGTGTTTTTATTTAAATTGTTGAGCGCCGCTTGATTCCTCATTTATTTCATGCAGAGGCATTGTTACAGAGAATGGAGCACTTAATGGGGAGTGCTCGAGGGACCAGGAGCGGTGCCTCGGGAGCTTCCTGGGCTGGAGCAGGCGTGCAGCAGAGTGGGGAAGGGAAAGCTTGAAGGTGTAGTGGCTAAATCCCAGTTAAGCTGTTCCAGGAGAGCTGTGGGAAGGACTGGTGGCTTTGTGCTTTATAAAATGAAATCATGTTGCAAAGTGTTGGGAGAAATCCTTCCCTGCGAGGGTGGGCAGGCCCTGGCACAGGTGCCCAGAGAAGCTGTGGATCCCTGGCAGTGTCCAAGGCCAGGCTGGACAGGGCTTGGAGCAGCGTGGGACAGTGGGAGGTGTCCCTGCCCATGGCAGGAGGGAATGGGATGGTTTTTAAGGTCCCTTCCAACCCAACACATTTGGTTGGGTTAAATAACAATGAAAGAAGCTTTCTCAGGGTGCAGCTCCTGTTCAAGGCTCCTGAGCTGTTTCCAGTTCAGGAAACCTCATTTACCTGGTTGTGAGCTCCCAGTTGTAGGATTTGTCGGTTTTGTTTCGGACGGTCGGGACGGAGACGAGAGATCTCTGGAGTTTGGTCTTAGAGCATGAGGTTTATTGTGAAAGGGTGTGGGGGTAGGGGACCTGCCAGGAGCTGCCAGACACAGCTCAGAGCAGGGCAGAGAGGGAGAGAGAGTAGAGAAGAAAAAAGATAGAATCTCCTGGTTGCCATTTACAGTACAATAAATCATCTTCTGTGCTGAATATTCTAATTTTCACTCACCAATCTAGAACAAGCTACAAATCCTACAACATTTACATACAGCCTAGGAGAGTCATTGCATTACCATACGGTGTTATATTTTAAACTCTAAAAACTGCTTTTTGGACCCTCTGCCAAGTTGGTAGGGTCTGCTCTGACCCTTGGACCTGTCTGCAAGCAGAGGGGATTGTTTAATCAAAAAGGGATTACCTTCAGTGGCCATACCATTGTTTTCCAGTTGTTCAGTCACTGGGGTTTGGTATCTCAAAGCTTTGTCTTCATTTCAATCTCGCTGATAGTTTCCATATTCTCAGCATCTTTTGCCAGGGAATCATATTTATAAGGCTTTCCTATTTGATCTTCCCCCAACACCAGTGATCCACAGTGCTGGGTCTAAAATGCACTTTCCTTCATCTGAAGCTTCCACCTGGATTATTTTTCTGGCTTTCACCTCTTCTCTGAGTGCCTTTAGCAGGTTTTGACTGGAGAAGTCAGAGGTTCCCACACCTATTCCCGGTGGAGGAGAGGAGCTGGGTTGTTCATACTCTGGATAAAACCAGAGCAATTTACCCTTCTCTTAAATTCCAGGAGGTAATCCAGGATAATGGAACTATTAGATTTGGCATCTGTGAGGTGGTTATCATTTCAGAAGGAATTGTTTCTGTTAATGACAGTTAACTTGCTACAAATAAAGCAAGAGAATTGAAATCTTAAGTACCAGAGTGGCAGCAAACCATGAAACATTATCCTGCTCTGTGGAAGGAAGGCTGAGCCAGCTGTCAGGGAAGAAATCTGTTGGAAAAACCCTCTGATGGATTCCACTTGGAACTAATTTTACGTGACAGCAGCATCCAGCTCTTCTACTTTCTATTACAAGTATTAAAATATCTATAAATAATAATATTAAAGTGGGCAGAGCCTTTCATCCAAGGAGCTCATGGTTTTCACCACGATGAGTTTGGCTGTTGTTGGTGGAGCTGAGCTGTTAAATCCTTGGAATTACTGAGCCCTGGGCTGTCTTGGGGACCCCAGGAGCTCCTGAGGCAGATTTGGGCAGTGTGAGGTGTGGTGGGGAGCTGGGGCGTGGTCCTTGCTGTCTGTGAGGCAGCTCTGGGTGAGTCCAGGGCTGTTCTCCACCTCTGCAGGCCAAAGCTGTGATTGGCCCCAAGCAGGCCCAGAGCCACTTCAGAGACACAGTCAGAGCAGTGGGGATTTGCTTTATTCGGCGCAGGGTGTGGGGATTCACTCCTCCAAACACACACACCAGCACTGCCAACACACAATATTATGGTAACATTCATGAATATTCATCACATTCCCTGGGATAGGAGTGGTTATACAAATCATTTCTCTGAGGTCATTAATATCATTAGCATGTGTGCCACGCATGTGCTGTGTGTCCTGGTGGTCTTTGGGGTCTTCTCGTGATGAGGATCTATAGTCTTCATCACAGTGCACTTTTCACCTTTCTCTCTGGGGCATGGGCAGTCCTTGGTGGGTGATTCAGGGTTTCTGTGCTGGCCTCAGGCAGATTCTTGTCCCTCTTATCTTGACAAGATAAAGGGAATCCTGTTTTTCTAGGTTTAGAATTCACATATTCTGTCTCTCAATAGCTAACTTTAGTTACCTGTTGACCAGCCCTTTCTCACTCACCTGGTCCAGCCCTGAAGGTGCTCCACAGCATGGCCAGGGCCTGGAATGGGCTTGGAGCCAGGGTTTGGGGGCAGCTGTTCAAACACAGGACCCTGGTAAGCCATTCCTGCTTCGAGAGCAGCTTCACTCTGGAGCTCAGGCATTCCTCAGTGGTGTGGGATTCCCCTGGGCCATCCCATCTTCCTGCTCAAAGCCTGGAGCTCTGGGTGGGCAGGGGAACCCTGGAACTCCCAAAAAAGCAGTCCTGGCAGCACCTCACTGTCAAATTCACTGGCACCTCCCTGCTGGACTGAGTGGATCCCTGTTTTTTTTTTCTCTACTGCATAGATTCAAAGAGAAGCAGCGAAATGGGAGGATGCTTTTTCTATTTCTATTTGAGCCCAGGGAATGTGCCAGGGGTGAGCTCTGCCCACGGTGACAGCAGCAGCTGACAGTGTCCCTGGGCAGAAGCGCTTGGGTTTGTTCAGTGCTGGGCTCGAGAGCAAAGGGGGATTTCATGGAGAGGGTCAGCAGTGCTAAACACTCAAAAAATCCTGTGAAATGTGATCTCAGAGTGTGTGAATCAGAGCTGCATCCTCATCGCAGGGCAGCTGTCTCAGCTGGAGAGCTGGGCCAGGGGTTTGCAACTAATGAGAGTCATTAGTAAACACAGCCATCTATAATAGCCTTAAAATTGCCCAGTTATGACAAATTAACCCCTGGCACTGTGTTCTCCCTCTCTCTTTGAGCTATTCCATTGATGCTCCCAGGTTTCTGTGCTACTTCCCTGCCCAGCCCCCGTTCCTGGCTGCGCCAGCAGTGTGAGCTGAGAGCCCTGAGCTGGAGGGCACGAGGTGTGGGATGGATGTGACAATTATCTGTACCCCAGAGCCCTCTCAGTGCTGGGGGAACTGGGAAATGACCCCACAGATGGTGCTGCAAACAGTTCTTAGAGGATTTGCTGCTGCAGATTGTCAGTGAGCTCGTTGCTGGTGCTGATGGCTCCTTTGGGATTCCGAATGGAAATCCTCTTTTATGGGTGCCCTAAAAAAGAGAGTCTGCTCTGTTCCGGCCATGCTGGCAGTAAGAGAAAGGAAAGGGCATTACTGTATTTCCTTCACTCGTGGGCAAAGGAAACCCAAAGAAGTTGTGCCCCTGCCCACAGACACCCTGAGGCATTTCCAGCAAAGCCAAGGCCTGAGAGCTCTTCCATAATTTAACCCCAGGAAAACCTTCCTCTGGTCTGTACACACTGAAATGAGCTTGGATTTTGGACAATTTCATTGCAGTGGTAAAATAATGTCTCCAAAGGCACATTGCCATGAAATCTTTGGGATTTCATGCAAATGGCATGGCATGAGCTGAAGTGCAGGGAACTGGACCAAAGCTTGCCAAATTGATCCTCACTGAAATCGCAAGATTTCATTTCCTTTCATGAAATGAAATTCTTCATTTCATTTCCTTTCATGAAATGAAATCCTGAATTCAGAGAAGAAGCGGATTAAGCACTTGGAACAGGAGATATGACCAAATGAAAGGCGAGCGGAAAAAACGGCAAAATTTGCAAGTGGAGTGAATACAAGGTGATGCATTGAGATGAAATGAGGGGCAGTGAAAAAACTGGAAAGTTGCCCAAATTCTAGGGGTCGAATTTTTGAAATCAGAAAAGAAAGGGAAAAGGCGAGACAGGAGAAGAAAATGAGAAACAGAAAGGCTGAAAAAAAAAAAAAGGGAAAATTTTGCTCCAAAGTGCAAACAAGCAAATGGCTTGGCATGAGCTGAAGTGCAGGGAACTGGACCAAAGCTTGCCAGTGGTCCTCACTGAAATCGCAAGATTTCGTTTCCTTGAAGCAGCTGGACCCAGCAGCAATTAGCCCATGACCCGTTGGGCTGGGGCAGTGTCCCTCACTGTGTTCCTGTGGCTCTCTCCATGCAGGACCCCGGCCATGATCGGCTGCTCCTTCGTGGTGAACAGGAAGTTCTTCGGGGAGATTGGCCTGCTGGACCCCGGCATGGACGTGTACGGAGGGGAGAACATCGAGCTGGGCATCAAGGTTTGTGCACACAGCGACAAAATCCTCACCTTGCAGTGTTTTGGGAGCTCAAAGCTTTTATTGAGCACGTTGGCCTGAACAGTTCCTGCAATGCTGAGGGGACTGGGAGGGGATGGCGTTCACAGCGTTTTAATTTCAGTTTAAGGGAGAAAAATGACTTGGGTTTTAGGGGTGACTTTAATTTTTTTCCTTGGATTCCAATCTGTCTGAGCTGGTGCAAAAAGCTGCTGAAATGAAATGGCATTTCCAGCTTGAAGCTGGCTGTGTTGTCACAGCATTGCTGGAAGTTACAGGGACCTTAAATAGCAGGGAAAGCACAGTTGGGTGAACAAATTTGGGGGTGCTGGGAGTACCTAAAGAAGACACAAAGCCTGCGAATATTTTACAGGCATTTAGCATCTGCACATGAAATACATTCCCAAGCAGCAAACCTGCTTTGAAGAGTGAAAAACTCTAGAAGGCAGGATTTCAGAGCTGCCTCCGTGACAGCATCCCTTGATTACTGTGTACAATATTAGATGTGCCTTAGTGATTCAAGTGTTTACACACACTGAAGTGATTCATAAGTGATGAATTCCATGTTCAGAGCAACCTGGGGTGGCAGAGTGTGTGCAGATTCTCCCAGGCATGGCTTGGAGTACGACACCGGTGCATTAACAAGCTGATAGGGGGAGGCTGGAGACTTCTAACTGGAAAATTGCATTGATTGTGCTGTTGTAAAAATGAAAAATCATTGTTCAGCTCCGAGATTTACCAGAGGATATTTGCTTTGCTGGCAAGGCAGAGGAAACTGAAGAAATCCATTGTTGTTGGCTATGGGGAGCAGTAATCTCACCTCAGCAAGGGAGTGGAAAGGAAAGGCTTTCAGAGTGCCCCAGAGCTTCTGTCCCTGAGCAGGAATTCCTGCTCCTCCTGCAGTGGGGCTGGGCAGATCCCTCTCCAAACCCAGCTCCTCCTGCCTTCTTGGGATTTGGGATTTTTGGTCTCATTGTGGAGCTGCTCTTCTCGCAATAATTCAGCCCCTTGGCATGGGTTTGGGGGATTTCATTGAAGATTGGCTTCTTCACTGGAAAAATAAGATGGATGTCTCAGGGAAAGTGGTGGCCATTTGTCCTCTTCTTTTTCATGAGCTGAATTTTTTAGAAAGGCTAATAAATGTCCTTTGGGAAAAAACCAATCCCTCTCTTTCCCAAGTGACTTTCTAAGCCATAAAATTTTCACACTCATGCCGTTTTTTCTGGTCAAGGTTTTAAAATTATTGGTGATTTGGGGAGCCAACACACTTCGAAATCTGCCTTGTAAGGCTACACAGAAATTTTGGAATTTTAAAGATTCTTGAGCTCCAAAAATCAGTCTCTGTGCAAGTGTCTTGTGTAGTGACCAAGAGCTTGTGGCACAGCAGTAAAGGAAGACTCTTTGTTAATAAAATCCTTTTAAGGATCAGTGAATAGAAAATGATGAAGGCTTTTTGTGATGTTTTGCTGCTTTGCCCGATAAGTGACTCTCTGAAGGCAGAAAAGGAATTTGGTGGTTCCTTGGTTGTTTCAGTGATTCCTGGAGAAAAATAAATGCACAAAGGATTTCTTTTTGATGATGGAGCAAATTCCATCATTGTTCTGAGAATCCTGGGACACTTTTTAGATGTTTTATGGATGTGATTGTCCCACTCTGCACTGGTGCAACCTCATCTCCAGTCCTGGGAGCAGTTTTGGCACCACAATATCAGAAAGATCTAAAGCCAAAACTGCTCAAAGAACAAAAATGAAACAATAAATGGATTGAGAGTACAAGGACATGGAAAAATTGCAGTGTTTCAGGCAAAAGCACAAGCTAACCCTATTAGGGGAAATTAACTCTAGGGATCTGAGTAACAAATTGAAATAAATAATTGAGAAGGTTGGGCTGGACTAACCTGGAAGGGCCAAAGCCCTGTCCAGGAGTCCTGTGGTGGGACAGGGATTTTCTAACCCAAACAATTCTGTGATTCTGTAAGTGGTGTAAAAGGAGCTGTGCTGTGCCTTTTGGGGTGAAATATCTGTGCCTTATGTTTTTCTCAGCTGCTGAATTCAGTGAGCAAAATGAGAAAGCTCCTGCAGGAGCTGCTTAAAAACCCCCAGAAAACCCTTTAAAAGAGCCCTTTTTGTGCCGTTCCCAGGTGCTCTGGGCTCCCTGCTCTCCTGCATGTGCACTCTGGGATTCCACAGTTCTCCAGGCTCGCCCTGCCCCCTCTGGGGAGCTGTGGGAGCTGTGGGTGCCGTGTCTCCTTCTCCTGGCCCAGCTCCTGCTCTTGCTCCCAGGAAGAACAGCTCCTGCTCTCTGCACAAACTCCTTTTCTGTCCTGAAGGAGTTTCTGCTCTCATTTCATAAACCTGGTGCCCAATTTTCATGGCTTGAAAGTGCTGCTGTGGGTCCCCCCCTGCTCCCAGTGGGAATTTTGGCACAGAGACTTTGCTCCCCATCCCTGCTCCTTCTGCTGAAAAGTTTCCATTTCTCTCAGAGCTGTTTGTGGCCGTGTTTTTCAGCGAGTGTGTGATTAAATGGGGAGGCTGCCTGGGCTCTGTGCCTCGCTCGTGCTCTGCAGGGAGGCTTAAAGGCTTTTCATGGTTAGTCACAGACATTCCCTGAAGATGGCCCATAAAATTCTGTGTATCTGTTGGAATAAAGATGCCAAAGTCTGTGCCATGGCTGCTGCCACGATTTCAAAGTCTGGGATGGGCTGCAAGGTTGTTTTCAGAGTATTTTGTGCTTGTGTCATGCATTGCTAATTAAAGTTATTTGAGTTGTCTTTTCGAGATTAATTTAATCAATAGGGATATTATTACTCCTTTGATGGTATCATTTGTACAAATTGTCACTTGAAGAAAGCAATTAACTGAGAATGCTTATTAGCTGATCCATCCCACACCTTATTTGTGCAGTAGGAATCGATTATTGGATTCATTAAGTCAAGCACAATTCAGGGATCCCTCTGAGCTTTAACGACTGACTCGAGCTGCTTTCTACTGCTGCTCTTCGATTGTCTCAGGGTTGGATCTTCTCAACTATTTCCAGAAAAAAAGTGTGGCATCTCCTTTAATATCCTGGACTTTTTCCCCCCAGATTTGTCCTCTGGGACATTCCAACAGGGCATGTCTCTGGTGCTGCCCAGCCAGGGGATTTGTGTGCATGGAGTGGCGTTGGAATCACAGTGCCATGGAGTGCTTTGCATTGGAAGTTCAAGGATCATTCTGTTCCCACCTTCCACACCTCCCATTGCCCAGGCTGCTCCCAGCCCTGTCCAACCTGGCCTTGGACACTCACAGGGATCCAGGGGCAGCCACAGCTTCTCTGGGAATTCCATGCCAGCCCCTCCCCACCCTCCCAGGGAACAATTCCTTCCCAATATCCCATCTGTCCCTGCCCTCTGGCACTGGGAAGCCATTCCCTGTGTCCTGTCCCTCCAGGCCCCTGTAAATGGTGTCTCTCCACCTTTCCTGCAGCTCCTTCAGGTGCTGGAAGGCCACAATGAGGTCACCCCAAAGCTTCCCTTCTCCAGGTGAACAATCCCAATTCTCCCAGCCTTTCCTGAGGTGCCCTATGTGGAGCTTGGAAAATAAAAGGGTAAAACAAGCTGTTGTTAGAGGGGATTTTTTTAGCAATCAGAGCCTCCTCCTGGAGCTGTTCAGAACAAAAGTCACCCCCTGCCCTGGCTGGGTCCTCCCAGGGGTACCCCAGCTCTGTCCCTTCATGTTCAGAACCCTCAAAAGAGATTCAGTGGCATTTTAATGGGACAAATCTCCAGCCGTGAAGGAGCCTGTTTAGTTGGCATGAGTATGATTATTCACATGCTGAAATATGGAGAGGGTCAGGCAAAAACATAAAAGGAAAGCTGTCAAAAAGGTGTATTTAAATTCTACACGGGAGCCTGACTCTCTCTGCATCCAGAAAATCAAATCTTTCTCTTTCTGCATGCATTTCCCATAAAATTATGTTGGATCTCTTTGTTAAGAAACCAACAGTGAGGGTTCAGAGCAAGCAGCTCTTGCAGCATCTGTGGGGCCTGAGGTGAGGGCTGGGCAGCCTGGACCCCATGGGAGCAGAGGATTCCTGTGGGTGGGAGCAGAGGGAGGATGGCAGAGCTGCCAGCTGTGAGAAAGATGCTTTGGTTCTTTGTCCCCTGTTTTTATAAAAATTAATCCACTGCAAGCACAGGCAGGCCTTGCCAGCCTGGCTGAGAACACAGGCTCTGTGAGGATTCCCTGTGGCTTTCCATGCAATTGTCATGGAGAGTGGTGGATGGGAGTGCAGCAGGGGCACACAAATTCCATTGCTGGATGCAGATCTGGCCGAGTTTGTGCTTGCATGGAACTTATATCTAAAAAATAGTTAGTGCCTGTCACCAGAATGGAAAAATATCCCTGGTTAGGGTGGAATTACTTTTTATATTGTCAACCAGGAGTCACATTTTGCATCTGCCACATGTCTGTGGAGATGGGGTTTGCTGGGATTTTGGTCATCCTCCAGTGTCTGTGTCTCTCTCAGTGCTTCTGATTCATGAATTGAAATCTGGGTGCAGGCAGGGAGAGCTGACACAGCCTGCACCCAAATCCCTCCTGAGCCCCCATCCATCAGTGGCTGCAGTGAATGTCAGTGTTCCCTGCACTGTCACCTCTCCTGGCACACGAGGGCTGTGGATGTGGAGCAGTCTGGGATGATGCATTGTTTGCAAACCAGGACGCTGAAAAGCCTGGGATTTATTCATGAGGCTTTATGGGTTCACAGGAGTCAGGGATTAATCCAGTTCCTGTGGGCTTCTTCCCCATCTGCACCTCGCTCTGAAGGGACTGAATTAGTCATGGAATGACACGTGCTGCGGGAAGGTCTTTTTTGGGAAGTGTGGGAGCAAATCAGCTGAGATTTCTGAGGGATGGCCTTGCAGGAGCACAGAGAGTTTGGTGCAGGTGCCTCCCAAGCTCTTCTTTGGGGTTGGCTGCAGGAGGTGTGTGCAGGAAGGAGGAAATGTGCCCTGGCTGAGCTGAAGGCTGTGGAATTCCCAGGGATTGGTTTCTCTGGGGACTCTGTACTGTTCAAACATCCACTCTGGTGACATCCCTGAGGATTTATACTGAGGAGCTGTGATCTTCCCAAAATTGATCAGGTGGGGGTGAAGCAGAGCCAGAGGTGGAGATGCTCAGGTGGAGCTGTTGGCAGGAGGGAATCCCAGAATCCTGGAATGCTTTGGGATGGAAAGGACCTTAAAGCTCATCCCATCCCTCCCCTGCCATGGGCAGGGACACCTCCCACTGTCCCAGGTGCTCCAAGCCCTGTCCAGCCTGGCCTTGGGCACTGCCAGGGATCCAGGGGCAGCCACAGCTTCTCTGGGCACCTGTGCCAGGGCCTGCCCACCCTCCCAGGGAACAATTCCTTCTCAATATTCCATCTAAACCTATTTTCCATCAATCTGAACCCATTCCCTGTGCCCTGTCCCTCCATCCCTTGTCCCCAGTCCCTCTCCAGCTCTCCTGGAGCCTTTTAGGCACTGGAAGGGGCTCTGAGGTCTCCCTGTGCCCTTCTCCTCTCCAGGTGAGCCCCCCAGCTCTCCCAGCCTGGCTCCAGAGGGGCTCAGCCCTGGAGCAGCTCCAGGGGCTCCTCTGGAGTGGCTCTGTGTCCTTCCTGTGCTGAGGCCCCCGGGCTGGAGTCCCTCCAGGAGGGAATGAAACTCTGCTCTCACCTGTCAGGGAAAGAAATGCTGGAGTTAGAGCCGGATGGGGGAGAAGCAAGGGGGAACCAGTGACACCTGGAGAAGTTCTGTTTATCAGAGTCCAGCTGGCCCAGCCTGGTCTGTGGGATGGAGCTGTGTGGGATGGATCAGCTCTCCCTCCTCCATCTCCAGGCACGAGGAGCCTCCCTCTAGCACAGAGCAGCTATCCCAGACCTGCCAGGACCTTGGAGACTCCTGCAGTTCAATAAACATCCAAAAAACCCATCAAAAGTGATTGAAGCAATCAAACTAAAAACCCCACAACCCAAGCTTGCCAGTGAAATCAACTCAAGATTAGTTTTTAAAAACTATTTTATCTGTCAGACATCAAAATCCACTTAGAAATTGGGGCTTAAGGATGTTTCCAAATAAAAATCAAGTCAATTTGGAGGAAAATAAGAGGCAGGGTAGGCCTGACCTTGGAAAAGCTCTTAGGAACAGCGATACACCACGAATACACAACCTCCTTGTGTTTATTTGTACCTGCTAGAGGAGATTTTGCTCTTCAGGGTGATTGTGGCATGGTTGGAAGAAATATTTTCACCCCTGAACAATATCCAATCACTGCCTGCATTTATTTTAAGAGCAGGAATCAGCACAAGTGTGAGTTCAGCTCCGAGGTTTGGCATTTGAGCTGTCAGCTCAGGATTTATGGTGGGTGCTTGAGGATGCTTTAGCTGAAGCTGTGCTCTCATTTTCTAAACTGGTAAAATGCTCTTCATCCCAAGCTTCTCCATGGAAATGGAGCTGGGTTTGGATTGTTCCCGAGCAGGAGGTGCTGGGGGCTGTGGCTGTCCCTCCCTGGGAAGGGGATGGCGGGAGGCTCCCGGCTCCATTCCCTCCTGACAGCCAAGGATTTGTCCTCCCTGATTTTTGGTTAATACGAGCTCATAGCTTTGGGTTAAGATGTGATTGTCACAATCACAGAAAAACACCAAACAGGAAATGCAAAGATCATGTCGTGGGTTAGCTCCAATAGCTCAGAGCCCTCCCAAGGCTTTCCCAGGCTGCTCCTGGAGCCTGGGGGAGCTGGGAAGGACCTCACCTTGGAGCTGTGTCTGACCCTGGCTGTGACACTCATGGGGCAGTGACAGTCCTACGTGCTGAGCCCGGAGCAGCGTCCCTGTGACCAACACTGCTGGGCCTGATCCCAGCACAAGGGTGGGGAGACCCTGGCACAGGTGCCCAGAGATGCTGTGGCTGCCCCTGGATCCCTGGAAATGTCCAGGGCTAGGCAGGATGGGGCTGGGAATAACCTGGGGTAGTGGAAGGTGTCCCTGCCAATGGCAGGGGGTGGGACTGGATGAGCTTTAGCATCCATTCCAACCCAAACCACTCCGTGATTCCATGATTAATGATGAATGGGACAGGTGGGACAGGTGGAGCAGGGAGAAAGTGCAGCCTTAAGGCACACAGGATCTCTGCAGAGGCACTTTATTGCAAAAATCCAGGGTTCTTAAGCTGTTAGTTTGTTACGAGTTTCCATCCTTGTGAGGCACAGCAAATGTGCTTAACCAACCACCAGAGACCACGAGAGGAACAGCATCAGATGGAACCAACCACGAGCCCCACGGTGTGAGCGCTCATGGCTTCTAATCATTGTTTTGCAATTATGTCACTTGTTTTTCACCTCTAGTTCAGCTGAGTCGTTCCCAGAATGCTTTTCTAGTTAGCCAAAGTAACAGAAGCGAGCAGGGATTTTACAAGGGTAACAAGGCCTTCATTTTGTAAGGCCTTTCTGCTCTGCAACAAGAAAGGACTGATATTTTCACCCCAGATGATTCTCCTGTTGTCCCTGACAAGCTGATTTTTATGCTGGGAAGACACTGATCATCTTTGCTGGGAAATGTGATGCCTCTGCCCGTGCAATAGCCGTGTGAGAGTCACTGGGGGGTGAAGAAATCCATTTCAGGACTCAGCCATGCCTCGTTGGCACTTGAAACTCTGGCAGGTGTCAGCTTTTGATTGAATCTCATGGGATTGGTGCCTCTGGCAGGCAGGGCTTGGGATCTGCCAGGGGCTGGTTTGGCACAGAGTGCATGCTGAGGCCCAGGAGGTGAAATCCAGATGGATAGAGCAGGCACAGCATCCCTGGAGCTGCTGGGAGCAAGGACAAGGGGCTGGGCAGGTTTGGAGAGGCTTGGCAAGGTTTGCTTTGTTTGTACTCTGCACCAGTGGATTTCGGAAAATGGCGCTGCCATCTGAGCTCCTGCCATGCTCAGCTTTGGGCTGACTCTGCTCCTCCTCAGCAGAACTGATCCATGCTCTTTCCACTCAGTTTTGGGGAGGTTTGGATTTCCAATGCTGTGGGATTTGGATCTCACTGACACTGGGATTGCTCCAGGAACTCCTCAGGCAGGTGACCCCACCCCTGCCCACCCCGAAGACACCTCCAGTGTCCCCAGGACAGCTGATTTTTGTTTTCCCATCCCACGCTGTGTTTCTTGGGAATGACATCCATCCCTTTAACTCCCTCTGGGCTTCCAGCTCTCCATCCTCTGTGGGGAGAGAGGTGGCACAGGAGGCACCTGAGTCTGCATTTCCCCTTTCACTGAGTGCCACGTCCAGGCATTCCCGGAGCACCTCCACACTCCAAACCTCCCTGGGCACTTCCAGTGCCTGACAGCCCTTTCCAGGAAGAAATTCCTGCTGATGTCCAAGCTGCCCGTCCCCTCCGAGGCTGTGTGCCCTGGGAGGAGGGGCTGTGTGGCAGTGCTGGCTGGGATGCTCAGCAATCCCTTCATCTGCAGCCCAGGGATCCCTCAGTGCTGCCCCATCCAGGACATGTCCCCAGCCACTCCTTGCTGCTGTGGGGAGGACTCAGGGACTTCCCTAGCAGGGGGGGTTCCAGCAGGGAAATAAATCATTGAAATTCCACATTGTCACCATCCTGCCAGGCACACTGCTCCCCTTCTTGATGAGACCCCTGGGCCACCCCTTGCTGTCCCCACATTTCCAGCCCTGAGCTCTCATTGCTGTGGGGATGATGCACGAGCTGGAGCAGCCCTGGCTCCCCAAGTGCCTGGGGATGCAGTTTGGTCAGGAATTGCTGAGCTGCAGCAAAGTCAGGCCCTCTGGAGCTGTTTTATGGCAGCTCTCCCTGGAGGACAGCTGTGCTCCAAAGCATTCCTGCATGCCTGGGACAGTCTCTGGGATGTGCCCTCGCTCCTCCCTGTGCCAGGTGAGCATCAGCACTTGGCAGGGAGCTTTCCAAAGGCTTTATGAACAGAATGGGATGGAAATTACCCCATAAACCACAAAACCCAGCCTCGTGTCTCCCTAAAATCCAACCCCAAGCAAAACCGACCTTGGTCTTCTGACAGAAAAAACCACTCTCGGGAAATGCCAAGGAAAAGATGAAACTCCACACCAAGAAATGAGGCTCATAATGAACTGAGGTGAGGAATGAGGGGTTTTTCATCCCATTCTGTTCATAAAGCCTTTGGAAATCTCCCTGCCAGTCATGACTGCAAAGCAAGGGGATCTTTTTGTCTTTTCATCTGTCCTTTCTTATGAGCAGACAAACTTATACTGCAGCTGCTGGGGCTGTGTGGGACACACGGGTCTATTCCCACCTCAGCCAGAGCCACAGAGTTGATTTTATCTCTTTGCTGTCTGGTGGCTCAGGCAGGGCGGGAGCAACCCTGTCTCACTGAGTGTTGCCTTTTCCCGGGGATAAGACTCACTCTCCATTGCCTACAGCTTTCTCCTGAGCTTGAGGATTATTCCTGGTGAGATGCAATCAATGCTGTTCCACTCCTGTGATTTCCAGCCCAAAAGCTTGGAGTTCAACATTCCCAAGCAGCTTTTAGTGTGTTCGGGGTCTCTGTGAGGCTTTGCCATTTCCTCTCTCCAGGACTCTGAGGTCAGAGCTGTTCATTTTCACAAGCAGCCCCTGTTTTCCAGGAGCCCTGGCTGCACTCGAGGCTCTCCAAGCTGCTTGAGTTGTGTTGCCTTTGTGTCTGAAGGGGAGCATGGGCAGGGAATGCAGCTGGAGGCAGCTGACAGCCTGATGGGATGGCAGGGAGCAGACTGACAGCATTTCCCTGCCCACATCCATCCCAACCCTGCAGGGTCAGCAGGAAATTCTAGTGACAATAACAGTGTTTGTAGCAAATATTGTCCCAGCCCTGGAGCGAGGCAGCAGCACTCGGGGAGCCCTCGCTGCCGTGCCTCTCCAGCATCTCCTCCTGGATCCCCCTTGGACACCCAACCCCCTTTTTTTGGGATCAGAATCAGTCAGGGAGCCCTCGCTGCCCTGCCTCTCCAGCATCTCCTCCTGGATCCCCCTTGGACACCCAACCCCCTTTTTTTGGGATCAGAATCAGTCAGGGAGCCCTCGCTGCCCTGCCTCTCCGGCATCTCCTCCTGGGTCCCCCTTGGACACCCTTTTTTTGGGATCAGAATCAATGGGGCCGTGCCACAGCCACCGCTGCTCCCCACAGTGCAGCCCAGCGAGTTGGTATTGCAGTCTCTGCTCCTGCCCTGTGCCCGTGGCATGGCTGGGCACGGTCCCTGCTGTGCTGGCAGCAGCTGCATGTGCCCGGGGTGCAGAGCAGAGCTGTTAGCTCAGGGTACATGCTCCTGCCTGGCTCTGGGGCTTTGGAGAGGGCCCTGGTGATCCCTGTCAGGTTGTGCTGTGTCCAGCCCACGGCTCACTCTGCTCCAGACAAATCCTTGGGCTCACTGTGCCTGGTTTGCCATATTCAGGTGGATTTTGTGTGCATGGAGCTCAGATTTTGTGTGCATGAGCTTTCCTACTCCTGTGGGTAGGAAAGGTGTTGGCATCCTCAGGCTCTGCCAGGATTCGTGGCAGTTTGGTCCTCCCAAATTCACCATCTCCCTTCTCCCACAGCTTTCCCAGTCCTGGCAGACCTGAGGGACTGCTTCAGTGCAACAAGGAGGAGAAAATTCCCAGCCAAATTCAGTGGGGACTCATCCTTTATCTCCTCCTTTCACGGCCAGCAGGAGCCTGGCCCTGGCTGTGTCCCTCGAGGTGACACCGCTGGAGCTCTGCCCTGTGCATCCCTGAGATGACAGTGGCAATCACTGGACATGATTTATGTTTCCCTGTGCATTTATCCTTGTCTGGAGTGTCCCTGTGATCCCCACCGAGCTCTGTGGGGCTCATGCTGAGCAGCATTCCCAGCTGGAGCTCCCTGGGAAGGGAATTCCCTCCCAGCAGTGAACTTTCTGCCTTCTCTGAGGTGGTTTTTTATTCCCAGCCAGACTGTTGGCTCAGAGATCGTCTGATGGCTCTGATGCACCTCTGCCCTAAGGCCTGAGAGGTGTTTAACCTCTTTTATCCCTCTCCTGGGTTTCCTCAGGAGTCCCTTAAGCTGCTGCTTAGCCTCCTTGGCTGCCTCCTCCTGATGGAGTTCACCTCCCAGCCCTATCCTCCCTCACATTCCATAAGGATTCAGGTTTTTGACCCAAACTTCTTGGCCTTGCCTAAAAACTCGGCCACTAAGGCACTGGATGCCATGGAACTAAAGAATCTGTTAGGGTTTTTCTGCACTAGGATTGGAGCAGCATTTCCTGCCTCTCCCTGAGCTGGTCGGAAGCTGCTGGTGCAGGAAGCAGATCAGAAAATGAAATTAAATTCCACCTCTGACTGCCCAGGCTGTGATCCAGCAGAGCACTTAACTTCCCAGCAGCTGGGCAGCCCTTTTAATTGCGGTGGCACTATTTCACCTGCTCGAATCGAAGTGCTGAGGTGCAGTTCTGGATTGAGACCTCTGGAGCTGAACTTGAGCCATAAGGGTTAATATTTCCAGAATGAAATTTTTCCCTGGAAGAAGGTGGTGTTCCTCGTCTCTGCCCCTCCAAACAGTGCTTCCATTTTGTGAGCTAATTAACTAATCTGCCTTTAAAATACAAGTACATCCTTCTTGGTTTTTGTCATGTGTCACCACCTTCCAGGGAGTTATGATGTCTTATTTACACAGAAAATACAGAAGGAGGGAAGTGAACCTGTCCAGTGCTTAAATTTATACCCAAAGCCTCAGTACCAAACCCATTATTTCACATTCATCTACAGGCACAAAATATGTGTTAATTAACCAAAGTGCTGCTAGTGGGCATATGCAAATGAAGTGGCATCAATCAGGCCAAGATCGCTTTTTTTTTTTTTTGGAGTTTTTACTTTATTAAGAAATACAGCTTTGTGCTGACTGCAGTTCCTTTATATCAGACATGTGCCTTGAAGCTCAGCCTGCAAAGAGCCTCAGAATCTCCCAGCACTGCAGAACCCATTGCAAATGATGGAGCTGATAAGGAAGAGTTCCTGTGTGATCCCAGCGAGCAGAGAACTGCCTGGGTCTGCCTCAGGCACAGAGAACCCCAGTTTGTTTTTGTAGGAGGTGTTTCATTCTGTCAAAGCAGCAGCGTTCAGTTGAGAGAGACAATTAGGGACAAATGCACATTTGGGCTAAATGTATCCAACTTCAGATGGAAAATGGGAGTTCTGAGTCTGCAGCTCTGCTTTTCCAAGGCCCACAGTGCCAGCATGGCCCACAGAGTTTGCCATGGAGGAGTGACAAGTGCTCAGAGGTGACCCTTGGTGTTGTGTCCCCTCCCTGCTCCCAGGTGCCACCCCCAGAGCCCCTGGGGGTGCTCCTGGCCCTCAGCTTTGGAATTCCTCAGGTCTTTGCCCAGCGCTTGGCACATCCCTGTCCTGCCCCTCTGCCGTGGGAGGTGGGTTCCTGTCTGCAGGAGCAGCTTTGGCCATGAGCAGGCTCAGGGCTGAGCTGCCTGCAGCCTCTCCTTTGGCACCATTCGAGCATGGATTGTGCTGAGGGCAGAGCAGGGCGTTTAGAATTGCTTGTGAGGATGCATTTTGTTCCCTTCCCAGATGAAATACGGGATATTAACTGATAAACCAGCACTGGGGGAAGGTGCTGGAGCCTCTAATGTTTAAGAAGAGCTGGCAAAGACATTGTGAATGGCAAAGAAACTTCTTGCTCTCTGGTATTTTCCACCCGTGGAAGTTGATCCCCCCACCAAAGTGAGAGAGCTATTGATTTTCACCTTTCAGGTGGCACAGGAAGGTTCCCAGTGTGCTCTGTATTCCTCCTGTGCCTGCCCATTTTGTCCCTGGAGCTCTGGGTGGACGGAATTGTGATTTCCTGTGCTGTCAGGACATGTTTCCCTCTTCCCAGTCCCCTCTGATCAGTGTGAGCTCCAGGAGAGTGAACCCAAGCCCACCCCTGAGGCTCAGCTGTCAGCCCCCATTTGGTGGGACTGGCCTGACTCTGCAGCTGTAGAGCTGCAAACAAACACAAAGTTTGCATCTGGGAGTTCAGTGCTTCTCCTCTCCTTCCTGGGATTTTGGGTTTAAATCCCTCTAAATGCACAGAATTACATCTGGTTCCTATTTAGCATTATAAATTTGGCCATTTTGAAACTCCCTGTGGGTCTGCACCAAGTTCATGTTCCTTGTTGGATTATTCCAGGATCAGGAACGTGGCCTTTGGCTGTGAACACTCAACCTCAGCATTCCTGTGGCTTTGCTTTGTGCTCAGCCAGCTCCAGATCCCAGGACCTGTCACCATCCCGGTGAATTTGGATTTTGGCAGGCTTTGTTCTCTCCTATCTGTGCCTATTCCCGCGGGTGCTCAGAGCTGGGGACTCACAGGAGATGCCACAGGCTGTGGCCCAGGCTTCCCTGCTTTAAGGCCAGCACAGATACCTTCATTCCACACCACCTGAAAAGAGCAGAGCTGGAAAACAAAATGCAATTTCTTGATACTGCCAGCAGCTCCTGGCCTGAGCTGCCCTGACAAATCCCCTGTCCCATCGGAGCACCACGATCCCTTCCCCATGTGTGGGGGTTTTGCTTGGCCCAGCTTTTGCTAGTGAGTAGGGTGGGGTACAAAGATGGCTCCTGTGTGTCCTGGCAGAATTGTGGTGATGGACTGACTAAGAAAAAAGCCCACACCGTGCCCCTGCCCCGGAGCTGTTGGTTGGAAGGAGGGAGGGGGGAGAGCCGAGAAATGGTGCCTTAAGAGGGAAGGGGGGCCAGTGAAGAAACGGTGTCTTAAGAGCTTATTTTTACCTCTGATTTATCCTCCGACTCTGTTAGGTTAATAAATCACTTTGCAACTTTTAAGTTTAGAACCTGCTCCTTGCCCTCTCCAGTGTGTCCTCCTATCAGTGATTTATCTCAACTCATGATTTCGGTGTTTGTGTCACTTTGTCCTCTCCTCTGCACAGCTGCAGCAGGAGAGAGCATAGAGAGCAGAGTCGTAGGTGCCTGGCATTTGGCCAGGGTCAAACCTCAACATTTGGCTTTGCCCTCCCCGACACACCCTGCTCACCTGGGCTGTGCCTCCTGGCCAAGGCTTGGTCTCCTCTGCTGCCTGGAGCTGCATCTCCACGTGCTAATAGGGCCATGGAACCAAAGCTTCCAAATGAGCCTTCAAAATGGTTCAGAAGGCAGAGCCAGCTCTGTGTGGCTTGGGCTGTGTGGATGGCAGGAGCAGCAGGAGCAGCAGACAGACCCTTTCCAGTAGGGCACCTCACTGGTAATTTTTGCTGACAGCCCAAAATCAGCCAAGTGAACCATTTTAAAAGCCCTTCAGAACTGTTCATTTCCATCATTTGCTGCTTTTGTCAGGCACACAGAAGTGTGTCTTGTCATGTCTTTTGTCTCATTTTTACAAGGGTTCTGTTGTCTATTTAGATTAAATTACAGGAGCAAACAGTTGTTCAGGGATTAGCACTGGTATGATCCGAGGAGAGCACTCAGGAGCAGGAGCAGGGCGCTTACCTGCAGTGGAACTGGCAGTAAATAGATTTTTCCCAGCTGTACAAGCTCACATATAACAACTGAAGCGTCAGTGGAAGGACAAGCCCATGGAGGGGGTGTCTGGTGTCCCCAAGTGAGTAATTTTATTTCTAAAATCTCTGTTATTTTTAAATTTAAAAACATTTGCAGCAGCTGTATTTTCATTTTTTGGGAGGGACACGTAGACACTGAATCCTCCTCCCCTTTTCCCACACCTTTATGTCCAATAAAATTGAGAAATTTCCACCCAAAAATGAGCAGCCAGGGGCGTGTGAGCCTGGGCTGCCTGATTTCATTTGCTCCAGGGGTAGCACTTGCTGTGTTTAATGGATTTGCTTGGCTTTCTGGGACACATTTAAAGGAGAAAATGCATTTATTGGCATCAAATTTAGAAGATCTGTAACATTTAAGCGGGAGATATGTTTGAAAATGTGATATGAAATAGGGAATTGTCAGTTTTGCTGTCTTTGCAGAAGTTCTGGCAGCTTTACTGACCAGGTTTCTGTGGTGCAGATAGAATCTGAGCCCTAAAAAACGGAATGCATAATAAAATACCTATGGCATGCCATCATTTCTGGTTATGTTACTGTAACTGGGGTGTATATCTAAAGGCAATCATTGCTGTAGAGGAGGGAGGAAAACACAGAGAGAGCTTTAAATTTCATTAGACATTGAAACATCTGAAGGAGGAACTCTAATGGTTATATATAATAAACCTCTTTTTTTATCTTCCCGTAAAATTGTATCTCTTTTCCTTTTCCCCCTCAAGTTGATCTGCCTTGCAGTGTGCAGGGCTCTGAAATAAATCGATGATTAACTAAACAACAGGAATTCATAAACCTCCTTCTTTTATAGCAACGTTTAAGGTAGTGCTCAGTGCAATGCTCCCTAAGCTGATCTTCACCCTCAGGTCCATTATCTGAACCGTGGATAAATGAGGAGTTACACCTGGTGGAGGTTATGCTCAGGGAGTTCTCACCGTGCTGCTGTAAATCCAGGGCTTTATGGAAGGAGAAGAGCAATATTCTTTATAGGTACGAGGAAATATGACCCAAGGCTGGCGATCTCCAGGCAGTGCTCTCAGGGGATGCTGTTGCTCCTGCTGAGCTTTTCTCAGCACATCTCCAGGAAGTGCAAATAAGATTTTTTTTTCCTGGGTTTCCATATTTCCATTCCAGTTAAGAGCAAGTCCTGGGGCATTGGGGCCTGGCTGCTTTCATTACTGGAAAGCATCACTGGAAGGGAGGAAGGAAAGCTCTGTTCCGAAGGAGCAGCTCCAGTGCTGTGGGGAAAGCATTTCGCTGCTGGCAGATGTGGATCCTGTAAACAGAACAGACTGAGGAGTGTCTGTGGCAGCTGCAAGGCACCAAAAGCCATTGCCCAAATGCCCTTGGTAAGCACTGGCAGGGCTGTGGCTCTCCAGGTGAGCAGCTTTCTCTGCTGCAGTGCTGTGGTAGTTTTGCCTGGCCCAGTTTTTGCCAGTGAATAGGGTGGGGCACAAAGATGGCTCCTGCATGTCATGAGTAAAGATTCTGGAACTTTCTCCACCATGTCCAGCAGAGCCAACCTCCAATGGCTCTGAAGATGATGGACATGCTGCTGGCCAAACCTGGGCCAATTAGAGATGTTAGTTACACCTCTGTGAAAACATATTTAAGAAGAAATCAAAACAATGTGAGCACGCACTTCTTTTTAGCCAGGGCAGGAGGAGGAGGAGGTAAAAATATGTGAGGGAAAGCAACATGGAGGCACCAAGGTCAGTGGAGAAGGTGGGGGAGGAAGTGCTCCAGGCGCCAGAGCTGAAAACCCTCTGCTGGCTGTGATGAAGACCATGGGGGGAGCAGGTGGATGCCTGCAGGAAGCTGTGATCCAGTGGGAGTCCCAGAGACTGAGAGTTTCAAAGGCCTTGCAGGAGAGAGAAAGGCCTTGCTCCCGGGATGGAAACAGCCTGGCCTTGGCTTGGAATTCTGCAACCTGGACAGAAGAATCTCAGACTGCAGCAATCGGGCGGGTGCTGCTCGTGAGATTGGACCCACGCCAAAGAAGTTCTCAGAGGACTGTCTCTCGTGGGAGGGACCCCCATGGCTAAGGAGAGGACTCTTCTCCCTGATGGACTGACCCTGACCGAAGGAAACCCCCATACCCTGCCCTCACCCCAGAGCTGTTGGTTAGAAGGAAGGAGAGAGGGGGTGAGCTGAGAAATGGCCTTAATAGGGAGGGGGGTGAGTAGAGAAACAGCGTTTGTAGCAGAAGAGTTGTGGTGTTGGACTGACTAAAAAAGCCACATACCTTGCCCCGGCCCGGATCTGTTGGTTGAATGGAGAGAGG
This sequence comes from Acanthiza pusilla, assembly GCA_036630365.1. Classification (NCBI taxonomy): domain Eukaryota; kingdom Metazoa; phylum Chordata; class Aves; order Passeriformes; family Acanthizidae; genus Acanthiza; species Acanthiza pusilla. Next base: position 1,512,506 of record JAXCHO010000048.1, on the reverse strand, counting down.
GGGCGAATAGAGAAACAGTGTCTGCACTAAAGGAATTGTGATAGACTGATTTAAGAAAAAACCCCACACCCTGCCCCTGCCCGGGAGTTGTTGGTTAGTTGGAAAGGAGGGAGGGGGTGAGCTGGGAAGCAGTGCCTTAAGAGGGAAGGGGGGCCAGTGAAGAAATGGTGTCTTGAGAGCTTATTTTTACCTCTGGTTTATCCTCCGACTCTGTTAGATTAATAAATCACTTTTTTTTGCAACTTTAAGTTTCCCGCCTGCTTTTGCCCTGAATCTCGTGCGTCCTGCTTATCAGTGATCTTATCTCAACTCATAAGTCCAGTGTTTTGTGTTAGTTTTCTCTCTCCTCTGCATAGCTGCAGCAGGAGAGAGCATAGAGAGCAAACGTCGTAGGTGCCTGGCATTTAGCCAGGGTCAAACCCACGACAAGAGCTCCAGAGGGGTTTGGTGCCTCACAGGTGGAAGTTTCGTGATGCTTGAGGCACATTTGATATAGGATCCTGCAAGCCCCACTGATTTCCCTGCCTCTGCCCCTCCTGTGCCCTGTGAAACTCTGTCCTCTCCTCTCCATGGTGGTGTCCATGGAGAGGACAGCACCTCTGAGACACTGACAGCAAAACCACTGGGGTTTCTCAGGAAAGGAGCTGGGAATGAACTGCCCTGGCTGCCCACACCCTGCCTGCTCCTGCTCCTGCTCCTGCTCCTGCTCCTGCTCCTGCTCCTGCTCCTGCTCCTGCTCCTGCTCCTGCAGGCTGCAGAGTGGTTCTGAGCTGGAGATGGGTCAGAGGAGGTGATGGAGGGCACAGAAGGGCTCCTGCATGGAGAAGTGCTCAGCACAGAGTCTGGAGCCTGGAGGGAGGAGGGGGATGTGCGAAAGCTGCAAAATCAAAAGTGCCAGGGCAAAGGGTGGCTTTTCCCTGGGCCCTCTCATTGGGAGCAGAGGGGTTTGGGAACACTGGAGATGTGCTTTACTCTGTGTGTGGATATTGGCTGCTGCTGAAAGTTCACTTGTTCAACAAGTTCCTGGATTAAAAGCCCGCTGAGGGCTACTAAATTTAGAATGGATTGCCTCTAGCTCTAAATGTCACCCCCGTCCCTGGGAGCAAGTTCTGGGACAGTAGCACTACACATCCTCCTCTTCACCAGAGCTGTGGCTGCATCCATCTTCGCAAAACCTAGGCTTGAATTTGGCTGAAGGCAAAGAGAAGATTCCTGGATTTTGCCTCTGCTCAGCTTCTTCCACCTCCCTGTTTCCCCCTTATTTTGCTGTGCACACAACAGTGGCACTCCCTCAGATGTGCTGGTTGGGGCCATGCTCTGGGCTCCTTATTGAAGGGTCTCCTCTTCCAAATCTCCTGGAAAAATCCTGGACAATTCCCGTGCTTTGTAAGAAGAAAGAGCTGGAAACTTGGAGTGCTTGATCCTGCTGAAGTTTCCGTCCTGCTCTGGTGTCACCAAAACTGTGGGAGAAACAAAAACCCTCCAACAACATTTTTAATATTAGAGAGTCAAGGCATTACTTTATTATCTGGCCAGGATGTTGTTCTGGCCAGGGTGTGCCACAGAAATCATCTCATCCACACAGAGCCCAGGTGTGCAGAGAGAATCATTCCATGGCACACCACTTCTACAGGATTTTTGTTCAAATTTTATACAATCAAAACCCACAGAGATGCATTGTTTCAAAGTTCATTGGTCCAGAGTTGAGCAACTCCCAGTGTTCAGTTTTCTATTGGATCTGGATCCCCTCACCTCCGATGTAAATTAGATCTTCATTTTTCAATTTTCTTATCAGTCCTTTCTGGGCGAGATGTCTTCAGCTCTGTCAGAGGTGCTCTGGGGTGGATGTTCATAGATGGCCACCGATGTTCTGTTCATGGCCACTGATGGCCTTTATCTTTTGGGCTGCTCCACTCTGTTGGTGTGTTGAGTTCATCAGACCTCACCTGGCAGAACAATGTCCTTAAAATTCCTTTTCCTGGGGTACAAACAAACAAAGCCTTTGACTGAAGTTATACAGCATTTTTAAACTGGTATATTTTCCAACACTGGGAGTTTGGGTAAGGGCTGAGGGCAGATGCAGCGCTGGGGTGGCTGAGGGGACATGGATCCCAGCCCTGCTCCCCCTCTCCTCCCCTCACTGCACAGCTCCCGTGGGCTCACAGGACAGCTTTGGCAGGGCCAGAGAGCACAGGAGATGCACACAAGTTCACAGCGAGCGATTTCCAAGTTGTTTGTGCTCCCTGCCGCCAGCTAAATCCTGCGATGGAGGGAAGTGCTTGGCAGGGGGAAGGATTTCTTCTGACAGAGCAAATCAGCTCAGACTCTCCTTGCAGGAGAGGTTAAGCACAGCAGCCCCAGATCTGTCAAAACTACACTCATTTCATCATCAAGGCAGACAGTGCTCTCTCTTCTGCAGTGAGGAGTGTGCAATTTGTTAACCCTTTACCCTTCCTTTCTCAGCCCCTGCCCTTTAATCACCTGTTAATCAGATTAGTGGGCCTGACTTCCTCCTCCTCCTCCTCCTCCTCCTCCTCGCTGCCGTCCCTGCCAGCCCAGCCGAGCCAGTTGAAAGGCAGGATTGGCAGATGCTGGGGATTTTTCTATTTGATTTTTTTCCTGCTGCTGCTCCTCATTTGACCCTTTCTTTGTGGCTCTGGCAGAGACGCTGGGAGATGGAATCTGTTTCCCTTTGCAGGGCTGCGTTCGGCCCCGGGGCTCTGCAGTGAGGCTGATGCATCAGCACTTCCACTGAAGTCACTTCAGGGAGGCTCAGCTGGGCCATAACAGCCTGGGCTGGGCTGAGAGCTGAGGCACTGGGGCTGCAGGGACCCTGAGGGAGCAGGGATGTGCTCTGTGCCTTCAGGAGCTGGAGACATGCAGCTGACAGAGCAGAGCTCAAATCCCTGTCCTGTGCAGGGCCAGCAGTGGGACTGGGGCATCCTTGTGGGGCTCCTCCAACTCGGGCTACTCTGTGATTCTATAAATTCTTTCCTGGCACTGCTGTTACTGTCAGGATTTGTTCTTTCACATGAACAGCAGGTTAGAAAGGAGAGGAACAGAATCGATGTAACAGCAGAGCTCAGATAAAAAAAGTGACTGCAGGACACATTTGTACTCCCAAGAAAAGCAGCTTTGAGTCCCCACCTCGGAAAAGATGTTTCTCTTAGAAGAGTGATTGAAATGTTGCTTTAAAACAGGAGAAAGCAGAAGCAGGGAGGAAGCTCGAGGCACAGTGGAACAGCTGGTGTGTCCCTGTGCAGGGCTGGGGTCAGCACAGACACAGCTCCACGGCCTCAGCAGCCACACATGAAACGTCTGGAGTGGCAGAGGTGACACCAGGAGCCAGGGCCATCAGTGGGGACAGTGCTACCCTCCAGCCAGGCTGTGCCCGTCAGTGCTCTGCTCTGAAGCACTGCTGAGCTCTGAGAGCCGCACGCTTCCCACCCAGCAGAGCCCTGCCCTCGGCCAGCATTTCGGTCACTCTGCCTTCCCAAGGCCCAGCCAGCCTGGCTGAACTCATCCCCAAGTTGGGCTGTGCAGGGCCAGGAGCTGAGCTCCGTGTCCTTGGGGGTCCTTCCCCCTCAGGATGTTCTGTGACACATCACCAGTGCAGGGAAGCAGGCACTGAGCTTCTGGGCATTGTCCTGTCCCTGCCAAACTCTCCTTCCCACACTGCCATTCCCTCTCTACTTAACCTCTCCTCTCTCCATTCCTTCGGAAGGCACTGCTATTTCAAGGCAGCAAACGTTCTCCGAGCACGTACAAGAATAAAATGTTTCACCATGTCTCGCCTTGTGCTTCCTGCACGTGGCACAGGAGCTGCTGGCTCAGTCCTGGAGATGTCCTGGCAGTTACACGATCATATCTTAAAGCAGATATTATTATTTCCCCAGGAACATGTGCAGGGCAGCAGGTAACAACTAAAGTTACTGGAAAATGCCCTTTTTTCTGCTCTCCTGCTTTTTGAACTGATCCATAACGAATTCCCTTGGAGGCAGAAAGTGGCAGCTCCTCGGTGTTTGCTAAGGGGAGATCTTGAAACAGGGTAAACTCACCTGGATTTATGAGTCTTGAAAGCACAAAAAAGCAGTCTTTAGTCTGGCATTCTCCTGTTTCTCTTGGTTACCATCAGAGGAGGTAGAAAGTTTCTCTGGAAATGGAATGTGGCAGTGCCTGTGGTGTCTGGAGCACTGGGATCTTTTTTGCTTTTTTAAATATATATATTATTATTATTGTTATTATTGGCATGTCCTCAGAGTAGAGTATTCCTGAATTTAAGGAAGTGCAAAGCCCAAGTGTGTTGCTGTTTGCTGATGAAATAAGTGGTGATGAAGTGATGATGAGCATGGTGTATCCCTGAGCATGGCAATGCAAAGCCTTGGACTGTGCCAGGAACCCCAGGAGCATCCAAAAGCATCACTTCAGGGCATCCAGCACCAGCCTCCCAGTTTGCTCTGCTCTTTTCCTTTCTAGATGATTCAACAGCCAGAGGAATGAGGGGCAGGCGTGTGGCTGTGCCTTCTGATCCCTGTGGGAGCTGTGCTGGCATCCTGCTCATTCCAGGATCGATGTTCCCAGGAAATGGAGGCGCAAGGCTCAGCCATGCTGTGCTCCCAAGGGCTTTGGCAGATGTGGGATCTGCCCCCTCTCAGCACAGCAAAAGCTGCCCTTGGCTGAGGGGCTTTAGGGGAGTGTTTGGAGATGGATTTTCCCCGAGCCTGCCATCGTTGGTGTTTGGGTGATCGCTGCTGGTGGCTGGGGTGGGAGGGACAGCAGCGGTGCCAGTGGAGCTGAGCCTTCCAGGCAGCTGTGGCACTGATGCTGGGGACAGCAGCCACACTTGGCACTGCTGGCACTCACCGGCGCCACAGCAGAGTCCTTCCCAAACCTCTGATCTGAATGCAGGGGTTGAGCTTGGCCGTGGCACCTGCTGAGCTCTCCTGGTGCTTTACAAGGTTTTCCTGGGGTCTGTCCTCCCCAGTTTGTATTTCCCAGGATCTGGACCTCCTTTCCCAGAGTCAGTGTCTCTGGAGTAGCCACTCCTGGTGCTTTGGGAGGTGGCTAGAAGCCAGTGAGGATCTTCAGGCTGCTGGAATGGGTTTGTGAAGGGGTTAAATGCAGGGCCTGATGTCCCCCATGGGGTGGCTGTCCCCACCCCATTCCCGTGCTGGGGCTCCCCTGCACTCCTGCTCAGAAACACAGCTTGGTCAGGAGTTCGTAAAGCAGGAGAAGATGCAACTTGAGTTTATTTCAGCAGAAAAATAAAGGCCAGAGAGTTTCCACATCCTGGAGGGTTTCCACATCCTTCCACAGGTAAGAGGGTTGTGTCAGGGAGAGCCACACGTGTGGCTAGGGGATCTCATTGCCAGCAGCTGTGTGAGGCTGACTCTTCAGGCAGGGTTTGCCCAGGCCCCAGCAGCTTTGTGGGGTGGGTTCTTATCAACACCACAGTGCCAAATCCTCCCTGCCTGAACTTGGCTCGCAGCAGCACCATCTCATCATTTGTATCACCAGGTAAAATATGCTGCATTAATGAATATTGCTTCTTCATTTAAAAATGACCTGAAAAAATCATTGCCCTCCCTGGCAGTGCTCCAGCCTGGAAAAGTCAGAGGGAGAACAGAGTCAGTACCTTTGCTCCACATCCCTCTGCTAACCCAGATGAGAGCATTACCAAACTCACTCCAACAAGTGTTTTTTGCTGAGGAGGAGCCTCAGGTGAGCTCTGTGAGCTGAGAATGGCTGCACTGGGTGCTCTGGCAAACACCACACATTATAAAAGAGTTCTGAGAGGGAAGCACTGCAGTCCTGGCAGTGGGAAATGAGCAGGGCAGGGCTTTCCTGAAACTCTGGCTGCTCTTGACGAGGTGGCTCCTGGTGTTTTCCTGCAAAGTCTGCCTCATCTCCGGCAAAGACAGGTTTCTAACTGAGGAGCTGCTTGCTGTGCACTCACCCCAGCTCTGATTTACGGCTGCTGCTGTTGGGATACATATTCATGACAGGTTTTGCATAGAGCAAAGCAAATTATTGTTGTGGAAATATAGAGGGCAAGAACCCCTTCAGTTTGTTACCTCCTGAAGTGTCTCTGGTGGTTGCAATGCAAAGCAAAGCGGTGGCTTTGGGTTTGCATCAGTCTGGGAGGGAATTGGGGTTTTCCTTAGGGAGCAGTGCTCTGGGAGGGGATGTGGAGGATTAACAAGTGCTGATGGACCCTGCTGTTCACACCTGCCTTTATCCCCAGGCCTCTCTCTGTCGCTGTTTTACATCATCATCAGAGAACTCTGCAATGGTTGGGGTTGGAGAGCCCTTAAAGCATCCCAGGGACACCTTCCACTGTCCCAGGCTGCTCCAGACCCCATCCAGCCTGGCCTTGGACACTGCCAGGGACCCAGGGGCAGCCACAGCTTCTCTGTGCCAGAGCCTCCCCACCCTCACAGGGAAGGATTTTTTCCTGCTATCCAATTTCGATCTGTGCTTTTTCAGCCCCTGTCTCTATCAGATACATTATCTGAACTGGATAAACTGCTCCACGTGAGCTGTTGGCCCAGCCTGGAAGTGGCCGTGCCCTTGAGGATGAGTTCTTGGGGTTTGGGTACCTTGCCCTGTCTGCCCACAGATAAAAACCTTGTCCTTCCCAGCCCTGCCAGGATCAGGCAAACCCCGAGCCCAGGGAGAGCTGGTGCTGATTTCTGATGGGATGTGAGTTTTTAGCATGCTGTGGAGATGAGATCTCCCGTTCAATTAATACACTGTGAACTCCAAATAATTACTTGAAGGAAAGAAAGAGCTCGAAGTGATGGATTCTGTCCACAGCTGAGTGTGCCCTGAATGAAGGCAGGTTGGGACTGCTCCTCTCCTGGAGGGAAAATTCCTTTGAAAAAGGCTGGGTCTGTCTGTGCAAACCCAACCTCCTTCCCTTTTCCACTTGAATTATAAAATGTTTCTGTTTGTTTTATACAAGCGTTCAATTGGCTTTGATAAGGAACACGATGTTATTTACTGTGCTTTAGCCTTGTACTTTAATCTGTGTTTTAGCAGCAGAACAAATTAACTGCTTTCTCCATCTCCAGGCAGAGCTCTCTGGTCCAGAGCCAGCTGAGCCTCCCAACAAAGGATGCTTTTAGTGCCTGCATCTTCCTGAGCTCCCATCTTTAGTGGATTATTTTATTATTCTGCCTCTGATTGGAGATCAGAAGTGGCTGTGTTTAAAGCCCTGTATTTACACTAAAGCAGCAGGAGCCCCCCGAGCTGCTGCAGCCTTGGCTCTGCTCCAGGGAGGCTCCATGGGTTATCCCCAATCCTGGCCTTTGCCAGAGTCAGAGGCTCTGACACACCTGGAGGGAAGGGGCAAATGCTGCATGGGCTGCCAGGGGTGGTTAACTCTGGGAACTCATATATGGGGAATTAGGAAACCTCCTGCCAGGGGTCATCTTTTGTAGGGTGGCAGCAGGACCAGGGCAGGGATTGTACCCTCAAATCCCAGGGGCAGTTCTGGGACCCTCATGACAAGAGACTGAGGGGCTGGAGCTGGGAAGGGCTGGAGAAGCCTGAGGGAGCTGGGAAAGGGCTCAGCCTGGAGAAGAGGAGGCTCAGGAGGACCTTGTGGCTCTGCACAACTCCTGACAGGAGGGGACAGCCGGGGAGGTCGGGCTGTGCTCACAGGGAACAGGGACAGGAGGAGAGGGAACAGCCTCTGGCTGGGCCAGGGCAGGCTCAGGGTGGACACTGGGGAAAATGTTTTCCTGGAAAGGTTTGTCCAGCCCTGGCACAGCTGCCCAGGGCAGGGGTGGATCCCCAGCCCTGGAGGGGTTTAACAGCCCTGGGGATGTGGCACTTGGGGACAAGGGTCAGTGGTGGCCTTGGCAGAGCTGGGGGATGGTTGAACTCAGTGATCTCCAAGGGCTTCTCCAGCCTTAAGGACGCTGGGATTCAGCCTCCTCTTCTCCAGGCAAAGCTCCATCACACTGGTGCTGCAGAGTCTGGAAAATCAGGGAAAGCCTCATCACTGCTAACCAAATCCTCTGTGTCCCTGAAAGTGTTATCCCAGGAATTTGGGGTGAAAGTGGTGCAGAACTTCAGGCTGTTGCAGCTTTGGGTGAAGTTTTCTGACCTGGTCCTGCTGGAAGGAAATTCAGTCCTAGTAAAGTGCCCCAAACAGCCATTTTCCTCTGGTCAACATTATCACAAAAAATATTATTTCCGTGCTGGAAAGCTGCTTATCCAAACTTTGCCCAGCCCTGATTATATCCTGGTTCTTTGGGAAGGATATAAAGGAAGATCATGTTATAAATTCACTTCCATTTTCTCCCCCTGCCGCCTTCACAGTAAAAAACTAAAACCACACATAAAATATCTGTTTTTTCTCAGTCCTCAGTTACAAATCACTGGATTTCATGTGCTTTCCCACTTGTCTTGTTCAAATATAGATTGTGCCATGCATAGAAATGCAGAATTATTTAAGGCTTAATAGAAGAAGGGAATATAAAGCTCTTCATTTTTCCAGGTATTTCTGTCTTTGGGCTGAATTCAGGGGGAAACCTCTGGCAGCAGAACTCACATTTCCTGTCCAGAAGGATCATTTGGACCTTACTGAAGCTTTCCAGAAGTCAGAATAAACATGCTGCAAATTCTTATCCCCATTTTAGTTCCCATCCGGTGTCTCTATTGTAACCCTGGCTTGGCAAAGCCAGACAGAAAATCCCTGAAATAAAACCAGATGCTGCAGGAATTATGTGAAACAATTCACTGAGGAGAGAGGACACTCGAAATATTATTTTCCTGACTGTGAAATGGAAACCACGTTTAAAAAACGAAGGGTTTTCCCTATTTAAGAAGATGGAAGGCACAGGGAGGCAGAGCCCTTGTGGTGCAGGTTCTCTGTGTTGCCCAGAATTGGCTGCAAATTCCTTGGAAGAAAATACTGAAACTTTCTCCTTGTGGGAATGTTTTCAGCGATTTCACACAGCTGATGGAAAACTGTGCTGCTGATAAATTATTTGCCTCGAAAGCAAATGTAGGACAGGATTTTTATGGCACCTTGAACTCTTGTTTGGATGCCATGGGATGATTCCAGTGATTCCATGACTCAGGATCCAGGGATGTCTCGGTGCTCCTTCCCTACTTCCCACCACCAGTGGAGAAGGGGCTGGATCCACCCTCCCTTCCCTCCCAAAGAGTTTCCAGCAGCTCCAGGTCTGATGAAATCTCCTCTTCCCATGTAACAGCCCCAGACCCGCACGTGGATATGGAATATGTGCATCCAGCTGGGTGAGGAGCTGCCATCCTGGACCAAGCACTGGACGTGTTCTCATTCTCTCTGGGAAAGCCACAAATGCAAAGCTGGGAGAGTCTTCTCCACACTTTCCCTTTGGAATCTCCATCAGCCAACCCGGACAGCACCCACTGTCCCCAAATTCCACACAAACCCAGGGACCTGGGAAAACATTTCCCTGCAAAAACACTCCTGCAGAAATGGCTTCCATGGAATTTCCTGTGTACATCCAAGTCTCAGCCTGGCACTGTGCTAATAGCTATGAGCAGAATTAATTAAAATATAATGCATGGTCTGGGAAATGAAACTCAATTTCACATCGGGTCTGGAGCCGAGTTACTCCAACATGGATGTGGAAATAAGTGTTGGGAACGCAGGTGAATATGCTGCAAATTAAAGGGGGAATGAAGTGTTTTCTAATTTTATCTGGAAAAGCACATGAAGGATGGCAGGGGGCAGCTGGCGCAGGATTAATCACTTCCCAACCCCTGTGGCTGGGCTTTGGGACACTTGAATGGCTGCTTGCTGGATCCAGGAAAAGAAGGAATTTTGGGCATCCTGCCCAGCACAAACAAAAGGTGTCATTAACTGGCTGCTAGTGCCCAGTTTTTCCAACTTAGTTTTCCTTCAAGATTTCTATTGGAGCCATTTTTTCCAATTTTTCCTTGTGTAAAAGAATCCACGGGAACAGCTGAAATGTTTGTGCAGTGCAATTGCTCCTCATGATCTTTATGGGGTTTAAACCAGTACAGAAAATTATTGACTTGTGACTCTGAGCTGGCTACGAGAATTTATTCCTTCCCAAGCAGCAGCCAAGGGAAAAAGCTTCCTGGCTCTTTCTATTCCAGTTTTTTCCATCATCTTGTTGTTATGGATCTGAACTCCCGCTGACTCCTAGGCTTGTTTTTGCCAGGAAAACAGGAACACCCTAGTGGACAAGTGAGCTTGTGGAGAGTGGTGAGGAACAAAGGAAAGATGTGGCCTGAGCTGGGGGCTCTTGGATGGGTGGAAGCTGCTATGGAGAAGATGCAGCAGCTCCATTTTTATAATTCAATCCTTGGATTTGGCATGGAATAAAAATCTTCCAGCCCACCATGGTCCTGGTGAGGTGTAGGAGCCTTGTGTGAGGCCATGGGTGGCTGTGGTCACTGGGACTCGTGGGGACACTGAAGGAGGGGCTGGAGGTGTGGGACCCCTCAAACTGAGCTTCTGTACCCCACTGAGCTCCCACCATTCAGTGCTGACCCTGGTGAGGAGCTGAGGGAGCTGGGAAGGGCTGAAGCCCCAGGAGCAGCTGAGGGAGCTGGGAAAGGGCTCAGCCTGGAGAAAAGGAGGCTCAGGGGGACCTTGTGGCTCTGCACAACTCCTGACAGGAGGGGACAGCCGGGGGGGTCGGGCTGTGCTCGCAGAGAACAGGGACAGGAGGAGAGGGAACGGCCTCAGGCTGGGCCAGGGGAGGCTCAGGTTGGACAGCAGCAGGAATTTCCCCATGGAAAGGGTGCTCAGGCCATGGCACAGCTGCCCAGGGAGGTTTGGAGTGCCCATCCCTGCAGGTGCCCAAGGAATTCTTGGATGTGGCACACAGTGCTCTGGGCTGGGGACAAGGTGGGAATTGGGCACAGCTTAGACTCAGTCCTGGAGGGATTTTCCAACCCCAGTGATCCTGGGATTCCGTGGTACCTCTGAAATGGCAGGAGGGTGCTGGAATGCTGGGGTGTGACCAAGAGCAGGGCTTTGGATCACCCAGCTCAGACTTTGGTGATTCAAGTCCCAGCTGCCCAGTGTCCCTAAAACCACATCTGGCTGGGAGCTCTCACAGCAGGTGGGGCTGCAGGGCTGGGCCTGCTGCTGTTCTATCTTGTGATCACAGACTCCCAAAATTGTTTGAATTGGAAGGGATCTTAAAGCCCATCCTGTTCCACCCCCTGCCATGAGCAGGGACACCTTCCACTGTCCCAGGGTGCTCCAAGCCCTGTCCAGCCTGGCCTTGGACCCTCCAGGGACTGCAGCCACATTCCTGGTGGGATTGATGCCTGTGCCTGTGTTTGCTCCTCCCGTGACCCATTAATGCAGGAGTGTTGCTGCAGCTCTGGGTGTGCTGCTGCTCCTCTGCCTTCCTGGCCTGCCTTTTGTTCAGAAGAACAAAAAGTTCTTCGTTCATTCAGTCTCTTCTCCTTCCCTCCCTCCTGCCCAGTGGTCAGAGCAGGACTGAGCCCACAGCGCTCACATTCTGTTCCTTAGAAAGAGTAAATCGGAACTAGGTCAGGGCTTTGGCCTCACACTGCCCTCGTCTCCCTCGAGCCAACGTGTCCTAAGGGTTTGTCGTGTTGGATGAAATCACATCTGTGTCCAATATCCTTTATCAGCTCTGTTTTCATGAGGACAGGGAGAGGATGTGTTGGAATATATTTTATTTTATTATTTTTGCTTAGGCTTAATGTGGCTCTTCTACAAACTCTAAGGACCTGCCGAGGCTTTTGTCACCTTCAGCATTCAGTGTTGCCTTCTGAGGGTGTCGTTAACATCTCACAGTCTGCTCCTTGCCCAAGAAAAATCCTGGGATGGCTTTTCAATAAGGAGAGTCGTTGGCTGGGTGATACCACAGGGGTTCCATCACACCGCTGTGCCTGCATTTCTGTCCTGATTTTCTTTTGAGGAAAACTTTCCCTGCCAAGTGGCCAAGAGACAAGGCTGAATTAGTCCTTGGTGTGCTGAGGGTGTGGAAGGAGCCTGGAGGAATCCCTGTGGAGCATGGCGGGCGAGAGGAGGCTGTGCCAATCCATACAGCCCATGTCACCAATATGTGACATCGGAGATGTGGGGCCTGCCAAGGGCTTGGCAGTGACCCTGCCCCAGTGTGGGGAGGGAGAGAGCGCTGCTGTCTGAGCTGGGATTGGCTGGGAATGGCCATTTCTGGATCCCTGTGTGAGGCAGAGCTGCTGCCTGAGCTGGGATTTGCTGGGAATGGCCATTTCAGGATCTCTGTTTCCATGCTGTTCCACACATTTCAGTGCAATTCCATGTGGCAGTGGATTTTACGTGTTTAAAGTATGAGCTTGGCAAACTGTGGAGGCTTCAGAGCTCAACTCTAAACCGAATTGTATTTGTTGTCTGCAGCAGGGGAGGATTGTGCCCCTGTGCTCAGGTGGGCTCCACCTGCAGAGCTGCCCCAGCCCTGGGCCCAGCTCAGGGAGCACCTGGAGCTGCTGGAGGAGTCCAGAGGAGGCTCCAGGATGAGCAGAGGGATGGAGCAGCTCTGCTGGGAGGGAAGGCTGCGAGAGCTGAGATTGTTCAGCTGGAGAGGAGAAGGTTTTGGGTGTGTCCAAGGCCAGGCTGGACAGGGCTTGGAGCAGCCTGGGACAGTGGAAGGTGTCCCTGCCCATGGCAGGGGTGGGATGAGATGAGCTTTAAGGTCCCTTCCAGCCCAAATGACTCTGGGATTCTGTGAATTCAAACAATTTAGAGTGGGATTTGTCAGTGGTAGCAGAAGCTGTGGATTCTGTGGGAAGGAGTTCACTTCCAGCCTCTCCAGGGCACTCAGTATCAGCAATACTGAGAAAAGGAAGGAGGCACTCACCAGACTTTAGCACTGCTTGGAAGAACCAAATAAAATCAGCTTTGTGATCTGAATGAAATGTTTAACTCAACATCTCACATTATAAATGTGACTATAATCAACATTTCACATTATAAATGTGATTATAATCAACATTTCACATTATTAAAAAGTCACTGCAATGAAAGGACATTTTGACGAGCAGCCTTGGCTCTGGTGATGTCTCATAAGTGAAGCAGCAACATTAATAAATAAGCCCTGTCTCCACTTTACCTTTTCTCTTAATATCACAGCAGATGAGTTAGAAGTGCAGGCTGTTAAATAGGAGAGGGCAGGACATGGTTTGTCCCAGCAGGGGCAGTGGGGCCCCCAGTGCTCTCACTGCCATCAGGAGTGTGCGTCCCAAGCCTGTGCTGAGGTCAGTGTGATTGGAGGACAACATGAAAAGTTAAATTCTCAAGTAAAGAGAATTTAAATGGCTAAAGAGCGGGGGTTTGTAAAAAGCAAGCGAAACGAATTTCAGACATCACCCATCACAGAAATAGAGGGGGTTTGTCCTCAAGGTTGTTGAGATAATCCCATTTTTCCTCAGGGGCTCTGTAACCTCCCATCACTCTGCTTCCCACAGCCTTTCTGTTCCTCTCTCTTGTCACTTTGAAGCTTCCCCTGGTTTGAAAAGCAGCTCCAGCATTTCCTACCCTTGGTTCCCTCCCAGTGCTTCCGACAAAGGGGGAGATTGACAGTGGCCTTTATCTGAAAGCAGAGTATGAATTTTAGTCAATAGAGAATAAGGGCTGCTCTCAGATTGCAGTTTGTTTTCTCAGCCTGGTTAATTGTGGCAGGAATTGCTGTGCCTGTCTGGGCACAGTGCTGCGAGGAGCTGCCTTTCAGTGCCTTAATTGAATTCCTGGGTGCAGGGAGCCTTTGGGATGCTGGGGATACAGAGCCTGATTGTGTCACACAGGAGGGACTGGGCAGCCCTGGACCAGCAGCATTATATGGCAGTGCTTATATATTGGGTATTGATATTATTACAAATATTATTATAGATATTACCTTCCTTGTAAAAGTCAGGGCTGCTTTGGTTTTTGGGAGAGGGAAATTGTGGCAGCATTAATGATTGATTTAAATGCCATGAATTCCTTTGAGAATGGCTGATTCCGTGGACCAAGCCTTGCACCAGCTGAAAATGCTGAAATTTGGGAGCCTGAAGCCAGAAATGCTGAAGCAGCATCATTTATTGTTTCCCTGTTTCCCTCCTGTTCCCAGCTGTGAGGAGTTCAGAGGATGAATTGAAGCCTCAGCCCTTTCTCTGCCTGATGAGATTCAGGTTTAACATCCTGGCCAGGTCCAGGCTCACATTCATTCCAGGGATTTCATGAATTTCACCATCTTCGCTGCAAAGCAGGGCTCAAAGCTGCAAAATGACTTTTCTGCAAAGTGAATGTTGTCAGTTTGAGCTTCCTGATTGGGAAAAAAGATCCATTCCCACGTCCCTCATGGGCCTTTTGTAGGGAATTTGCCCATCTGGCCGTGGTTCTTCGCAGTCTCCTGGGTGTGAGCAGGCACAGAGTCTTCAGCAGCACAGATTGGGGCTATAAATAAGCAAAGAGCAAGTTTTTTCCCTTTTTTCCCCCCTGAATTCCTCCCATCCTTACTTACTCTCTGCAGCAAATGTAAGATTTCACCTATTTCCAGGGCACTGGAAAGGTCAGTCCTTTGCACGAACCAGCACTGGAGTTCTGGTCTGGCTGTTCAGGCTCCTTCTGGAATTTTGAACAACTATTTTATAGTTTGATTCCCCATCTTTAAAACAGGAATAAGGAGCCTTTTCCTGTGCCTTTTTATGCAGCAGGGAATATATTTGGACACAGCATTCAGCAAATCCAGCTCCCAGTGAATTGCCCCTAATTCCAAGAATAAAAATCACGTGTTACCCTGAACTGACGGTCGTGGAATCTCAGAATATCCTGATTTGGTGAGTGTAAGAGACAAATGAGGATTTGTCTCTTATAATTCACGAGGACATTGGGTATATTTTCATGAGTCTGAGTTTTGAGGTTTGTTGAGAAGGAGGATTTTTTGAAGGACTCGGTAGCCAGTGCTGCACCAAAACCCATCACAGCCATGGCTGTGCAGAGGTGGGAGCAGCTTGTGGGGCTATTTTGGCCTCTTTGCCATCTACTTTTGAATATTCGTGCTGTTATCAGACTGATATTAAATTAAATCAAAGATTCATTAAGGATGGAAAAGAACTTCAAGGTTAAGTCTAACCTGAACCACTGACCCACATCACAAAGTGCCACATTTTTGAACAAGGAAAGTTTTAAATATGACAAAGTAAACTTGATCTGCTGTTCAAGCAGCTGGGAAACCTTGGCAGGGCAAGCAACAAGGTAGAAAAGGAAACCCCTGAAGATCAAAGCCTGGAGATTTTCTGACTGACTTGGGCTTGCAGGTGCCGGGAGCCTGTGCTGAGCCAGGCACAGCCCGGTGCTGCTCCATGGGCTGCCCATTAATCCGGGCATAACTCATCCTGGGCTAATTAAGCAGCTCCGCTTGTAAAAGAGCCCTCAGGGAATTGGCTCCAGGGCATTTGTTTGGAGAGCACAAAGCAGCATTTGGGTTTGGGCAGCCAAGCGTTATGATCCCACTGTGATCCCATAGCGATCCCACTGTGATCCCATAGCGATCCCACTGTGATTCCATAGCAATCCTGCTGTGACCCCACTGTGATCCCATAGTGATCCTGCTGTGATCCCATAGCGATTCCACCGTGATCCCATAGCGATCCCACTGTGATCCCACAGCGATTCCACTGTGATCCCATAGCGATCGCGCTGTGATCCCACTGTGCCCTCAGGGCCAGAGCAGATCCAGGTCCTGGTGGAGCAGACCCAGGAGTGTGCCTGGAGCCAGCAGGGTCAGCACAGGGTACCTGGCACGACCTTCCTGAGAAAAATCCCTTTTAACTGAAGCATCTTGGAGAGGAAAAGGAAATGTTTCTCTTCAAGGTGACACAGTGCCTTCTGGTCTGGACCTGTACCAGAATTCCTGATGTCCATCATCCACCTTCCTGTCTCTAGTGGGCTTGTGTCTTGGTTTGAAAGACAGGTGTCTGCTAAGGAAGGTGGGAACCTTCCTTAGAATAGAGAATGTGAAACTCCTTCCCTCCGAATTATTATTACTTTGGAACCAAGGGCTTTTAGGCAAAGATATGGGAGAAAGAATATCAGTTCTTTATTAATATTTAGAGCAAGGCAATAATGCAGAAACAATGGTTTAGATAGACAAAGTCAGAACACAACCTGCACCCTGTCAGGGTGGTGCTGCAGTGCAGTTCAATGGTGGCTGCAGTCCCGTTGGAGTGATGGATGTGCTCTTGTTGGAGTGCTGATCTTGTGGAAAGGTCTCGTCGGTCTCTGCAGGTCCAGTGGTGGCTCTTGAGCTCTTCTCCTCTGGGAATCAGTGGGAAAGGTACCCCAGTGTTGCAGGGTCTCAGTTTATGTGCAGGTGGGAATGTTCAGCTCCTCCCCTCTGGGCAGGGCATCTCCCAATGGCTGATGGAATCTGTGAGTCACTCCCGGAGCCCTCGATGGCCATGAGCAGAGATAGCCCCGATGGTGTTAGCAGGGCTGGGTCATGCTGAACACAAAGAACACTGCCCCAGCTGTTTGAACAGCTTCTGGAGATGGGAATAGAATAGAGACTTTTGGTTACACCTTCCGTATAACCTAGGACAGCTTGGAACTGGATGAGCTTTAAGGTCCCTTCCATCCCAAAGTACTCAGTGATTCTCTGATTCCATGAACCTGCTCCAGCCTGGTGAACAATGTGGCTGTTCCTGGTGTGAACAGCTCCTCCCTAAAGCAGCTTTAATAATCCTGAAACTTTGTCCCTGAGCTGGGCTCACGTTGCCTGGTTTCAGATGGATCTTGAGGAGGCCAAGATGCCACAATTCAACCTTTTTTCGATGTAAAAACTGTCAAAGGGATGGAATTGGTCACAGGTGTTCTGAGTCTGACTCAGAGTGCTCAACTGAAAGGTAAAAGAAGCTCTTGGAGGATGTGGAATTGCCAATGGCTCACAAGATTTGGGCTGGTTTATCCAACACCCTTAGTCTGTTCATCGGGGGGGTTGGGGTGGAGGGGCAGGAGAGAGAGCCCCATATGGGAGCAGCCAGGAGGAAAGGAAAGATGGAATCAGAAAGTTGGGATCAGAGCAGAGACTGACACTGGACAGGGAAAAGCAGCAGCCAGTGTGAACAGGAGAGGCTCTTGGTGACCACTAAATCTAATTAATCAGACCTTTTTTGGGATAGGAACAAATATTTTAATGCTGTCCTAAGAGCTGCTGAGAAGCCCCAGCCGTGCTGGAGTGTGTGTTTGTCGCAGCTCTCGGGCTGTCTCCGTGGGAGCAGAGTGACGTGGCTGCTGTGTTGTCTCTCACACGTTCCGTGGGTGTCCCGTGCAACTCACAGCTTGTTTACTTACCTTCCACAGAAACTCGGGCTGAAGCGTGCCCACAACAGCAATTAAAAACTTAGCAAGCAGCAAGGGAAAATTGTCCTTTCAGGGAAGACATCTGGGATGACTGGCAGTCCTCAGCGTGTACCTGCACTGCAGCTGGAAAATATTTTGACAGTTCTAGCTGAAAGCAGACTTTGGAGTTTGGTTTTTTTTTTTTTTTTTTTTTTAAAGAACCATGGTGTGGAACAGAGCTTTGATGCCTTAATGGAATCTAGAGAGCTCAATAATATGTTTCAGGTTTGGATAAAAGAGAGGGAAAATTGCTTCCAGCACTTCTAATGCTCAAGAAAAACAAAGCCCAAATCATCTCTCTGTGATGTCTCATCTCTAATATTTTAGCAGTGGGATATCTAAGTGTGGCTTTGGTAGAGCTTGCTGGGACTGCTCAGCTCAGGGAGGAGATCCTAAAGGACTGGGACATGCTCTGAGTTACTTTCTGTGGCCCTTTCTTTAAAATAAGGAGCACAAACTAAAGCAAGGTCTGGGTGGATGGGTTGATTTTCCAGGATCAGCTGCTTGTGGTTCATCCCAATGTGCAGGAAGTCAAGGATAGGTGGCAGGAGGCTGTGTGGGCACAGAAGGAGCTCCTGACAGAACTCACATCTTAAAAAAACCAGGAGAAAAAGCAGAATGTGATCGCTCAGGAGGAATCCAGACATGATCAAGTGTGTGGGGGTGGGACTGGGAAAGCCAAAGGCCACCTGGAGTTGAATCTGGTGGAAGACCTGGAGGGCAACACCAAAACCTGCTGTGGGTCAGTCTGAGGGGGAGGAAGATGAGGGAAAGTGTGGGGCTGCACCTGGAGAAGGGCCAGGTCACCAGTGCCACCTAGAGAACCCCAGGTCCCCAAAACCAGAGGGAAGGTCAGGAGCAAGGATGATTTGATGAGGCTATGTTGGCTCTGGAGTAGAGGATGTGGAGGAGGATTGTGTTAGGGAACAGAAATGAACCGGACCCACACAGATCCCTGGGGCCCAGGGGTGCTGGGGGAGCTGTCTGAGGGCATCCAGAGGCCGCTTGCGTGTCTTGGAAAGCTTCTGGCAACCGGGAAAGGAGTCTGAGGAAGAGACCAAATGTCACCCCTGTGTCCAAGAGGGGTGGGAGAGAGAATCCAGGCAATTACAGCCAGTCAGCCTCAACTCCATCCCTAGGAGGGAGCAGCTAACCCTGGAAGCCATTTCCAGGTATCTGAGGGGCCAAAAGGCTCATGAGGAAGAGCCCCTGTGGATTTATGAGGGGAATCAGACGTGACCAAGGCTTCTGTGCTGAGCTGGTTCAGGGGTGGGGAGACCAGGAGATGTGTGGGGACATTGTCCCTGTCCATTGTCCCTGTCTCCTGTGACACCCACCCTGGGGGCACTCAGGACAGCTCCATTGTGATTGGGGCCACTGCTCCAGCCAGGCCAGGGGGTTCTATATACCCCCAGGAAAAAGGGATTTTTCCAGTGCTGGCTTTCTGAGGGCAAAGCCATGGAACTGCACAGGGAATCAGCACAGTCCTCGCCCGGGCTCTGTGCCATCTGTGGCACATCCCTGCCCATCACAGCTTGGGGCTGGAGCAAGGCCAGAGGAGGCCACAAAGCTAAAAAGGGAATTAGAGCATCTTCCCGATGGAGACAGGCTGAGGGAATTGGGGTGTGCAGCCTGGAGAGGAGGAGGTTGTGTGGAGACCTCACAGGACCTGCCAGGGTCTGCAGGGACTCCAGGGAAGGCAGAGAGGGACCCTGCACCAGGAACTGCAGGGATGTGACAGGGAATGGGTCAGACTGAAAGGCAGTGGGTGTAGATTGGATATTGGGAAGAAATCATTCCCTGTGAGAATGGGGAGGGGCTTGGATGGAATTCCCAGAGAAGCTGTGGCTGCCCCTGGATCCCTGGCAGTGTCCAAGGCCAGGCTGGACAGGGCTTGGAGCACCTGGGACAGTGGAAGGTGTCCCTGCCCATGGCAGGGGTGGAATGAGATGATTTTTAAGGTCCCTTCCCACCCAAAGCATTCAGGGAGTTTTAAGGTCCCCAAGCTGTGACAACAAACCCTTCAGCCCAGCAGGGTGTACAGTATGTACAGTGACAAATGAGCATTTACATGGAGCTGAGACTTAATCTTCAAACCCCCCTTTGCTGGAGCTGCTGCTAATTCCATATTCCCCCAGGATTCCCAGGGAGAGACCCCAGGAACTCAGGCTGTGCATGGCACCTCTGTAATCCCAGCTCCAGGAGTTCCTCTGTTCCCTGTCCTCTCTCCTCCTATGCTGCTTCTCACCAAGAGCTCTGTAGGTTTTTGCCTCTTTTTTAGCCTGCCAAGCACTTCCCCCATCTCTTTATCTTCTTCTTACCTGTACATCCTTATCCTTCTCTGTGGAGACAGCCTCATCTGCAGGGACTGTGCTGCAGACAAGGAGCAGCGGTTCTGGGGGGGTTAAAGGAAATAGTTATCTGAAGATTAGGTGGGGATGGAAGCAGCCAGCTCCAGTTTATCTGCTCTTGCTCCTTGTTAATTGTCACTGGAGAGAAAAAGTGGTTTTATGTTTCCAGTGATGGAGAGCTGATAACTTTTTTAATTTTACAATCTCACTCGTTCCAGTCTCATGACTCACATTGGAAAGGAAAAAAAAAATTGTCTAAAAGATCATATGAGATAACAGCTGAGCAGCTGCTTTCTTTGGGCCAGGCTTCTCCCCCTCATTCCCAGGATAGAATGAAGCCAAAGACAGATTGTCCTGCCAGCCTGAGCGCTGGGTGGGGGTCAGACATCCCTCAGCTGGTTCCTTGCTCTTTCCATCTGTCTGGCCCTGGCTGTGGATGAAGCTGTGTCAGCAGCCAGACAATCCCTGAATCCCAGAATGGTTTGGGCTGGAAGGGACCCTAAAAACCATCTTGTTTGGCCAGGGACACCTTCCACTGTCCCAGGCTGCTGCAAGCCCTGTCCAGCCTGGCCTTGGACACTGCCAGGGATCCAGGGGCAGCCACAGCTTCTCTGGGCACCTGTGCCAGGGCTTGCCCACCCTCACAGGGAAGGATTTGTCTCCGATATCTGATTCTCTCCTCTCCTCTGTTGGTTCAGTCGGTGCTCTGGGGAGGTTTTGGGTGGGCTGTACTCATGCATACCTTTTCTGCTCCTTTTTTGCTCCCCTTTTCCCTCAGCGTTGCAAGTGGACACGCTGCACACAGGTCTTTTCTCCTCCTTTTTGGCTGCTGGTAAAAATTCCTGTTGGAAGGAGCTGAAGAATTTCTTCCTCCTCTTGTAGCCGTTTGCACTTAGTTATTTTTATGAAGGAGGAATAATGATTTGCAGATGGCAGAGCAGAGCCCTGTGAGAATGTGCCTTTGCTTTTGAATGTGTCTTTTTACCGTGGGTTGAAGCTAACAGATTTAAGAGTCAGAGTGAAATCACATGAGGCTGATCAAAGACTGCCAGATTTGGTCTGCTCAACTCTGGATTTTGGATTGCTCCTTCACTTTGGTGGCTCTGGCCCTGGAGAGTCTCAGGAAGTGCCCAGTGGTCCCTAGACCTGCTGTGCTCAGGGGGTCACTGGGTGCTGCCTGAGGGACCCCCAGTCAGTGAATCCTGGATTCACAGCTCAGCCTCTGAGATTTGGGGCTCATTATTCTGCTTGTTCATCCTCTCATCATCCCAGTTCTCCCCAGTCCTTGCACAACTCCAGTGAGTCACCACTGGAGTTCCAAAGATGTTTTCTTCCCGTGTTTCCTGCAGGTCTCCTCCTGGTTTGTAGATTTGGTTTGGTGGTGTAGATGAGCTCAGAAGGCTGTGATTGTTTGCCCAGCAGTGGCTGTGACAGTGTGAGGGTCCCTGTGACAGTGTCCCTGTGGCAGTGTGAGTGTGACAGTGTGACTGTCCCTGTGACAGCATGGCTGTGACAGTGTGAGTGTCCCTGTGACACTGTGGCTGTGACAGTGTCCCTGTGATACTGTGGCTGTCCCTGTGACAGTGTCCCTGTGACAGGGTGGCTGTCCCCGTGACAGTGTCCCTGTGACAGTGTCCCTGTGACAGTGTGGCTGTCCCTGTGACACTGTGGCTGTCCCTGTGACACTGTGGCTGTGACAGTGTGGCTGTCGCTGTGGCCGTGGCTGGGCAGGGCTGGGGTTGTTCTGCGGTGCCATCAGGGCTGTGGCAGCCCTGGGCCTGCAGCCACAGCTCACTGCCCTGCCTCTGTGGCAGGCAGAGTCTCTGCCACGGCATCTGTTAAACAGAGTTGTGTAGGAATTAGCTATTTAGCCTTGATTAACCCAATTAGTGCAGGAGGGACCTGGGTGCTCCCCTGGGTGCAGTGGTGCCCATCGTTTCCACCCCCAGCAGGGAGACCTTTCCTGGGCACAGACAGATGAGCCTGGCTTCAAACCTGTCCCACCAAATCCCTGCTTTTGGAGGAGCTGGACTCTGCTCTCTCTGCACCCTGGGACAGTCCTGCCCAGGTCAGGCCTCAATCCTCCCTCACTCTGCCTGCGTCCAGCCAAATACAGGTTAATGTGTTTATTCTGCTTAATAAGGACCTAATGACAGCCTGAGCTCCTGGCTGTTGACTGAATATTTTCATCTTTACTCCATGTCTGGTGAGGTTTGTAGGAATTTGGGATTGATTGTGATAGGCATTGCCTTAGGCCTAAAAAATGCTGCTTGCACCAGGCACTCACAGGAGTGTCCTGCTCTCCAGAGATCCACGAGTGTGGGGATGCCAACCCCAAGATCTTCCTAAACAATCCCATGTGTGGGTGAGCTCTGTGATATCCATCTCACTTATCTGGGAATGTCTCTGTGTCCAGCCCCACAGCTGGGCTGGCTGTGCAGGGGAGAGGGACAGAATGGGGTGGAAGGGACCTTAAAAATCATCATTCCACCCCTGCCACGGGCAGGGACACCTCCCACTGTCCCAGGCTGCTCCAAGCCCTGTCCAGCCTGGCCTTGGACACTGCCAGGGATCCAGGGGCAGCCACAGCTGCTCTGGGCACCTGTGCCAGGGCCTGCCCACCCTCCCAGGCAACAATTCCTTCCCAATATCCCATCTAACCCTGCCCTCTGGCTGTTGAAGTTTCTCTCCAGAGCAGGAAGGGAAAATTAGAAAAAGAATGGTTTTCAGCTTTCTTTTCCATTTTTGGGGTGTGAAAACTCTGAGGTCTGGTTTTCATTTAGAAAATGCAAAAAAGGGAAACACTACCAGTGTGAAAATGAAATATAACAATGGGGTTTGGGCAAAGCAAAGCACTTCTGAGAAAAACAGCAACTACAGTTTCATTGTCCTGAGTAATTGTCGCTGCCTTTTGGAGGGAGCTGAACACCCCTTAATTATGGACTGCAGATCGTGTGGGCTGCGACCCCTGACAATGCAGAAATTAACTGCTGCCTTTGAATCCCACATTTGTTTAACAGCTGCTATTAGTTTGGTTTAAGGGATTTTACAGGTCTGGGCCTAGACCCAAGTCCCGATGCCACTGGCAGCAGCGAGGCCTCGGCTGTGCTTTGTGCTGCTTTGTGGGACCCAGCAAAGTCTGGTTTTGAGGCAGGTGGAGGGAATCCTTTCTCTCCTGTATGTGGAGCTGAGGAGGAGCTCAGTCAGCTGGTGTGGGGCTGATGGCCACCGTGGAGGGGTCACTGCTGGTGTGGATGTGGGGTTTGGGGAGCACATCCCCAGTTAAACCTGTGCAGGTCCTCCCAGTAAAGCAGCACAGTGCTCACACTGCCCCAGGAGAGCAGTGCCTGTGCTTCTGCTCTGGAGCCTTCATCTGGGGCTGCTGAGGATGAACAGGAATTTCCAAACAGAGTTTCCATGGGAATGGAGCTCCTGGTGCCTGGCAGGCGCTGACTGGGCTGTGCCTCCTCCATGGGGTTTCTGCTGGGAGCTCTGTGCCAGCCCCACTCCCTCTCTCCAGGCTGGCCTGGGGCTCCAGGCCAGCACAGAGCCCAGAACAAGGCTGGGGTTTAGGCAGAGATCACCCCAGACACCCTCATGGAATCCTGGAGTGCTTTGGATGGGCCCTAAAGCACATCCCATCCCACCCCTCCATGGGCAGGGACACCTTCCACTGTCCCCAGGTGCTCCAAGCCCTGTCCAGCCTGGCCTTGGACACTGCCAGGGGCAGCCACAACTGCTCTGGGCCTCCCCACCCTCCCAGGGAACAATTTCTTCCCAGTATCCTACCTATCCCTGCTCTCTGGCAGTTTAAAGTACACAGAGAAGTTTTTTCCCTCCTGTTTTTTTCTGGAGCACGGGGGAAGCTGAGTCACAGCTCTGTGCTGCTCTGTCTCAGCAGCAATTAGAGGAGATGAAACCCAGCAGTGACAAGCTCTGTCCCAGCAGTTGCAGCTCAGATTCTCATTCCATGCTGCAGAAGGATGAGTAATTCTAAATAGCTCTGCAGACGTTTAAAAGCACCCAAAGCATGACAGGCAGCCGCGAGCAAATGAGAACAAGGTGAGTTATTAAATGCCTGCTGAGCACACACAAAGCCCCATTATCAGCGAACACTGAGACAGGAGCTGGGTGTGTTGTACCTGGGCTCTGCTCCCCTGGGCTGGGGACACCACACCTGAGTCCTTTTCCAGCAGCTCCATGGGCTCTGAGCTGGGCTGGAAATAGAAATTCAGCTGCTCTGTCCTGGTGCTTCCAGCAAGAAACTTCAGTAAAAAATGCCACATTTGCTGGTGGAAGGAGTCTTGCTCTGTACCCTCAGACAGAAAGCTTGGAACACTCCAAAATTCCAGGGAGGAGCAGGAGAACCCCAGCCTGTCCTGTCTAAGCTGGGATGGCAGTGAGGAAGGTGTGAGCTGCAGGCAGGATTTGTCCCTGCTCCAGCCTGATGTGGATAACTGTGCTTCACAGAGCTCCTTTCCAGGACAGATCAGTGGGCAGCTTCCAGTTAAACCAGGGAAGAGCTGAGAGAGGTTTCCAGCTCCAGAGCCTCGGAGGAGCAGCTCCTTTTGCACCTGAATGCAGCTTTTTAATTAAACAAAAGCTTTTGCCAGCGTTTTGTGCCAGGAGTGCCAGCCCTGGTGGAGGATGCTGATGGCATTGGCACCTCCCAGGCAAATCCCTGCCCAGTTCAGGCTGTGGGACCATGCCTAGGGCTGATTTAAAACCTCTTGGAGTGGATGGAAATGTTTCCATTTTCCTTCAGGGACTTGGTTCACATTTTCAAAGTGTAATTTGAGGTGGAGCCAGAACGTGGCCCAGGTCTCATTTGAAAGGGAATTTAGTTGAAGGCTTTTCATTGCTTTAAGTCCTGCAGTGACTTTAAGGCTGCCTGGTGACTCAGAGGTAAAGTAAAACCAAATAAATAAAATAAAATAACTTTAACCTGCTGGCATGACTCGCAAAATGTGAGTAGTGTTGGAGAAGTCCTTCTCCTGTGTGACTTTGCAGGAGCAGAGGGATGCACCAAAATCATTCCTGAGGCTGCAGCAGTGGGCACTTTCTCCAGCAGAAGAATTTAGGAATAAATCTGGGAGCAATCAGTCAGATCTTCTGATTTCTGCATTGTTTCCATCTCTTCTGGTTTTGTGCATTCACAGGAAATTTCTATATTTGTCATTTTACACTCGTGCCAAGCCCAGGGATGCTGATGAATTAGGGACTAATAACAATTAGTGTTGAAATCTAAACAAATGAGCAAGGAATGAGTCATAATTTTGGTGTGACCTGAGGACACAGCACTGCTCATTGTCTGTTTTCTTCTGCCTTGCTCACTTTCTACATTCTGCTTTCCAAAACTCATCATTTCTATTTGGGTTTGCAAATGCATTTCAGAAAAAAGCCTGAAAAGTTTCCAAAACTGGAGTTCGAAAATGTGGAGTTGATGATGATGTTTGGTTGCACTAAGTCTGAAATTTTGCTCCATTTCATTTTATTATCAATTATTGTGAGTTTTGAAGTTAATGCAAACCCAGAAATGCAGACAGCCTCCATTCTGATGAGCTCTGAATGAGACTCCATCCATTCTATTGTAATGCTCCATTTCCTTTTTGGCAGAATTTCCCTGGAATCACCACACTCCAGATTTTTAAAGATAAAGTTTTTAGATGCTTTTGACTCATCACTGTTTTTCAGACATGGGCAGACTGAATTCACAGCCAATCCCTGTCAGGGAGCAGGGTGAGACCACAGCAGGACTGTTGTGTCCTTTGTTTCCAGGGTGCAGTAGAGTCTCACAAATTAAATTTCAGGATCAGGGATTATCCTGAGTGGGAAAGGACCCCCATGGATCATTGATCAGCCCCTGGCCCTGCACAGACCCCCAACAATCCCACCCTGTCCATCCCTGGCAGTGCTGTCCAAACACTCCTGGAGCTCTGGCAGCCTCGGGGCTGTGCCCATTCCCTGGGGAGCCTGGGCAGTGCCCAGCACCTCTGGGGAAGAACCTTTCCCAAAATCCAACCTAAACCCCCTTTGCCACAGCCCCAGCCCTTCTCTCAGTCTGAGCACACGTGGCTGTGAATCCATGCCCCAGAGCGTGACCTGTGCTGCCGCTCGGGGCTTTGGAGCCTCTGCCGTGTGTTTGAAAGGAATCAAATGGAAGGAGCTGCTTCAGCAGGGATGTTATTAGTGCTGGGGTGCCCTTGAATGGCAGGGCTCGGATTTGGAGGAAAAAGCTGAAATGAGACATTTTCCATTTTATGATTTCGTCTGTGGAGAAAAGTCCTTTTAATCTCAATTTAATGAAAGTCAGCTCCAGACGTGTGTGACTGGGAGTGCTTGGGAGAGACAGGAGCAAAGCTCGGAGGGGGCTCAGAGCAGGATGAAATTCTCCTTCAGCTGAGGCAGAGTTTGGGAGGGGCTGGGTAAGCACCATCCTCCTGTTTGGAAGGACGTGGTGCTCCATCTCTAGAAATGGCTTGGGGAATTCCAAGCCATTGATATTGGAATGGATTTCCATATATGCAGTGGTTTTGCTTGGCCCAGTTTTTGCCAGTGAGTAGGGTGGGGTACAAAGATGGCTCCTGTGTGTCCTGTGTACAGATTCTGGAATTTTTCCACCATGTCCAGCAGAGCCAATCTCTGAAAGCTCTGAAGATGATGGACATGCTGCTGTCCAAACCTGGGCCAATTCGAGATGTTAGTTACACCTCTGTGACAACATATTTAAGAAATCAAAACAATGTGAAGCACTCAGAAGCCTTTTGATAAGTGCGTTGGTTCCAAAAGCTGAAGTTTTACATGTCTGCAAGCCAAGCTGAAGAAATGAGTTGAGACTGTGGAGTCTCCTTGAGGTCCTGTACAATGGACAGTATTTTTGTGTGTGGTAGGAGGGAGGGGGGAGAGTTTCAAAGCATCCCGTGCTGGCAGAGCTTCTCCGGCTGCTGAACAGAGTTGAAGCTACAGGACCACATTTCTAGGCATGCACACAAACGATAGGAATACAGGATTGTCTTAACATCACCCAGGACAGTATAGAAGATGGAAAACGTAGCAGGATGAATTAACTCGGTGACATCAGCAGCTCCCACCTCTGTCAGCCTCCCTGACCAAAAAGCAGGGCTCCCTCTGGCCTTTGCTGCTGTGGGGGATGTGCTTCAGCCTCCTGCCCTTTCCCTTGTCCCACTGCCCCTCTCCTGGAGCAGAGCTGGGACAGGCTGGGGGTGTACAGAGCACCCACCCACCCACCAGGGCAGGAGGCTCCTCTGGGCCGTGACCTTGTCCTTCATCGCTGCCTGTCCTTCAGAGAGCCCCACCCAGCCTTGTCTTTGCCCATGGTGGACCAGGTAACTCTCAAAAGATTCCCCCAGCTGAGAGAGGGGACAGGAGTGTCCCCTCCATGGACCTCCCATGGATAAATCTCTGAAAGGTTTGCACCAGAGAGCTCGGCCAGGTGGGTGGGTGGCATCACAGAGAGCTTTAGCCTTGCTGCTCGCTGAGGCCATCGGATCTTGTCCCCACAGGCCAGGACAATCCGTCCAGGCTGGGACACTGGGAAGGCTGTCCTGTGTCCCCTGCTGGACCTTCAGGGACACAGGAGGAGCTCAGCTGGGTTTGTGTCCTGCTCCAGAGCAAAGCCCTTGCTGCCTCTGGGTGTTGGTGTCTTGTTCCCGCCCCACCTTCCGCTACCCCAGGCTGCTCCAAGCCCTGTCCAACCTGCCTTGAGTCCCTGGGTGAGGAATCCATCACTAACCCATGCTTTTTCCTGGACTCTCTGCTCTCTGGCTCTCATGGAAGGAAGGGAGAGCAGCTCTCCTCAGCAGCATGACTTCCTTCCCTGCCTGCTCCAGGTGCCCCTCCCCAGTCCTGGAGCTGCAGGGGGGGAAGGGCTGGAGGAAATGACTTTCCCCCGGGACACTGAGTCCACAGCAGGATGTGTAATAAGCTGTAAAAATGATCTTCCTGGAAATGTCTGATTAGAGAATAATCGTTTTCCTATTCTTGGTGGGGTTGGAGGCTCTTTTCCAGGGGATGGTAATGGATTCCTTCTGCTAGAATCAAATCTCTCAGTGTGCGAGCTCCTGTGAATGTAAACAGGGAATAAATGAAAACAGTCATTGTTTTTATCAACAAGCTTCCTTGGGGAAAAGAATTCCGTAGGAGCTCTTTTATGGCCCTATAATAGCAATTTGGGTGACAATCTGACTGCACTGTGGGGCTGGATCACTTCCACTGCTGTTATCCCTAATTGGGAGATCAAGGACGAGAGGAGTCAGGGAAAAGATAAGGACTGGGCTGCAGTTATTAAAATGTAATCTTGAAATTACCCAGTGCTGGGTGAGATTTCGTGCTGCTAACCAGGCTGGCAGTGCCTTTTCAAGGAGTCAGGGCATTGTTATTCTGCAGAGAATTTATTTATTATATTTATTTATCTATTATTTAATTTATATTTATATTATTTATATTTATTTTATATTATTTATTGAGGGATAAATTAATTACTGATTTTTAAAAGGGTTGTATTATGGAAATAGAAACAAATGGATGTTGGGTGATCTTAAATAATGACTGTGCACTTAGAACTGGAATTCTTAAAATTTATTTGATATTTAGGGAGATTTTCCTACAGAACAGGATGAGGGAGAGCACAGCAGTATTCAAGGGGTAAACAGAATCCTGTCAGATAAATGCAGGAAAGTTTTCTTGTCTGATTTTCCCGCAGTCTCTGTTCTGCGCGTTTCACACAAAATAAATAATATCAGGTCCTCAACTTTGTAAATAAATCAATGAGCCGAGTCCGTGACCCCTCCAGAGGTGGTTTGCTTTGCTTTGATCCGAAGCCTTGGGATGCAGCTCGTGCAGAAATGACTGTTTGCACCAATATCCTGCACAGTTTAATTCACTCCGGGGATTTGACTGCCGAGGAAAACAGGGCTTTTATTGCCTGTCAGAATTCCTTAAGGTTTATCCCTGCACACTTGGCAACGTGCCTGTGCTGCTCCGCTCTCCTGATTCAGCTCCTCTCTAGAACTTTATTGGAAGCTTTGATCACTCAAAGCACAGATGGAGCTTTAAAAGCCTCCGAGCACCTCTCCTTTGTTCTGAGAGACCCCAGCCACAGTTCAGCTGCTTCTGCGCTCTTTGCTGCGTGGCCAAAAGGAATTTGTCTCCTGCTCCATCTCAGCATCCCACAATAACCTGGAGAACATCCCAGGCCCGGTTTCACTCTGGTACCAAGGGCACCCACTGTCCAGGAGCTGTTTCACAGTGTCCGGGAAGAGGGTAATTAAAAAGAGAAATTAAATGGGGCACAATAATCTAACCTGGAGAAGTTTCCGCAGGGATCTTCTCAACTGGAATAATTCCCAGGACATGGAGATTAGAACATCTGGCAAACACTGCAGCAGACATTGGAGTTTAAAATGTCCCTAAAACAGAAATTCTGCTGTTCCAGGATCTTGAGCTGGACTGCCATCCCCATGTTGGGACAGCTCTGTCCTCCTGACTGTGCCTCAGCTGGACACCAGGGATTCAAAAAGGAGGGGACAAAGTGACACAGCACAGAAAGAACTTGTCAGGGTGCTCAGGGGAAGAATCAAGACAGGATTTCACACCTTCTGTCCCCAAACCCAGTGCTGTCCTCACTGTGACCCCACACATCCATGTCAAGCTTCTCTGCACAGGAATTGTGGGATCATTCAGGCTGGAAGGGACTTCTGGAGGGTCCCCTTCAGCTCAAGGCTGGCCAAGCTTCAGCCTTGGGTCAGCTTTGGCAGGATCAGCTCAGCCAGCCCTTCCCTGCCATTTTTTGGGATACAGGAGCAGGACTGGGCCCAGCTGGAGGTGCCAGAGGTGGCTGTGGCTGTGCAGGGAAGGGTGGCTCTGCTGTCACCTCAGATTTCCTCAAGGAGCTGGGACCGAAGGTGCTCTGGTCCCAGGGCTGGGTCATCCCAAACACAATGTGAAATACTCTGCCTTCCTTGGCTGGGGTGGTCACGTGTAGGGAGGGCTCCTGAGGCTGCTCTGCCAGGAAACCTGGGGTGTGTTCTTGAGGTCTGTGGTGCTTTCACTGTTGTGAATAATCCAAGCACAAAATTTCCCTGTGGATAAAGAAGGGGATGGATTGACATTTGCGTTTCCATGCCACCAACACAAGGTTCATTAAAGTAGGGATTAAAGTGGGGCACCCACCACAGCCCTCAGCAGGTCCATGGGGACCTGGGCTCAGCACAAAGCTGCTGCTGCTGCTGCTTGGACAGGGAGGGTAAACCCTCTGGGAAAGCCCCTGGGAGTTGTGCTGGCACTGGGGAGGGCACTGGGAGCTGTGCTGGTGCTGGGAAGGGCACTGGGAGCTGTGCTGGTGCTGGGAAGGGCACTGGGAGCTGTGCTGGATCTGGGAAGGGCACTGGGAGCTGTGCTGGTGCTGGAAAGGGCACTGGGAGCTGTGCTGCTGGGCTGAGGAAGGACAGGAATTAACATCTGAACGAGGCTTGGATCAAGATTAGATTGAGTGTTAATACTATTAATAATAAAAATAGGACTCAGCTCTGGTTTTAATCACTTCTGTGCAGAACAGGAGGATAAACACGACGTTCCCTCAGATCCATTTTTGCTTCCAGCTCTTTCAGATCTGTCTCGTGCTCTTGGCTGTTCCCTGGCTGTGCTGGTGGAAGGGTTGCAGTTCTGGCTGCTGTGAGGAGTTCCAGGGCTCAGGAATCAGTGGCCACTCACCCAAAGTTTGTCTGCATCAAGGAAATGCTGTGGGCTTGATCAAACCAAAATCTAAGAGGGAGCACAAGCCCTGGCCACTCTCTCTGGGAACACCTGGGGATGAAAGGGAGAGTCAGGTGGGCACCAGGGTCTGGGAGTGTTCCCTGGGTGGATGGGCTGCACCACAGCCATCATCTGAGCACTGCCCCAAATGCAGGCCTTCCAAATCTTCCATCAGAACTGCAGCTCGAGGCTGCTCTGGCCTGTGGGAGATGTTTCAGGAGCTGGCCACATGTGCAGGAGCTGCTGGTGCCACCAGGGTGGGAGGAGCAGCAGTTAGGAGGTCATTAATCCAAGCAAGCCTCTGTACAGGGCTTTACCTGGGATTTACAGGAACTTCAACATCCATTTCTGGAGCTCTGTGACAGTCACTTGCCAGGGAGTTTGCTGATGGGACTTTCAGAGCCACAGAGATTGTTCAAGTTTTAAACTTCCGTATTTTAAATGTTCCTGCTTGGTGTTGCAAATGTTCATTATTTCCAAGGACGTGATGGCTCCACTGGAATGGAGATTTTAACTCTGCCAGGGAAAACAAGCAGATGGTGGAGAGTGGCAAAGATGTGACAGAGCTCCTGGTCTCCAGCCATCTGCTCTGGAGCTTGGCTGGGTGTTCCCAACCCGGAGCTGGGCAGTGGCAGGAGCAGTCCATGGGTAAGGATCCATCCAGGGAAATGGGCACATCCTTGTGCCCCTCTCTGCCCTGCCCCTGGGCATCACTGCAGGGACAGCTGGTGGCACTGCAGTGTCCCTGGGGGTTGGCAGGACACAAAAGCAGGGTTGGTTCTGGCTCCCTGTGACTCCTCTCCACATCAGCTCAGGGCATTGCCTCCTGTCTGACCCAGGATCGGCTGAAATGCAGCAATGAAATTCAGAGTGTCCAACCCTGGGCCCAGCTCAGGGAGCACCTGGAGCTGCTGGAGGAGTCCAGAGGAGGCTCCAGGATGAGCAGAGGGATGGAGCAGCTCTGCTTGGAGGAAAGGCTGCGAGAGCTGAGATTGTTCAGCTGGAGAGGAGAAGCTTTGGGGTGACCTCACCGTGGTCTCGCAGTGCCTGAAGGAGCTCCAGGGGAGCTGGAGAGGGACTGGGGACAAGGGATGGAGGGACAGGACACAGGGAATGGCTTGCACTGCCAGAGGGCAGGGACAGATGGGATATTGGGAAAGAATTGTTCCCTGGGAGGGTGGGCAGGCCCTGGCACAGGTGCCCCGAGAAGCTGTGGCTGCCCCTGGATCCCTGGCAGTGTCCAAGGCCAGGCTGGACAGGGCTTGGAGCAGCCTGGGACAGTGGGAGGTGTCCCTGCCCATGGCAGGGGTGGGACAAGCTTAGGAAACATCATCAGTGTGGCCTTGAGCACTGACAAGGAGTGCAATGTGTCTCTGGGTGTCCCTGGGTGTGTCCCTGCTCACAGTCACCACCCAATCCCCACACGCAGGCCCTGCCTCGCTCCCTCCCTCTGCATTTCCCTGCTCTGGCTCTGAGCTCAGGAGTGCTCTTCTGATAAATTCCTGGAGCAGTTTTCCAGCGGGATGGGATGAGTCCCAGTCAGGAGCACCCATGGAGGAGCTTGGCTCCCTCCCAGCACCTTCCCCTCAGCAATGCTGAGAATATCTGTACTTCTGGATCCCAGACCAGAGGGGATGTGCTGGAGCTACAGACTGGGAGCAGCTCCGTGGATTTGGGTGCTGTCAGCTCAGGAGCTGCTCCATCACTCAGCTGTCTCTCTCTGCATCAATAATTCTGTTTCACAACCACTTCTCGTGGTTCCAATGCTCCCTGGCACCTTCTCCCCTCCTCCTGCCACTCTCTACATGGAATCTTGGTAGGCTGAAGAACCGTCTGTGGATCATTTCCTCCAAAGTCTTTTTGTGCATGAAAAATAGATCAAAATCCTGGGGAGCTATTTATGCTGTTTTATTTTTACAGCTCTGACAGAAATGGTAATAGGAAAACGAGATCAAGATGCTTTTGGTACATTACTGGCAATAAAATAATTTTAAAAAAGAGCAACCTCCAAGCAGTTCAGGGTCAGATCCTGCAGGTAATTCCTGCTCCAGGAGTGCACAAAGCCCAGCGTGTTCTGCTCATTTTGCAAGGCTTCCAGGTATTGTTGATGCTGTTTTTAAGGCACTTGTCTTTTATGAGTCTGTAATAATCTTTGCATTATGCTATTACAACATAATCAGGTCCTTGTCACGCTGCCAAGGCTGAGCAGATAACATCAGAGCGCTGAGGAATTTCAGCTCTAAACTCATTAGGAGAGGCCCAGATTTGTTCCACGATAGTTCCAAACCTCTCCGGAGCTCTGTGCTCTGCAGGGCTGTGCTCTCAGCCACATGGGGGCTGAGCAGGCAGGTCTGGGCTCCAGCTCTAGCAAAGCCTGGCAGTTCAGCTGGGAGAGCATCTCTCCAAGATGGGATTTAAAAATACTCTGCTCCTCTCTTTAAAAAAAAAAAAAAAAAAAACTTTTGGGAGAACTAAAATGACAAAGCTACAGCGGCTGCGGGTGGTGTAGTTTAATTTTGCAGAAATTCAGATGTCACTCCTGATGCACTGGGAAGTGAAATGCTGCTTTCCAGCAGTTTTTCCAAGGCAAGGGGATGTGGAATTTCATCATTCCAGAGGATCCTCCCCGTGGTGTGCTTTGGGACTGGAATCTTTGAAATGCAGCTTCCCACCAAATCTCTTCCTGTGGATCTTCTCAGGTGATCATGGATCCACACACTTTTTGCCAGGAGTGATGCAGGGTTTAGAACAGGTGGGGTGGCATTTGTTGGAGGATCACAGCATAAATTTTTCCTTGGAAAGATCTCCAGTCTGAGCAAACCCCATTGCAGTGGGAATGATTCTCCTGTAGCAATCCCTGCTCTGCGTGGATGGGAACTTTGCTTTATTCTGACCTCTCCAAGATGTCAAATGTTAAACTGTTTGTGTTCCTTGAGGAAGAAAAGTGGTTATTACCCATTTTTGCTGCAGGTTAGGGATTGTGGAGTGCACTTGATTTCCACTCTCCTTTGGCATTTTTAGTTGCCATTACAAAAGGAATTAATTTAGTCCTCTCAGTGGGAAAAACCTCTGGCCACTGGACATTTCCAGTTATTGGCGTGACACAACAATTCCGACATTTCTGTTATTGGTGTGGCACAAGACACAGGAACCTGTCCACAGTGGTGTCATCCATGAGGATAACACATGACAAAAGAAATGCCAAAGAAGAAGAAGAATTCTTTTAAAAAATGTCTTATAACCCTCTCTTTGCATTTCCATTCCCTGCTGGGATGAGCAGGCTGGGATATGATCCATTCAAAATCCCATTTCAGGGAGATGGCACATGGATACTGTGCCCGATCTGGCTGCTTCTGATCCTCCCAAAAGGTTTTTGTGCAGCCTCAGGACAGAAGAAAGAAATCTCCAGGTGTAGCAGTGGAATCCCTTCTCCTGTTCCAGCTGCAGGACATGGTTCTCCTTCCCTTCTCCCTGCAGTCTCCAGGATAACTCCTCAGCAGTTCAGGATGGAGCTGTGCAGAGATTTCCAGCAGGAAAACGACTCTGCTGGGTCTGTCCAGGGCTGCTGCCTCTGCCAGGGATGTGCCAGAGGGTTTGCTCCTTGTGCTTGGGAATGCTTCTCCATCCCCTGCTTCTGGATGTGGGGCTGGGATGTAGCTCTGGGATATTGCTCTGGATGTGGGGCTGGGATGGGATCTTTGCAGGAAGTCATGCTCAGAGGTGTCACAGTCACTGCTTTGGATCAATCCCACACCCCCAGTCCTGATCTGATCTGTGAAAATCCAAATCTTCCTTTTCCAGGAGTGCTCGTGTCCACCTGCAGAGATCAAGAATTCCCCATTCCCCGGCTGGGGAAGTGCAGAGTTCCCAAAGGCAGCTGATTTCCCTCCCTTTGTTCCCCTCTGTGTGTGGTTTCTCAGCTCCCCTTGATGTGATTCCACTTCTGAAGTTCCTGCTGGGATGGTGACAGGAGGCAGTGGCACTCCCAGGGCCTGGAGGAGCACTCCAGTGAGGATTTAGGATCCAACACCCATCTTTATATAAACGAATCCATGGAAAATATCAAATATCAGCCAGCCTGCAGGGTGTGAGTTACAGAACAGGATTTTCACCTGTAAAGAACAGCAGCTGAAGGCAGGGAGGTGTTCATCTCCCAAAAGTGGCATTGGACAGGCTGGCTGGGCTAGGTGTGTCTCACTGCTGCATCCCACAAGCCCTGGGCCAGGGAAACCAAGGAAATCGAGGTTCTCAGGGAGTGCAGAGGTTTGGGGGAGCAACTTCTGCATCCCATTGCTGGCAGCATGAGCTTGGCCCTGGGGATCTCCTGCCCTGGGAACCTGTGGGGACATGGGACAGGGCACAGCCCAGGAGGGAACAGGAAGGACAGGAAAGCTGGGAATGTGTCTGTGCATGTTTGTTCCCCCAGAAGGAGTAATTTGGAGAGATAAAGTCTCTGAGGAACTGTACAAGAGAAAAGATTCTTTCTTTGCCTTGCTGCTGTTTCTCAGTTTGATTCTTTAGCCCTTTGTTCTGGTACTTTCTGGATTATTTCAGCTGCCCCCAGTAATTGTGTTTCCCCCTTAACTCTGGAAGTCATTTTTCAAAGGAGGGAGGGGAGCACAGATCAGTTAAAGCTGTTAAATGGGCAATCTATGGCTAATTAAGGCAGGGGGTTGCTAATCACTTTAGGAATGAAGTTATCAGCTGAAAAGCCTGGAGTGAGTAGAATGAAAGTTAGGGAAGGGTTTTCCCCCATTTCCTTCTGTCCCAATGCATTGAGAGATTCCCAGTTTCCCTTGCAGACACATCTGACACCATTAGATGTTGCCTCTTTGCATGAACTGCGGAGTTCGAAATCAGGATAGGTTTCAGTCTGAACAGTTCAAATTTGGCCAAGCTAGGAGTAATTCCAGGCAGGATTTCATGGGCGCTGTCAGTGCCCATCATGGATGTCACACCATGCTCCAGGCAGAACCCACAGCCAGGCATTCCTTCCCAAGTCCCTCTCCAGCTCTCCTGGATCCCCTTGAGGCTCTGGAAGGGCCTTTAAGGTCTCTCCAGAGCCTTCTCTTCTCCAGCTGAGCACCCCCAGCTCTGCCAGAGCACTGGAAAACCAATTTTCCTTTTGCAGCTGGAGGCCATTCCCCAGCACTGCCAAGGCCACCCCTGAGCCACAGCCCCGAGTGCCACATCCACGTGGCTTTTGAACATTGCCAAGGACAGTGACTCCGGGTGGGGGGGGGGGGGCGGGGGGAGGGGAGCGGACCTCCACCTCTGCCCTGGGCAGTCTGTTCCAATGACTGACAACCCTTTCAAGGGTTGGTTTTTTTTCCCATATCCATTCTAAGCCTCCCCTGGTGCAAGTTGAAGCCATTCCTTCTTGTCCTGTCCCTTGTCCCTTGGCAGAAGAGACTGACCTCACCCGTCCTGAAACTCCTTTCAGGTGGAAAACAAGAAGGTCCTTCTGAGCTTCCTTTTCTCATGTGCCAAAGCAGATTTAGCAGGGCGGTGTCAGCTGTGCTGGGACATTTCACTCCTCGGGACAAGTCCCTGCTTTTCCATCCTGAATCTTCGGGACAATCCCATTTTCCTTGGAAAATAATTACAAGTGTATTCCCCAGCAGCTTTCTGCAAAACACATCAAAGATCTCTGGATGATGGATTTGTTTTCTGTTTGTTTCCCTGGGATGTCTTCCCTAGAGTTTGGTGTTAGCTGGTTATTTATAAATCTCAGCATATTCCATGGGTTTGATTCCTCCTGTGTGTAGATTGATGGAGCTGTTATTGAGTCACCCTCATTTTCTGGGGGGAATGGGTCTATTTTTAATTCTGTATCATTTCACTAGTGAATGAGTGGCAATTTAATTGTTGTGTGGGAATGGCAATGTCAGAAAACAGAGGGAAACTTGAGACTTGCTCATCATCTTTACCCTGCTGAGTTACTGTACCCTGAGCCTTTGAACATGGCTTTGTGTGAAAGGGAATATTTCCAAGGAGCGCAGTGCCAGGACCCAGGGAATGGGTTTGCACAGATATTCCTGAAATTTAAGGGAGCTGATAGGAATTAACTAAAGCACAGAAGGACAATGGTGCAACTGTGTGACTCAGGGCAGGCTGCTGGAAGATCCCATGTTAATTATGGTTTTAAAATAATTATTCTGATTTTAAGTTACCTGACAAATCCCCAAAGGTACAAAAGCAGGAGATGCTGGGGGTCACCCTGGTCTGGAAGATTTATTCACCGTAGTGCTTGAGCCCAGCAGCTTTGGGAGCACCCTTGGGCAGAGCTCATTCCGCTATTTCACCAAGATGTTGAGAAATAAAAGAACTGAGCAGGCAAGAAGCACAGGCAGTTTCTGCCTGGGAATATTCCTTTATTATATTTTTTTTTTCCTTTGGAATTGCCTAGTTCAGCTGTGATTTGCTTTGCCTGTGGCCTCTTGAAAGGCTTGGAGTGGACGCTACTGACTTGGCTGGGGTGGGAGGAGGATGGGAGGGACAGGCAGGTCCTTCTCTCAGAGCTGAGCTCTGAATCCACTCTGGGGACAGGAAATTGGCTTTACATTGTTCTGAAAGTTCTAATGGCAGAGCAGGAGCAAAATGGGAATTTTTTTGCTACATGTTTGTGCATCAGCTGCTAAAATGGGGCTCAGGGTTTTTGGAGTGGGCTCCTCTTGTGCAGCAATCCAGGTGGGAACAGCACGAGGAGCAGGATGTCTTGGTTTGAAAGACAGGTGTCTGCTAAGGAAGGCAGGAACCTTCCTCAGAATAGAGAATGTGAACCCCCTCCCTCCGAATTATTATAACTTTGGAATCAAGGGGTTCTCAAGGAAGAGATATGGGGAAAAAGGAATAACAGTTCTTTACTAATATTTAGAGCAAGGCAATAATGCAGAAACAATGGTTTAGATAGACAAAGTCAGGACACAACCTGCACCCTGTCAGGGTGGTGCTGCAGTGCAGTTCAATGGTGGCTGCAGTCCCGTTGGAGTGATGGATGTGCTCTTGTTGGAGTGCTGATCTTGTGGAAAGCTCTCGTCGGTCTCTGCAGGTCCAGTGGTGGCTCTTGAGCTCTTCTGCTCTGGGAATCAGTGGGAAAGGTACCCCAGTGTTGCAGGGTCTCAGTTTATGTGCAGGTAGGAATGTTCAGCTCCTCCCCTCTGGGCAGGGCATCTCCCAATGGCTGATGGAATCTGTGAGTCACTCCTGAGCCCTCGATGGCCATGAGCAGAGATAGCCCCGATGGTGTTAGCAGGGCTGGGTCATGCTGAACACAAAGAGCACTGCCCCAGCTGTTTGAACAGCTTCTGGAGATGGGAATAGAATAGAGGCTTTTGGTTACACCTTCCAAGTAATCTAGGACACAGGGTTATCCTGAGGGAAGGTGTCCCTTTCTCCTGTCACCTGGGCATGTGCCCCACCTGGGCTGGGTTAAAGCCACCCCGGGAGGTGACACTGGGCACTGAGCCAGGAAGGAGGCTCCTGGTGCTGCTGGAACAGGGAATGGAGCAATGTCCATAAAAATCAGAGACCACAGATGGGAGGAAAGGTGGTGAGCCTGGAAGGGATCCCAGAAACGCTGGGTGTTGTAATAACTGTGCAAAATAATAATGCAGAGCAGCC
Source organism: Acanthiza pusilla (assembly GCA_036630365.1). Taxonomy (NCBI): domain Eukaryota; kingdom Metazoa; phylum Chordata; class Aves; order Passeriformes; family Acanthizidae; genus Acanthiza; species Acanthiza pusilla. The sequence continues at coordinate 1,474,388 of JAXCHO010000048.1, read as the reverse complement.
TGCAAAATAGGGGAAAATAAACTGGGATTATTAGGAATTCCTGCTTGGAGCGTGGGTTTGGAACGATTGCCCAGTGCCTGCAGTCCTCTCTGTGAGGTAAATAACTTCTTGCTGATGGCAAACAGGCAGGGAAGAATCCAGGTATGGCACACTCCCCACGTGTGAGAGAAAAAGAGGATCTTACCAGATTTTATGAACTTGTAAACTGTGATTTAAGGGAATTTGAAGCAGCACGTGAAAGAACAATAATGAACAAATGTTTTCAAGTGGGAGAAATCTGTCCATGCCATATGTTTCCCTGACTCATCCCTCCTGCAGGAGGGGGTCTTGGAATCGTTTGAACTATTCCAGTCACTAATGCTTTGTATTTAGGAGGAAAGGCAGCAAGGGTGGAGGAACAGACCTGATCCCTCTAAAGCTCTGGGCACAGATTAATCCAGGAGTGCTTTGGGCTGGAAGGGACAGAAAGATCCTGTAGTTCCAACCCCACGAATCTTCCCTGTGTGTCTGAGTGTTGGGCAAAGGCCAAGCCTGGCTGTGGGGTTGCACTGCCGCTCTGAGATGTGACACTGTGCTCGCTGGGATATCATGGAGTACTCCAAACTCCCTCCTTGCTCTTCTCTCTATCACTAAAAATGGGGAAGAAAATAAAAACCCTCTAACACTGTATTTGAAGTGATAGAGAATCAGGCATTACTTTAATATTTTATATAATATTATATTACATTATATTATATAATGTGATATAACATTACATTATATTACTTGGCCAGGACGTGCCAAGGAAAATATTCCATGACTCGTTTTGCTTTTCCTCCAAACTTTATACACTTAAAACCCATAGAGATGGATTGCTTCAATGTTCATTGGTCCCAAGTTGCATAGCCCTTAGTGTTTGGTTTCTTACTGGATCCCAATTTCTTCTGATATTCTATATAACTAGATCTCCACTCCTTGATTTTCTTATCAGTATTTTCTGGACTAGATGTCTCCAAATCTGCCAGAGGTAGATGTTAATGGATGGCCATTGTTGTTCCATTGATGTTCTGTTGATGATTTTTATCTTTTTGGGTAACTTTTGGGCTACTCCCACTCTGTTGATATCTTAAGCTCATCTCTGTAGAGCAGTGTTAAATCCCTTACATTTTTTTTAAAAATTCCTTTCCCCAAGGCAAAGGAAAACCAAGCCTGACTAGAGTAATAAAATAAAATAAAATAAAATAAAATAAAATAAAATAAAAATTTAAAAGTTATATTCCTACCCCTGTGCTCTGGCTGCAGGTGTGGCTGTGCGGGGGCAGCATGGAGGTGCTGCCCTGCTCCAGGGTGGCGCACATCGAGCGCAAGAAGAAGCCCTACAACAACAACATCGGCTTCTACACCAAGCGCAACGCGCTGCGCGTGGCCGAGGTCTGGATGGACGACTACAAGTGGCACGTCTACATCGCCTGGAACCTGCCCCTGGAGGTACGGCCTGGCCTCGTGGTCATTCCCTGCTTCAAACTGCAATTGCGGAGCGTTTTGTGTCCCTTAACCCCCCCAGCTCAGCCCCAGCACAGCTCCCTCGGTTTTGAGGGAGAGGCTCCAAAACCTGCAGGTTTTGGAGAGATTCCTGCTGTTCCCACAGCCTTTGATTTTCCTTTCTAAGAATTAAACCTGGATTGTTGTGGTTTTCTCCCCACGGAATGTTTTCCCAGCGTGAGGGGATGTCCTGGCCCTGCTCTGCACATGGAGTCTGTCTGTGGGCTCGTTTGGTGAGGATTATTGATGGCAGCATGGTTAGTGCCCAAGGCTTATTCCTGTGTCACATCCAGCCCAGCTCATGGACACCGATCCTTCAGGGCTCCCTCTGGATGTGTGTCCCAGGCTGGGGCTGTTTGTTTTCCCATGTTGGAAGGTTTAAGGTAAAGGACTGCAGGTTGGTGGCTCACAGGACGAGCTCCCCTTCTCCTAAACCTTCTCCTTAAAGAGCTGTGGTGGTTCCCTTTATTTGTGCCCAGACAGTCAGGTTTTCTTGGATCTGCCCCATGACCTTGGGATGTAAATGCTGCCGTGTCCCAGCCTGGGGAATCTTTGGGGACCATGGGGTGGGCCCAGCAGGTCCAGGTGAGCCTGTCCAGGGACACATCCTGCACGGGAATCACTCCTTGCACTGCTGGGAAAGCTCTGCAGGCTCCAGGAGGAATTTCTGCAGCTCCTGGGCTCTGCCTGGGCTCTGCTTTCCCTGCAGGTCACCAAGAGCATCTCCCAGTGCTGCCTGGAGCAGCCCTGGCAGGATCCATGCCCATTCCTGCCACTGCCACTCCAGGGAATGGGGGGCAGCCATGGTCCCTGGATTTTAGGTGGGATGAGCAGGTGGAGGAGCACCAGGGGCTGCCCAGTTTCAGTGGGAGGTCAAACTGGTGCCACAAGTGTCCAGCCCCCTGTGAGCAGTTATTTCCAGCCACTAAAAATGCTAAAAATGAACACATAATATTGCTGCTTGGCAGGGGCTCAGAGAGCTGCTGAGTCCTGGTGCTGCTGTGGGAGCACTCCCGGCTGGTGTCTGCTCCAGGCCTCGGGAAAAACAGAAAAACACAAAAATCTGAGCTGCTGCTGCAGCTTTCTGAGGAAAGCTTCCCTCTGGGAGAGGTGCTGGCGTTTGGAGGCACGACAGTCCCGGCTTGGTGCTGCATTAGGGAGCGTCCTGGGAAGGGCCATGAGCTGCAGGTCTGAGGTCCTGGGTGGGGAAATCCAGGGCCAAAAACCACCAGGAAACAGAGGAGTGGAGATGGAGAGAAAAGCTGTTTTCCCAGGGAGCTGCAGGAGGGCCCTGGCTGTGACAGGCACCACTGCAGGGGTGCAGAGAGGAGGAGTTGCCTCCAGGACTGAGGGAACTCTTAGCAAGAGACTCCAAGATCCAAACACCCATGGATCAGAAATCCTGACCCTTGGGCTGTTCCTTTGTCCAGATGAGGCACAATGCTCCTGCTCAGGAACAGCTTTGGAGCATGGCAAAAAGGGATTCAAATGCATCCTGTAGAGCTTGGAAAAATCAGCATCCCATGGATCATCCCATGGATCATCCCATGGATCAGCACTGGGGGTGGGAACAGGTCTGAGTGATCCAAAATCCACTGGAGATTTTTATCTGGGTCTTTCCAGTAGGTCTGGGCTCCCCAAAATCCATTTGAATTTTTTATGTAAGTCTTCCCAATCAAATCAAGATTTCATTTGAAGGAAGTCTGGTTGGATGGGTGGTATTTTATGGATATGGACTGGATTATTTTGGGATGCCAAGGCAAAGCCCTGCCCTGACTCTTCCAGGTGCTGCCTTTGGGCTCCATCTCACCCCCTTAGATCTCAGCCTCTCCTACCTGTCTCCACTGAATCATCCTCATTTCTACCTCTCAGCTACCAGGGGCACATTAAAATGGTGTCTCTTCTAAAGCAGAGTGAATAATTCATTAGGAGATCATTACAAGCGTTGTAATGGAAAATTGCTTTCCCAGTTGTGCTTAATGATCGCTGGGAAAGATGAGAGCAGGAGCTAGAGTCAAGTGGGAAGCAAGCACCTGCAGGGAGAAGGGGCTGCTGCCTTTGGCTTCCCTCCCCTGCTGCACGGGCTCCCCACATTCCATGCTGGAATAACGGGGGGCAGCTCTCCAGCCCCTGCTCCCAGCTCCTGCAGGATTATTTATTCCTCGGGGACAGCTCTGGCTGCTTTTCCCTCTGCTGGAGCAGTGGGATCCTGCCGTGTCTCCAGGGAGACCATTCCACCCTGGAATTGTCCAAATTGCCAAGAGGTTTTTCTGAGGTTCAGCCTCAACTTCTCTTCTCATGCAATTTTTATCCTTTATTCTCAGCTGCCTCTGCTATATTGGAATCTTAAACCTTTTCTTCATTCTTTCCCCAGTTATTTTAGGCCTTTTACCCCTCCCACCCTCTGGGTTGTGTCTCAGTGGGGTCAGGGAAGGGTTTGGTGCTCAGTGCCTAGCCAGGGTTTGCATTTCCATCTTTTAAATCCTGATCTCCACTTGATGCTAAGCTCTCCTGGAAGTCCTGGACCTCAGAATATAACCAGGAGGAGAAATCTCTTAAAAATACCTTGTTTAAAATCTCAGATGGATCTGAACCCAGTGGAATCAGGGAGAATATTCCCTACTGTTTCACTGCACTTCCCAAATTTACCCCAAAATTTTCCTCTCCATTTGGCTCTCCTTTGGTAAATTCTCCCCCAGGACCAAAGCATGTCCAGCATCAGCCTGTGGCCATTGCGAGGGTGCCCTCAAACCCAGGAGAGAAGTTGGTGTCCCCTTGTCCACATCTTCCCTGGGATGATTTCAGTCCTGGACACACATCCCAGAACTCCTGGACTTCCTCAGCCACTGGCAGTTCCCAGGCAGTTCAGGAAGGATCTCAAAGTTCAGTGAAATTCATTCATTTCTACCTTTTTTTGGAAGTGGGGCCATTCAGTGACATCCTGTTGTTATTTTTCAGAATCCAGGGATTGACATCGGGGATGTTTCTGAGAGAAAAGCTTTGAGGAAGAGCCTGAAGTGTAAAAATTTCCAGTGGTACCTGGACCATGTTTATCCAGAAATGAGAAGATACAACAACACCATTGCTTATGGAGAGGTAATTGAGTCCCTCAGCTCAGCCTGGTAATATTCACAGTCCCTGGTGAGAAACAGCCTCAAGGGAGAGGAACGTGAATCAAAACTGACTTTTTGCGTGTAATTATCTAAATTTGTATAAATCTGTTCCCAGTTCCTTCTAAAAACCAGTCTGGGGATTTATTGCTGATCTTGCAGACTGTATAAAGTAAAATATTTTAATACATCATTCAGTGAATGGACAGAAACTATCTATATTTCCCACTGACTCCATGGATTAAGCAGCTGTATTTGTATTTTTAATACACAGGCGTCTTCTAAACCCCTTTGACTTAAACTCAGCCTAATTCCTGACGAGGTCTCCAGAGGATTCAGTGCCTTGTCACAACATCTTAAGGACAAGATAAAATAAGGGGACTTAATTCAATCTCTGCTGCCTTTGAAACCATTCTGGGAATATAGAAAGAGTCATTTATGGGAACTCATAACAAATCCTCTGCTGCAGTGGAATTGATGGAATAGTGGTGCTTGGGAAGGCTCCTGGAAGCCTGGGCAGCCCCCATGGGTTATTCATTTTAGGAAAGATTTCTTATCAGTCACTGAATGCCTCCAAGCTAAAACCTCCCAAAAATTATATTCTTGCAGAATAATAGAATTTCAGAATGGTTTGGGTAGAAGGGACCTTAAGGATCATCCCATTCCATCCCTGCCATGGCAGGGACACCTCCCACTGTCCCAGGCTGCTCCAAGCCCTGTCCAGCCTGGCCTTGGACACTGCCAGGGATCCAGGGGCAGCCACAGCTTCTCTGGGCACCTGTGCCAGGGCCTGCCCACCCTCACAGGGAACAGTTTCTCCCCAGTATCCCATCTGTCCCTGCCCTCTGGCAGTGGGAAGCCATTCTCTGTGTCCTGTTCCTCCATCCCCTGTCCCCAGTCCCTCTCCAGGTGAACACCCCCAGCTCTCCCAGCCTCTCCAGAGGAACTGCTGCAGTTTTCCTCCTGGTGAGGCTGCAGAGGGCACAGCTCTGCGCACAGCTCTGGGCACAGCCAGGGCTCAGTGGCTGTCAGGTTCTGTAGCACAGCCCCAGCACTGCCCTGCTCCCTCAGCCCATGCTCTGCCTTCTCTGCAGCTTGCCCTGCCTCCATGGGATGGTTCTGAGGGGATCCTTGTTCCAGCTGCGCTTTTTTCCCTGCCTTGTTGAGCACTTTGAGATTTCATGTAATCTGAGGGATTCTCACTGATTTCAGGGTCCTTAAACCTAAATCTGGGTTTGTCACCACCACAGATCACCAAGGAGCAGGGAAGCTGCTCCTTGGAATGGGGATTGGTATAGAAAAAGAGTCATCATTAACCTGGATTTAAAGAAAACTTACAGAGCACTGAAACTTTCTCTGCCTGATTATTCCTGGTGATAAAGCTCTGTGACAGAGAGGGTCGAGAGGGCTGTGCATCAGTTTCCTGCTTATCTCTGAGGAGACAAGGCCAGAACTCTGCCCTTTCTGTGCCATAATTCTGCCCTTTTTGTGCCATAATTCTGCCCTTTCTGTGCCAGAACTCAGCCCTTTCTGTGCCAGAACCCTGCCCTTTTTGGGCCCTAACTCTGTCCTTTCTGTGCCACAACTCTGCCCTTTCTGGTCCCTAACTCTGCCCTTTCTGTGCCATAATTCTGCCCCCTCTGTGTCAGAACTCTGCCTTTTTTGAGTCTGAACTCTGCCCTTTTTTGGTCTCTAACTCTGCCCTTTCTGGTCCCTAACTGTGCCCTTTCTGTGCCCCACAGCTCCGGAACAACAAGGCCAAGGACGTGTGCCTGGACCAGGGCCCGCAGGAGAACCACACAGCAATCCTGTACCCATGCCATGGCTGGGGACCACAGGTGAGGGTGGCACTGCCACAGCCAGGTGGCACCCAGGGGACAGGCTGGGGGTGTGAGCTTGGCTGTGTCCGTCTCTCTCCAGAGTTACAAACACCTCGGATATCACAGGGAGCTTTCCCAGCTGCTCCTCAAGTGTTTTCCGGATTCCCGTAATCCTGCCAAGAGTTTCAAGGGAAAGCCTTGGAAAAAATTAGAAATATTTGTAATTTCAAAATGTTGAAAAGTTGAAATTTTTGCAGTTTGAAACAAAAAAAGAAAGAAATTTGTAATTTGAAAGAAAACCTTCCAGACAAAGGTAAATAACAATAATCATGGACACAATCTGAGTATTTCCAAGGCCGGGCTGGACAGGGCTTGGAGCACCCTGGGGTAGTGGAAGGTTGGAATAAGATGATCTTTAAGGTCCCTTCCAACCCAACCCATTGTAGGATTCTTTCTCTTCCACCCAGCAGAATAAACCCAGACCCATGGGGTAAAGAAAACAATTAATGCTGTGGTAATGAGCCATTTCAGCCTGGCTGGGATTTGTTTTCCAGCACTCCTTTTGCCTCTCCAAAAGTTTTGGAGCATCTGGGGCCCGGCAGGCTCAAGGAGGTTCGTTTTCAGGCAAAAAAATGTACAGTTCAAGGGATGGAAATGCATAAAAATCCTGTTCTCACTCTGCAGTCACCCTGGAATGAGCAATCCTAGAGTTGATCTGAGCCTGAGCTGGGACCTTGAGGAGCCACCTGAGCTGGGAAGCAGCTGTGGAGTGGAGATCATCCCACCTGGGGTTAGCCTTGGCTAAACAAATTAGTCCCTGGGGCTGATCAGTCCCTGCTAAACACAACCTGCTCTGCTCAAACACCACCATTTTCCTCTGTATTTAATTCCTTCTGCACTTTGTGGCTGGGAGCTTGAACCTCTAAGTGCATTACTGTGTGAGAAACTGCATCAGGCTGCCACTGGCTGCTGACCCTGGCCTTTAGGATGAATGGCTGAGAACAGAATATTTATTTTTCCCTCACATATTACTGGGATTAAACTCAGTGATGTTTTCTTTCCCTACCTGAAATTCTGAAGTCAGATGTTGCTGGCTCCCCTCAGCTTCCTCATTTCATGCTTCCTCTCTTCCCTCTCCATATTGTCCCTTCCCTCTCCAGCTGAGAACCAGTCCTTGGCAGTTCTTTTGTTTCATGGCACATCCAATTAGTGAAACTCCTGGAAAACGCTGGTTTTAAGCCACTATCAGTGAGAGCAGAAGCTTTGAAATGGCCTCTGTGGCACCACCAAGGAAACTGGACATTCCCTACACCTGTTTAATTAATGGGCTGCAGGTTGTAATTTATGGCTGGGAATGGAATTAGAAGTAATGGAAACGATGGTTTATATAAATATATGTAATTCATATTTATTTGTATGTATATGAAACCCCACAGGGAGCTGCTGAGCTCCTTTGGAGCTGCTCACATCCCAAAGCACACGCGTGGTGCCTGTGCTCACCATGTCCTAAAGTCCCCCCTTCTCTCCTTGATCCATCCCAGATATTTTGACATCCCAGACATTCCTTATTTCACAACTAAGGAATTCTGTCACTGCCACCCTTGGCAGGAATGAGAGGGGAAGGTGTGGGCTCCCTGCAGGCATTGTCATGTCATGGGGACAGGGGGTCGTGGCTCCAGGTTCCTGTGTCAGGAAAAATGAATCCACAAACACCAGAGGTTTATGTCCAAAAAGGAGACAGAGGAGTCCTGTAACTTTATTCATGAATAAAGGGAGAGGTCACAGGCATTTCCCATGAGGTCTCTCACATTGCTAGAGGACACAGCCTCTTTTTATCCTACTTTCCCGGCCACAGGTTTCCTCTCCCTTTCCCCATAGGCTGAGGTACTCGAGAGGTACAGGCTTCCTAAAACGCCTAATGCAGACATAAGTAATGTACATTTCTCCTAATGCAGACACTGTCAATACACATCCCTCTTTTCTTCTTTTTCTTCTGTCTCTGTTCCTGTAGTTTATTAACACAGTCTTGGGCAAGTCAGTCACTGGAATTCCTATGGAAATCCTTCCCATTGTTTCCTCTATCTCTCAGTATCAGCCTTATCTTACCAGCAGTTTGTTTGTAAAGACACTCCCTTATTCCTTTCACCTGCCACTCCAGGGGTGCTGGGATTTTCTTGGAATTTTTGTTCCTAAATCCAACCCACACCATGTTCTGCCTGTGGATCAGCAGCCCAGCTGGGAGAGAGGGGAATGCTGTGTCTGCCAGGAGAGGTTCGTGCCATTCAGGGCAGGTTTGTGTCCTAGCCTGAATTTCTGCTCTCCTGTGACTCCCCATGGATTTCAGCTCTGCCTGGATGCAGTTCAGGGTGGTGAGGCCATGCCTGGCTCTGAATGCAGACGAGATCTTGGCTTTACTCACTCACCCTTCAGTGAGTAAATTTGGGGGGGTTTTTCTCTTCTTTTCCCTTCAGCTTTCCGTTCTCCTCCTTTCATTCACTTCCAGGTCAGATCATTATCAGGCTCCATCATCACCCTTTTATCCTGTAATTATATTGAGGCTGCTGATGGGTTTTTTCCCTGCCTGATGGCTTCATCTTGGAGGCAATCCCTCACGGAAGCACCTTGCTGTAATGATGTATGACACTAATAATGCAGCGATACCTCATTGCAGTGACACAGCTATGGTGATATATTAAGGTGATAGAAAGCACTATAAAACTATAAAACTTAAGATAATGTTCACCCAGCAGAGCATTTCATTTAATTATAGGATAAAATATGTTTTGCCCGTTTAAGCAGCAGAAGTTGAGGACAAAGCCATCAATACTGAGCTCGTGGGGGACACGGCAGGAGCAGGGGTGACGAAACAGCACCCTTCAATCAGATTAAATCGTGCTAAAAGGCAAATCCTGAACATTTCACTGATGGCTGCTAATTGATGGTCTGCTCAGAGCAGAAGGGAAGCTAAACAACCCTAAATTATTTTCCAATAGAGTCAATGAAGGTCATCAAGGCTTTTATTTCCCAGGTGCTAAGATGTCTAATTAACTTTCTCCCATCCCTGAGATGCAGCCAGGCAGAAATTACAATCGCAGGAGATGGATTGGAGGTGCTGCTCTGCCAGGGGGGTCAGCCCCAGCCCTGGGGCTGCTGAGGGAGCTGGGAAAGGGCTCAGCCTGGAGAAAAGGAGGCTCAGGGGGGACCTTGTGGCTCTGCACAACTCCTGACAGGAGGGGACAGCCGGGGGGGTTGGGCTGTGCTCGCAGGGAACAGGGACAGGAGGAGAGGGAACGGCCTCAGGCTGGGCCAGGGGAGGCTCAGGTTGGACAGCAGCAGGAATTTCCCCATGGAAAGGGTGCTCAGGCCTTGGCAGGGCTGCCCAGGGAGGTTTGGAGTGCCCATCCCTGAAGGTGGCCAAGGAAGGCCTGGCCGTGGCACTCAGTGCTCTGGTCTGGGCACAGGGTGGGCATTGGGCACAGCTTGGACTCGATGATCCTGGAGGGCTTTTCCAGCCTCAGGGACTCTGGGATTCCCCCCAGGGACACCTGAAGGGGGAATGGGGCCAGGTGCAGTTCCCTGGATGGGATTTACTGTTCCCAGGGGCTGTGGAGGTCACTCAGTGCCTCTGGCTGGGGATGTGGCTTTGGGCCACTGAAATTGATAGAGGGGTTAAAGACCTCATCAATTGTAACCCCTTTGAAATGCTTGGCTTGGGAATAGTTTTAGAGGATTTTCCTCTGGTCCTTTCTCTTGGTCTTTCCCTTCTCTTGTCCTGTCCCAGGCTGGGTTGGGACCCCTGGCTGGCTCTGCAGAGGAGCAAAACAACAAAAGAGGAATTAGGGCTTGGAACAGCTCTCCTGTGGGGAAAGGCTGGGAGAGCTGGGGGTGTTCACCTGGAGAGGAGAAGGCTCCAGGGAGAGCTCAGAGCCTCTTCCAGTGCCTAAAGGGCTCCAGGAGAGCTGGAGAGGGACTGGGGACAAGGGATGGAGGGACAGGACACAGGGAGTGGCATCAAACTGCCAGAAGGCAGGGATAGACGGGATCTTGGGAAGGAATTGTTCCCTGGGAGGGTGGGCAGGCCCTGGCACAGGTGCCCAGAGAAGCTGTGGCTGCCCCTGGATCCCTGGCAGTGTCCAAGGCCAGGCTGGACAGGGCTTGGAGCAGCCTGGGATTGTGGAAGGCTGGAGGGATGGAAAGAGATGATCCTGGAAGGTCCTTTCCACCCAAACCGCTCTGGGATTCTCTGATCCTGTGAAGACATCCCAAAAGAAGAAAATTCCAGTAATGTCTCAGGAGCATGGTGGGACTTGCACTCAGGAGCTGGATGGGATTTTTTGGGAATAATCCCCCTCAGGTTTGGCCTGCAGGCTGCAGTGGCTGAGTCCCTGCTGTGTTTGGAGTGGCTCAGGCCCTGTGCTGGCCCAGAGCCCTTTTGGGGCTCCCTTTCTGTACCCCCGGAGCAGATATCAAACCTCACTGCCAGACACTCTCCTGCCTTGTGCAGCACATCCCTGCTTGCTCTCCAGCCCATCCTGCAGCCTCTGCCCTGCTCCCTTCCCAGGAAGGAGTGCATTTGTGCTCCACTTGCTTTTCCCAGTGCATTAGGCAATGCCATGTCAGAGCAGAAGCCCTGGAGTCCCCTGGGCACAGTGCCAGCTGGCTGGGACAGGGCACAGTGCCAGCTGCCTGGGACAGGCTGCCAGAGCTGTCTGGGAGGGAGAGCTGCACGCGAATTCCCAATGGGCACCGAGCATCGGGAGCGGGGACTGGCACGGGACTGGCACTGCCTGTTTGGGACATCTGGGGACTCTGCCTCTGTCATGGGCAGGGGGTGGCTGCCTTTGGATTGTCTTTGCCTTCCTGCGCTTGTTCCTTTCTGCAAGACAAGTGTCATCAGGGAATCCCAAAATGGTTTGGGGTGGAAGGCACCTTAAAATTCATCTCATCCCACCCCTGCCATGGCAGGGACACCTCCCACTGTCCCAGGCTGCTCCAAGCCCTGTCCAGCCTGGCCTTGGACACTGCCAGGGATCCAGGGGCAGCCACAGCTTCTCTGGGCACCTGTGCCAGGGCCTGCCCACCCTCACATGGAGCAATTCCTTCCCAATATCCCATATAACCCTATTTTCCATCAGTTTGACCCCATCCCCCGTGTTCTGTCCCTGCAGTTCCTGGTGCAGGGTCCCTCTCTGCCTTCCCTGAGCCCCTGCAGACCCTGGCAGGTGCTGTGAGGTCTCCACACAACCTCCTCCTCTCCAGGCTGAGCAATCGCAGCTGTCCCAGCCTGGCTCCATAGGGAAGGTGCTCCAGTCCCCGAACTCCAGGGCCTCCTCTGCCCTTGCTCCAACATTTCCATGTCCTCCCTGTGCTGGGGGCACCAGAATTCTTGGAATTGGCAGCTCAGATGCCAATTCAGCTTTGCCCCCAGAACAGCTGTGGCTGCCCCTGTATCCCTGGAGTGTCCAAGGCCAGGCTGGACAGGGCTTGGAGCAGCCTGGGACAGTGGGAGGTGTCCCTGCCATGGCAGGGGTGGCACTGGATGAGCTTTAAGGTCCCTCCCAGCCCAGAGCATTCCATGATTCTGTGATCCAGGTTTGGGATGCTGCTGCTGACCCCTCCCGTGGTGAGCACCTGGAAAATGAACATCAGGGAGATGTGAGGAGCTCAGGGCCTGCTCTGATCCACATTTTCACTGCAGGTGTAACTCCAGCCTCACTTGGGAGCAGAGCCAGGCTCACCCCAGGGGAGCTGGGCACCAGGACTGGATCTGGGCCGTGAGCTGAGTCTGACCCTGTTACATTGTTTGAACTTGATTTCCAGTGTTTAATTATTCCAGCCCAGATAACCCAAACTCCCAGTGGGATTTACTGCCTCTTCCCTGGCATCTGGGTCACAGATATGCTCAGTTAATTAATGTGCTGAATCCTCCTTATTTGTCTGCTGGATAATGGCCTGATTCATAATTTAAATAAGCAGCTGTGGAGATCTTTCCCTTGAACTATAAAAGGCAAGACACTGCCATTCCTTTCTCCTCATTCCGGAATTTCAGTGTGTTTAGGGAAATATTCTGGTGGCATTCCTTGAATGCTGCAAATGGAGGAGCCCTTTGTGTGCCAGGTGGTGTCCCCAAGGGCATCACCTGTGCCCCTCCTGCATCCCCTGGGCAGCCCAGGCAGGGCTGGGACTCTGGGCACTGTGATCCAGTGGGAATGGCCACTGCAGTCCTGAGCCTTTCCCGAGGGCTGGGCCATGGGGAAGCTCCAGGCTCACAGGGCAGTGCTGCCCCTCTGGTGGTGCCACTGCCCATGGGAGCCCCGGAGGCTGTGCCAGGCACCAGGGGCACTGTCCCAGCCAGGGCTGCCTCAGCCAGCACACCCCGAGCTGGGCCAGCTGCAATCTGGGAAAAAACATCCATTGCCCCATCCCAGGTGTTCCAGGAGCCTGGAGGAGTCTGCTCCTGTAGGGGTCTCAGGCTTGGAATTATTCCTGCCTCTTCCTGTGTCTCAGTTCCTCACCTGCCTCTGAAAAAAAAAAGCCCAAACAGGGATAAAAAGGCTGGAAAAGCTGGGATTTATTCTCTCCAACTCTGCTCTCCCTGCACCCCATCCCCACAGAATTTTTCCAGGGGCTCTGTGGCATTGTCCTTTCCCGTGTCCCTTTGTCCCAACGCTCTGCGGTGCTGACGGTGTCCCTGCTGTCCCTGTCCCCAGCTGGCTCGCTACACCAAGGAGGGCTTCCTGCACCTGGGGGCCCTGGGCACCACCACGCTGCTGCCCGACACGCGCTGCCTGCTGGACAACGGCAAGAGCCGCTTCCCGCAGCTGCTGGACTGCGACAAGGTCAAGAGCAGCCTCCACAAGCGCTGGAGCTTCATCCAGGTGTGTCCTGGGCTGGGGCACGGCAAACGGGAGGGGGTGGGACTGAAGGGAAATGGTCCCTTGGAACAGCAAATTCCACGTCCTGGGGCTGAGGGAGAAGGTTGAGAGGGATCAGGGCAGCATTTCAAGGTAATTTCTAATCCATGTTTGCCTGTCTTTTCCACAAAGGTGGGTGGGTTACACCTGGTGGATGTCACCTGCCCTGCCAATGAATTCCACATTTCTCGTGGATAGTAGAGGGAAATTGATTGAAACACTTTTGTCCCAAAGCAGGGTGTGAATAACACACTTCATACAAAAGGGTCCCACCTTCCCGCCAGCTGTGGGATCGGAAGGTTCCAGGTGTCCCTTGGGTGCTCTCAGGGACAATGGGTGCTCATTCCTTTCACATCATTTATTTTAGGAATTCTTTGATTGTTTGAATTGCATTCCCACCCCGCTGAGTGCTCCTTCCACCACAGCACTCCTGCTCCTGCTTTGCCTCACAGGCAATGAATATTTTCATTTTCTCACCTTTTCCTGTCTCCTTTCCCTGCAGAATGGCGCCATCCTGAACAAGGGCACAGGCCGGTGCCTGGAGGTGGAGAACAGGGGCATGGCTGGCATCGACCTGATCCTTCGCAGCTGCACGGGCCAGAGGTGGACAATTAAAAACTTCATCAAGTAGAGGCTGAAGAGTCAGAGCAGTCTGACCTGAGCCACGGCTGACTGGGACTGATCTCACTGGACTCCTTCGGAAAGGATGGAATATCAAACAGAGCTTTATTCGTGCTCCTAGGAGAGGACATGGGGGAAATGGGCATTTGTGGCTTTATTTTTGTCATATCTGAGTGTCCCCAGCTGTGTGCAGCTGGCTCAGAACTGCTGTTTCCCTCTGCCAGCACTCCAAGGGGTGCCACATCCCTGCTTGAACGAGCTGGGGCAGTCTGGGAGCATCTCCTGACAGGGAATTTCTGCTGTTCCAGATGACTCCAAGCTCTCCCAAAGGGCTGGGGAGGTTTGCACCACAGGCCTGGACACACCTGCCTGGCAAGTGTGGAAACTGAGGTGCTTGTGAGAGGAAAATGCTCCCAAGCCCCAGAGGAGCCGAGTTTGAAAGATGTAGTGTTTTGCTGGGTCCTCTCTCTCTTCCCTTCCCTGGCCCAGGATCCAGCAGGGATCTGGAGAAGCAAACCACACCCCAGCAGCTCCCAGGGCTCTTTCCAACCCTTAATCACAGATGTTAGCAATCAAAATGCAATGGAATGAACCCCCTGATCTCCCCTTGCCCCTCTGCATCACACCCACGCTGCTGTTGGCCAAGCCAGCACCTCCCTCCATGGAGACCCCAAAGGAATTCCCCTTGGGAATCATCTGGGATGTCTGCCTGCCCTTCTGGGTGACAGCAGGAATGTGACTTTGTGGAGGTGTTCTCCTCCTGAGGCTCGAGCAGCCCTGTCCTGGCTGGTCAGCCCTGGCCAAGGTTCTTCCCAAAAAGTCACTGCTGACCTTCCTGAGCTGTGGGAGGGACAGGGAGGGAGGCCAAGTCACCAAGAAATGGCTGAAATGCTTGGCCCTGAAGGCACTTCAGGCTTGTAAATCTGGTGGAGGGTTCTCATGATTGATTTTTGCCTCGTGGTAACCTTGGCTATCAGATCCAAGTGGGAGCCTTTGCTTGGGTCCTGATGTGTGGCTGCCTGGAAAAGGGAAAAACGATCCTGGAAAAGGGAAACATGATCCTGGGAAAGGGAAACATGATCCTGGAAAAGGGAACATGATCCTGGAAAAGGGAACATGATCCTGGAAAATGATGTGGATGGCCACAGGCTTTGCTCAGCAGGGAGGAGAAACCAGCCCATCTCCTGTCCTTCTCCCACAATAATCCTCTCGGTGGCTGCCCTCTGGCTAGGGTGCACTCAAATAGATTAATATATGAGATGTATGTGTAAATATGTTTCCCAAGCTGGGATGTGCACAGAGTCCTTTGCTGCAGAGCACTCATGCCTGTCTTCCATTTGCATCAGGATGAAGCTCCCTGAATGTTTAACGAGCTGAATTTCCAATGCCATGCAGCAGGTTTATAACTGATGTTTTAGTAATTTATTGAACAGAAGCAGATCTATTTCATTGTTCCTTCTACAGCAACAAGCATCACCTAGAACTGATTGTTCATTTAGGCTTTACAAGGCTCCCTCAACCACTGGGGCTGTCTCTGATTTTTCCCTGCCTTCCTTAATGAAGTAAAACCTCTTAGTTGTCCTGACTTGCAGAGTAGAGAGTCAATGTAGAATTTTGCTCTCTTTTTCGCTGTTGCATCATCTCTTGTGTAATAAATTTGAGCACTTCCAAATCCGAAATGACCACAAGTCTGTGGGTGCATGAGCCAGCTCCCCTTGCCTTCATGAGAGAAGCAATTTCCTGGTGGCTCCGGGAAGCCCTGAGGGGTCCCACACAGCTCTGGTCAGACTGGTGAAAAGGGATAAAATGCCCTTAAACTGAGCCTGCAGTGGAGGGCAGAGCCTGCCTGAGTCACGATAAGCAATCAGAGAGCCCTTGGATGTTGCCTGTGCTGTCACTCAGTGCCCAGGGTGGCAGCAGATGGCTTTTGTCACATGTGCCAGTGGTGGGGCAAGGTGGCCCAGCCCCCAGCCCCTAGAGAAGGGCTGGATGGGCCATGGGCTGCTCCCTGCTCCATCCCAGGCCTGCTGAGCCCCCGGGCACGAGGGGCTGCCTCTGCCTCTGCCTCTGGCTCAGGCTCAGTCCCTGGCTCAGTCCCTGGCCTGCCCAGGCTCCTCGGGGATGGCCCATGGCCCTGGCAGAGGCGCTGGTGCCAGCGATGTCCCTGTGCCAGGTGGCACAGGACACCCAGGGGGTGAGGATCCTGCTGGGGCTGAGCTCTGCGATTCTTTGGGATACTCAGGCTCAGAGCTGCCTTTCCTTCGTGCTCCAGAAGGAAGATCAAGCCCAGACTGTCCCCAAGGCAGGGACAGTGGAGATGAACCCTTGGCTTGAGGAGCCTCAGGCGGGCAGAGCCCCCGGGGAGGTGTTGGCCCCTTCTCCCTGCTCCAGCTGCAGCTTCCCAACGACTGGAAAGGGTCAGCAGGAGCAAAACCCAGCTGAAAAGTGGGAATTTCCTCTGCTGTTCTGTCCTGACACCAGTTTGTGACTGCAGGGTGACCCCTGGGCTGTGCCCCCCACCCCGGAGAAATCTGTCTGAGAGATCTGCGTCTCGTTGTTGCATCTCGCTTATCTCTGAGCATCTGTTAATTGCTTTAAGAAGTGATCTCCAAGTGATTCTTATTAAATATCTGATTTGAGCCTTGCCTCTTGAGTGATTTTGCAAAGATTCACTGCTGCTGAGGTACAGAGGCAGTCATTCCTCTCCCTTACTAATTTAGTAGCAAAGTGCTGCTGTTCTAATGAAACTTCCATTTTTAAAAGAAATGGAAATGAAGGAGAGATCAAGAGAGATGGTGCACAGAGATAACTCCCCTTGCATCCATCCCTGCTGCTCTCCATATCCTGCACCACCAGTCACACCCCACAGGCTGAAGAGAGACTTACCGTGGTCAGTAAAGGTTTGCAGGAGCATTCCTGACCCCCAGCTGGGTGTCCCTAAATGTCCCTCAATGTCACCTGGAGCTGGGGCTCTCCTTGAACGCTCTCCCTCCCATCCGTGTTCTCCTGAGCCCAGGCTGGAGCTTTCCTGGCTGGGAGGGAAGGGTCTCTGCAGGGGCACTGTGTCCCCAAAGGCAGCAGCAGCTCCTCCCCCCGAGCTGGGGCACAGCGGGGACAGCTGCCAGGTCAGTGTCCCCTGGGCACAGGTGCTCCTGAGGATGGCACAGGATGGAAACCTGAGCCCTTGGGGGAGCATTTTACACCCTCAGGACTTTCCCAGGGCCAAGGTCCATGCTGGTGAATGGTTCAGTGCAATGAGCTTCAGAGCAGATGGGATCAGGGAATCCCAGAATGGCTTGGGTGGAAGAGACCTCAGATATCACTCAGTGCCATGGGCAGGGACACCTCCCACTGTCCCAGGTGCTCCAAGCCCTGTCCAGCCTGGCCTTGGGACACTGCCAGGGATCCAGGGGCAGCCACAGCTTCTCTGGGCACCTGTGCCAGGGCCTGCCCACCCTCCCAGGGAACAATTCCTTCCCAATATCCCATCTGTCCCTGCCCTCTGGCAGTGGAAGCCATTCCCTGTGTCCTGTCCCTCCATCCCTTGTCCCCAGTCCCTCTCCATTTTTCCTGTCAGTTCTTCCAGGTCCTGGAAGGCCACAGTGAGGTCACCCTGCAGCTTCTCCTCTGAACAATCCCAGCTCTCCCAGCCTTTCCTCCCAGCAGAACTTCCAGAAGGTTCCTTCCAAGCCTCAAATGAAGCTGAACTCTCATTTCAAAGCCAAAAGTTGAACCCCTGGAGTCCCAATGGCAAAGCCTCTGCTCAGCATGGAGCACTTTGGGCACTGATGCACTGCTAATGGCCACAGCCCTGAGCACTCATACCGGAATGAGGCACCGGGAGCTCCTCTTCACAGATGGGAAGCCATCCTTGCTCAGGCTGGGACTGGGAAAAGCAGCTGTGGCCATGAGGAATCCCTGCTGGATTTCCAAGGACACTGGGTTGGAGGATTGAGGGCTGTCTCCTGTCAGTGCCAAACTGAAATGGTCCTTTAAACATCAGGAAAACTTCGGGCCACTTTCAGGGGCGGAAAGAAACCCTTCCAGCTGAGAAAGGTGGGGCTGAGCTAATTTTCCTGCAAGGCCAAGCTCTTGTGGGGTGGCTGATCCTGAGGGTTTGGGGGAGGTGGTTCCTGGAATCACTGTTCTTACAGATCAAAAAATTCCCTGAATTAAGGATGGCTTTAAGTCCTCCTGCAGACAGGAGCCCCCAGAGCCAGGGCAGCTCCTCACTCACCCAGGAGCTCAGGGAAGTGGGCACAGATGGGTTGGGAATCTCGGCTGAGCCTTTGGCCAGCAGCACAGTCCAATGAAATCAGCAGGAGTGAGGAGCTGCAGAGCCCAGGGGTCTCTGGTCACCCAGGGGATCCTGTCAGGAGCAGGGGATCCAGTGTCACATTCCAGAGGGTGAGGGTGACAAACACTGCCCATGGCCCAGCCGGGCCCATCCCTGCTCCTCACCCTGGGAAGGGCTCCGTTTGGGATCTATGGCAGGAAAAAGGGTCAGGTCCCAGTTCCTGCTGGTTTGGGTGACTCCTCAAACCCCAGCTGGGAATTGGAGGTCCTTGGGATCCCTCTCGGAGCTGGGCCTGGCTGTGCTCAGGGCACTGAGGAAGGAACAACCTGGGGAGTGCCTCCAGAGGCTCCTGAAGTGCCAAATATTTGGTAGCCATTAGGACTCACAGCCTGGAACAGCCACCCTGATCTTCTGTGTCTGTTCCTTCCACAGAAGGCAAAAGGACAGGAAGAGGGATGGGAAAACACTGGGAGCTTTCCAGAGGAGGAATTCTTCTTTCCTCCCATCTGGTGGCTCAGAGGAGAGAGGGGACAGCAGCTCTCCAAACATCTTCCCTGGCTGTTGGAACCCCAGGTTTTATTGGTACAGGCGAGAACCCAGGCAGGAATTCACTTCTGATTGTGCTCTTGGAAATCTGGGAGGGAAATAATCCAGAGGGGGAGCAAGGGGCTGAGCTGAGTGCTCAACTGCACCCAGCACCAAACCAAGGCACCAAACTGGAATTTTGAGAGTGGAGCAACCACCCCAGGGACCCTCCCAGCCTCCCAAGCTCCCACGAGCGGCTGGGTTGCTTCCTGCAGGGTTCCCCACCATGGAAAAAGTGCCTGAAGCCTCATCCTTGGAGAACTGGCCCAGGGATACAGCTCTGGGTGTGCAGGAGCTTCCCGAGGCTGGGAGATGCTGGGCTGGGAGAGCTGTGCTGGGTTTGGCCTTGGCTGCCTCTGGAGCTGCTCCCAGGCACCCTCCACAGTGTGGCAGGGGCAGAACAGAACATGGAAAACTCCTGGGGTGGGAGGAGGGCAGGGAGGTCACTCACCAGGCACCACCATGAGTGAGTCACAGATTTGGGGGAAAAAATTTAATTTATTGCAATTAAAAATGGGGTGAGTAGTGAGAAACAACCTGAAAGCACCTTCTCCCCACAGTGCCATTTTCCAGGCTCAGCTTTGCTCTGGCATTCCCAGTGTTGGCATTCCCAGTGTTGGCATTCCCAGCTCTGGCATTCCCAGCTCTGGCATTCATTCCCAGCTCTGGCATTCCCAGCTCTGGTGTTCCTATCTCTGGCATTCATTCCCAGCTCAGCCATTCCCAGCTCTGCCATTCCCAGCTCTGCCATTCCCAGCTCAGCCATTCCCAGCTCAACCATTCCCAGCTCAGCCATTCCCAGCTCAGCCATTCCAGGCGGTGCTGGTGGATGGGATGGGGGTCGCAGTTGGTCTGTCCCGCTGTGCCTGTGGATCCTGTCCCACACTTTCCCCTGTGCCATCGTCCCATAAGGTAAAGTCCTTCAGGAGCTGCTCCAGCATGGATCTCCCAGGGCCACAGCTCCTGGAGGCAAACCTGCTCCAGAGGGGCTCTCCAGGGGCATAGCTGCTCCACGGAATCTCGAGGGAATCTGCACCTGGAGCAGCTCCTGCTCTGCCCTCACCCCTGCAGGGTTCTCACCCCAGCCCTCCCTCCTCTCTCCTCCAGCAGCTGCCCAGTGGTTTTTCCTTCCCTGGATGTGTTACCCCAGAGGTGGCACCGGCTCCAGTGCTGGCCTGGGCCCTGGCACGGCTGCTTTGGGGCCAGCTGAACCCCAAATTCACCCTGGGATCTCTCAGGGAGGAGAGCAAGGACAGGACAGCTCGGGCTGGGAAGAGAGGGATGGGTTATCATGGAAAAGAGGGATTGCTGTGGACAGGAGGGATTGCTATGGACAGGAGGGCTCCTTCCTGCCATTTCTTGCAACCCCTGGGAGCACCTGAGGAGCGGCTCCCCATCGGAGGGTCTCTTGGGCAGAGCTGTCTCCTCTCCACAGCCCGGGAGGGGCGGGGGCAGCTGCAGTGGGGCCCTGCCATGCCCTGCTCCCTGTTCTGTCCCCTCCTCACCCCCAGGGCTGTGCTGGCAGTGCAGAGCAGCACAGGAGCAGTGAGTGCCCCATGTCCCCCCCTGCTCAGCTCTGCCCCTTGACCAGTGCCAGCTCCCAGGGACCTTCACTCCCTTCATGTTTCCCCTTTGGTGCTATTTTTGTTCCACTTTCCCTTTGTCTTTAGTGCTGTCTTGTCTTAGTTTTGTGTCTTGGGCTGCCTCTCATCCCCGCTTTGTTCTCTGCAGGAGTTTGCTCCATCCCTGTCCCCTCTCGCTCCTTTATTCTCTGTGTGTTTTCCTTTGTTTGCTCCTTTACCTTTGTTATTCCTTTTGATTGCTTATTTCCACTTCGGATTTTTTTTCACTCTTTCTCCTTTCCTGTTTCATCTCTCTTCTTTTTTCCCTCTTGCTTTGTTTTCCCCTCATTCCTGTTCTCTCTCCTGATGGTTTTGTTCTTTGTGTGTCTCCGTTTTGCTATTTGGATTCCTCACCTCCCGCTTTCCTCCCCGAGTTCTCATTTTGGGTGAGAAACCAGCCTGTGTTCCTTTCCTTAAATTTTTATCAGAGTGCCTAAAATCCAATTCCTTTTTTTCTCTCTTTCTATTACTAGGAAGGAGACACCAGCACAGCTCGTGCCAGCAGCTGGTGCCCATCCTGCTGCAGTGCCCTGGCACAGGCTGCAAGGTGGGGATGCCATGGGTTTTCCAGGCTCCAAGAGCTCCCTGCCATGGGAATGGGCAGGCCATGGGTGGATCCAGGTTTCAAGCAGCAGAAATCCCTGGTGCCTCAACTCACTCTGAGGTGGTGGGATGAGCCTGTGAGGGTTTGGATCACCCACAGAGATCCAGAGGGGAAAGGGATGAGATGGGACAAAGTGGATCTCAGGAACCTGGATTTGCTACAGGCTGGAATTGTCTTTTTTTCTAATAAGGAAAAAACCCCAAAATACAAGTTTTTGTGCTGCCCTTGTTGAGCTGAATGAGAGCGAAAGAAATGCCTGCCCAGGTGCCCTGTGGTGGTGGGACTTCCAGGGGAACAAACAGGAGATGTGGGCAGGAAAAGGGGAATCAAGAAAGGGAAATGAAGAGATCAGAGCCAGAATTGGCCAGAACTGGGCTCATTCCTGGGCTGTTCCCTCGGGGATGGGTCTGGCTTTGCCACAGGAACGTGCCTGACCCAGCACAGGGAACTGAGCAGGGACACCTTCCACCCTCCTAGCTTGTTCCAGCCTGGCCTTGGACACCTCCAGGGATGGAACAGCCACAGTTTCTCTGGGAAAGCCATGGCAGGGCCTCCCCACCCTCACAGCCAAAAATTCCTTCCCAGCACCTATGCAATAGATCCACAGCCCCTGGAGCAGGAGCCCTCCCTGTTCGGTGCACAGAGCTTTCCCCATCCCAAATCCTCTCCGGCAAGCCATGGCCAGGGCCCGTGCAGCTGCTGAGTGTGTGACCCAGCGGCCTGACGAGCTCGGCCCCAACAGAAATCATAAATGCCATTAATTCTCAGCAATCCACGGAGCAGGGTCACGCTCTCCCATCCACTTCCCGCTCGGATAATTCCGCTGACCTCCCGTGTTTGAGCCGAGCAGCTCCCGCTGAGCTGCTTTGTTGCAGTTGATAGCGAGATAATTATAATCCCATCAGTGCTTAAACGGTTCCAATAGGCAGCAGCCACTCTCCTCAGGCCTCTGATGGATATCTGAGAGCTCGCAGAGATCGGAGATTCATCACTGCTATCTCAGGGCTGCTGCGAGCCCAGCAAGGCTGACAGCAGCGGCCGAGGCTAAACAAGATTTTCCTGAGATGCACTTTCCAAAAGAGAATGCGAGGAGTGTGCAGGGCTGGATGTGGAGCCAGGGAAGCACCACAGAGCCCAGACTGCAGCCTGAAATCTCCTCCCGGCCCCTGCTGATCCCCCTTAGCACCAATTTCCTTTTCCAGGGACGTGGCTGTGGCAGGCAGAGGAGGAGGATTCGCTTCTCAGCCTGGCAGGAATTTTGGAACAGTTGGAGTTGCAGGGTGACGAGAGAAAAATGCTGCTTAAAATGGTCCTTAATATTTGATGCCTACGGAATGAAGGGTCCCCAGTGCTCCAAACCCCCCTGGGAAGAGGGGCAGGTAAAACATACTTGTTATTCAAGCCTTTGAACCTTAAAAACTTGGGATCAACCAGCTGTTGTTTTGAGGAAGGATTTCTCCCACCCCATAAGTATGAAACTATGAAAAGGAATCGACTCTCCCATTTCTCTGTGATTTTGCTGTTGAACTGCACTGGGGCACATCCACTGGGGCAGCCAAAAACGCTGCTCCTGTTCCTTGAGGAGACTCACCCACTGGTGAGACCAAAACTCTTCCTGCTCCCATGCTGTGGAAGGGGGACAAAGTTTCCATGGAATCACAGAATATCCTGGAAAGGACCCCCAGGGATCATCGATCAGCCCCTGGCCCTGCCCAGACACCCCAACAATCCCACCCTGTGCATCCCTGGCAGCGCTGTCCAAAGGCTCCTGGAGCTGTGGCAGCCTCGGGGCTGTGCCCATTCCCTGGGGCTCCTTGGCTGAGTGGGATCTAACCTGTGTCATTGCATCCTGGAGTGTCTCATTCAAAGCCCGGAGTGATGTGAGCCTCGATGTGAGCCTCGGAGCAGCTGAAGAGCACACAAGAGGTGGGATTGTTTTCCAGAGGGTTTTATTCCCGTGGCTGTGATGTGCTGGGAGCAGCCCCGGTTCTGTTGGGTTTGGTTTAATTATTGTTATTTGTGTGTAAACACTCCGAGAGCTTGTTGGAAGCACTGGGCTGGAAAACTACCTGGGAGGCTCCTGCTCCTCTCTGCCGTGTTTAAACCTTCCATGACTGCGATTTCCCAGCTCCCCTGCCTGCCTCAGCTCTGGGGGCTCATCAGGACAGACCCTGCGTGCCCGAGCTGGGTAGGAGCTCCCGGGCTGGGAATGATGAGCTGCAATGCCTGAGGGGAGGGATGGGCACTGGGAAGGGCATTTGGGAATGTCCCGGAGAGGGGCAGGGCTGGTCCTGCTCCAAGGACATGCCCGTGTGCAGTGTGTGCTCTTCTGCCCCTTCCCACCCTGGAGGCCCTGGAGAGCCAGGGAGGAGTCTGAGTGCTTTATTCCACGGTGGATTTGGGGTTATCCCCTTGCTCTGGATCTCCTGGAGCCACAGGGATCCCTAAATACCTGCTGTGCCTCATATTCCCACTGCCACACTCTCACCTGGGAGGTGGCACCTGGCGCTGCTGTCCCCACAAAGCCACTCCCTGTCCCGTGTGCAGCCAGGCTCCCGAGGTCCCCAGCCATGGCCGGTGTCCTGTGTGCCCAGAGCTGCTCCCCTCGCCCAGGTGGCCCCGGGAAGGCGCTGGTGTCCCTTGGCCAGGGGGTGCCAGCCAAGGGGAGCCTTTCCCCCGTGCCCCAGGACAGGGCTCAAGGCTCATCTCCATTGGAGGGAAACACTGAGGTGCTGGCAGGTAGAAGAGAAATCTATTTAAAAAACAACAGAAATCCCCCCAAGTCAGTTATAAGTGAAGGGATATGGGGTAAGGTGTAAGTGTGGTGGGTTTGGTGGCCCCGGTGGCACTGGCAGCAGTGCCCAGCTCCTCCCCACATCCATGGCCGTGGGGTGCCGCTCTCCAGGGCGGGATCTGAACCCCGCGGGGCTTCCAGGGTTACCCATGTCCTGCACGGAGGGGGAGCTGGGGGCTGGGATTTGGGATTCAGGGTTTTCTGCCTCCCTTAAAGCCCCTCCCTCAAGGATGGGGGCACCGGGGCCTGCCCAGGCTGGGCTGTGCTGGCTGGGATGAGGCACAGCGAAGGGAAAGGGAAAGCTGCTCCCCCAGTGCCACCTTGTGCTTGAAAACCAAACAGCCTGGTGGCTTTGCAGGGCTGTCACAGAGGCTGGCAAATCCCAAATGGGACCCAAATGGCTTTGGGATGAAGCTTTGGGATGAGGCTCTGGGGGGATAAGGCTCCCCCCAGAACAGCTTCTGCTGAGAGCGTGGCTTTAGATGAAGCTCTGACCAGGCAGGCCGAGCCCAGCCTTACCCAGAGGTGTGTTTAAAAATGCTTTCTATTTATATAAAAGTGCTTATATGCAGAGAGGCACAAAGGTGGAGGCTGTGTCCAGGCACCCTCAGGGTGCAGCTCCTGTCACCTGTGTGAGGGCCTCCCCTCCCTCCCAGGGAACAATCCCTTCCCAATATCCCATCTAAATCTCTCCTCTTTTACTTTAAATCTGCTCCCCTTTGTGCTGTCAGTGTCTGCCTGTGTAAAAAGTCCCTTTCCCTATTTTTTCTAAACCCCCTTTAGGCACTAAGGGGCTCTGAGGTCTCCCTGGAGCCTTTTCCAGGTGATCACCCCCAGCTCTCCCAACCTGGCTCCAGAGGGGCTCCAGCCCTGGAGCAGCTCCAGGTCCTCCTCTGGACTCTCTCCAGTTCCATGTTCTGGCCATCAGTTTATCCAAGAGGCGAATTCTAGGGAAGGAGGAAAGCCTGAGCTCTCCAGAGCCCAGTGGAGAGGAGGGAGAGGGGAGGGCCAAGAGCCAGGGCTGGTAATGTCTGGGGAAAACAGGAATCTGGGGCAGCCAGAGATGAGCCAGTGCTGTGCAAGGAGCAAAAGTATCAGCACTGGGAATTGCTGGGTCTGGAGAGGCTTGGACTTTTCCAGCATGGAAATCCTGTGAACTTCCTAAAACTCCACCTGAACTCCTTGGCAAACCTTCATTAGGGACATCCCTGCACATCACGAGTGACAGGAAGGGCTTCAAAAGGGGAAAGGGAGCCCAGGAGGAGGAACAAGAAGGGAAGAATTATAAATGTGCCCTTTGAAAGAGCACCTGGGGCAAAAGGCCTGGATTTCCCATCCAGCCATCTCCAGAGCACCCAGAGGGACGAGCCTTTCCTGTGGCTCAGGGACAAACCCCAGGACAAACTGGATTTCCTCTGCAGCTGCTGCCAGGTCCCTGCTCCCCCTGTTGGGGACAGGCTGAAGGATGGGCTGTCCTGGGGGTGGGCTCTTCCTTCTGCCAAGGAAAGCCCAATTCCCTGGCAGCAGGGTGGTGCCAAAGCCTCTGGGAGGTGTGTTAATGAGAGAGGGAGATGGGAGCGGGGCTGGGGCGCTCTGGGGTTGGAGCTTCCCTTTCAAAGCTTTGCCGTGGCAGGGAGAGGTCTTGGAGCTGCTTAAAGGCCATGCAGGGCTGGTGCAGAGGGGCTTTGCCTTCAGCAGCACCTCCCAGTGCTGGGACCTCCTTGGGGCCAGGGTGGGCAATTCCAGGAGCATGGGAAGTGAAATCCCCAACCTGAGCTGTCCTGAGCTCTTGGAGGTGCTGAGGAGGAGCATCCATTGGGAAAAAACAGCCTTTAAATCACATTTCATCGTGAGAAAGTCCTTGTAGATCACAGAATCATGGAGTATCCTGAGCTGGAAGGAACGCCCAGGGATTTTCCCTTCCACCCCCTGGCCCTGCACAGACACCCCAACAATCCCACCCTGTGCATACCTGGGAGCAGTGCCCAAATGTTCCTGGAGCTCTGGCAGATTTGGGAATGTCATCATTCCCTGGGGAGCCTGGGCAGTGCCCAGCACCATCTGGGGCAGGAACCTCTTCCTGGGCAGCCCCTTCCAGCCTGGCCACCCTTTCCAGGAAGAATTCCCTGCTGCTGTCCAACCTTCCCTGCTGGGGTTTGAGCTCAGTCCTGATCTCATCCACAACACTTCAGCCTCAGGAATTGGGAGCTGAAGCTGTGGTGGAACAGCCCCCACTCATTGACAGCTCAGGTCTTCCTCACTGGAATTTTTCCCTACTGTAAAGATTAGTCAAATTGCCCCCTAGTCAAATGCAATATCCAGCAGAGCCAGGATTTGGGACTGGACGGTTGGAACACCAACAAGCAGCACAAGGAATTCCAGTTGTGCCCAACCACAGGCACTGCTCCTCCAGGGAGGGTCCTGCACAGAAACACCATCAGAATCCAATTCCATGGAGTGGGAATCCTAGGCATGGAGTAAGAACTACTCTCCCATGAGAGAGGCCTGTTTGTCCAGTTTGCACTATTCCTCTCTAGCTCAAAACAAGCAGGAATCCATAAACAGTGATAGTAAGAGACTCGCAGGTGGTGTTCTTGCAAGATGTTGTTCTAACTATGGGTAAGCAATGACATTGTGGGGTGGGGAACTGAGAGCCAATGGATGTGTGACACGAATGTTAGAAAATAACATAAAAAGGCTTTGGAAAATAAAGAGTTCTTCCTTTTCTCTGACCAAGAAGCTGTTGTGGTGAACTTTTTACTTGTCGTGACCATCTCGACAGCAACACATGGGGTTCCATGGTGACATCTGAGCATGGCCCAGCTGGCCTGGCACCCCTGCAGCTTCCAGGGCTGTGTATTTGTGCTGGAGTCACCCACTGGATCCCCAGGAACGCTGCAGGGCTCTCACCTGGCACAGGTGGGTGTTAGCAGCTTCCCAAGTGCAGGGGCTGCTGCTCCTGCCTGGGAGCACCTTCCCTCCTGGGCTCTGATCCCAGAGTTTCTTCAGAGGAGCCGTCCATCCAGCCTGGACTTCTCCCACTGCTCTCAAATAAACGTTTTCACTTTCCACCAGGAGAGGTCCCCAGGATCCCAAGGAAAAAGAAATCCAGTTGGAAAATGTAGCCAGGAGCAAGGCTGGAAGCAGTGGTGCTGAGGCTGGGCAGGAAAAGGACTCCTTCTCTCATCGATGACACTTCCAACACATCCCTGGTTCCTTGGGTTTGGACCCTCGGGGTGAGATTCCCGATTTTCTCAGCAGGTGTGGGAAAGTTGAGGTGTGTCGAGCATGGTCCGGGACCTTGTGCTCCAAGGGAAGAGCCAAACCAGGGAAAAGCAAGTTTTTCAGGAATGGGATGCACCAAGGGAGCTGTGGTGAGTTTGTTCCTCCTCAGCACCCGGGGTGTCACCAGGGCTAGGACCAAATGTCCCAGTTCCAGCCTTTCTCCCCTTTCCCAGCCGAGGGGGGCTCATTGTGTGCCCACAGCCCCCTGAGGAGGAGAAACACATTCCTGTTAACAGAGAATCCTGCCATGCTTTGGGCTGGAAGAGACCTTAAAGCCTGTCCTGGGCAGGGACACCTCCCACTGTCCCAGGCTGCTCCAAGCCCTGTCCAGCCTGGCCTTGGACACTGCCAGGGATCCAGGGGCAGCCACAGCTTCTCTGGACACCTGTGCCAGGGCCTGCCCACCCTCCCAGGAACAATTTCTTCCCAATATCCCATCTGTCCCTGCCCTCTGGCACTGGGAAGCCATTCCCTGTGTCCTGTCCCTCCATCCCTTGTCCCCAGTCCCTCTCCAGCTCTCCTGGAGCCCTTTAGGCACTGGAAGGGCTCTGAGCTCTCCCTGGAGCCTTCTCCTCTCCAGGTGAACACCCCCAGCTCTCCCAGCCTGGCTCCAGAGCAGAGGTGCCCCAGCTCCTGGAGCAGCTCCGTGGTCTCCTCTGGATTCATTCCAACATTCCTCATCTTTCTTGTCTTGGGGGCAGTTGTTGCTTTCTTTCCTCCAGAAGCTGAAGATCAGTGAAGAAATTTTTTCTCATCCAACCCCAAGCTGCCCTGGTGCAAATGGCATTTGAGAAAGTCCCTGTGTGCCAAGTGCTCCAGATGGGTCACCTTGTCCTTCCCCTGGCATCTCCACATTCCCCTGGCTGCTGCTGAGGCTAAAGCAGGAACTGTGGGGTTTCGCTGATCTTTGAGTTTGGGAACTCTTTAGAGAAGGTTTGTAGCAGTGCAAGTTGTTTCAGACCTTTCTAATCAATACTTCAGTAGTTGAAAGAATTGCTCTAAAAGGCCTCGAGGGACAGAGCTTAGTCCATGTAAACACAGATATTGTCCTAAATTGATCCTCATTAATCCACTCAGACACCTCTGCTGTGCTTTGTGCTGAGGCCCTGGGGGCAGCAGGGCCACTAGGACCTCCCCAGGACATTGGGAGGTGGCCAGGAGAGCACTGCAGTATTTGCTTCCCCCCTTTTCCTTCCCTCTTCCCCTTCTCAGGGCTTCTCCTTGGCTTCATGGCTCCCTGGTTCCCACGCTCTGGGCACCTTCACCTGCCCTCTTCTCTCTCCTTGCTGATCTTCAGTAGCTGTCACGGCAAGAGCAGGCTGAGCCCATGCTCCAGATGGGAATTCATGGGCTGGAAAAGGTGTTTGCCACCCCTGGGCATGGTGATTCCATGGGCATGATTGGGGGAAAACTGTGCCCTCAGCCCCTGAGGTGTAGGAGGCCCTTGCGGTGAGGGGCTTTCATTGTCAGACCGTACAGATCTCTGCCAATCCCTGCTGGGTTCTGCCATCCAAGCAGAGCTGAGCCAGTGGGAAGCAGTGCTCAGCCAAAAGAGGTCCTGGGAGCAGTGAGGGGTGACAGCCTGGGGACACAGAGGGCACAGAGAGAGAGATCATTATTGGAGTGGTGCTTGTTGAAAAAGAGCCCAGATCTGGGCTGGGTCCCTGGAGGAAAGAGCACTGACTGGAGGGAGACTATACAGGGCCTAAAGGAGAGCTGGAGAGGGACTGGGGACAAGGGATGGAGGGACAGGACACAGGGAATGGCTTCAAATGTACAGAGTGCGGGTTAGATGGGATATTGGGAAGGAATTGTTCCCTGGGAGGGTGGGCAGGCCCTGGCACAGGTGCCCAGAGAAGCTGTGGCTGCCCCTGGATCCCTGGCAGTGTCCAAGGCCAGGCTGGACAGGGCTTGGAGCAGCCTGGGACAGTGGGAGGTGTCCCTGCCATGGCAGGGGTGGCACTGGATGGGCTTTAGGTCCCTTCCATCCCAAAGCATTCCATGATTCCATGACAGCCCCTTCTGAAGGAATCTGGCAGGGGATGAGGCCATGCTGGGGTAGAGCCTTTTCCTATGGACAAGGCCTGTCCAGCTCCATGGCATTTCTTCCAGCCCAGAGCTCCTGCAGGGCTGAGGCAGCTCTTCCATGGAGGGAAGTACTGGAGGACCCAGGAAAGCTGAGTTTATCCTGAATTCTGAAGCAACAACCTGTTCTGATCCCAGGGATCTTGCAGGAATGCCAGGAATTGGCTCTTTGGAGAACAAGGTGGGAATAAAGGGCACAAAATGGGATGTTTTTTGCCCAAAGGTGCCATCTCTTTGTGCTGCCATCAGAGAAAAGCCCAGCTACAGCAGGATTTGTGTGCTCTGGGATGTCCCAGAGCCTCTGAGGGTGCTCCCATCCTTTTTTTCAGTGACTCCTGCTCACTTCAGACATCCTGGAGCTCTTTTCTCACCGTGCCTTGGCCATTTTCCAAAGCAGCACAGGATGCAGGCAGTGATCATTTTGGAGAGAGCAGCTCCGAGGTCTGAGATAAAAGCTGGGAGCTTGGCACTGTTGTTGGTGTGATATCAGCCCACACAAAGGGCTGTTCTCCCTGCCCAGCCCGAATTAAAATCACTCAGCCATTGCATGTACAGCCCTGGCTCTGATAGCCCTGTCCAGGAAGGTTCCCACTTTGCACACAGATTATTGTCAGCAGTGCAATGGGAGTGCAGTGAAGCTGCTCTGGAATCAGCCCTGGCTGCCACAGCCACAGCTTCATGCAGGGAGAACATCTCCTCTCACCACTAGATGTCAGAAACTGTTTCTTTTTCCTCATTTTAGAGCCTGCTTTCTGTGATTTCAGCTGCTCCATCACTTGATGAAGGCAGTCACGTTGATAATCCCTGAATAAACTCCTCTTTTTTGGATTTTGAGCATTTTTTCCCCTCTAAGTCATGCTTAACTTCACGCTTTTTTTACCACCTCACACACACGTGCCAGCACATTCTTGGTGCCCTGCTGCAAATGCCACACTGTGGCACGTCTGCTGCAGGCTCAGAGCTCTTTTGGGCTTGGATTTGCATTTTTAACTTTCCACTGCTCCAGCATCTTCCCCAAAAGTGCTGGTGACATTCCTGTGCTGTTGCTGAGCAGAAAATAATGATGAGGTTTGGCTTTGCTTAGTTCAGCCCAGCTCAGAGCCTGCTGTGTGTCCTCTCTGCTGAGGGTGGGAAGGTAAAACCAAACCCATCCTAACCCCCCCCCAGAGGAGGCTGCATTTGGTCAAGAGGTGGTGAATCCTAAAAGGGGTACTGGCAAGTGGCCCAGCAAACCCCTCTGCTCTGGGAATGTTCATCCTGGAGAGGAGAAGGCTCCAGTGACAGCTCAGAGCATCTTCCAGTGCCTAAAAGGCTCCAGAAGAGCTGGAAGGGGACTGGGGACAAGGGATGGAGGGACAGGACACAGGGAATGGCTTCCACTGCCAGAGGGCAGGGACAGATGGAATTTGAGAAGGAATTCCTGCCTGGGAGTGGGATGAGGCCCTGGCACAGTGTCTTGGTTTGAAAGACAGGTGTGTGCCAAGGAACACAGGATCCTCCCTTGGAATAGGGAATATGACCCCTTTTCCTTCTGAATTATTATAACTTTGAAATCAAGGGGCTCTCAAGCAAAAGATATGGGAAAAAAGGAATATCAGTTCTTTACTAATATTTGGAACAAGGCAATAATACAGAAACAATGGTTTAGATAGACAAAGTCAGAATCCAACCTGCACCCTGTCAGGGTGGTGCTGCAGTGCAGTTCAATGGTGCTGCAGTCCCGTTGGAGTGATGGATGTGCTCTTGTTGGAGTGCTGATCTTGTGGAAAGGTCTCGTCGGTCTCTGCAGGTCCAGTGGTGGCTCTTGAGCTCTTCTCCTCTGGGAATGCAGTGGGAAAGGTACCCCAGTGTTGCAGGGTCTCAGTTTATGTGCAGGTAGGAATGTTCAGCTCCTCCCCTCTGGGCAGGGCATCTCCCAATGGCTGATGGAATCTGTGAGTCACTCCTGAGCCCTCGATGGCCATGAGCAGAGATAGCCCCGATGGTGTTAGCAGGGCTGGGTCATGCTGAACACAAAGAACACTGCCCCAGCTGTTTGAACAGCTTCTGGAGATGGGAATAGAATAGAGACTTTTGGTTACACCTTCCATGTAACCTAGGACACACAGGTGCCCAGAGAAGCTGTGGCTGCCCCTGGATCCCTGGCAGTGTCCAAGGCCAGGTTGGACAGGGCTTGGAGCACCTGGGACAGTGGAATTTGTCCCTGCCATGGCAGGGGTGGCACTGGATGGGCTTTAAGGTCCCTCCAGTCCAAAGCACAGCAGGATTCTCTAAGTGTCCCAGCTGTTCTGGAGCTGCAGGAGCTGTGCTGACCAAGCAGGAAAAACCGTCAGTTCCCACACTTCATCCTGGATTCATTCAAGGACAGACACTGTCAAACCCCTTCTCTGAGCTGTGCAGGCCTAAGGGACAGACAAGACTCCACCTGTGTGGTGCCAGATCCCTGGGCTGGCTCCAGGAGATCTCCAGATCCCTGAAGGGAAAGCACACATTTGTGTGTGAAGGGAGCTTTGCTTTGGGAGGCGTTAGCCCACAATGTCAGCCCCGCACACCTGCGAGAGATCAGACATTCCTGAAGACCCAATTAAGGATCCAACACAAATGCTGAGCTAAAAAAATAAGGGCTAGGAAACCTCTTCCTTCCCTTTCATCTGTGGTGCTCCCTTAGAGCTGTTTTATTTCCCTTAGGAAAAAGAACTGGAGAAAATAACAGGAAGAATAGAAAAGGCAAATGAAGTCATGATGCTTCTTCAGAGCAAGCAGGGATCTGAAATGCAGCCTTGGTTCTTCCAAAAAGCCCATCTTGCAGCCCAGAGCCCTGGGAAGCTTTTGGGAATGTCTGACAGGCCAGAGAACAGCTTTGCACTCCTCACCATCCCTGCCAGGGGCCAAGGCCTCTCCAGGCTTTCTGATATTCCCAGATGTTGCTTTGGGTGGGGAGAACACACCCCACATCACAATGACATTGCCTCATAAAATCATGGAATTGGTAAGGCTGGAAAAGAGCTCAGACTGCGTCAGGTCCGATTGTGAACCAGAACTGCCAAGGCACCTCTGATCCCTGTCCCCCAGCGTTCCTGGCCTCAGTGTGGCAGAGAGCAGATGGAAATCAGCTGCAGGCAGAGGGATCTGCATCCTGCAGCAGCTCCATGGGCTGAGCTTTCCCTGGGCTCTCCCCAGTTCCCTGGGCTGCTTTGGGGCAGGGTTCTGGGGACAGCCTGGCCCCACATGTGGGCTTTAGTTTTGGAGTGTTAACGAAGAAGGAGTTGTCCTTTTAGGAAGTCAGTCCTGAAATGGATGAAGATGGATGAATTGAGGAGCTGAAGGTTGCTCTGGATGTTGCTCCAATGTTTCTGTGGATGGACGTGGAAAGGAGGGAAGGAAATGTCTTCACTGAACCCCAGAGTGGCTGTCAGGAGATGTGGGGCAAGGCTGTTGGTTTGACCTGGATGCTAAATTCATTACCAGTTTCATTCTGGGAGGCAGCTGAAGGAAGCAGGACTTGTTTTCAGGGATGGGATGGATTTCTTGGAGTTCATTTCCAAAGATAAACACAATTATCAGAACTGCTCATTACCCATGAATTACCTCCATGCAGTGTGGTTCCCCGGGATGGAAGATCTGCTCTGTCAGAAGTTTAAGAAATATCAAAATAAACCAAACAAGCCCACAAACTCCGGGAACAACAAGGAAGCAAACTTCCCATAATTAGGTCCCAAGGGATGCTTATTCCCAGCTCGATGGATAAATTAAGTCAATACAATGGAATGGTTAAATATTGACTGAGCTGTAATATTTAATCAAGGAGGATTCATACTGCTCCTCTTTCAAAAGAGCTTGAGCTGCTTGTTTTATTGGCTTTTTAATCAATGCTTTAATTATATCGGTGCTCTAATTTCATAATAAGCTTACATTAATTAAGGCAGCTCTTCTATATGCAGAGAGTAATAGGAAAACTAAACCAAATAAGAGGAATGTGCTGTTCTCTGCTCCAGAAGAGATTTACACTCATTCACTCTTCCAAAGGGAAATAACACCAGGAATTTGTGGGACTCAGAGTGACCAGGAATTCTTTATCTGCTTAGGCCAGCTCTGACTGTGATTCACTGAAAGATTTGTGGAAATAAGAACTTGGGCCAACAGGGTTTGTACAAGCTATGGATCAGATTTCTGGATTTAAAAAAAGTGTTTGGATATAATGGAAGATAAATGGGGATCCCCTCCAAGATGGGCCTCAGAATCTTCTGGTGGATGTCAGCTCTAGCAGAGGAATGGGGGTGAATGGAGACGATTGAGCTCTTTGTTAAACAGGGAAGTTTCTCCTGGTGCTTGGGACACTCAGATCCACACAGACTCAGGAGGATCATTACATTCTTGCAGCATTTTTTCCTTCAGATGGTGAGAAGTGGATGGGTGCAGTTTGGATGCTTCACCTGAGCTTGTTATCCTGGGTCAGTGCAGGGCACTGCTTGGATGAGCAGCTCATCAAATTGCTGGTTAACACTGCTGATTAACACTGCTGATTAACCCTGCTGATTAACACTGCCACTGTAAAACAGCAGTGCCTCCTCCAGTGTAACCACAGTTAGGATAATGCCTGGAAGTAACAATGTTTGGTGCTGTGGTTGGAATCAATCAGGGAATGTCTCTGTCACCTCAGTGACCCTGGGGACAGCTCAGGGCCTGTGGCAGCCTGCGAGGTGCTCCTGGCTGGAGCTCCTCGTGCAGCCTCATTCCTGCTGCCAACGCCAGTGGAAAAGCATTCTCATCCTGTTTTTCCAGAGGCAGCAGGCAGGCAGATCCCCAGCGCTGAGCAGTGGCTCAGGAAGGCAATGGAGTGCTCCTGCTTTGGATTAGGACAGAGTGGGAGCAGCCAGGCCTGCTCCTGAGCCTATGTCAGCGTGCCAGGGAAGGAGCGAGTTCCACAGGACACAGAGAGCAGCATTGTCCCAGCCAGAGGCATTAAAACCTTGTGGTGAGATCATGTCTTGGAGCAGAGCATGTTTGGAATGCCAGGAGGGTGCTGTTATCCCAGGATTTCTTTGCCATGCAACCAGACTTTACAAAGCTGGACCCTTTCGATACGAAGGATTTTCATTAATGAGGTCACTGTGGCTGGAAGGGTTTTTACATCCACGGGGTCACAGTGACTTTAATGATGCATTATTTCACACTTAGACATGATGCAGTCAGAAGGGGATTTGTGTAGCCAGTGAGATAAGGTGTCCCAAAAGCATTAAAAAATGTCTGTGGCTGTATAAATAAGTTAGTGGGAGCTGGAAAGGGATGTGTTGAACAAGCAGCTTTTTGGAGCTGCCCTCAGCTGATGTTGCCACATCTGGTGATTGTCATCTTCTATCAGTGTGAGGAGGCTGTGAGCTGTAAAGGGAGACAGTTTGCTTGTGAGGATGCTTCAGTGATTTTATTAACACCGGTTCTTAGCTCTACCTGCTGCTAGAAGCTCAGCTCAGCTGGGGGTGCTCTCCAGCAGCTCCATCATGAGTCTTCCCAGTCAAACCCAGGGAAAGCGGTAAGAGTATAAACAGCACTGAGGTCCCTCTGCAAGCATGTCAAAGATGTCTCTGTCAGTTATTGTGAGGGCATCAGGGTGTCAGTGTCTCCTAAGTTAAGTTTAAAAAGAATTCAATATTAATACTCCTTTGGTGGCATTGGTGGAATTGCAGTGATCACAAAAGCAGTGAAGGAATTTCTGCTACACCCTGGTGTGGGGTTTCTGCCACACCCTGGTGTGGTGTTTCTGCCCAGCACCCACAGGACAGCAGGATCTGCTGGGGCCCTTCAGAGCTGCCCCCACTAGGACACATTCCCAGGACAGCACAGGGGCCAGAGCACAGCCAGCCCTGCCAAGCAAAACCCATTGTTCCCACCTTTCTGCCTGGACAGGGCCCTCGGGGGCTCCCTGGAACCCTTGTCAAAAACAAACTGGGGAGCAGGACCTATGGATGTGTGCTGGTGGAGATCCCCTCCTGTGAGATCACTTTTCAGAAACCATGTCACCATCTCTGTCCTCATGGGCATCTTCTTCACTTCCCTCCTCCCCCTGTCCTCAGCACTCCCTGCCCCAGCCCCATGTCCCTGCTGGGCTGTCCCTGCTGACATCCAGACAGCTCAAGCAGAGCCCAAAGAACAGGACAAGGACCACAGGAATGGCCCAGCCCTGCCAGAACTGCAAGTTTGGCTCCTCAGGACACACAGGGCTTAGCCAGGCTCATCTGCTCCACAGGTGCACAGCTCTGGGGAGGGACAAATGACCTCAAGTGCCCCAAGGTAGGAGCACGGAGCAGCAGGGGAGCCTTGGGTCAACAGGCAGTGGAACATCAGAGCATCAGCTCCAGTGCAAAATGATCCCAAACTCTGGGGCAGCCCAGCAGCCAGGAGCCTCTGCCTGGTCCCCACTTGGACACCCCCAGAGCCAGCAACAGCAGCGTTTGGTGGGAACTGCAGACAAAACTATCCACAGAACTGTGACTGAACTGTCCACAAAACTGTCCACAGAACTATGGACTGAACTGTCCACAGAACTATCCACAGAACTCTCGACTGAACTGTCCACAGAACTAGGACTGAACTATCCACAGAATGATCCACAGAATAATCAACTGAAATGTCCACAGAACTATCAACTGAACTATCAACTGAACCATCTCCAGAGTCCAGCTCCCAGAGGGAGGGGAGGCTCCCAGAAAAGGGAGGGCACGCAGTGTTTAGAGGAAAATGGGAGTCTCTGTTCCAGGCTCCTGTCATGGTTTGAGCCTGGCTGGATGCCAGGCACCCTCCAAAACCATTCACTCCCTGTCCCCTGGTGCAGCTGGACAGAGGAGAGAAAATTTAATGAAGGGCTCATGAGTTGAGATAAGGACCAGGAGAAAACACTCTGAGGGCAAGACAGGCTTGACATAGCGGTACGAAGGGGGTTTGTTACTAACAAAATCAGAGCAGGATAATGAGAAGTAAAATAAGCCCTTAAAAACACCTGTTTTCCCCCAACCCCTCCCTTCTTCCCACCAACAGCACAGGGGGACAGGGAAGATTGAGAGGCTTCTAGGAAGATTGAGAGGTTTAATGGGCACACTGGCCATGGGGAGGAAGGGGGCTCAAGTATTCCTGCATCATATTCCAGTAGCTTGGTAACCCCAAATTACCCACAAATGGATACCCCAACTGTGGAAATGGCATCCTCCTGGCTCCAAATGGGGAAGAAACTCTGGGTACTCCCTCACCGCTATGAGACAGCAGCCCAGCTTTTTGGAGCAGCCACAGAGATCACTCCTCTGCTGCCCCAGTCAGAAGGAAGGGAAGCCCAAGAAACCAACTCTGGGTCTTTCTGCATGAGCAGGGGAGGACAGGAGGCAGTGGGACTGTGAATCCACCTCGAAGCTGAAGCTGTGTAAGCGACCTGAGAGGGAAGAGGGCCGTTAAGGAGGGCCCAGCCAAGAAGACTCTCAGTGTAGTTGCCATAGAGAGACAAGAAGGCAATCAGGGGTCTCTCAAAGTACTGAAATAATTTTCCTTCACCCCTGGCAAGGGAACTTCTGATCTGGCATTGCAAAGCTCAGACACTGACTGCTCTGACCAGGAGCAGGAAGAGAGGGTCCCTGCCTTTGGCCATGGATGCCCTGGCACACTGGGCAGTGTGGGTTTGATGGCCTGGCACAGCAGAGCCACGCAAGTGTAAACCTTTAGTAGGTGCTGGTGCAGTGTGCACACTGACGTCATCGAGGCACAGGAGTGCAGAAGCCATCTGATCTCTGCAGTGCCAGGGGGATGCCAGGAGCTGTCTGTGTTGGAGGCTGAGGTGAGTCTAACAGGGGACGAAGGGGGAAAGCTCCCCATTGGGACTGGCCCAGACCCTCCTTGTGTGGCTGGCATTGACTGCCTCAGGAGAGGGCACTTCAAGGACCCAAAAGGGTATCAATGGGCTTTTGGTGTAACTACAGTGAATACAGAGAAGATCAAACAGTTCTCCACTCTGCCTGGCCTCTCAGGAGATCCCTTCATTGCAGGATTGCTGCAGGCTGAAGACCAGCAGGTACCAATTGCCACCAGGACAGCATGGCACCAGCTCAGCTCCGTGTGTGAAGATCTCTCAGCGCAGCAGCCTCGTGAGCCGGTACTGCAGGAGCTGGAACTCACTCATGGCCCTGCTGTGAGCAGCTGGATCCTCAGCCAGCGGCTGGAGCAGCTTGGGAGGCTCAGCTGTACAGACGTCACAAGGCAGGCTGATCTCAGCAGTGTTATAAGTTAATGTTAAAATAGATTGACAAAAGTCAGGCCAAGTAAAATAATTTGGTTTATTGAGCAAGCAGGCAGCAAACAAAACAGTACTGGGCTGCCGGGGAGTCTCCGCTCCACCATGGCAAGCGATTTACCCTCCCAAAGTCTCTGCTTTTATCCCCCTCTTCTTCCTGGTATACGTAGATCTTCCTGTAGTACTCTGCGTCTGCGCGGCTTGTTACTAGGGGGTCTTCTGCTTCTTGGTGGTCGTGAGGCTGAAGGCCAAAGTCTTCCTCCGATGCCTTTTTTAGCAATCTTACACAATAGGGAGGGGGCTGTACTCCACCAAATAGGTGGTCCTGACATTACTCAATTATCTGCTCCTCTGAGGGTCTTGTTGTTCTGACGTTTCTTAATCATCTGCTCCTTCTGACTTAGTTTAGGCAATCTCTGTTTCTTTTGTGGCTTTTATTAGGCAAGATTAGTTTCCTCTGAGCTTTTATTAGGCATGGTTAGTTCCTCTTGGTTTTATCAGGCAAAAGTCATATGCTTTTTCAAGCTAAGTTTGATTATCTAACACAAGGTTTATTGACTACAATTTTAACAAGATTTGATTAACAAACTCAAAACTATTTACAACAAGCAGGAACCCTGCAGTTGCCCAGGCTGAAGTGGTCGAGGTGTCTCCTGTCCAGGGCACGGCGCAGGTGCCCCATGACGTCCTGCAGGCTCCGCAGGAAATGCCACCTGCACCAGCGGGCTGGGTGGTCAGCAGCTGCGGCAGTGGTCAGCAGGTGCAGCAGTGGTCAGCAGGTGCAGCAGTGGTCAGCAGGTGCAGCAGTGGTCAGCAGCTGCGGCAGTGGTCAGCAGGTGCAGCAGTGGTCAGCAGGTGTAGCAGTGGTCAGCAGGTGCAGCAGTGGTCAGCAGGTGCAGCAGTGGTCAGCAGCTGCGGCAGTGGTCAGCAGGTGCAGCACAGTGGTCAGCAGGTGCAGCAGTGGTCAGCAGGTGCAGCAGTGGTCAGCAGCTGCAGCACAGTGGTCTCCAGGACGTGGTGGGGAAGCGTGTGTCCCCCAGGCCGTGGGTCAGGAGCTGCAGGTGCCCACCGGGCCTCAGGCCGCAGGAGTTTGGCCTCGGCCACCACACAGCACTGGGGCCGGGCTGTGCCCAGGCTGAGGCGGGCTCTGCGGGCTGGGGGCTCAGGAAGATGTCTGAGGCTCTCCTTGGCCCTGCTCTGCTGGAACCTGAAGGGGTGCCTGGAGGGCACTGCCCTCAGCCGGCTCTCGAGGCACTGAGGCTGCCTGCCGCAGCAGCAGGAGGCTCTGTGCACGCCCAGGGAGGAGCCGGTGCCCAGGGTGTGCAGCAGGCTGAGCTCCCGGGCCTGGCAGCAGCCCCTGGAGCTGTGCAGGAAGCACTGCACGGCCCGAGCTCCACTCGGACACGGCCCCGCTCCACATGGAAGGCGTGTCCTGCGTGTCCCGCGGGGGCAGCCGGGGGCACCAACACGGCGCACACCAGGCCTTGGGCACAGGGACTGCAGCCCTCAGAGGTGCGGCCCGCCCCGGTGGCGCCAGGCAGGGGCTGGAAGCTGTCACACAGGACAGGGCTGAAGGTGAGGTGGAGCTGTCCATCAGGTCAGTCACAATGGCAGGGGCTCGGGTGAATTCCAGAACAGGACACCGAAGTGCTCCTCTAAAAGCCATCTCTGGTCATCGGAAGCATCGTCCCCTTCTTCATTGTCCGAGCTGCTGTTGGAGCTTTCCCGAGCTCTGCCGCCCCTCTCCAGCTCACGGCTCCTTTTCCTGAGGTGAAGCAACAGCCCCAGGACAAGGAGCAGGATTCCAGCAGCAGCAGCCCAGAGCAGCGCTCCCCAGGCCGCAAACCTCTGCCCCAGGGGCTCCTGCTCCAGCTCCTGTAGAAGCCAAGCCATCTGCTGGGTCAGGAACTGCTCCCGCTGCTGCATCCGCTCAAGGGTGGCCTCGTCCAGCCCATCCCCGACTGGATGGAAGCCTTGCACACACCAGAGCAGCAGAGCTGTGAACATGGCCTGTGGGATGAGCAAGAGGGGCTGGGTGGGGCTGGCACGGAGGGAGCTGGTGCTGGGGGGTCAGGGATGGGAGCCACGGGGATGTGGGGCAGGAATGAGGGGCCCAGGCAGCTGGCAGGGGACAAGGTCTGTCCCAGAGCCCCAGCAGCAGCCAAAGGCCCTGTCCCAGGTGTTCCCACCAGGGGCTGGGGCTGGGGGCAGGGGGAGAGCCCAGGTGTGCACTCACTGCTTGCCCAGGTTGCACAGGAACAGTGGGACCTGCCAGGGCCCTGCAGAGCTGCCCCCATTGTGACACATCCCCAGCATGTCACAGGGGCCAGGGCACATCACAGACTGCCGGCTGAGAGGATCTTGATTCCAAAGAGTCACTTCCCATGGGTGCTGGGCAGGTGAGGGTGGTGGTTTCCCAGTGGGCAGCTCCCAGTGACAGCAGAACAATGTCCCCTGAGCGCCCAGCATGGCCAAGTGTGCAGTGCCAAGGCCCTGGGCATGGTCTGGCATGAGCGGATCTTCACTGATTCCCTGGTGCACACTCAGAGTCTCCTGTGTGGGCGCAGACACCAGAGGTGCCACTTGCTTGGTCCTGCCCAGCCAGAGCTTTCACCGCCCCTCTGGAATGCCCAGCACAGCCTGGGAATGCAGCAGGAAAGCAGGGAAAGGTCCTCTGTGCAGCCGTGGTGGTCTCCAGCAGCTGCTGCACGGGGAGGCCACTGAGAGGGGCCACTCCCCCTGTCCTTCCCGAGGCCCCCACGCTCCCTGCATTTCCCGTGCTGGAGCTCAGGTGGGTGCCCTGCTGCTCAAGGGCAGATCCCTGCTGCTGGAAGCCCAAACCCTCAGCACCACCTGCCCAGCCAGACATTCACCTGTTGGGTTCACCTGCTTCTTCCCAAATCCTGACTCTTTGTCTGGGAGGTCACAGGAGAGCAGGACCTGTGCCCCTGGTCCTTCCAGCCCTCTCCCGTTGGATGGTTCTGATTTGCCCTGTCCCAGCACCAGCAGCCCCCGAGGCACACAGTAGGGACAATGACCCCTGGAGCTCAGCAAGCTCTTGGTGAGCCATCCCACGTGGGAGCTCCTGCTGGGCACCAAATGCTCTGGAGAAATCACCTGGATGGCAACTGGGAGCTGGGGGGCCTCTTAGGAGAGAATCCCCAAGTGCTGATCCCTGAGGGGCTTTTGGGGGCCCTGATGGGTGGAGGTGCCTCAGCTCTACCTTTTGCCTTTGCTGCTGCTCCTCTCAGAGGTTCTGCTGTAGCTCAGCAAGGCTGTTCAAAGAGATGATGTTTAACTCAGCTGCTGGAGGCTCTTTTCCATTTCTTCATCACCTGAAATGGTTTTATCTTCTCCGACTTCTCCATAAAGGAGTCTTTATTAATGGACGTTGACTCTGATTCGTTTGAAAATGCTGCAATAATTGCAATTATGAACTGAACTCCAGCTTCCTGCCTGACATATCCTGAATGCTTTAAGTAATTTATGACAGCAGCACTGAAACTGCTTTCCCAAGAAATGCCAATACTTTGTAGCACCCCTGATGTACCACATCTTCCTCTGAGCCTGTCACTGAGACCAGCACAAGCAAATCCACGTGCTCCACCTTTTTTCAGTTTTATCACAGTCTTGTCTCTCTCATTTCTTCCCTTCTTCCCTCTTGAACTGATGTTTGGTTTTCCTCCTTATAAGGGACAACAGTTTTAAAATATTTGCAAGGTTAATTTCTCCAAGAGGGAGTGAATGTTGGGATTGCTCTCCACATGAGCAGGACAGGAGTTAATTGATTTTAAAAATCCTCTCTGAAATTGAGCTTTAGAAATAATAAATATTCCAAGTAGAATGTTGTAGATCTTCAGGATTAAAATATGGGTTATGCACTTTCAAATATATTTAATTTTGGCAGGTCTGGGTTGACAGGTCCTAAGCTGGAGCCTGTTCTTGGTACTTGGAGATTTCTTTCACCATAAGAAGCAATTCCTATTTTCAGTATTTTTCAGGCTTTTAGGTTCTCTCCGGTTCAGAGTGAGAGAAGACACTAAAATTGGCACCAGCACAGTGGGAGCTCACACAATGTGGTAGGAAACAACATCCCCTCTCCCTCAGATCCCAGAGCTTTGGTCACTGGGTTCTTCACGCATCTTCCCGGATCCGTCTGTTCGCAGCATTTCAGGCTCCTGCTTGTGCTTGAAAAGGCTCCCTTAGAAATAGTGAGAAAAAATGCTGTGCTTGGGCTCTGTGATAATGCCGCACCCTGCTATCCTGATAATGAAGTTCCTTGGGGGAGTGGTTGCCATTCCTGACCATTTCCTTCAAGGAACCTGTTGTCCCTTCCCAGAGCAAGGCTTGCTTTCAGCCCAAGGCCAGCAGCCCTGTCCTGGACGAGGCAGCAGAAATCCCCAGGTTTTCCAGACACCTCCCACGTGCAGGATGTGTGGAGTGGTCCCATTCCTCCTGCTCCAGGGAGGTCCCTGCTGCTCCCTGGGCACAGACTGTGACAGGGACACGGTGCCAGCTCAGGGGCCTCTGGGTGACAGTTCGGATTTAGAAATGAGGCTCTGTCTCCTCACAGAGTGGGGAGAAGATGAGGAAATCTCTCTTTAACAAGAGCTGGGATACTTGGAGAATTCATCACTCGTGGTCTGTCTGGAAACTCCATGGCAAGGGCTTGGAGCCCTCAGAGCACTGCCAGGAACCTGAAGAAATATTTCTGTCCCAAAAGTGTGGTCAAACATCGGAACAGGCTGATCACCTGACCTCCTCAGAGAGGTGCTTGATGCCCCAAGCTGGTTAAGAAGAGTTTGAAAATTGCCCTTGAAAATCTGCTTTAATTTTTGGTCAGCTCTGAAGCAGTCAGAGCTGGGCTAGGGGATCATTGCAGGTCACTTCAGCCAAAACAATCCAGACTATTCTGTTCTGTTCTGTTCTTTTCCATCCCATTCCGGGCACTGGGAGAAGTCGAGTGCGATGGAGATGAGCAGCAGGAACTGGAATGTGGCAAACAGGGAGCTCTGTCCTTCCCCTACAAACAACTTGAGGCTGATGAACTCCTTGTTCATTCTCTGTCTGAAATCACCTCTCTGGAAGTTTCCTTTCAATCCTCTGCAGATGCCAGCGGTGCTGGGGCTGCCCTGGAAGCTCTGCAGGAGTGTGGGATGTGCCAGGCCAGGACAAGCTCCCCAAAGGCCAATGGGAAGGATGCTCTTGCTATTCCATTCACATTTCTCACTGAACATGCAGATGAGTTTAATTTCTATTTAATCAGCCTCTGCAAACAGCAATCACTTGAGAGTTTTCCTGCCTCACATGCAGTGATTACCCTTCTTATCCCAGCACTGCTCGTACCAGCCTGGGGGCTCTCAGCCCCTCCAGGTGACATCTTTCACTTCAGGAGGTTCTGTTGCTTTGCTGTGAAATACTCTGGGAGCTGGAACTTGTTGGATCTGGAACTGGCTTGGTGGCATTGTCTTCTCCTTGGGGCTGAGGTGTCTCTGGGGTCCCAGCTTTGCCCCTGGGGCAGTGCCAGGAGTGGAGACATCGGTGGAGCCTTGTCACTACAGGGGGTGACCCCGACTGCAGAGTGACCCCCATAGCTGTGTGTTTGCAGTATCTGTGTTCTTACCCTACAATTGCTGTGTGTGAAATTCAGCGTGGCAAAAATCAGCTGCTGCTGTCCCAGATGCGATGGCAGGACACAGGGAATGGCTTGCACTGCCAGAGGGCAGGGACAGATGGGATGTTGGGAAGGAATTGTTCCCTGTGAGGGTGGGCAGGCCCTGGCACAGGTGCCCAGAGAAGCTGTGGCTGCCCTTGGATCCCTGGCAGTGTCCAAGGCCAGGCTGGACAGGGCTTGGAGCAGCGTGGGACAATGGGAGGTGTCCCTGCCATGGCAGGGGTGGCCCTGGATGGGCTTTAAAGTCCCTTCCAGCCCAAACTGATCTAGGATTGTATAATCTTTGACGTCCCAAAACCACCCATGTGTGGCCCAATTCCTGCACCTGCAGAGGATTTGTCCAAAGTCACCAGTGGAGAAACACCTTCCTGGCAGGTCCAGCTGGATGCCTTCAGAAGGACAGAGGCTGAGAACTGCTGGGCTGAAGGCAGAGACCTGAATTTTTTGTGAAACTGATGATATAGAGAAAGAAGAGCTG
Source organism: Acanthiza pusilla (assembly GCA_036630365.1). Lineage (NCBI taxonomy): Eukaryota > Metazoa > Chordata > Aves > Passeriformes > Acanthizidae > Acanthiza > Acanthiza pusilla. The sequence goes on along the minus strand of JAXCHO010000048.1, from coordinate 1,430,709 downwards.
GAGCTTTTGCACAACTTCAGCTGCACAACTTCACCACTCCCAGAGTTTTATCCCTTTGTGTTTATAATTTTAGCTCAGACCCAGAGGCACTCCAGCACCAACAAGCATTTAAGGGATGGTATTTTTCTTGCCCTATGGGTGGGGGACACTGCTCCACGAAAAGTTCTGTACCCCTGGTTCTGAGCAGGCCCAGGATGCTGGAAATTTGCTTTCCTAGCCTCAAGCTACAGGTTGTGGACCTTGTGCTGACACTTGCATTTAATTCCTGTCTGCAGTGACACTCCTGGGATTATCTCAGCCTTCTGTCACTGCATGGGCAGTTATTTTTGACAGCTTATTGCAAAGGGCCATTATGGGCAAGTGGAAATCTAGGCAGTAATTGGGGTTAAAAGAGATTTATTGCAGCATGCCAGGCGTGGCACTTGGCATCCTCAGCCTGACACTGCCACTTCCAGTGGATTTATCATCCTCCCTTCTGGGGAGGTGGTGCTGGAGCAGGGCCTTTCTGCCTAGGAATGGTATTATAGTAAAATAAAATGTCTTTCAGCCATTCCTCACTGTTCCGTGCCCAAATTCCTGTATCCCTGGCAGTTCCTTCATTGTATCTCCTCTTTTGTTCCCCCTTCTCTCCCCCAAAGTTTCCCCAGCCTTAGCAGCTGGCTGAACGCTGGAATGAAATCATCCCAGCTCCGGCACAGCCAGCCTCATTTCTGAGGGAAGACCAAGGATGGAAATTTCTGCTTCAGAAAGCTGCAAAAAGTAGAAGTCAGGGGACTGGTGTGCAGCATTCAGCGAGCCTGGTGCTACAGCAGAGATCAACATCTGCTGTAATTACTTTCTTTAGAACTTCACAATTGTCCTGATAATTTTGGTAGGAAGAAGAACAAATGGGAAAAGATCTGGAAGATATTCTTGGTGAATTTTTTAATTAAAATGTTTTTGATTTGTTGAGGAACTCTGAAAGAAGCAATTAAAACAAGATGATATTGGTCTATACTTACAAGGCAGAGCCTTGCCAGGATTAACTGGCTCGGCCCAAATAAATTACTGCCTCTGGATTTGCATTAGCAAATACTTCCTCTAGATGTTAATCAGGAAGGAGGGAGAATGGAGTGGGTGAGATCATAGCAACCAAAGCAGCCTGCAGGGTCACAGAACCCCAGCATGGCTTGGGATGGAAAGGAGCTTAAAGCCCATCCAGTGCCACCCCTGCCATGGCAGGGACACCTCCCACTGTCCCAGGCTGCTCCAAGCCCTGACCAGCCTGGCCTTGGACACTGCCAGGGATCCAGGGGCAGCCACAGCTTCTCTGGGCACCTATGCCAGGGCCTGCCCACCCTGACAGGGAACAATTCCTTTCCCTGTGTCCTGTCCCTTCATCCCTTGTCCAAAGTCTCTCTCCATCTTTCCTGTCAGCTCCTTCAGGTCCTGCAAGGCCACAGTGAGGTCACCCCAAAGCTTCTCCTCTCCAACTGAACAATCTCAGCTCTCGCAGCCTTCCCTCCCAGCAGAGCTGCTCCATCCCTCTGCTCATCCTGGAGCCTCCTCTGGACTCCTCCAGCAGCTCCAGGTGCTCCCTGAGCTGGGCCCAGGGCTGGGGCAGCTCTGCAGGTGGGGCTCACCTGAGCACAGGGACACAATCCCAATCCCTTTCCTGCTGCCCATGCTGGGGATCAGCACAGGGCTGGGGGGTCTCTGGGTCAGCCTGGGGGAAAGTGTGGGGCCAAACCAAGGCATTGCTGCAGCTTTGAGCTTGGGGACCCCAGCCATGGCCAGAGGTTTTAGGTGGGGCCGTGCCTGAATTTCCTTCAGGCTAAGGAAAGGTTTATTTCTTTCCTTCAGGACTTGTATTTCAGTAATTCAATTCCAGGCCTTGGCCAGACTCCATTTAAACAAAGCAAAGAGCCAGGGTGTGAAATGCTGTGCTGTGTGATGACCTAATCCAAATCCCACAAAGTCTGGGAATGTTTCCACTGACTCCCTGGGAGCTGGATTAGAGCTGCACCGGTGCTCCTGCCCACTGCCAGTGTCTGCTCCCACAGCAGCAGCAGCCCCAAAAACCCTGGTGGGGCCCAGCTGGAGGATGGGGCTTTGGGGTGGTGTGTTCACCTGCATTTCTCCATTAACAAAGAGTATGAATTAACCATTCAATTCTCCATTAATGTAGAGTATTAAAATAAGAAAAGAGCTAAACAGGCTTTGGTAGGTCTGGATCACAGGTGTTTGTGGGAACTTTTTGGAGGGATAAAGCAGTTTGCTCTCAGGCCCAATGTGGGGTGTTTTTCTGTTTTAAAACTGCTTTTCTCCTGCAGTCAGGGATGATTTCCTGTGGTCTCATCCTGTGCTGTGCTCACCTCTCCGAGGTTTGTGGGCAGAGGATCTGTGATGGCAATGACAGCAGCAAATCTCAATTTCTGGACAGCTCTGGTGGCTGAAACTCCAGGTACAAACCTGGCTTTTCACTGAGGACACTGAACACAATGACCTGCATGAGAACAGCTTTCAAAGGACAATTGTGGGGTGTGGGTTTCTCCTTCCAGCCCGGAATTCCTTCGGTTACTCATTCTTCCTATGGTAAATATACAGGAATTCCTAGAGTACATTTGATTCATTCCTGCAATAAATCCAGGCTCATTCCTGAGCCATTCATTGGAACACTCTCCAATTACTTGAGAGGTCAATGAGAGTGTGCAGTGCCTTTTTTATACTTTACAAATTTGGTAAACATGGACCTCCTGCACTGCTTGCTTTCCAGTGGCAATCCCTGCCTGGATTGCAGGGATTGCATGGAATTGCTCACACCCAGAGCTGTCCCAGGATCCCAGAATGGTTTGGGCTGGAAGGGACCTTAAGGCCCTTCTTGTTCATGGGCAGGGACACCTTCCGTTATCCCAAATTGCTCCAATCCCTGTCCAACCTTGTCCTGCCACTGGGACTTGGATCCACCTGGGGGAAGCTGATTTGCCAACACCAACTCTTCCCTTTTCAGGCTGAATGTAGGCAGCACTGCAGGGAATTGTGGTGTCAGTCACTGTCACCCTCTCCAGCAGGCAGCTGTGGATGTGTCTGGGGACAAAGGGCTCTCCAGGACACCTGGGTGCAGCTAATCCTCACAGAGAAGCTCTCAGGCCTTGGCAGGACCAGCGTCACGATTAAACCTGTGCTCAACATTCTCCTCCCAGCAGTAACCCTGCCCCAAGCCCACCCATCCTGAGCTCAGGATCAGCCTCTGCCTGTCTGGGAGGGATAAAAAAGGGCTTTTTAAGCAACTGCTGACCTTTCTCTCACAGATCTGACCAGTTGTGGCTTTGCCTTCCAGACGAGAAGTTCAATCTCTCCCTTTGGCTCCCTGTGCATCTGGAATTGCTGATCCCATTTCTCCAGCCAGGAGCTCTTTCTGTAGTAACAGGCTTTTAAATATGTAAATCTATTTTCAAAGCAAAATAACCCCCCCAAATGTTCATGTATCTCTCAGAAGGAATAAAGGGTCTCTGTCCTAATATTTTATGCAAATCTTACTTTTGCTCTTGTACTCAGGCATGAATAAATATCAGTGCTTCAAAAGAGGAAAAAAAGCTTCATCAAAAGAAAAAAACCTTTATTTCTATTGCATAAATAATGGTAAAATTAAAATATTTTTATACAGATTATATATTTACAGTAGTTTGGTTAGAGGGAACGGCTGATACATATGGCATTCAATTTTCCTTTATACACTCCTTTATACACTCGGATAACTTGCAATAACATAGGATTTATTTCAGTTGCATGCCCAGTTAATTTATATTAATATTTACAGTATTTTGTACAAAGGTTTTTTGTTTGATTTTTTTTTTTTTTACTATTATGCTGCTGACTTTGTGAATTTTAGTCTTTAATTAAAAAGCCATGTCTTTCATTAACGAGCCAGAAAAAAAAAAAGGTGAGTTTACAAAGGAACAGTAAATGGCTGGAAAACATGGAATGGTGACAAAAAGGAGACACATGGATTAGTGGAGAACTTCCTAGAGATGAATGAGGAGGCATTGATTCCTCAGATCCTGCCATGGATTAAATGATAGCAGGCTGGATCCTGGGCTTATTAACTCTAATGAGTTATTCCTGACTGACCCTGGAGACCACGAGGACCTTCCTGTCCCTTCCTCCCCCACCCCAGAGATCAGATCTGAGGGACCAAAAGCTGCTGTGAGCTGAGAGAACTTTGGCTGCTCTGAAGAGATGTTCAGGAATGGGACTCCATCCTCGGCTGCTGCAGTGGGAGTGGAGGCAGGAATTGGGACATGGACGTCAAAAACATCACCTGAACCATTCGGAATTGCCCCCAGGAGAGCCAGGATGTGCCCAAGTGCTGGTGACAGCTCCTGGAGCCACCTCAGAGCTTCCCAACGTCTCCTTGTTGGCTGCTGAAGACACAGGAGCAGCTGAGAAAGGAACACGGATCTCACCTCGAGTGGGGTAAATCCAGATGCTGCTTTGGGATGCTGGCAAAGACAGGCCAGCAACAGCTGTGGAAAATAACTGGGTGGAAAATGGCAATTTCATTTAGCAATGGTTTTTTCAAGGCTACAAAGTATTTTGGTCTGTCTGGACAGAAAATTAAAAAAAAAGCCCTGTGATACTTTCAGCATCAAATTGTCAAGTACTGAGCTCTAGATCCAGAGGATTTCTCTTTTCTCCTTTCTCCCACTTCTGGGGCTGCAATTATTTCATAGTGAAGATGCCAAATTAATGCAGTTTTCCAGACTTTTGCCACTGGAAAGGTGTAATTGGAGCACACTTCCAATTAAAATGGTGTTAGATTTTCTGTCCATCTTGCTCTTGGTGAAGCTTCTGCACTTCCTAGGACTGCCTAAAATGTCCTTCTTGAACTGGAGGAATACAAACCCAGTCCTGATAACAACTGACAATGTGAAGAGATGAAAATGTTGTGAAACTTTTCTTTTTCTGCATTAAATTCCTGGGAAAGGAACAGGTTTTAAGTGATGCCAGGGAAATGTAATTGCACTGTCAGAGCACAGGAGGGTAAAATAATAGATTGAAACCCAGCAAGTTCTGTACATCTTCATCAGTGGAATGGAAGCGTGATTCAGAGCCAAGAAAAAAAGACACTTCATCAGATCCTCATTTTAGAAGAGTTGGTTTTTCTTCTTTCAAACACTCATCCATAAAGCAGGAACTAAATCATGGATTACACGGGTGGGTACAATAAGGGACTTCATTCTTAGAGATTTTAATGCAATTCCTCCCACTGCTTCTCCCCTCGCTGCTCCAGGGCTGCTGGGGGCTGTGCTCCTGTCACCTCGGGGTGGTGACAGCCCTGGCAGCTCCCAGCACGTGCAGGGACGAGTTTTCCGTGGGAAAAGCTGAGAGTTGCCTTGTCCCAGGGCCCTCAGCAAGAATGTGTCACCTAGAGCCCCTCCCAGGAGATGTTTTGTTCTTCTGCACAGGCAGAAGGATGCAGACTGGGGTTTTGGGACAAAGTATTCCCATGCTTTCCATGGGAAAAAAAGCACCAGTGGGTACCTGGCCCATCCAAACAGATTTCAGCCATCCAGAGGGGTGTTCTTGGGAATACTTCTGCCTTGCTTTGCCTGCTTCCTACCCTAATTCTGGATTTCAAACCTCTCTTTACTCGACCCCAGCTTCAAAGGATGGGTGTCCATGTACATCTCCTTTTTCCAAAGCTGCTGGAATTAAAGCAACCAACATCCAGCCCTTCCAGTGCACACGTCCAACAGGTGAAACCTCTGGATAACCAGGATGAAATCTCTCCAATTACCTGGATTGCACCCAGATATTCAGCTCTGGCTCACCGGGGAGCAGGGACAGGAGCTGGGGGTCCTCCTACCTCGCACCCTCCTGCTCACCCTGGGCCCGGGCTCTGTGATCCCTGGCCCAGGTGCTGACAGTGACTGGGGGATTTGGGGGTGCCCAGCAAACAGGAAGGAGAATTCTTTTGTCATCTCTCTTTTATCTCATCTCACCTCTCACAGCATGAGGACCACAGTTCTAACAAAGCCAAGCCTTCCTAGTTTAAATCTTTAAATTCCTGCTGTTGTTTCTGATCAGAAATTCCTTCTCAGTGGTGGGCTCATGGAGGGGTCAGGTTCCCTCGGGTGGTTGTGAGCAGGATCTGGCTCTCCAGGGCCACCAGCACCGCCCTCATGGAATATTCGGAGCTGGAAGGGACCACAATGATCTCCAGCCCAACTCCTGGCCCTGCACAGGACAAAGCCACTGCACTTGTCCTGCCTGGACACTCCCCAGCTGTGCTTTCCACACGGCTGCCCTTAAGGAATGGCTTTGGCTCTGCCAGGTGAGCAATGTTCCTTCAGCAGTTTTTTGCTGGAATTCTCTTCTCTATGGCCTCCAAATTGTTTCAGCATTCACGGGCCTGCTGGATTGTCCAGGAGCAGGAATCAGGATCACTGGGTTGAAGTAAAGGTCAGTGGTGATCAGGGGTGCAGCCTTGCAGGAGCAGAAGCCCAAATCCTTCCCACCAGAGCTCGATCCTCACATGGAGAGCCTTCCCAAAGTGCCCTCAGCAAGGCCAGGCCAGGCAGGGCTCAGGCTGAATGGATTTCACTCCCTCCTGAATTAAACCAAAGCCTCTCTCAGGCTGAAATCATCACGTCCCTCTCAAAGCCTTCCCTGCACGTCAATCCCCTTTAATTACACACCGTTTTTTCTGGCCAAGCCAACAGAGTTGCTCACGAATTCCTAATAATTCCCTAATCCATGAGCAAAGCCCTGTCCCACTGCTGGGAGCTGTGTGCCCATCCCTGGCAGGCTGGGCTGGCGTATGCCTGGGCTGCTCCGCCACGGTGGCACCCATGTCACGAACAGCCGCGGTTGCCATGGCAATCTCCTGTTCCTCCAGAACTGCGGGGCTGAAAAGACACTTCAATCCTCCTGGAACTGGCAAGAGCAGAAGTTTAGAGCTTTTTCTGACAGCTCTGCTGCAGTCTGGGTATTTTTTAAAGTATGTTAATTAGCACTTAAATAGGGGTTTTTTTCCTTAAAGTATGGGATGTGGGGTTTTTATTTTTATGTCTTTGATTCTTCTGCTTTCTCCCCCCTCAGCTTTTGCCATCAGGTTCCAATCAGAATTTTACTGCTCTATTTTTACCTCCTGTCTGTAAAAGCAGCAAAAAGCCCTATTTTTCCCCTCTTGTGTAGAAGGAAAAAAAAAAAAAAGATAAATGGATGTTACATAAATGGAGCCAGGGAGGGAGGTAGGAGACATCCAGTGCTGCTGGATGGGAAGGATGGGAAGGTTGGGAAGGTTGTGGGGAGAGTAAAAGATGGAATAGCTTGGCCTGATCCACCCTGCATTGCCAGGAGTTACTGAGTCAAGAAGGGATCTCCTCACAACGCCTGGAGATGGAGGAAGGCTGCTCTAGGAAGGGAAAGGAGACCTCTGGCAAGACATGGCCCTGATTCATCATGGAAAAATGAGGTTCCCTACAGAAAAATCACACCCCAAAGCCCCCAAAATCCTGTACCCAGTAAAATCAGCGGGGAGTTGTGCAATGAACTCTACTGACACCAGGCTATGGCTTTTACCAATATATTAATTATAGGTTTGGTTTCACAAATGGAGCTGCGAGGGGAGGGGTTGGACTGGAGAATGGCTGTATTTACAAGGGGTCATGGAGCATGCAGAGGGAATTCTGGAACCTTCCAGGAAGCTTCCAGGAATGCAGCCAATCACTGTCCGTGAGGTGGCTGCTGGGGGGGTTGTCACATGGGTGGGGAGATGTGGGGAAATGCCCAGTTTGGGGTCGTGGGTTTGGGCTCAGTGGAGGCACCGCTCTGCCCCGTGCTCCCCCATCCCTCCCCTCCATCTCCATCTGCCTGCACCCACTCCAGCACAATCCCAGGGACAACATGAGTATTCCTCAGTGGCAAGGAACATTTAGACTTTTTTCCCACTGGTGCCACCATTCCACAGACCCCTGAGACCTGAATGAGTTTTCTTAAAATGATCTCTATGCTCGTTATCTGCAATGTCCAGCACAGAAAATGTGCCTGGACTCCCCAGCACTGAGAATCCTATGGCAGAATATCCCACTGATATTCTGCTGCTGCCCTGTAGCAAATGGAAATCTCTCCATCTTCTGGGAAACAGAACGATTTTTTTTTTAATGGACTATTCTGCAGTTCACCTCTATTGGTCACAGCAGAACAGAAATGCAGGAGTTGTGTGTTCGGGAAAGGCAAAAAAACCCCCAACCCAGCTGTGGAAAAGGTTCTTTGGGATGGAGGGGGTGCCAGGAAAATGGCAAGAAAAGGTGGAGATGGGAGGTGAGACACCTAAAAGTGACTTGAGTTGAAAGGGGTGGTGGGAGACAGGACAACAAGCAGCAGATTTTTAAATGAGGTTGCTAAAAATACAGGTTAAATGTTGTCACTCCGAGCTGTAGAAAAGGAAAGACCTGGAATAAGTCTTTGGGATGGATCCAGTGTAAGTCAATGGTGGCAGTGTGGGATGAGGGAAGCTGGTGGAGTGCGATCCCTTGGGGAGCCATCTTGCCCCTCTGTGGCACAGGGAACAGTCACCTCCATTTCCAGGAGCAAGATCTCCCTGTTCCTCGGTGTGCCTGCAGCTCTCCCAGCACAGCCACCCCACTCCAACGCCCGAGTGCCTCCATGGAACTCCTTGAACACCAACGGGGAAACCTCTCCCATGAGGGCAAGGAAATCACATCTGTCCTGGTGTGGCACCCAGGGATGCAGTTCATCCAAAGGGAAATGCACTGATTTGTGTCAAGTTTCAAAGGAAAAACACCTTCCCAAGTAATCCTGGCTCCTTGCACTTCCCGTGTGGTGTACCGGCTCTGCATCATTCCATCTCCTCCTTGCTGCTCCTTAAAATGTGCTCCAGGAAAAACACCCAACACTCCCTGGATCTGGAAGTCTGACACACTTCAAACACATGGGGGTGGGCTCAGGTTTGAATCCTTTTTCTCCTGCTGCACTTGGCTTTTCCGATGGCCCCCTTTGGAGCCTGCTCATGGGACGGGGGTGGTGGGATGGATCCTGGGAGGGAATGGAGAAGTTGGCTGGTCAAAACCACACTTTCCCATGTGGGTGAAAATAAAACCTCCCCCACAGGACGATGTCTGACATGGAGGTGTCACTGCAGATCATAACCAGGCCACATAAAATGGAATAAATTAAAACTCTGCAGGCAAGGAGAGGCAAGAGAAGCTCAAGAGGAGCTTGAGCTCCTCAGGATTTTCACCTGGGAAAAAATTCTTCAAGACCAATATAGAAGAAGGGAAAAACTGCTGGAGAGCAAATGTTGTTGGATATGCAGAGAGGCCCAAGGAGAGGGAGGTTTAGCTGGCGCTGGTGGTGGCAGAGTCCCTTGGAAGACTTTGCACAAGTTCAGCAATGCCCAGGTGGGAAAACAGGGGGTGCTCCTCACGCCCTGATTCACAGTCGGAAAAAAATGGCCAACAGACTCCTCCTACCCCACAGTCTCGTGTCAAGGGTGGAGTTGATGAAGCAAAAAATAGACATTTTGTATGGTGCTGGCAAATTCTCCCCTGTTTTCCTCAGAAAATACTGTACAAGGATGCTCTAGCTCCCCTCTAATGCCGTAAACTCCATGGCATGGTCATAAGGGAAAAGGAAAGTGAAGCTGGAACACGTGGAACAAAAGGAACGGGACTCGCTTGTGGCAATGCTACGATCAACTTCCTGGGAACGTGGGCCTGGCGGGGAGCTCCGCGGGATAGTCAGTGGGCCCTGGGTAAGGACAAGTCACGAGGCTGGGCCTCCGTCAAACCGCGGAACGCTGGCTCCAAGTCTCCTCCGCGCTGCCATTGCTGTTTCGAAGCAATAATTCGGGACTCCTGGATATGGGATTATTGCATTAGGAAACAAAACCTTTAAAGCATTAGAACAGCCCTTTGATGTCCCTGCCAAAAGGATGTGGTTGTTCACAGGACACGCTGCTGGCTCAGGCTCCTGCTGCAGGCGCCGGCTGTGCCCGCGTGTCGGTGCCGTGGGAGTCGGGGCGGGAGCTCTCCCGGGGTGCGCATGCATGGCCGGCGTCCCGCTGCCAGGACGGTTCCATCCCGCTGCCAGGACCACTCCGTGCCGCTGCCAGGACTACTCCATGCCGCTGCGCAGGATCTGGTTGGCGGCGATCAGCATCACGCTGATGATGAAGGCCATGGCGAAGGCGCAGATAAGGCTCTTGCGCACGCACGTCTGGCGGTTCTGCTTCTGGGCGTGCACTGCGGGGACAAGAGCACGTCAGACATGGCAGGGCTTGTGCTCCCACCTGGAGCAGCTCGGGAGTCCTCCTGCGCTCTCATTAGAACCCTCCTGTCCTCACCGTCACCTCTCCCTGCTGGGACATTCCCAAACAACCCACCCAACCTTCCAGGGCTTCCAAACCAGCCCATCCTGATCCTTCCTAACACTTCCAGAACTTCTCTCCCTCATCATGGCTTTTAATCCCTTTAAATGTTCACAGGGATATTTGGGGGTTTCCATGTATTTCTTTTAAGCTCTTTGTGAAGTTGGAATCATAGAATGGGTTGGCTTGGGTTCGAAGTGACCTCAAAGTGGGAAGTGGCCCTGTGCCACGGGCAGGGACACCTTCCACTATCCCAGGCTGCTCCAAGCCCTGTCCAGCCTGGCCTTGGACACTGCCAGGGATCCAGGGGCAGCCACAGCTTCTCTGGGCACCTGTGCCAGGGCCTGCCCACCCTCCCAGGGAACAATTCCTTCCCACTCTGTGACCTAAACTTCCCCTTTCAGTTTGAATTAAGTTGTCTCTAAAGTTCTTTAACAGCAATTATCGACCTTGTGTGAATCCCTCCGACTCCTCCAGGTCAACTGGGAATGAGTGGAGAGCCAAGATGTGCTCCCTGCTAGCACTCAAGCTCCCACTGTGGCAATTCCCAGGAGTATCCATGGTGCATGAGTCACTTTTCCGAACTGTTTTAGGTTTTCTCTGCTTAAGCCAAATCAGATTTATTAAGAACCTTTCCAAGTGAATGCTTGCAGAAGAATTGTCAAAAGAGGTGAGAGCAGCAATTAAAAAGCAGATAGAGTTGGGATTTTTAGCACTTATTTAATTTTATTTTTTGTTAAGCTCATCAGTGAGAATTCATGCTGTGACTTAATTAAGCCAGTTCATGACTCTGTCTTGGCTCCCCACATCAGAATGTCAGAACTGTGACACTTTGGGGCACTGAGGAGGTTTGGTTGAATCTTGAAAGGCCTTGTTTGAAAGGCCCGAGACAATCCTAGAATGGTTATGGCTGGAAAAGCCCAGCCATCAACCCTGCACCACCACCATGGTCACCACTAAATCATGTCCTAAGTGCCACATCCATGCTTTTTGGACAGTTTCAGGGATGGGGACTCCACCACTGCTGGACAACCCTTGCAGTGAAGGAATTTTTCCTAATTTCCAAACTAAACCTGCCCTGGCCCAGCCTGAGGCCGTTCCCTCTCCTCCTGTCCCTGTTCCCTGCGAGCACAGCCTGACCCCCCTGGCTGTCCCCTCCTGTCAGGAGTTGTGCAGAGCCACAAGGTCCCCCTGAGCCTCCTTTTCTCCAGGCTGAGCCCTTTCCCAGCTCCCTCAGCCTCTCCTTGGGCTCCAGCCCCTTCCCAGCTCCGTTCCCTTCCCTGGACATGCTCCAGCCCCTCAGTGTCTCTATTGTCCTGAGGGGCTCAGAACTGCCCCCAGGACTGGAGGTGCCCCAGCAATGCCAGCACAGGGGGACAGTCACTGCCCTGGTCCTGGTGCAGTCCAGGTGTCATTGTCCTCTTTGGCCACCTGGGCACCCCTGGACTCATGTCGAAGCACTGGCACCAGCACCCCCAGGGCCTTTCCAGCCCCTCTGCCCCAGCCTGGAGAGATCCATGGAGCTGTTGTGGCTCAAGTGCAGGGCCTGGCACTTGGCCTTGCTGACCCTCATCCAACTGGCCAGTCCAGATCTGCCAGGGAAAGGCAGGAAATCATCACACAAAGGATGGACACTTCTGCCTGGCTGTGATGGGCCTTGGTTTGATCTTTGGGCTTGGTTTGCTCTGGGAAGGGATGTCCTCATCGCCTTTTCCTCATGGATGGGCTCCTGATGATGGGAGACTCTCAGGTTATTGACAACAAGCACAAACTAAACCCAAAATGCAACCAGGGAAAGGCTCCAGGTGCCCATGTGTGGAAAGATGCAGGAGAGTATTTTTAGAATTCATGGAAAAAACCCTTGTTCTGATCTAGTCCTGATCCTCATAACACAGAGAGCCCTGCGTGCTGGGTTTTGAATTCCAGTTTTCTCTCCCATCACCTCCTCTGGCTGATGTTTAGCAGTGCCTGTGTCCTAATCCCAACTCCCAGTGGGCCCAGCTCAGAGCTAGAGGGACAGAACCTTCCTTCGGGAGGGTTGGAGTCATTCTGCCCTTGGCAGGGAATGTGAGTGAGAGCCTCTCTGGTTCTGGGCAGGGAATGAAATCCCCTCCTCCCAGCAGCTCTCCCAAATTCCTCACTCTCTGCCTGCACTGCTCTGCTCCTGGATTCCTTCTCTGGCTTTTATAAACCACACAGGATCAGTGCTGTGGCTCCTTGGCTTTGTGCACGATGCCCTGGTGCTTTGAAAAGCTTCTTCATGACCTGTAGTTATTTCTTTATGTACTTTTCTATTATTTCTGCACTTTGAAAGCAGTCCCAGGCAGCAGAGAAATCACTGACACAAGATATCACCTCCAGCATCGGTATCAGCGTGGGCCTGATGATGGGAACAGCAGCCCAAGGCTGATCAGGGTTTTTGGGATAACAGACTCACCTCTTCAGAGGAAAACGGTCAAACATGCTCTGTGTTTTTGCAGAAATGTTTCGGAATGGAACAACTCCTTGAGGCTTTTGTTATAAAACAGCCTGAGGGCAGCAGGAAGCAAGGAAGTCCCAGTTCCAGCTCTTTACCCACTGAAGGGACACCACACAGCCAAATTACCTACAAACAACCCCAGGGGAAAGGGGAATGCCTGTGGAAGGACTGAAGGCCCAGCCAGACCCTATTGCTGTTGGTTGGGAATTATTCCAGCAAGAAGGTAACAGTTTTCCCCTGCCCCCTTGAAATCCACAAAGAAGCTGCAATTCCTGATGTTCTGCCCTACGTGCTGCCCTTTTGGACATGGAGATCCATTAACCACCCCTCCTTACTGGGGAGGGTCTGCCCTCAGTTCTCTCCTTTCTCCAAATTCATAATCTTTGAGCATGGAATCTGTGCTTGTCCTGCTCTTCCCACAGCTGGCATTTTCCCAGGGCTGGATGCCAACGTTTGGGTGCCAGTGGGAGTTTTTGGCACCTGTGGGACACACCAGAGGTTGGATGGGAGCTGGTTCCTTGAACATGGGCAGAGCCTGGAGCTCCTCTGGAGGAATACTCATCCCTTCTTAGGGGGAAGAGCAACCCAGAAGTTTCCAGCATCCATCAGACCTCACGAGGCAAAGGCAAATCAAGGCTGGGTCATTCTCCATCTTCTCACCCTCTTAGGCTGGCGAGGAGAACTCCCTCTGGCACAGAGCAGTGCCCCTATTCCAGCAGGATTGGGGTTAATGGGGCCAGGCTGTTTGCAGGGCACAGTGCCCACGGTGGGGTTGGAATGAGCTCCCAGCACTGGGAGCCTTCTCCACTGCAGGGAAGCAGCTCCTGCCAAGGACAGCAGCAGAGTATTTATAGTGGCCTGTCCCAGCCGTGCCGCAGGTGAGTGATGGTGGCTTGCTCTGGCTGCCTGCAGTTATTTTTGGTTTAACAGGTCGGTTTTTCATTGCCAAGGCCTCCACTGAGCAGGGCAGGGGGAGCAGGGAGGGGCTGCTGGCTGATCCTGTGGGTGTGAGTGAGGATGGAACTCCTGACAGGCAGCACCAGGCACTGGGACCACTGACACTGCCACCAGCTCTGGATCCTGAGTGTGGATCAAGGGAAATGCCAGGAAAACGCTGCTGGACTCCAAATTGTCCTTTACCTGTGTCCCATGAAATCACACAGCCTTCACTGTCCTGCCCTGAGCATTGATAACAGCAGAGATAAAGCTGAGGACAGAATTGTGCCTCTGCCCTGGCTGTGTCCTTCCCCTGGATCTGATATCCTGCAAATGACTTTGATGTTGAGAGGGAGCTGAGGAAATCCTGGACTTGACCCTGACTATAACACAAATATTATATTTGGGATAAGGTGTGTGTGGGTGGGAGATGCTAGGTCTGTCATCCAGATTGATATTAAAGAATATTACATGAAAGGCCATAAAGACCTTATTATCACAAGAAATCATGATGGAGTAATTGTGAGCATGATAGAAATTTGTGTATATTTGTACTGACGGTGAAATACCTGTAAAATACTCTTGAGCACCTGAGCCAGCTCACCCAGGTGTGGAGAAAGGGCATGTCCAGGTGTGGACTAAGGGGATGTCCAGGTGGGGAATAAGGGCATGTCCAGGTGTGGAGAAAGGGCATGTCCAGGTGTGGAGAAAGGGCATGTCCAGGTGTGGAGAAAGGGCATGTCCAGGTGGGGAGAAAGGGCATGTCCAGGTGGGGAGAAAGGGCATGTCCAGGTGGGGAGAAGGAAATTGTGTCTGCCCACAGGAGGGAGAAGGGTTTGGAGCTGGTCTGTGATCCAAGAACATGCCCAGAGGTGACAGTGAGTGGAGATCCCCATTTCACCAAGGTGCTCCTGAAAGTATCTGCTATGTCTGCTCCCTTGTGAGATTCCCAAATTCCAGTGAAAACCACTGGGGCTCATCTTGGCTTCATTCCTCCCCATAATTAAAGGCCCTTCAATGGGGGGGATGGAAAGTACCTTAAATATCGATGGGAGTTGAAAGAAATACTTGAATTGCTATTGGGAGAGTTAAGTTGAGAGAGGAACTTCTTTTAGGGTGCAATTCATCTCATCCCAAGGCAGCACCTAAATTAAACTCCAGGAATTCTACCCAAAAAGCCTCTCCCTCACTGCACTAATTCGAAATGAGTGGCTGAGGCACAGGGAGACAGCCCAGGACAGCTGACAGCTGTGCCTCAGTGCCACGATCCATGGCATGAGGGCCTGGATTCCTGCTTTAGGATCCTGTAGGGATCCTGGGGTTTGAGAACTGGAAACTCTGAGAGCACCAGGGGGTCATTCCTGTCCAGCCTGGAGAGCTGCAGGGACACAACCTGTTCTGTCCTGGCAGAAATGCTCCTGTCAGAGCTGTCACAGACCAGAACTGTCCCTTCCGCTGAGACCTGTGGCGAAACTTCGCCCCGTTGTTGACAGTTGAGCTGATCTTTATTCCCTGCTGGATTTGTGTGTGTTCCCAACATCTAAAAAAGGCTCTGTTTTGCTTCAAGGTTCCGCCTGGCACCAGCAATGCCAAAACATCCCACAAGAAAAGCTGTTCCTGCTGCACTTTTGGAAACTGGAGCTTCCAAAATGAGACACTGAGTGTTTGGGTGTTGGGACCCAGGTTTTTTCTGGGATGGTTCACTCGAGCTCCTGAGCTGAAATCCTGCAGCAGTGACAGCTGGCTCCTGTCCCCAGGGGATCAGCAGGTCAGTGAGCACCAACAGCTCCAGGCAAGTCAGAAACATCTCCCTCCCTGCTGCTCATCGGAGGAACTAAAAAATTGTTGCCTGGCCTGATTCAGAGAGTTCTGCTGCTGCGTCCCTCCTGCAGACTTCTTAAAATTCAGCTGTGCTCCTCTCCAGCTCTCCTGCAGTGTTTTACAGAGGGTGAGGGTGCTGGATGGAGCTGCTGCAGGCCATCAATTAGCCAGGCTAAGGATTGGTCTGTATTCACCCTTTGCTTTGTTTGTGGCTCTGCCTGTGCCCTTCAGAGGCTGTTTGACCCCCCCAGAGTGTCAGAATTCCCCCAAATGCCCTCTCTAAAGTGGGATTTCTAGGCTGGGAAAGCACAGTGGCTCTACCAGGGTGATGTGCACAAACTCTGAGCTTCTCTGCTCCGCTTCCTGGGCTGTTCTGCACTTGAGATGATTTCATAGAATCATAGAACAGTTTGGGTTGGAAGAGAACTTAAAACCATCTCATTCCATGGGCAGTGACACCTCCCACTGTCCCAGGCTGCTCCAAGCCCTGTCCAGCCTGGCCTTGGACACTGCCGGGGATCCAGGGGCAGACACAGGCTGGACAACAAAGACCTGTTTGGTTGTCCCAATCAGCAAAGCTTTGGAGCAGCACAGGTTCCCCTGGCCAAGGAAATGAAATTCCTTCTTCTGAGGTGTCTTAAAATGGAGACTGTCCTTGCCAGTGTCAGCTTTGCCAAAGTGCAAAATCCACTGCAGATCCAGTGTCTGATCCCAATTCCTGATCCCTTCTGGCTCTTCTGAGGGAAGGAAATGTTCCCCTTCTCTGGCTGTCTACAAGCCCTGCAGAGACCCTCCTGTGTTGAGAGGAGCTGATCTGGCTGAGCCAGGTCCTGGCAGCTCAGAACAAAAGGTACCCAGGGCAGCAGGGCACCATCTTTGCTCACTGCTGGTGTTACAGTGCAGGGAGAGGACTCGTCCCAGCGGCTCCCTGGGAGCCTTTTTGGGATTTGAATAGAAATGTGTAGGAGCCCAACACAGCTTGGTAGGGCCTTTCCATGGTGGGATGAGGGAAATAAAGATGTTTCTGTAGGGAAATTCAGCCTGGCTTAGAGACTCAGTGCTTCCCTCTCCCTGAATCCCACCAGAGACAGGGGAAGGAAAGCCCCCACTACTCCATCGTTGTGCCTGGGACAGGACCAGCTTTGCTGAGGGACAGAAAAAGGCTGAGGGCAGCATTTGAGCTCTCTGAGTGTGTCCTTCTACTCACTCCAAAAGAACTCCCCGCCAACTCCATGCAGCCTTGTCCTGGGTCAGAGTGGCTTTTACAGACCCCACAGAACCAAGATTCTTGTCCAGGACCCCAGGACCCTTCCCTCTCACCTTCAAACTCCGTTTGGCAGTTGCCAGAGTTCTCGTTCAAGCTCTCCTCCTCGTTGATGATGATGTTCTCGATGTCCTTCATGGTGAGGTGGTCGCGGAAGGCGTGGTACAGGATGTGCTTCAGCTCCTCCAGCGTTATCCTCTGCATGTCAAACTGTGGGGAGAGAGCATCGTTACCCCAGGGCATGGCACTGCAAGGGACACGGGGGAGGACAGTGCCACCATCCCCAGTTTGGGTTTTATCAGCCTCATTTCAACAGCTCAGGGTAGCTTTGCTCTTTGGGGTTGGTTTGAGTGCCACAGTGAATGCTGTGAATGGGTGCTGCCCCTGCCAGCTCGTTCAGTGCTGGTGGAGCAGCAGAGAACCCCAGCCCTGTGCCAGGCAGGAGAGGCACCAATCCACTGTCAGTCCTGGCCATCCCAACACAGAGAAAACCCTCAGGGATTCCCCTGCTCGCTCTTAACCAGCCTTCTTTCTGCCCCTTTTGTGTCCTTGCTAAGCCCCAGCTGTGCCTGGCTGGGAGGAGCGAGCAGAGGACACTCCCTCTGAGCTCACTTCTGCTGCAGATCCTGCAGGTAAATGCTGTTCTTACACCAATCGAACACTGAACCCAACATTCCTGCTGAGTATGAACACTTTGCCCCAGAAGGACATTGAACATGTGCAGTTTGTGGCATTAATTAATCCCTGCTAATGGCACGAGAGGGGACACTCACCGTGGGTGCTGTGCAGGGCCAGGAGAGCAGAGGACTCTCTCAGAGTTTATGAAAGAAGGGTGGAAATGCTCCAAGTCATGCTGAGTTTTTCTGTGTGCTGCAGATGCTCCTCCTCTGTCCAGCACCTCAAACTGAGGCTTTGCAGCCCCAAAAGAGTGTGTGCAGAGCAAACGGGACCCTCCAGGGCTCCCCCACCCCATCTGAGGCACCCACCCACCCCCAGGATACCCAGAAATGCCAAACCCCTCCCAACTCACACCCACTGCTGCCCTGGGAGAGTGGGGCTGCAGCAGGAAATTCCCATTCCTTGCCCAGCCTGAGGAGAACAGGACAAAGCAGGCAGGACAGGACAAGGGGAATGGGTTCAGACTGTCAGAGTTTGGATGGGATTTGGGAAGGAATTGTTCCCTGGGAGGGTGGGCAGGCCCTGGGACAGGTGCCCAGAGAAGCTGTGGCTGCCCCTGGATCCCTGGCAGTGTCCAAGGCCAGGCTGGACAGGGCTTGGAGCACCTGGGACAGTGGGAGGTGTCCCTGCCCATGGCAGGGGTGGCACTGGATGAGCTTTAAGGTCCTTTCCACCCCAAGCCTTTCTCTGATTCTGATTCCCTGAAGGCAGAAAAAACAAACCCATAAACTCCAACAGACCCCAAATTTGTATTGGCCTCGGGGAATTGTCCCTGAGCAGGAAGAGGAAGGAAATTCCAGCAGAGGCTGAACATGAGCCCTGATGAGGTGGGATGGGGTCACCATGTGCTGATGGGCTGCTCCTGCAGTAGCAAGTGACCACAGGGATGGAATTTGGGGGCTGCCATATGAATGGAGTCAGGAAGGTGCTGGGGCTTAATTTCAGGTTGGAGTTTCCCCAGATGAAAACTCCAAAGGAATGCAGGATGGGCTGTTGGGTGAGAAATCCTGGGGTTTACCTCCATGCAATCAGCACTGCAGGAGGGCTGGGAGCCCTGGGCAGCTTCACTGCACCCTGCAAACCTCCAGCAGCACCCCCAGCCCTGCTGCAAGGCAACCAGAGGAATTATCCCAAATTTCCACACCTTCAGTTGCCAAGAGAAACGCTCTTTGTCGTGGAACACGACGTGAAGAGCACAGCTGCTCCCTTTTCAACATTAAAGACAGCAGAGCAGGGATGGTGAGATTTGTTCATGCACAACAAAGCAGGATGGAAATTGGTGATTAAATCCCAGGGGGATTTGCAGCCCAGCTTTGAACTGGGCACCAAGGAGCCACCAGTGACAATGGGGCACTTGTTATTTTTAGCTGAATCCCTGAGGAACAAGGACAGCAGAAACACCAAACCCATCAGCCTTGCTGGGCAGAGAAATGCTTTTCATCTGGCCAGAGCAGGAACTTTGTCTCTTGGCCCCGTTGCCCACTTCCCTGCACATTTCCTGACCAGGGTTGGGATTGTTGCAGGGAATAAGGGAATGGAATTGGAGAAATGAGTGTTTCTGTGGCTGGCTGGATAAAAAACAGATGGATGTGTGCACACACAGGGTTGGATGTGAATATTGTGAATATTGTGAATATTGAGAATATTGCAGGGTCCAGATCAATCAAAGTGCACTGAGTTTTCTTCCTTAACTCCTTGGAGGATGAATGATTTTGCATCTGTGCAATGAGCAGAGGGCAGGGAAGAAAACCTGAGGCTGAGCAGCTCAGGAGTGCTGAGAATCCCAGGAGGGGTTGGGTTGGGGGGGACCTTAAATCTCACCTAGTGCCACCCCTGCCATGGCAGGGACACCTTCCTCTGTCCCAGGTTGCTCCAAGCCCTGTCCAGCCTGGCCTTGGACACTGTCAGGGATCCAGGGGCAACCACAGCTTCTCTGGGCACCTGTGCCAGGGCCTCACACCCTCCCAGGGAGGATCCTTCCCAATATCCCATCTAACCCTATTTTCCATCAGTTTGACCCCATCCCCCGTGTCCTGTCCCTGCAGTTCCTGGTGCAGGGTCCCTCTCTGCCTTCCCTGAGCCCCTGCAGACCCTGGCAGGTGCTGTGAGGTCTCCACACAACCTCCTCCTCTCCAGGCTGAACAGCCCCAGCTTTCCCAGCCTCTCCCAGCCTTTGCTGCTCTCCCTCTCTCCCAGCATTGCCACTAAAAAGGTTTTGCAGAGTCTTCTGTCCTCGTCCCTCTGCTCCAAGCTGGAGCACAAACACAACTGTGGGGACAAGCTCATCCTCAAACTGTGCCAACAGTAATGACTTGAGGGCTTTGGGGTCTTCCTGTACTGGTTAAAATCTGTCTGCTGGGAAAGAATTGTTCTCTTGACAAATGCTCAGCTGCTGCTGCATCTCCAGCTCCTGCTTTTAAATGTTATGCTAATAGAGAGAGAAACGGTCTTTTTTTATCGGTTTGTTGTCATTTGTGTCTTTTAGGAAGTGGAAGGGCATCAGAGAGGATTGAAATACCCCTTGTTGGCTCATTAGGGTTGGACTCAATGATCTTTGGGGGTCCCTTCCAACTCAGAATATTCTGTGAATCTGTGAATTTATGAAGAGATTTTTTGTCTCTTGGCAGGAGTGTGGTCCTTGCTCCTGCTTTGCTCCGTGCAGGACCCCTGTGCCCCCTGGGCTCTGTGTCACCATGGCAGTGTGTCCAGGACGGCTCCAGCTCGGGGCAGTCAGGGACAAGCTCTGCTTGGCCTCCCAAGTAATTCCTTCTATTATCCCTGCTCTCCAATCTGGCAATTTCCCTGATTCACTTTTCAATTACTCCGGGTTTTATTGTGGTAATGACAGGAACCAGGGAGCGACTCTTAACTTTTATTGACTCCACGGAGAGGGAAACGGGCACTGTGGCAAGCTGGAAACTTTCTATAGGATTTATAATTAGGAGAAATCAATGGAGCTGCTTGTGAGCCTTGGAATAATTCCTGTAAGCAGCGAAACACAAACTGCTGAGGCTCAGCCTCCCAAGGGCTGCTGTGAGTGGCAACAGGAATGGGAACTGCAGCTCCTGCTGGACCCCAGAGCTGGAGGATGTTGTCCCACGAGACATCTGCAAGGGAAAGTGGATCTGATCCAACCCAGCCTGTAGCTTCCTTCTTGATTTAAAATTCCTGCTGGGAGTGAATCCCTACCAGTTCCTTGAGTCTCCCTAATGTAAATTTCCCAAATTTGTGTCTGCCTTGCCTGCAGAGCCTCATTCCCAGATATTTCTGTGTCCTGCCTGGCCTGGGCTCCTCTGCTCTGTGCAGGGAATGGCCCCATGGGAAGGGCTTGCTCCTCACAAGAGTTAAAAACTGACATAGCACTTCTGATAGTTTCACTTTATATCAGCTCTGCTTTAGACAAAAGAGTGGGAGGCTCCTGTCTGCACTGCCAAGGTGGCCTGGCTGCCCTGCAGGGGGTGAGGCCACTCTGGGGCCATGCCAGGTCTGTTAGAGCACTGTGGCTCAACAAGAGGTGCGAGTGGCTCCTCTGGCAAGGAGGGTTTGGCTGGGAGAGCACTTAGACCCAGATTTCCCACTAAACCTCCTGGAAAGGTCATCTGGGGCTGTTGGGGGCTCCAGGTGGAGCAGGATTTTGCTTTGTGCACTGCAAATTAATTCTGCAACCCCAAAAGCTCCAAAGAATCAGAGAGCCATTTAGGTTGGAAAATATCCTTAAGTCCAACCATGGGCCTGACCCCAATTCCAGCACTAACCTCTGTCCCAAAGCACCACATCTGTGTTTCACAGATTTCTTGTTTGGGGCAGCCCTTGACAATCTGAGTAATGAAACAAGGCCTTTGTTTTGCCCTCAGACCTTCTGTATGCCCTGAACACTCCCAGGGCAGAAGCAGAGGGGCTCTGCCCACGCTGCCACAACAGGGATGTGACCCCAAAAATGCCTGGAGTCTGTGGAGCAGCTGGGCTTTGTATTCATATACAAATATATTTGTATGGATAAATGTATTGTCTTACTGTACATTATCATTACTATTGTTGTTGTTGTTATTATTGCAATATATTATTATTATTTCATTACTTAGAGGGAAGTAAGCACTTCTCCTATGAGGAAAGGCTGAGAGAATTGGGATTGTACAGCTGGAGAAGAGAAGGTTTGGGTGACCTCATTGTGCCTGAAGGAGCCAACAGGAGAGCTGGAGAGGGACTTGGGACAAGGGATGGAGGGACAGGACACAGCGAATGGCTTCCCAATGGCAGAGGGCAGGGACAGATGGGATATTGGGAAGGAATTGTTCCCTGGGAGGGTGGGCAGGCCCTGGCACAGGTGCCCAGAGCAGCTGTGGCTGCCCCTGGATCCCTGGCAGTGTCCAAGGCCAGGCTGGACAGGGCTTGGAGCAGCCTGGGACAGTGGGAGGTGTCCCTGCCATGGCAGGGGTTTAAAACATGGTGGGCTTTAAGGTTTCTTCCAACCCAAACCATTCTGGGATCCGATGATAATAAATTGTAAAGTGTAAAATGTTCACATACACACACACATATATAAAAAAAATATATGGGAACATATGAAATGTTTTCTAAATGCCCAGGCACAGCCCTGCCCAGCCCCTCCCAGCCTGCAGGAGGGAGCAGAGCTCCATCCATGATGGATTGTCGTTCCTGCCAGGAGCTGATGTGGGACAGACAGGGTCCCCTCCCTCCTGGGGGATGCAGGCTGAGAGCCCTGGCGGTGTTTGCCAGTCCCATCCCTCACACGGAGCCGAGGCTGCGCTCGGTTCCACAGGGACACACTCACCCCAGCCTGGAGCTCAGAGGGAGCAATTCCGCAGGAGCCATTCCCAGCTGGAAATGCCCCGGGATGCTCACCCCGCGGCGGGCAGGGCTGGGTGACACCCTCGGAGGACACGCGGGAGCTGTGACAGCCTCTCCCCACAGCCACCAGGAGCATCCCGGTGCTGCCAGAGCGGGACGGGCACTGGGATCATCGCCATGGCAACGGCCTCGTCCCTGGGCTGCCTATCGCGACATGGCCCCACTCCTCCCGACAGCGCTGGCGGCAGGAATGGGACACACGCGGACAAATTCCCAGCGGATTTCAGGGCACGTTCCCAGCACACTCTTGGATAAATTCAAATCGAGTTTAAGCGCATCTTCACAGCACCTGAACCTCAAAGCTCCAGCCTGAGTTTGCTCGATGAAATGATGTGATATCCCAAACTCACCTGGCTCTGGGCACCCCCGTGTCCCTCCACACACCCCACAGCCCACATGGGACATCCAGAAATATCCCCGGATTGCCCCAGCTCTGCCAGAGGCACTGGTGTCTGTAGGGTCCAAACTGCTCCGGGCAGGGCTCTGAGCAGCCTCCTTCACTCCCAGGAGCAGGGTGGGATTTTGGGGCTGTCCTGTGCAGGGCCAGGAGTTGCACTCCATGATCCTTGGGGGTCCCTTCCCACTCGGGATATTCCATGATCCCATGACACTCAGTGTGGATTCAGAGGGAAAGAAATAAGGGAGTGTCCTTACAAACAAACTGCTGGTGAGATAAGACCTATACTGAGAGACAGAAGAAAAAATGGGAATGATTTCCATAGGAATTCCAGTGATTGACTTGCCCAAGACTGTGTTATTAAACCACAGGAACAGACACATAAGAAAAAGAAGAAAAAAGGGGGATGTGTATTGAGAGTGTCTGCATTAGGAGAAATGTATATTAGTTATGTCTGCATTAGGCATTTTAGGAAGCCTGTACCTCTAGAGCACCTCAGCCTATGGGGAAAGGGAGAGGGAACCTGTGGCCAGGAAATTCGGATAAAAAGAGGCTGTGTCCTCTAGCAATTGGAGAGACCCCATGGGAAATGCCTGTGACCTCTCCCTTTATTCATGAATAAAGTTACAGGACTCCTCTGTCTCCTTTTTGGACAGAAACCTCTGGTGTTTGTGGATTAATTTTTTTCTGACAAGAGCACCCCTTAAACCTGCTGGCTCCGTTGCTCCTGGGACAGGGGCTGCTGTGGCCTCCATGTGTCTGATAGGAACCCACGGGGACACATTTGGGGCTGGGGATGGGAAATGCTGCTGGGCAGGGCTGCAAAGAAACCTTTTCCAAACCTGGAGATGTCATTCCCTCCTGGAGACGTCATTCCCTCTGCTGATCTCACCCCTGGTGAGGCTGGTCCCATCCTTCACTAGACCCAGCCTAACTCTGGAGCGATGGTTTAAGCAGAGGAGTGGGATTTGGCTGTGCCACTTCCCGGCTGGACCAGTTCTTAAACTGGGCTGAGAAATCGGCCCCTGACAGGCACCACCTCCATGAGAACACAGCAGGAATCTCAATCCTGGCCCCATTCCATTAATTTGGAATAGTTTAGTAAACCACGGAGAAGTGGTGGTTTGGTTTATTTTTCAATTGGAGACTCCTCTGAGGCTGCAGCACAAATTACCAGCTCCAGCAGTTTCTGTGGGTGGGTTTAGGGCTGCCAGGCCTCACCCCTGGGCTGATCCTAATCAAAGGGAATCCCTAACGAGCTCTGCACCATCCTGACCATCAGTGCCAGGCCTGGGGGAGTCTCTGGGGGAAGCAAACTCCTCACATTTAATTAGGGCTAAAGCTGGGAATTCCCATTTGGCACAGACCATCTTCTGCTTCCCCCACAGATCCTGAGCTCTCATGGATTCCTGTCCCGGAGTAAATCCAGCAGTGGGATGGGCAAAACCTGCTCTGATGGTGCTGTTTGTGTGTCCCACTGCAGGCACAGCGTTTTGGGCTGAACTGTTCCCCCTGTGCTCCATCAATGGGAGCACGAGAAGGAGGTTTTGGGGCTGTGTGGGGTGTGCCAAACCTCCAGACACTCCAGGGAAAAACTCCTTCGTTCTTTGCCCCACAGGAAGCTCCTCCATGGGGGCGGGGCAGGGGTCTGCACCCCAGGGGGACCCTTGGGACCAGCGGCAGCTGTGTCTGGGAATGCTGGAATTCCCATCCCGCTCCAGGCAGGGGGCATGAGAGCACCTGTGCTGTGTGCCAGGCAAAGCTCGGCCAGGCCAGGCCCAGCCCTGGGACAGCGTTGACAAACCTGACAGCCCAGGGGGGTGTGGAGTGAGGGGAAGCCAAGGCCTTGCAAAAACAGCCTCCCCTGGCTGCTTCAGCAGACAGATCGAGTCCAACCCAGCACCTTTTCCCGTTTTTCCCAGGCTGCTGCAGGGTCCCTGCCTGGGGAAACCATCTTGGAGCTGCTCCTGAATGAGAGGAGGCAGCAGAGACCCGAGTGGGGCAAATGGATGGACCCCACTGCAGCTGAGGATCTCCTAAAGCCTCACCAAAGGAAACCAATGTTTTACTGAACAGCTATAAATGTTTTGAGGACGCTGGGAGAAGCGATTGGAAGGTGACACCTGTCCTGAGCTGCACAAAGGACACCAGGCATTGATAAAGGCTTTACAGGAGAGGCTGTGGGCAACCTGAGGCACCCTTGGCACTGCTGCTGATGGTGCTCAACAACAAATAACAATGAGGAGGCAAACAGAGCTTCTAATCCTGCTGAGCAGCACCAGGCAGAGCCCAGAGGGAATCCTGGTATCCCAGAATGGGTTGGGTGGGAAGGAGCCTCAAAGCTCATCCTTGCCATGGGACACCTCCCACTGTCCCACGCTGCTCCAAGCCCTGTCCAGCCTGGCCTTGGACACTGCCAGGGATCCAGGGGCAGCCACAGCTTCTCTGGGCACCTGTGCCAGGGCCTGCCCACCTCCTGAACCAAAAGAGAAAACAGAAAAACCCCCACAGTTTTTATTCTCTACTTCTATCAGCAAATGATGCCCCACGTCTTCCCAGGAAGGACTCCAGCCCCTGAAGTCACTGCTCCAAAGGCAAACACTGTACATAACAAATATTCCCCTTCCTCCTTTTCTTAGCTTTTATATCTGAGCTGACATCATGTGGTCTGGAACACCCCAGAACCTCAGGACTGGCACCTTCTCATTTGTGAGACATGAAATATTAAAAAGACAATTTTTTTTTTTTTTCCGCAGAGAGAAATTCACCTAAAGCAGGAGAAATTCATCTGTGCAGGGAAAAGTCATGATTTGTCAAACTGGCACTTTTGAAGGGGAAGGAAGAAATAACAAATTTGAAATGCCAGAAGTTGCTGATGCTGCCAATGGGGCCCAGGAGCTGCCGGAGGGGAGAGGGAAGTGTCACCACCAGTGTGTTCCAGTGGGGCCTGCCCAGTGCCCCCAGCCCCAGCCAAGGCACACACACAACACATCCTGGGCTTTTTCCCACCTCCCCCTGAAGTTAGAGAACTGAAGGTTCCTCTAAAGCCCATCCCATGTGCCCCCAAGGCCCCCATGATCACACATTTGCTGAGAGGTGACAGTGGCTCTCCCCTGTGCCTGTCATGGACCTTTCCTGACAAGTCAAGAGCCCTAAAGGAGCTCAGTGAATCTCCAATTCAGCTGGAGACAGAAACACAGTGGAAAACCCCTCCCTGCTGCAGCTCAGTTTAGCAATTCCAGAGCAGAGGATGTGAAAAATTGGCGCTGGTGCACCAAGGCTCAGAGGATGGGAAGAAAGGACAGAAATGATTTGAATATTTTGAATTTGTTTCTCTCTGTCACCTTGTGCTGGGATGTGGATGTGTCTTTTATTTGCATGTTGTAATTATTTTTACATCCCCTTTTGCTCTCCACATAACAACCATTGTTTGAAACCAAGATTAATTTGACTGAAAACCACGACATCAAAACTAAAGCCTGGAGTGTCTGCTCCGTTCCTCCGCTGTTGGGGCCCATGATTTTTTTTCCTTGCCGTGGTACAAACAAGGTGATCACTTCTGAAGTCCCCTCCAGCAATTCACTCGGTATTTGTGAGCTCCTGCCAGCTACCAATAACTGAGAGAGAGAGAGCAGGAAATACAGATCAGCTGTCAGTGCTGAAAAATAAACTGGGGGAAAGTGATTTGAATGCCTGACTCAGTCAGCACCGAGGAGGGGCACTGGCACCTCCACCCTGGGGTAAACGAGAGCTTCTCCTGCCAGGCTCAGGAAAGCTCAGGAGCACAGGAAACAGCAGGAGCAGAGCTCAGCTCAGAGGCACCCACAGCACAGAGCCCAGCACAGAAGTTTGGGAATGGGTTTGAGACTCCTCATGGGACACCCTGATAGTCTGGAGCCCATTGGGAATGCTGTGGGAACTCTCCAGCATTCCCAGCCTCTCCATCCCATCATCTACAGCAGGAACACAGGACAGGTGAACTCGAGTGGCTCCTCCAAACAGGACACGGCAGATGGAGCAGGTCCAGTGGAATTTTCCTTCCCTGCCTTGTCTGAACTGCCCAACCATTGGATTTTGCTGTGCTATATCACAATACATAAATGCCTTTGGATTATCTTTTATCTTTTATTAGAGCATTTGGACCTTTTTTTTTTTTTTTTTTTTTTAAGAGTTTGGATTATCTTTCATCCTGGGGTATCCTTTATGGCAGATCTAACCATGACTCTCTGGGGAGCTGAACACAGAATCACAGAATGTCCTGACTGGAAGGGACCCCCAGGGATCATCAGTCCAGCCCTGTCCCTGCACAGACCCCCCAGCAATCCCACCCTGTCCATCCCTGGCAGCGCTGTTCAAACACTCCTGGAGCTGTGGCAGCCTCGGGGCCGTGCCCATTCCCTGGGGAGCCTGGGCAGTGCCCAGCACCCTCTGGGGGAAGAACCTTTCCCTGATCTCCAGCCTGACCCTCTCTGGCAGCTGGGGATGGTCACCAATGGTCAGCAGAGTTCCATCCCAGCCCTGGGCTCCACCCTGGAACAGCCATGTCAGGAGAGAGCTCTGCCCCAGGCTGTCACATCAGGCTGCTAATTGCACTTCAGTGCTGCATCAATTAGAGAAATATTTAGCTCAGTGCCACTGAAGGGCTCTTGTCCCACTAAAATAAACGGAATAAAGTGGCACATGACAGCTCAGCTCTCCCACCCTGGGCCTTGCTGGAGGGGCTGGGAGAGCTCAGGGACAGCACCTGGGGGGAAATCATGGCAAGGCTTCCAAACAGAGCCCAGCAGGCTGGGGATGGAGAAGCTCTGCTGGGAGGGAAGGCTGCAAGAGCTGGGATTGTTCAGCTGGAGAGGAGAAGCTTTGGGGTGACCTCACTGTGGCCTTGCAGTGCCTGAAGGAGCCAACAGGAGAGATGGAGAGAGACTGGGGACAAGGGATGGAGGGACAGGACACAGGGAATGGCTTCCACTGCCAGAGGGCAGGGCTAGATGGAATATTAGGAAGGAATTGTTCCCTGTGAGGGTGGGCAGGCCCTGGCACAGGTGCCCAGAGCAGCTGTGGCTGCCCCTGGATCCCTGGCAGTGTCCAAGGCCAGGCTGGACAGGGCTTGGAGCAACCTGAGACAGTGGGAGGTGTCCCTGCCCATGGCAGGGGTGGCACTGGATGGGCTTTAAGCTCCCTTCCCACCCAACCCATTCTGGAATTCTGTGATTCTGGATATGGAAGATGAGCTTTATGCCACATTTAAATTTTCCTCCCTCACTGATTCCTTCTGACACCAGACCGTTCCCCTGGCAATAATTCCCTATATCTATCCATCCCACTGGGCCCAGGACCTCACCTGGAGCCTTGCTGAAGCCTCCTCTGCTCTGCAGGTACCAATCCTGGCTTTCACACCAAATTATGAAATGCATTAATAAAATCTATCTGATTCCAGCCTTGGGGTCCTCAGCTTCTGCCCCAGCTCTGGAGAAGTGCATGAATCTTCAACAGCTTGAGCAGGGCCATTTTTCTAATGGAAAATGTCACTGATCCATGAAAAATCTGAGCCCTGAGTTCATTAAGACTTCATTAATTGGAGGCCTAATGATCAGAGGGAAGGACCTGGCAGCCTGACTGGAGCTGAGTGCAGACACTCGCCCTGGCAGGGAGCAGCAGAAATGGCCTCTCTTTACGTGACCAACTTCATCCCTGGAGGGAAGAAGCTGTTGTGAGGGACAGCAGCAGCAGCAGAGCTTTGGGATGGCCTTTAGCCTGGAAGGGATCTTGAGCTCATCAGTCCTTGAGTCCAGTTTGGATTTCAGCATCCCCGAGTCCAGGCTCTTTGTAAATGTTACTTAATGTTTGCTATTTGCTTGGCTCAACAGCAGCGCATTCAGCCCATCCCAGCTGCTGGAGAAGTGTCTTGTCTGCAAAATAAAACTATCCCAGATTTTGTAGGGGGAAAAGCTGAGAACAGAGCTTGAAATGAATGCTGTGACACTCAGTGACACTCAGTGACACTCAGTGACACTCAGTGACACTCAGGACCAGGCTGTCCTTTGCCTTTCCTTCGGCCTGACCCAGGAACATCAGCAGAGCTCCATTTGCACAGGACAGTGTCTGCACAAGTCCCACTGGGACTGTGACCCCTGAGGATTTGGGATTGGAGCACACCCACCCTGCTGGGGGAGGGAAGGGGCTGAGCCTGGCCAAGGACTTCTCCTAAACTTTGCTTGTTTGTCTGAGCAAATGCAAATCCTGCAATGACCCTATGGGTTTGGGGTCAGGTCTAATGGATCCCCCCAGCTCCTGGGGTGACACTCTCGGGGTGACACTCGGGGTGACACTCTTGGGGTGACACTCCCTCTGTGCCTGGCTCCGGAGCCTTTGGGAAAAGGTCCTGCTGCTTTCCTTGCCCAGGGCCAAGCTCCACCACCTCTCCAAAAAGCCTTTCCCTCGGGCAGCCCAGCAGCAGCAGCTGTGGTAGCTGTGGAAAATAAAGCCCGGTGCAGACCCTTGGCTCAAAAAAAGGGATTTTTGGGTGGGGATGGAGCTCTGCTTGCCTGAGGAGGTGCACAGGACCCCCTTTGCAGGAGAGCTCTCAGCACAGAGGGACTGAAATGCAGATTTGGTGGCTGAGGGTTGTGCTCCAGGCCCCCCAAAGCCTGGAGAAGTCCATCTGTCATATCTGTCACCTCATGCCAAGAAAAACATTTTTGTTTTACCCAGAGCTGGTGCAGCCACAGTCAGCTCAGGCTTTCCATCAACACCGGGAGCTGCTTGGGGCAGCCCAGCAGAGTTTCACTGGCGTTGTGTCCAAAAGGACAAAGCAATGGGTTTTCATCCCATCCTCACTCCCACCCAATCCCCCCTCAGTGGAGGAGAAGATGAGGAAAGAAGGCTTTCACTTGCTCACAGGTTACACCCCATTGTAACATGGGAGATGAGCTACTCAAGCACTGCATTCTGACCTTGAGTTAGGGATGGGCTCATTTTTAGATAAACTCAGCCCTGGAGATTCCTGGAGCCTTTTCCTGCCTCTCCCCAGCCCAGGCCCAGCAGGTGCCTGTGTTCCACCCCAAGTGACACACAGAGCCCAGCAAAGCCCTTGAAAGGGATTCCATTCTGGGGGCAAACTTTTCTCTCCACAGTGCAGCAGGAGTGAAGCTGTGGGGTTTTTGTGGAGCTGTGCCCTGGGCTGGGTGGTTTGGGTCACCTGAGGGACCAGGACAGGGCCGCTCACCTCTGGCTCCAGATGTGCAAAGCTGCAGGACCTGATCTTACAGGGACCTAAAGAAGAGATAGGGCTTCTCATGTCACAACAATGCCTCACATTCACCTAAAAACCTCAGCCCAAACTAAAGAAGAGATGGGGCTCCTCATGTCACAGCAGTGCCTCACATTCACCTCAAAAACCTCAGCCCAAACTGCATTTTCCTTCCCCAAAACAATGCCAAGGAAGCTTTCACACACTCATGCCACTCCTCACCTGGGTAACTCCCAGTAGGAGTTTTTTAATCCTTCAAACCCATTGAAGTGGGTATTCTTAGGTCTTTTTTGGTTTTTCCTGACTGATCCCTGCCTCCCCCCTTCTTTCCCCTGTGACCTTCCCCCACTTTGCAAGAACAACCTGGAGCCAAGTCGTTGATTTTGAAGGTGAAAGCAAGAGGGAAACTTGAACCCGAACAATCCCCTGCAGCATGAATCAGAGAGAAAACCTCTGGGAGCACAGCTGGGCAGGGCTGTGCTGCTCTCAGCTGAGCAGATGGCTCTGGAAGATTCTTTGGGCCCCTGTCTTGCATCTCCCACTGCCCAATCCTGCAAAGCCCTGTCCAGAAAGAGGAATTTTTAAAGCAAGAACGTGAGGAGTCGCTGGGCAGCTGCTTCACCTCCCTGGAAATCAATGGCAGGCACTGCTGCACTGCAGGGGCACAAAGCAGGGACAGCTCCCCAGCACAGCCCTCCCCGAGCACCCGAAGGGGACAGTGCCACTGCTGCTGGCTGGTGACAAGTGCAGGGCCAAGGACACTGCTGAGCCCAGCAGGGTGAGGCCAAGGCACCTGCAGGTTGAGTACAGAGCACCGCAAAGCCCAGGAGCTGCCAGGGCAAAGCTCTCCCTCGCTGAGGTGAAATCCTCCCCGTGCCCTGGGAGATGCTTTGCAGAGGCCAAACCCTGCTCACAGCACTCCAACAGTTTTTGGAAGAGCACAGAAGGTCCCTCCCTCCAAAATCCTGGCTTTTCCTGGTGGGAAAGAGCCACCTGAGGTTCTGCATGCCAGGATCAGCACTGCAGGGCTGGGTGTCCCTCTGGCCTGGTGTCACACCCAACCCGGTGGCTCTGGGGACATCGCTGCCACCTCCGCAGCCTTTGCAGAGGAACCTCGTGGTGACACATGTCAGGTTTTTGTTCTCACCAAGATCTGCCTTTCCCTGCAGGAAATCTGTGCTCCCTGGCCAGCTGTTCCAGCTGATCAGCTCCTGTCATCTCTGACACTTTTCCTGGAGAGCTTTATTCTGGTTTGAAATCCCTCAGGAGAGCGAAATCCACATCTGGGGAGGGTTTGGACTGGCTCCTTTCCTGCCCTCCTCTGTCCTGTTTGGCACAGCCACACTGAGGTGAAGTTGTGCTTTGCTGCCCTTGGAGTGTCCCCCACCACCTGCTTTGTCACTTCTTGGGCTCCCTCAGTCTTTGCTGTGCTAAAGAATCACTTCACAACAGCTGATTTCACCAAAAGTGGGTAAAGAAAAGCAAAAAAAGCAAAATGAAAGGAAAATCTAAAATGCACCAAGTGCTGCAGCTCTTTGGTAACTCCGAATTGTTGAATCCCAGAATGGTTTGGGTTAGCAGGGACCCTAAAATCATCTGATTGCACCTCCTGCCATGGGCAGGGACACCTTCAGCGCGCCAGGCTGCTCCAAGCCTGGTGTTCCATCATTGCTGTGGTCCCTTTGTAACCTGCCCCTTTTTACTGTGGATTAATTGTGCTGTCAGTGCTGGAGCCAGGCTGAAATATCTGCTCTCCACCTGAGTGTGTCAAGTGCACCTGGATTTTATCAGAGAGATAAGGTGAGCGGACTCTGTCATATCTGCCTGCAGCTAAGGCATCAAAACAGGTCCATTTTTCACTGATTTCTTTCTTTTTTTCCAGTAAAGGGAAATGTGTATTCTTCAGGGTTTAGGGGTTTTTTTATTCCTTTGTATTTTTTTCTTTTTGCCGTCGTGGTTGATTGAATAAAATTTACATTTAGGCAACAAAAGTTCACAATAGACTCCACTACCTTCTGTGTTAAATATTTTCTTTCTCTCTTCATGCTCTGGTTGGAGAAGTTTGATGTTGCTAATTCTCCCAGGGAAAAGCTGGAAAAGCTGCAGGGAAAGGAGTCCCTGAGCCCACAGAACTGCTCTGCATGTGTGTGCACATCCATATCCATCAGAACTGATGTAATTAAAAGCAAGGCATTGCAAAATATAATTTGAAGCAGTTTGCAGCATTCATGAATAATTTTCGAATTATTTGGGAAGAGAGAAGTTATCAGAGTTGACAAGGCAATGTTATATGCAGTGAGAAGGAATAAAACTTAGTCTTTAATTTATATATTCTGTCAATTAATAAAGGAATTGATATAAATGAGGTGCTCAGGATCTGAGAGAACAAAGGGGAATCTGCATCTCTCAGAGCTTAAAGAGCCAAAGCAACACATCCTGGAAAAGATGGGGAAAGCATCCCTGGGAAAAGGCATTACTGTTAGCTGGGCTTTGGAGGTGCTAATGAAACTCCCTGAAATCACCAGGATCACAGGGAATCCTGAGGATTT
Source organism: Acanthiza pusilla (assembly GCA_036630365.1). Classification (NCBI taxonomy): domain Eukaryota; kingdom Metazoa; phylum Chordata; class Aves; order Passeriformes; family Acanthizidae; genus Acanthiza; species Acanthiza pusilla. The sequence continues at coordinate 1,398,092 of JAXCHO010000048.1, read as the reverse complement.
GATAAAACCTCAGGATTTGGTGTGTAAATTGACATGCCTCCATCAAGGAAATGTTATCATTCCTCACCTCAGCCCTGCAAACAGCTCCAATAAATTTCCCCGAACTAATTGCTCTTTAATAGTTTGTTGTGTGAGCACTCGCTAATTACAAGTCAGGCAGCTTTGTGAAAACACATCTGAAATGTTCCTACAGGTGAGAAATGGCTTTGGGGAAGAAAGGAACTTTCAGCAGAGCGTGGGTTTGTGAGTCTTGGGTGATCTGAAGTCCTGCTTCAAACAGCAGCACTGAGTCAGAGCATTGTTGCCATTCCGCATCAATAATTCATCAGGTGAGGTGATCCAGGGAGCTCTGGCCTTCCTCTTGGTGCTGCATTTTAAATTAAAAGTAACCCAACTCTTTGTGCTGGTTTTTGTTTCTTAATTCCTGCACTTTTCCCTCAGACTCCATCAGGACAGGAGACAGAGGCTGATCCCAGACTGGAGCATTCCCAGGGAGATGGGGACAGGAGGAGCTGCAGGATGGGACAGGAAAGGTGACACAGACAGAGATGTGGGCACTGCTGGGACCCCTCAGACACTGGGGCAGCCCTGGGACCCTCAGGGTGAGAGAGACATGGAGGGGCTGGAGCATGTCCAGGGAAGGGAACGGAGCTGGGGAAGGGCTGGGGAATCCTGAGGGAGCTGGGAAAGGGCTCAGCCTGGAGAAAAGGAGGCTCAGGGGGACCTTGTGGCTCTGCACAACTCCTGACAGGAGGGGACAGCAGGGGGGGGTCGGGCTGTGCTCGCAGGGAACAGGGACAGGAGGAGAGGGAACGGCCTCAGGCTGGGCCAGGGCAGGCTCAGGTTGGACAGCAGCAGGAATTTCCCCATGGAAAGGGTGCTCAGGCCTTGGCAGGGCTGCCCAGGGAGGTTTGGAGTGCCCATCCCTGCAGGTGCCCAAGGAAGGGCTGGAGGTGGCACTCAGAGCTCTGGGCTGGGACAGGGTGGGCATTGGGACTCCATGGCCTTGGAGGGCTTTTCCAAGCCCAGTGATCCCAGGATTCTGTGTGCTCCATGTGCAGCGGTGCCAGGGCTGGTGCTGAGCTTCCTCAGGAGAGAAAACAGCAACTCCAGCAACCCCAAAGGGCAGGAAATCCCTCCCACCCTTCTATCCCATTTCCTCTCCCAACTCCAGCCTTGGCAGAGACTTCCAGATCAGTGGAATGTGATAAATTCCCAGGAAGATGCAGACTTTGCTAAGTACAGAACAAAAGGAAAGGCCTGAGGGATCCTCAGACATCATTAGTCCCATTTGTAATTTATGCAATAAAAATAAAAAGTGATGGCCTAAATTGGAGTTTTCTGTTGCCTCTGGGAGGATCAGTTGGAGTTTTTATCCCACATTTAGATGTTAATGGTGCAATCCATCACTCCAGAGCCATTCCAGGGCAATGGAGGCATTTAGAGGTCGATGAGAAGCAAATTCCTGATGAAGTATTGAATACTGGAAGAGGAAAGACTGAATACTGAAAGAGGAAAGACTGAGTACTGGAAGAGGAAATATTGAATGTTGGAAGACGAAATATTGAATATTGGAAGAGGAAATATTGAATGTTGGAAGAGGAAATACTGAATGTTGGAAGAGGAAATACTGAATGTTGGAAGAGGAAATATTGAATGTTGGAAGACGAAATATTGAATATTGGAAGACGAAATATTGAATATTGGAAGAGGAAATCCTGAATGCTGGAAGATGAAGGAGATGCAGTGTTGGCTTTCAGGGAACTCGTTTTCTCTGCTGCTGGTGGTGGAACTGCGGGGTCTGGACTGCTGAAGTTCAAGACAAGGGTTTATCACAGCTGACATTTGCTTATCTCATGAAAAGGAAAAAGAGCATAATGTTAGCTTTTAGCATTCCCTGAACCCCATCTCTTCCTTTGGGAAGAGCCTTTCCTCTGGGTGGGTGTGACAATGCATGGATGGACACGTGCATGGGCAGGTTCCAAGTCAATGTCAGGAGCTGAGTCCCACCTTTATTGCAGGATGGAAGGAGAGAGACCTCAAGTGAATCATTTGCTGAGATATTTTGGGAAGTTCTGTAAACTTCCATCACATCCAACTTGTGCTGTCAGGAAATTTCACACCTTGCAGGAGAAGTCCTCTCCTTGGGCTTGCTCTGAAACTGTCTCCTGTTTACTCGCACCCTTCCCAGATCCAGTCATCACCTTCCCAAATCCTGACACATAAGAGATAACCCAGTTATCTTTTTATCCACCTAAGTTTCTTCTTTTTATCCACCAAAGTTTCCTCTTGAGGAAGCACCACCTGGAATTCATGAAGATTTCCTCCTCATTGCCTTCTCCCATCCCACCATCTCCCTTCCAACACACAGTGCAGCAGATCCCAATGACATCCAAGATGTGAACGCACACCACGAGCTGTTTTTTCCCTTATTCCCTGCTCAACCCTTCCCAGTTCTCCACTTGCTGTTTGACTGCTGAGGGCTGAGCTGACATTCCCATGGATCTGTTAAAAATAACGTCAGGATCTCATTCCTGAGTGGTAGAGCCAGCTCCGATTCCTCAGCCTGCTTCGTTGGATTCCTGCTGTTCAGGGGTGCCAAGGGCCCATCCAGTGCTTTGGGATCCCAATCCCTGTTTGGGATACCAGCGAGAAACTCCCAAAGCCACGTGCTGGCCCTGGAGAAGGAAAGGTTGGGCCTCAAGGAGTCCTTCCAAGTTTGGAGCTGTTTCCCAGTGTGGGGCAGGGGCTGGAACAAGGGGAGTTTCACGGTCCCTTCCAATCCAAACCATTCAAGGATTCTGTGATTGCATTATTCCATAATTCTATGATTTCATTATGATGTCATGATTCCATTATTCTCTTATTTCATTATTCCATGATTCTGTAATTCTATGATTCCATGATTCTATGATTTCATGATTCCATGATTGCATGATTCCATGACTCTGTGATTCTATGACTCTATGATTCCATTATTCCATTATTCTATGATTCCATGACTCTGTGATTCTATGATTCCATGATTCCATGATTCTATGATTTCATGATTCAATGATTCTGTGATTCTATGACTCTATGATTTAGCAATTCCATAATTCTGTGATTCCATGAGTCTATGATTCCATGGTTCTATGATTCTGTGCTTTCATGATTGCACAATTCCATGACTCTATGATTCTGTGATTCCATGATTCTATGATTTAATGTGCTACATTCTACATTTCTCTCGAATCCAGGAACTGTTGAGCCAAGTGGTTTTTTTACATTTTGGAGAATTGTGCCCCTTTCCTGCACTTTCATGGCTGGTGGGAATTACTTCTGTTGTCAACAGCCAGGAAAACCTGACACCACCTGACCTTTCTGTGTCCTTATCCATGGAAGTTTGGGTCATTGGAATGGACAACACAGCTCAGTGATGTGAACTCACCAGCTTCTCACATTGTGTTATTTTATACAAACCCCTGAAGCACCCCTTTGCTCCCAAAGCCTCGAAGTTCACAGCATTCTGGGACAATCCCACTTTCCAAATGTGCAGCTCCATACTTTGGACTGCACATCCAATTTCCCACTGGAAATAAAAGGGGAAAACTGAGTTGTTTATCAAAGTTTCATTTTGGCAGAGCATTATCTTCAGCTGCTGCACACGAGCTTCAGTTACTGCCTCAAATTCATCGTGGGAGGGCTGAAACTCCCAAAATGTCCCACCTCAGGCTGGGAGCACAGCTGCAGCTGAGCTGCCAGATGTGTTCCTGCTGAGTCTGACTGGCTGCAAAGAGAGGAGAACAAATAGGGCTGGATTGGGAAGGGATTCTTTTTTTTTTTTTGGGGGGTGTTATGAAAGTGGAAAATTGTTATTATGGATATAAAAGGCAAACATAAAATCATGGAATCAGGAATGAATGCTGAGTTAATAAGTTGATCTTGCATTTTCAGTCGTGAGCAAGGAAATAATGGCTCGGGGTTAGGAGGGGGTTGTTTTTATGCCTTTTATTACTGAGGCTGCTTCCCTGCCTGGAAACCCTTCTGAGAACTCCTGACTTCATCCCCAGCTACACAGGCACACAAAAACCAAGGAAAGACTGAGGAAATGTCAGCCAAAGCAGTAGGAAAAAGCACCCAAATAGCAAAACAAAGCAGCTGAGTGCTTTCCAGGGAGGATGGAGCAGGAATTCTCATGGGAGAGGCCATGGCCAAGGCTCAGGTAGGAATTAAACAGAAATCCAGGTGTCCGCTTTGTCAGGGTTATCTGGAATTGTTGGACACACATCCCAGCAGCGCACTGGGCTCCAAAACCTGGCTTTAAGCAGCATCTGAGGCACAATGGTCATCCCCAAAGGCAAAAGCAGAAGGGCACAAAATCAAATCTGAAAACACAGAACATTTCCCCCAGCAACCAACATTTCCTGGTTAAATGACAGGCTGGAGAGAGAAATAAATGCTCCCTGGGTGCTCTACTGGGAATGAGGCAAGGTGGCAAATCCATCCTCTGGCTCCTTAGGGTGGATTTTAGGGGAAATGCCTAAACCTTCTTCCCCAGAGGTGCTGGGCACTGCCCAGGCTCCCCAGGGAATGGGCACAGCCCCGAGGCTGCCACAGCTCCAGGAGCATTTGGACAGCGCTGCCAGGGATGGACAGGGTGGGATTGTTGGGGGTCTGTGCAGGGCCAGGGGCTGGGCTGGATGGTCCCTGAGGCTCCTTTCCTACTCAGGATATTCCGTGCTTCCCTGGGGAATGGGGAGTGCTGGGGTCGTGCCTCTGCTCACGGCTGAGGTTCAGAGCCACCCGAGGGAAGCAGCAGCAGCTCCTGGGTTGGGGTGTGCAGTCAGCACTGCCCAGCAGCTTCTCCTCTCCACCTTAGCACTGCTGATGGCTCCCAAACGATGGTTCATAGCATCCCCTGCTGCCCCCAGCCCTGCTGGATTTTAGACACAGAAGAACTCACTTTTTAACAGGAACCTCTATTTCCAGTGTAAGGGAGCTCTGAAGCTCTGCTGGATGAAGTTATTAATAAAGGAAATGTAAACACACACAATATTTGCAATAATTCTCCATTATCCCCTCCACAGGCAGCTTGGAACAAGGCACGTGGAGCAGGTGCCCCGTTGCTCTCTGCTCCTGTCAGGACTGATTTTATGAGGATGAGGTTTTTGCTCTGAAATGTTTCAGATGCAACAGAGAAACAGATGGGGAAAGAAGCTGCACATGGCCAGCACTAAATCCACCCTGTCTGTGCTAAAAGCTCTGGAGGCAAGGAAAAGTGATAAGCACAGGGACATTTGGGGACAGCAGCAGCTCCAAGGGAGGGGAATTCAGACAGGCTGGCAAATTAGGAGCTGGGAAAAAAAACCCAGATTTTCCTGGAACTGACTAAACCCAATGGTCCTGAACTTTGGGGAATGTTTTTCCCTGCAGGAAGAAGTTTGCTTGTGACGCTGCCAAAGTGGGGACAATGTGGGTGATGTGACAGAGAATTCCAGCTCCATTGCTGGGATCTTTGGGATTAAACCTGCCTGACCTTCCCACCCGGAGAGATGAGCAGCTGGTGTGAATCCAATCTGTGGGAATCTGCCCTCTGGCACACCCAACACACTCAGCTCTTCAGTTGCCCCTGAGGGTGATAAACACAGGATTTTTGAGCTGGTGGCACTTCAGGAAGGCTGTCCCAGGAGGTTCTGAGCCATCGCAGAGCAGGTGACCTCACTCAGGAGCCATTTCCATCCCAAGGCCATCCCTCACATTTCACCCCCTGCCATCCTTTCTGCCCCAGGGGGTTGGGAGCAATAACCCCACATCCCTCAGCATCACAAAGCTCAGCTCCTGTAAGGTCTGTTTTCAAGAACAGTGAAAACTGGAGAATCCATTGAGCCTGGGAGTCATTGTAATTTAATTAAAATTTTATCCTGTTGATCCGATCATATCCTAAAAGCAACTGCAGGCTCTGCCTGTGTGATCAGATCAGTTCCTGGGATTTCAGGAGTCCTACTCCCGATACCTCATCACACATGGAGACTGAGGGGATGTGAAATTCCTGCTTCCTGAAGACTTTAAGAAGTCTTTAAGAAGTAGAATGTGCAGCACTTGGATTTATTCCCCGAGTAGCCGGGGGAGAATGGGAATGAGGGAAATGTGAGAAACCAGAGCAGTTAGGATGGATGCGCTGAGGTGCAGGGTCTGCCACAGACAGGAGAGGGTGCTCCAAATGGATCCCCAAAAAATGAGGGATTTCTGTCCATTGCGTGGCACATCCAAGGGAGAGTTTAATTCCAGTGCCATGGAAGCTGCAAACCTCAGCGTGGGCAAATCTGTGTGCCTCTGCTGAGGGGAAGACATGAAAGGATTGCTAATTAAAGTCATTAACTGATTGACTTCTCCCCAGAGCTGCAGCCCCGGCTCCTCGCTCCGCTGTGGCTCAGCAGTTCCAGCAGGGAAGGAGGCATGGAGCACGAGGCTCTGCTGACAGCCGAGTTCATTACTCAGGCAGCAGCTGCCCGTGGGAGCTGTTCCGTCTGCCACAGGGATCTGGTGCGGGATTCGCTCCCTGGCCCAGCCTTTGTCACCTTCCAGGTGCCCCTGGGATGCTCTGGCTGCACAGCTGTGGCCCTGTCACCTCTCCAAGGGGGGTTGGTCCCCATCCCTGCACGCTGAAAATCCACTTGTCTGGGAAATGTTTCCATCTTAGGTACCTTCCCCTGCTCTGAAGAGAACAGAGGCTTATGAATCACTGGGTTCATCATGTTGAAAGAATGTGACTTTTTATTGTCAGTGATATTTGAAGTATTTAAAGTTTGAACATGTCTTGTTCATGCTAAAAGGGAATGGGGCTTCATCATCCCCCACCCACGGTGACCTGCAGATTGAGAGGGAATAGTGCTGCCTCCTCAAAGCCATCGGAATTGTCACTGTGCCCAAAAGATCCTCCCATTGGGTAAAACTGGCTGAAAACAATTGGCTAAAAGCACCTTGACACCATCTCCCCTAGCGCTTTGCAGTCAGTTTTCAATCCATGTTTAAATTAATGTTTCATTTATGATTATGATCCAGCAAATCAGGAGATCCCACAATCCTGTTCCACGTCTCCAATATCCAGGCTTTTCTCTTCAGATTCCCATTTCAGTAAGAGGTTCAAATGGATGGATTTATTTGTGTTTTATGTTTTCCCCTAATTATTGTCTCTTCTTTCTGCCCTTTACTTTGGTTTTAGGATGGACTTGATGATCTCAAAGGTCTTTTCCAACCTTAATGATTCTCTAATTACGAAAAAGAAATGTTTCCATCCCTGCAGTGAGCTGAGACTTTGACCTCTGCAGGTTTTCAGATGCAACATCAGTGATCAAAGTCCTCATAATCAGGGATTTTATTTATCCCCAGCTACGGAAAAGTCCTCCCAATGGAATCCCAGAACTCAGTTTCTGTGCAATTCATTATCTGGGATGTGATGGCTGCACCTGCTTGGGGTTTGTGTTTAAAGAGAGGGTCAGGTTACTTGAAATGAGCTCTCTGCACATCCAGCAGCAGCAGCTGCTGACCCTCCGGAGCTGTGTCCTGCTTCCCAGAACCAGGGAATCGTGGAATTGTGGAATAATAGAATCACAGAATGATGGAATAATAGAATCACAGAATCATGGAATAAATGAATCACAGAATCATGGAAGAGCAGAATCACAGAATCACGGAACAGCAGAATCATGGAATCACAGAATAGCAGAATCACAGAATCGTGGCATTTGTACATCTCTGTGAAGCTGGGGCTGCCCCTGGATCCCTGGCAGTGTCCAAGGCCAGGCTGGACAGGGCTTGGAGCACCCCAGGGTAGTGGAAGAGGCTGGAACAAGGTGGGCTCTAGGGTCCCTTCAAGCCCAAACCATTCCATGATTCCTGTGATTTCCTCCTGCCCCGGTTTTCAGTGAAGGAATTAAGGAAGCACCCAAGGCTTGCCCTGATGGATCTGCAGCAGTGTCTGCTCCAGCAGCAGCACCATACTGTGTCCTGCCAGGAGTGACAGCCACGAGCTCTTGGGTGACAGCTGTGATGGGGACGGGTGACCTGCCGGGACGGGAGTGTCCCCACCCCCTGAGTGCCCAGAGGAGCCCAGGCCATGGCAGGGAGGGCACAGAAGGCGCAGGGACACCGCAGCCCCCGCGGGAGGCTGGCACCACCCAAAGGCTGCCACCCCACAAACAATGACGCAGGAGTGACAAAAGGCCACTCAAAGGCTGAACTGGAACTTCATGACACACTCAGCTTCCTACCAATCCCTCTGGGGGCTCTCAAGCAGCTGAGAGCTGGGAGAGCATCTGCTGCCTGGGAGAGGGATCAGAACCCGAGTGTGATCCACTGAGTGTGACCCGCACCCACGGAAAGGCTCCAATTTATCGTGCAGGTGCCGAAGGAACCGAAGGGAGCTTTAATTGCAGGAGCAATTTCCATGTCTATCAAACGGCACAGGCCCGGAGGTTCTGCAAACAGCCAGAGCCAGGCAGGGATAATGCAAATTATCCTGGGCAGCTTTAAGGGCTCTTAACGAGGCCTGGAATGACCTTGGCCAGTAAGGACTGGGATGTTGCTGATGTTGTGGGAATGACATTTTCAGAGAAGGAAAGTTCAGAGCTGTTCCAGCTTCACATCCAGAAAAGAAGAATAAATATGATAAAGTTACCATAATAAACATGTTAAAGTTACCATAATAAATATGTTAAAGTTACCATAATAAATATGCTAAAGTTGCCATAATAAATATATTAAAGTTACCATATTCTCTCTAAATTTCTGAGATGCAATAAACTCCACACCGCAGAGGTTGTCAACTCCTCTTGCAATTAAATTTTTAATATCATCCATATCTCTCCTGTGTCCCTGGATGCAGGAGTGTGACAGAACACTTCCAGGGTGTTTCTTCCTGCAGATTCCAAGCCTTGTCTCCCATAAATCCAATTATCCCTGCCCTGTTTTCCCATCTGCTCTGGGACAGGGGCTGCAGCTCGGTGTCGGTGTCGGAGCAGGGCACTGTGTCAGGGCTGATCACCGCAGTCAGCACTGATTACCCAACACCCGGAAAAGAGCGGGGCTGGAAGTGGAGAGGATGAGAATCGTTCCCGGTGAATGCTAATGGCTTTAATCAGCCACTCGGCGCTGATTGCTGCAAAGGTTGGAGCTGTTTCCTCCGAGTGCGGTGGCTGGGATGGATTCGGGTTTCGCTGTCCTAATTGAATTCCTGCACCGCAATCAGCGCTCAGCTGCCCCCGAGCCAGCAGGGATGGGGATGGGAGAGGATTCCTCAGGGCCGGGGGCTCTCCCAGCCCTCTGCTCCTTCTGCCATTGCTCCCTCCCTGCCCCAGCCATGGCAGAGCCCTGCAGGCCCTTGGCTGCAGAAAAGAAACAAAATTCCTCCCTGTGAGGGTGGGCAGGCCCTGGCACAGGTGCCCAGAGAAGCTGCGGCTGCCCCTGGATCCCTGGCAGTGTCCAAGGCCAGGCTGGACAGGGCTTGGAGCAGCCTGGGACAGTGGAAGGTGTCCCTGCCCGTGGCTGGGGTGGCACTGGATGAGCTTTAAGGTCCTTCCAACCCAAACCATTCTGGGATTCTGTGAATAATGAGCACTCTCGGAGAGGGAGGGGTGGTTGGAAAAGCAGATCCAGGCTGCCAGAGGGGTGATCATTCTTCAGGATATGGATCATGATCATCTTTTTTAACCCACAGGAACCCATGGAGATTTGGAGGAACTTTGTAGAGAGAACAACTAACCACTGCAACAGAGAAACTGCACCCAAAAAGTGCCATCATGAGCCACAGAATCCTGGCGTGCTTTGGGTGGGAAGGGACCTTAAAGCCCATCCAGTGCCACCCCTGCCATGGCAGGGACACCTCCCACTGTCCCAGGCTGCTCCAAGCCCTGTCCAGCCTGGCCTTGGACACTGCCAGGGATCCAGGGGCAGCCACAGCTTCTCTGGGCACCTGTCCCAGGGCCTGCCCACCCTCACAGCCAGGAATTCCTTCCCAATATCCCATCTGTCCCTGCCTTTGGCACTGGAAAACCATAATAGTGGGCTCCTACTTTGAACCAAAGTTTGTAATTCAGGTGTGCAAGAAAGGACAAATTGCCCTGAGTCAGAGAAATGCAAAACCCCACATCAAACAAACACCACAAACTCATTTTTAGGTGGCCAAGTCCTAAATGGCTCAATTTTCTCTTACAAACGATGCAAGAGAAACCCCATTTGATTTGTTTGCTGAGCAACACGCCCCAGGTAAATGAAGGTGTTGTTTCACTGGTGAGTAAAACACACTTTAAAACATCTTGATGAAAACCAGGCACATATTCAGGAAAATCAGGGCAGGAATTCTGGGACAAATGGCAATTTCAAAGCCTTTGATGAAGGTCCCACTTGGGTAGAAACAGAGGGCAATTTGAAGGGAATTGAATTCACAAAAACATAATGGTTATTCCTAATCATCAGTGTAACTATTCTCTAGGTATCACACACCTACCCTAAATGAAAACCCCATTTCAGCACAGGAGGACAGAGCGCAGCACAAACAGCCAAGGTCAGCTCTTCCCTTCATTCCCAAATCTTGATCTGGGAAGATTTATGCAAACATTTCCCTGCCTGTGCCTTGTGTCCGGCATGAACCAATACGTGTACCAAAGCACAAACCTAAAATCTAAACCTAAATCTTCCCAGCAAATGAGAGAACACCGTCAGGTTTGGTTTGGGCTACCAGGACACTTCCCCTGCCAGCCCAGCAGTGGACTGGTTTGGGGCAGGTTTGGGGCAGTTTGGGGACAGGTTTGGAGCAGTTTTGGAGCAGTTTTGGGGCAGGTTTGGGGCAGGTTTGGAGCAGTTTTGGGGCAAGTTTGGGGCAGGTTTGGAGCAGTTTTGGGGCAAGTTTGGGGCAGGTTTGGAGCAGTTTTGGGGCAAGTTTGGGGCAGGTTTGGGGCAGGTTTGGAGCAGTTTTGGGGCAAGTTTGGGGCAGGTTTGGGGCAGGTTTGGAGCAGTTTTGGAGCAGGTATAGAGCAGTTTTGGAGCAGTTTTGGAGGAGGTTTGGAGCAGTTTTGGGGCAGGTTTGGAGCAGTTTTGGGGCAGGTTTGGAGCAGTTTTGGAGCAGTATTGGGGAAGGTTTGGAGTAGTTTTGGAGCAGTTTTGGGGCAGGTTATGAGCAGTTCAACCGTGTCCCACACCCATTTGCCTGCTCCCTACTCACATCTATTCTGAGCCACATGCAGCACAGATCCGGTGGTTTTTCCCTATGTGAAATGGTGAAATGTGTCCGATCTGAGCCCTGTGTTCCGTGGGGAGCTGAGGAAAGCTCAGGAGGGGCTGAAGGTGGCACAGCCTCAGCTGGCTCTGGGCACAGCAGGAGAGAGGGGAGGGCTCTGCACCTCCCTCCATCCTCATAGGTCTTTGTTCTCCTCCCCTATAGTTCACAATCCTGGGGAAGAGGGGTTATTTTTCCACACCTGTCCTGAGCTGAACCAGCAATTTCTGGAAGGTTTCATCATCAGGATGAAATTATAGCTGGATTCTGGAATTACAATAAATTATAATAAATTCCACTTTTGCTCTGAAACTGCCCTTGGAATTGCAGCACTTTTGAATGGCAGTAGGGAAAGGAGACCCAGTTTGCTGGAGGCTATTTGGAATATCTCTGTCTTAGGTTACATGGAAGGTGTAACCAAAAGTCTGTATTCTATTCCCATCTCCAGAAGCTGTTCAAACAGCTGGGGCAGTGTTCTTTGTGTTCAGCATGACCCAGCCCTGCTAACACCATCAGGGCTATCTCTGCTCATGGCCATCGAGGGCTCAGGAGTGACTCACAGATTCCATCAGCCATTGGGAGATGCCCTGCCCAGAGGGGAGGAGCTGAACATTCCTACCTGCACATAAACTGAGACCCTGCAACACTGGGGTACCTTTCCCACTGATTCCCAGAGGAGAAGAGCTCAAGAGCCACCACTGGACCTGCAGAGACCAACGAGAGCTTTCCACAAGATCACCACTCCAACAAGAGCACATCCATCACTCCAACGGGACTGCAGCCACCATTGAACTGCACTGCAGCACCACCCTGACAGGGTGCAGGTTGTGTCCTGACTTTGTCTATCTAAACCATTGTTTCTGCATTATTGCCTTGCTCTAAATATTAGAAAAGAACTGATATTCCTTTTTCCCCATATCTTTTGCTTGAGAGCCCCTTGATTTCAAAGTTATAATAATTCAGAAGGAAAAGGGGTCATATTCCCTATTCCAAGGGAGGTTCCTGCCTTCCTTGGCAGACACCTGTCTTTCAAACCTAGACATCCCCACAGGTGGTTTGGAGTAGGAGTTCAGCAGGGTTTTCCTGCCTGTCTGTGTTAAAGGTGTGGCATCAAAAAATGTCACGATGGGGCTGACGTAGGAAAAAGAAGCCAGCATTGGGGAATGGATAAATTTAACCTAAATCACAGAATCCTGGAATGGTTTGGGTGGGAAAGGACCTTAAAGCACATTCAGTGCCACCCCCTGCCATGGGCAGGGACACCTTCCACTGTCCCAGGCTGCTCCAAGCCCTGTCCAGCCTGGCCTTGGACACTGCCAGGGATCCAGGGGCAGCCACAGCTTCTCTGGGCACCTGTGCCAGGGCCTGCCCACCCTCCCAGGGAAGGATTTATTCCCAGTATCCCATCTATCCCTGCCCTGTGGCACTTTAATCCTGGATAATATAGTGAAAACATGCACCCACACACCAACTGGCCCTAAAATAAATATTTATATTGCCTCAATTGTCGCTCGATACAAAGGACACAAGTGCTGCGAGCTGAGGTTTACAGATTTATGTTCACATGGGATCCCAGTCCCTGAAATCCCTGGAATGCAGCACTTCCACAATCCCTGTGTGCCTTCCTGGCAGCTCTGCTCGGGCTCTGCACCTCTCCAATGCCTCAGTTTATTTCATTTGTGTCTTCATTGCTCTGTCTGAGGGAATTGGAGCCGCACAGGCACAGGGGGAGCTGCTGGGGTACAGGGACGGCTTTGATAGTGATCCCCTGAGCAGGGGATCCCCAGGGCAAACATCGGAACCACCGCCCCAGCAGGAGCAGCGGGAGATGAAAAACATGGAAATCATTGTCAGGGGTTGATTTCCCCCCGTCCCTTCTCCAGGGGAAGGCAGCAGCCTCCCACTCCCTGCTCCAAAGCCTCAGCACTCCCAGGAGCTGCACCTTGCTGGGTTATCCCAAGGGTCGGCTCTGCTCCGAGTAGGAAATTTGGACACTGAAATCCATCTCTGGAGGGAACTGCAACATTAGTGTGGCTCATTTTGGACAGAGATCTTCCCCTTCGGTGCCGGATCTGCTTATTTACACTCCAAAATGACAAAAATCAGTTCTGAACACTTCCCACTGAGCGCACACAAATATTGGATCCTTCCACAGCTTCCTCAGGACTCCTGCCCTGCCTGCATTCTTTTCACTGAGTAAATGTATTGGATCCCATAATTATTTCTAATAATGACCACTTTCTAGTGTCGTGTATTCAACAGCAAAATAACAAACCAAATATCTCTGCACTCCACCTCAGCACTGCCAGCTCTGAAGGCTGCAGCCACCTCAGAGTGCTCATTTCTGTCTTTGTCAGCACAAAAATAAACCCAAATCTCCTCAGAGAGAGAAATGATGGTGCAGAAAACACCCAGACAAAGAAACACCTTCTCAATGAAGTGGTAAATTTGTTTAAAGAACTATCCTTAAGGAATTTCTCTTGAAGATCAGCATCTTTACACCCACTTGGTAAAACTGAGAGGGATCTGCTGGAAAATTGTACCAATAAATTTTGAGCTGGGAAGGATCTGCCTGGTTCAGGTGGCACTGGGCAGTGATGGGAGATGGCCGCAGCACCACAAACACCTTCGGTCCCTGCACGTCACCCAACAGCCCAGAAATTACTGACAGAAACCCCAAACTGAAATAAAAACCCCAAACTGAAATAAAAACCCCAAACTGAAGCACAGCAGTCCCAGTGGCAGCACTGGTGGCACAAGTGCCTGGAGGAATCAAGGCAAGGTCCCAGGGGAAGGGGAGGGAGGTGGCCCAGCCCATCCCAACCCCAGCACCTCCCACTGTCCCAGGCTGCTCCAAGCACTGTCCAGCCTGGCCTTGGGCGCTCCCAGGGATCCAGGGGCAGCCCCAGCTTCTCTGGGCACCTGTGCCAGGGCTTTTGGCTCCAGGTGCCAGGTTCCAGCACACTGCACTGAAATCTGGGATACACGCTGGGAAAATCCGAGTTATCTGCTGTGCTGAAGGAATTCCCTGGCGATCAGGGCCTGAAGTTCTCCCTCAGTGCCACAGCACCCTCCCCCCATCTCCTCACCCTAAGGAACCTCAGCCCTCGCCTGCCCACAGCACCAGGATCTTTGCAGTTTCTTCATTTGCATTTTTCCACAGGTCTCTTTTCCTTTTTTTTCCCAAGCAGGTAATTTTTTTTTTTTAGATTTTCTTTCACAGAAAAGGTCATTTTCTTCCTAACATGTTTGTTTGTTGCAAACAGTTGCCAACACCTCGGGGTTTCTGTTTGTTTATGAGCAATGGAGTGTCCATTTTTTCGGTTTTCCTTTTTATTCAAACCTTAGTTCAATTTTCCCAATATTTTTACTCCACTGAAAGCCACGATTTGGAGGCAGGGCAAAATTTCCATCTCACAGTGGGGATTCTTTAGGGAAAAAAAAAAAATAAAGAAGGCCAAGGCTGTTTTAAACAATTCCCAAACTCTGATCTCCATGAAAATCAAACTTTCCTTAGAGTGAATTAAGATTTCCCTCAACAAAATTCCTGCAGTGCAGTGAGAGATGATTTTGTTACAGGAATGTGAAGTATCCAGGGAAGCCAAAGGCCAAATTCTCCAGGATTGCAGCTCCTTCCATGTCCTTTTCTGTGTGCAGAGAGGAGGGAGGGAGGGAGGGAGGGAGGGAGGGAGGGAGGGAGGGAGGGAGGGAGGGAGGGAGGGAGGGAGGGAGGGAGGGAGGGAGGGAGGGAGGGAGGGAGGGAGGGAGGGAGGGAGGGAGGGATGATGGAGGCATGGAGGGAGATGGATGATGGATGGATGGATGGATGGATGGATGGATGGATGGATGGAAGGATAGATGGATGGATGCTGAGATCTGCTGGATTTGGATTTAAGGATGGGTGAAGCCTCCTCTCTGGCAGAAACGCCTTCCTGACATTGGGAGTGAGGAGGTTTGGGATTTGCCCCTGAAAGTCTCCTGCCTGAAACTTGTCACCTCTGCTTCGTCACCCAAAGATGCCTTTCCAAAGGAAAACAATCCCCATCCCAACCAAACCAGCACTGGAGGTGGATTCTGATCCTCAGGGGTGCTGGGGAAGCTGATCCCTTCGGGAAGGAGCCCACAGAAAGCCAGGAAGCCTCTGCCAGCCCTGTGCCAGGTGCCCATGCACCGCTCAGGTGACGCTCCCTCACATTCACCTCTCCTACAGGCTGCTCCTGACAATTCCAAGCAAATCCCTGAGAAATCCACAATACCACAATTCCTATTTCACACAGCAGGCAGGGGCTAAAAAAGCTCCCAAACCCCCTGCAGCTGCAGACTGATAAATAATATAGATATTTAAATTTAATATAAATATAAATAATTATATATATTATATATATAATGATTTAATATCAATATAAATAATTTGATATAAATTATTGATAAATAAACTGGCACAGAGAAACCTCTGGGCCATGAGAGCTGCTGGAGGAAATGTCCCCGAGTGCCGCAGTCCCACCTTCCAGGGCAGCCAGATCCTGACTCCAGCAGGCAGGATCCTCTGGATTGCAGCTGCCTGCTCTGACCAGGCTGGGAACCAAAGCTGCAGAGCATTTCTGAGGGCTCAGTGTGCTGCTAGAAGCTCCAAACCACAGCTGGGCAATGAAATCCTGCGTTTCTCCTGTTTTGCTGCTTTCAAAACTTTGTCATTCCCACTGTCCCCAGTTCTGAGCTGTCACTTTGGTCCCAGAGGTTTGAGAGGAGAGATTTTGTCACAAGGAAGAGGTGTGGGAATGGAAATTAGGTCCCTTCACAGACTCTGATAAAAGTGAGGCCTCCCACAATTGCTGTGGGGAATTCCTCCTCTGCCAAGGGGTGACAGGGACACCTGTGCCACCACGATCAGGCCATGAACCCCTGCAGCGTTCCCATCTGCTCCAGCTGTGGCAGCACATCTGGGCACAGGCCTAGGGCCAGGGAGCAGTGTCTGGGGATGGATCCATGCCCTGCACGGGCTCAGCTCTCCCTGTGCTGCCGCAACAACCAGAGAGAGAACAAGGAATGGCTCTGGCAGCGACGGGAGGGTGAATGGGGCAGCAGAGCTGTTCCCCTGCCATGGAAAACAGCCCTGATAATGCTGAGAACAGCCGTGGTCCAGCTGCAACTTCATCCAAAAGCTGGAAAGCCTCAGTGGGACCCACGAGTGACATGCAGCTGTCCCCAGGGCACACAGCTCCACCTGAGCCACTCTGCTACAGATTTTTTATACCAAGTGGGGTAAAACTGACGCTTTTGAAGCACTATCTATCCCTTCCTGGGGCTGATGCGCAGAGCAGATCCCTTAAATTGCACCCGGGAGGGGCGGTGTCCCTCAGATGGCTCTAAGGGACACTCTGGGCACTGTCCAGGTCATTTGGGATGAGCTAAAGGACACTAAGCAGTGTCCCAGGTTATTTGGAATGAGCTGAAGGACACACTGAGCAGTGTCCCAGGTTATTTGGGATGAACTTCACACCATCCACACCAGAGCCACCCAGCTCCTCAGCCCAGCCCAGCCACCTTGCATCCTCCCGATGGAAAATCTCACCTTTAAAACAGGGATATGAGGAAAACATGACCTCAAATGCAGCAGCAGCTGTGGCAGGAGATATTTAACTCCTGAAATTAGGATACAGTCAGGATGCTGGAGGTGAGAGGCACTGGGTGAGCACAATGACCACAGCTGAGTGGAGCCCATATCAGCTGTCACAGCCCCAGTTGCAGTGGTTTTTGTGGGATATTCAATGCCAAAGTTTTCAGTCACTCCTTTATTTTGGTTGTATCCAGCTGGGAAAATCCCAGAAAATATTGATATTTTAAAAGTACAGTTGTTTTTTTGTGTGTGTGTGTGTGTGTGAAAATCACTGTAAGAGATTTCACGTTCAACAACCAGGAAGTGCTGCTGACAACGGGGTGGTGCTGTGGGGTGATTTGTGTGGTGGAGGAGGATTTGGGGGATGTGCCTGGTGCAATGTTCCAGCCCCAACTGTCCATCCTTGGCCATCCATCAAATTTCCACCCAAACTTTGCATTTCCTGATTTAAACCCCACAGCAGCCACCAAGAGGGAGGGCACTAAATCCATTAATCACAGGATCAGGGAATGGGTTGGGTTGGAAGAGAATTTAAACATTATCCCATTCCACCCCTGCCATGGCAGGGACACCTCCCACTGTCCCAGGCTGCTCCAAGCCCTGTCCAGCCTGGCCTGGGACACTGCCAGGGATCCAGGGGCAGCCACAGCTTCTCTGGGCACCTGTGCCAGGGTCTGCCCACCCTCTGAGTAAAAAATTCCTTCCAATCTCCCATCTCTCTTCCTCCCCAGCAGTCGATTTGAGCAGGTTCTTTGAAAAGCTGACACAGCATCTCCTGAAATCCAGAACTCCAGGGTTTTGCAGCAGAGCAGTTCAGCAGCAGCGAAACATTCTGCTGCAAGATGTCAAATGTCCCATCCTGTGTTCAACAGCCACCTGCACCTGCCCCGAGGGGCTGCACTGCCTGAGGAGGAGGAGGGGGAAGAGAGGGAGGAAGGGCTGACCCCAGGGGGGACCTGGATCTGTTCCCATGAAGAATTGGACACAGGCACAACCAATTCCTCTGCAGCATTTGCCATCCTCACATTAATTCCTCTGCAGGGACAAGAGGAGAAACTCACACACAGGAAGCAATCGCATCAGGTTTATCTCCGAACTTCAGAAAGAAAAATCCCTCTCCAAGCAAAATTGTCTTTGGAGCCAGCCCAGGGCTGCTGGAGGGCCCTGACACATCCCCTTATTTCCTGCTCGCTCATCCCCTGCTCCCTCATCCCCTGCTCCCTCACTCCCTGTTCCTCCATTCCCTGCTCCCTCATCCCCTGCTCCCTCCACGGCTCCTCGTGCCCTGCCCTGTGCCACCGCCATTCCCACATATTTTCCCCTTCATTTCACTCTATTAAGGCACTAATTGATTGACCAGATCAGGAGAGCCCAGATCTGTCCCCTGGGACACTCCTGCATTCCCAGTGACAACTGCAAACGGGTTTAGGGTTGGGCAGAGCACCAGACCTCAGTGCTGGGGTGGGAGGGGAAGCCTCCGTGTCCCATCCCATTCCCTCTGCTTTGCCACATTCCCAGCCAGCTGTGATCCCCTTTCCCCTCCCTAAATTCCCTCCCCAGCCAGTCCCAGTGCAGCCCCCACAGCTGGATGTGGTCCCTGCTCTGTTTTCCAGGGGGCAAAGTGTCTTTGGTGCCTGTGCTGAGGGTGCAGCCCAGGCCCTCAGGGGGGACAGTCCCTGCTGTCCCTGGCCTGTCCCTGCACATCACTCGCTCCTCGTTCAGGGCTGCTGAGGGGTTTGGGGCTATTCCTACTCATCCCAAAAGATCATAAAACCCAATGTGCCCTCTCCATCCCAAGCCTGGAGAAGGGAAAAGGTTTCCCCGATCCCAGAACACAGGAGCAGCTGCCGAGCTGTTCCCTGTGCAGGACCTGCCTCCCCAAATCTCTCCAGAGGAGAAATCACAGCTCTGAGCAGATCTCCCCATTGGTATTCTGTGCCTCCCGCTCCTGCAAAGCAGCTTTGTTTATCCCAAAATACCCAGGCTGCTCCTGAACCCAGGGATTTGTGCTGGGCCATATCTGATGGGATGAACGTGGCTGAGGGGATGATCCAGCACCGTCCCCTCATGCAGGACAAAGCTCCCAGACATCCTGCCCGAAATTCCCTGCAGCCACCGTGGGCACAGAGCAAGGGGAAAGAGGGAAAAATTAATCAGGCAGTGCTTTGGCTCTCAGCTGATCACTGCACAAAGTATTGACTTATCCAAATCACCTCATCAGTGCTGCAGGCACAGAATTCCTTCTGCACTCGAGGCTGATGCAGCCATGTTTTTTAACCATTCCCACTTGTCCTGACTTCCCAAAGCATCTCAGCCACCACAGAGAGCTTTATCTCACTAAAAACCTCTCCTCCAAGGGTGTTATTCCCTCTGGGCCTGTTGTCCCCACCCAGGGCCTGGAGATCCTCCGCACTGTCCTGTAGGAAGTGTTTGACACTGGAGCCTGGAGGGCTCTGCCCTTAGGAAGGAGCTTGGCAAAGACATCCCAGCACGGGGAGGGCTGGGGGGAAGCTGCTCTGAGAGAGGGGAAGGCACTTTCTGGATGCCCCCGTGGATTCTCTCTCCCTTGGGACTGATTTCAGAGGCTTTGGGGTGAGCTTTGGTGGTTGCAGTGCCTGTTCAGCTGTCCCTTCCTGTCCCACCCTCACTGCCCCTGTCCCCCATGGCTGGGCATTATTCCCTCCTTAAAATTCCTCCTTGGGAATGGCTGTAGGGCTGAAGTGCTCTGTCAGCAACCCAAGCTCATCCCCTGCCCTGTGCTTCCAGAGAATGGGAAATTGCACCTCAAAGGGATTTGGGAAACACAGCCAGGGCCTGATCCCCAAAAAGGCTTGGTTTCCAATCAGGAATGACACTGGAGAAGAGGCAGAGGCAGAAATGCTCAAGGATGAGGTGAGTGTGTGCCCTGGGGAAAGGCAGGGAGCAGTGGGCAAAGGGAACCTGTTCCTTGGATGATACTTTGTGATCTTCCCCTTGCTTTTTCTTTGGGAAAAAGCAGCAAAGCTGCTGTACCCCTACCCCAGAGGAAAAGCAACCGGAGCTCTTCAAGGGCCCTGAAATCCAGGGAAGTGCTGGCTAAAGAGGTGCTACAGCCCATAACTGATGTTTTCCAAGGCTCTGGAGCACTTGTGGAACTCAGTCAGAGCTTTGCTGCCTCTGGGAGTCCCCGGGGCCATCCCTGCCCACCCAGGGCTCTCTGCTCCCTTGTCCCTGTCCCACCACAGCCAGGGGGGCTCCAGGGGTACATCCCTGTGGAAGCTGAGCCCAGGAATCCTGCTGCTGTAAATCCAGGCCCAGCCCTGCCTCCCTGCCCCATCCCAGGCACCCCCAGAGGTGGGAGGGTCACTAAAAGCAGAGGGTTAAACTGTGAGCAGAATTTTCGGGAAGGCTCCAGGGTTCTCTGCTTCCCATCCAAGAGCTCAGCTCACAAACTTGATTTTCCCACCAGGATTTCTGCTTCTTGAACAGCTCCTGAGGGGCTGCAGTTCTGGATAGCACCAATGGCTCAGTGGGCTGGGCTGGGCTGGGCTGGGCTGGGCTGGGCTGGGCTGGGCTGGGCTGGCATGGCATGGCATGGCATGGCATGGCATGGCATGGCAGGCATGGCATGGCATGGCATGGCAGGCATGGCATGGCATGGCATGGGGCTCCCTCCTCTCCCTCACAGGCTGGGATGAAGCTGCCAAGGTGCAGTGAAGGCAATAAAACATCCCTGATCCCCAGTCCTGCCCTTCCTGGGGTCATTTTCTCCCCCCAGGTACATCACAAACCATGGGGGCTTCACCAGACTCTTGCTTTGACAACCAAACACTGGAATCCAGAGCAGACCTTCCAGGGCTATTCCTGTCCCATGCCAGGAGGCCAGAAACAAGTCTTTAAGACTTTTAAAATACTCTTAAAAAGCTCCACCCAATTCAGTCTGGAGGATTGTAAAAGAAGGCAGAAATTCTCATTTCCAGGTCTGGCTTTTTGATTCATTAAACTTGGGAACAGCCAAGGTTTCTTAGCCAGGCAAAGGCAGTGGGATGGTCAATGAAATGAGCTGGAATCTCACAGGAAGCCACACATTTGATCCATTGGCAGCAAACGTGCAGCTCTGTGTTTTGGGGGATTTTTAATCCTGCCAGAGCAGCTCAGACTGCTTTTCCTGGAAGCTCCAAGGCTGTTGAAAGTCTCACTGCAGGGCAGACCAAAGGCAGCTCCCAGTGCTGGATCTGTGTCCTTCCAGTGCCTGGAGCAGCAGGACCAAACCAGCCCAGGGCAGCACCGGGGCTAAAACTTGCTCTGGTTTTTTAACACGATTATCCTGAGCCTCATTCCCAAATTCAGCAGAAATCCCAGTGGGATGTGACCTGCCCAGCACATTCCCTCTGCATGGAGCACCCCCTGCCATAGCCAAGGGACATGGAACAGAGACACATTTCTGGGAGCAGCCAGGAGGGTTCAAGGGTCTCAACTCAAAAAACTCCTGGAGAAAAATGTTTTTTCTTCCTCAAGAGAATTCCAGACTCCCAGAGGTGTTGCACAAGGATCTGGCTGCTTTGCTGTGTCCAGCTGCATTCCTCCAGGGGAACACAGCTTGGCTGGACACAATTCCCTGCACCACCACGGGATGTTCTTACACAGCCCATGGCATGATAGACCCCAACACCCTTTTCACCATCATTCCCACTCAGTAAAACATCCTGTGCTCCTCAACAAATCCACTCTGGAAGCCACTGAGAGTTGCATTTTGAAAATCCAATCACTCACCTGCCAGAATATGCTGTCTATTGTGTTCCCCAGGAAGCCGTCCCTGCCCTCCGACGACACCAGCTTGGGCCCCAGAATGGTCATAAATTCATCGAAATCCACCTGGCCATCCCCTGGAATGAAAGGAAAATATCAGAGATTCAAAAATCAGAGAGAAGGTTGGGGTGGAAGGGACATTTAGAGGCCATACAGTGCAACATCCTGATGTGAACAGGGACACCTCCCACTGTCCCAGGCTGCTCCAAGCCCGGCCTTGGGCACTTCCAGGGGTGGGACAGCCACAGCTTCTCTGGGAATCTGTGCCAGGGCCTCGCTCCCCTCATTATTATTAATTAATTACCCCTGAGAGCCCAACATGCCCCTCTGGACCTGCGGCACATCAGGGACTCCCCACACCCTGGGGCACCTCCACAGTGCCCATGGACCCAAATCCTTGCTGTGGACTGGATGGAATGGATGGCCCCTGCTGTCTCCCAGCCAAGGACAGAACCAGGCTGTGCATTGAGGGGAACAGCTCATTGCCCAGTCCCAGAGAGTCCAGAGGCACTTCCCAAAAAGCCATTTTGGCAGGAGGACGGGAGTCAGCAGCACGGCCAGGGCTCTCCCTCTCCACTCTCTGCACAACTTTTACAGGGCCAGCCCTCCAGAGGGAGGGAGTGCAGGCAGAGCAAGGAGCCGAAACCACTGGAAATCCAGCACCAGAGCAGGGAGCCAGGCTATTGCAAATCCAGCAGGCATTTCATCCCCAATTCCCAGCAGCATCCGTCTGTGTGCCCCGCATGCAGAGCAGGCAGTGCAGGCACAGCCTCAGTGCCACCAGCAGGGACAGGTGACATCTCCTGCCACTAATGAGCTGAGCTGGTGCACTCCTGAGTGTGGCTCCTGCTCCGAATGAGGCACGGGTCTGTTTGGAGTGAGTTTTGTATCAAATGTCACTTTTCCCTTGACAAAAAAAAAAAAAAAAAAAAAAAAAGGATATTCATGCCTGTTGAGGGATTTTAAAAGTCTCTGTTTATCTGAGCAGTTCAATGCCCAGATCTCCTGAAAATGCTTAACCTAATCTGCTGGAAAATCTCCTTCATTGATCAGTCCATGGACATGTCCTCCTCCAGGTTATTAAACTGATAGGGGTGGATAAATCAGCCCTGCTTCAACCCTGGGCTCAGCCTCAGCACCTGCAGGATTTTGGGTTGTGTTTTATTCCGATTCAGCTGGAAGCGACTGCATCCACCTCTCCCCGGAGCTGCTGTTGTTAAATTATGAGGTGTGAGAAGAGTCTCAAACCATGAGACTCCAGCAGATCAATGCTAGGGCCGCGATTAAAACGGCACCGCCGCCCGCAGCCGCTGCGGCAGCGCCGTGTGCCAGCCCCGCCACGTGGGCGGCCACCGCTGCTATCTGCCCTCCTTATCGCACCCTCTGTGCTATCTGCCCTCCTTATCGCAGCTATCTGCCCTCCTTATCGCATCCCGTGTGCTGTTATCTGCCCTCCTTATCGCATCCCATGCGCTATCTGCTTATCGCACCCCGTGTGCCGCTGTCCGCCCTCCTTACCGCATCCCGTATGCTGTTATCTGCCCTATCTGCCCTCCTTATCGCCTCCCGTGCGCTATTATCTGCCCTCCTTATCGCACCCCGTGCTCTATCTGCCCTCCTTATCGCACCCGTGCTCCCGACCCGAGGGCTGATGGCGATCTGCCGTGCCGCGATCTCCGCGCTGTGAAATGCAGCCCAGCCCGAGCGCTCCCTGGGCAGAGCGGTGATGTCCGGGCACAGCTCCGGGGGGATCTGGGGATCCTGGCAGGAACATCCCGGGGTGAGGCGCTGGCAGGGAGCCCGCAGGGACCCGCGGTGTCCCCGATCCTATAAAATGCACCGAGAGCCCATCCCGCTGCTCCAGCCGCTCACACTTGCGGGGCTGTGCGGGATGGAGCTCATTCCTGGGATAGCAAGGGGTGGGCACCCCTGGCTTGGAGAGCCATTCCCCGACACATTTCTGGGCTGTTGGAAATGCGTTTTCCCTCGGGAAGCTCCAGCCCGCGGTTCCCAGCGGGGCCGGGTCGGTCCCGGCACCCCGGGCCGCTCGGGAAGGTAACGCAAGGTGACAGCGGCTGCGGGTGAATTACATCGCGGCACGGCGCTTGATGGCAGCGGCGGGAGCGAATCCATGCACTGGGATGCAAATCGGGATGCTTTGGGATGCTAATTTCTCTAAATCAGCCAGATTAGCAAGAAAACAATTTGCATTTTAAAGAGCTGCTGGTACCTGCCCCTGCATACATTTGGTGTGTGCGTGTGTGACCCCGAGCACGGAGTTGCCGCTTTGGGCTCTCTCCAATGTCACCTCACCCTCAGAGGACGCGCAGGACTTGTCCTACACGTGATTCCAGAGAAAGGGGTGCCAGGACTGCCGGGCTCTGCCTCTGACTTTGTACACCACTTCGGGCAGCCCCTTGCTCGTGACTTGCCTGTGCCTCTGCTAGGGATCATCACCAACTTCACAGGCTTTAATTATCAGCTTAATTAGAGCATTTTCCACAACCTCCGAAGAGAGATGCCATTAAGAAGTGCATTATGCCCTTATTGACTGCTTTTTTCAATTAAAACTCTTAACTAGTGAGGCAACCAGACCCCGCTTTTGCCTGGTAGAAATATCCCTTTAACATTCATTTCAAGCTGCAGAAAACAAACCTTGCCTGTCATCAGCACCTCAGGAGACTGCAGCATCATTTCATCAACAGAGAGAAATCAGTTTGGTCTGAAAATTCCTTTTGACAGCCACGAGAGAAATGTTATAAAAACCACCACCAGAACTGCACGGGGCTGCTCTGCGCAGCCAGGGCATCACCAAAGCCCAGTGCCCACATCCCAACCTGGGAGCACAGCCTGGAATTGGGTTTGGCACAGGCAGAGAGAGACGCCTTCCTCGCCCTCCTCCTCCCCACCATGGTCACGCACACGGCTGGGAGCTGCTGTGGGATGCACAGGCTCAGCATCTGCTCAGATTGAGCCCTGGAATCACATCCAGCCCCCCCATCGCTGTGCCTGCGGATGTGCTGCACTCCCCAGAGTCCTTGCTGTTCCCAGCCACGTGTGGCTCACTCACAAACCAACTCGGAGCTGGGTTTGAGGGATGGGGAGAAAGGCGGGAAAGGCCAGGCTGGAGCTCGTGTGCTGACTGTTCTCCCTCACTGCTCTCGCTCCTCTCCAGGAGCCATCCCGCAATGCCTGATCCCAGCAGGGATCACAGGACCCCCGATCCCTCCCCATCCCCCTGGGGGAGATGTGTGGTGTTCCCATCCTGCCCCACCTCTGCCTCCGAGCTCCCACTGAGCACCGAGCACAAACTCCTCCCACGGGAGGAGAACCCCTGGAAAGGACAGAAAAGCCCTGGGAAGTATGGAAAAGCCCTGGGAAGGACAGAGAGGGCCGGGCAGGGGAACAGCTCCAGCCAGGCTGGAGCGGGATGAACTCCCTGCCTGGGACAGCCCCGGCTCCCTCCTCTCCCTGCTCCAGGCACAAATGCAGAGATTTAGAAACCCCAGTTGGGCTGAAGTCCTTGACTGAGGAAGGGAAAGGCTTCAGTGAAGACCGGGCAGTGCTGTGTTCATGGCTGCACTTGAGGACTTCAGAGCTCTTTTCCAGCCCTAATGATGCCAGGATTCCAAGGCACTCACACATTCCCAGAGCTTATTTACAAACTGGGAGGGCAGGGCAACCTTGGGGATGGTGGTGAGGGGCTGCTGGGCCAGGGAAACCTTGGGCATGGTGGTGAGGGGCTGCTGGGCCAGGGAGACCTTGGAGATGATGGTGAGGGGCTGCTGGGCCAGGGCAGACTGGCAGATGGCAAAGGGAATGAGGACCAGAAGAGTTCCAGTGAGGATTCCACCCCTGAGTTCCCCCTCAGCAGCCAAGGGATGGGTCACTGCCTGTGTGGGTGATTTTAGCACCCGAGCTGAGCTGAAGCTCTGCACCTAAAGCGCTCCTTGATTTGCTCCCAGTGGTGCCCTCACATCCTCCTCCCCCATAAAGCTCCCTGTTCATGCTGGCATTAATGTCACCGCGTCACCCCGGGCCACCAGCGCTGGGCCTGAGCCTCATGACTCAAGCAGTGACTCAGAACCTCTGTGGCCACCTCAGCAGGGCCAGATCAGAGCAGCTCCTCCTGCCCAGGCCCTCAGCTGGGTGAGAAGGACTCCCAGGCACCCCCAGAGGTTTGCTCCCTGCAGGACACTCAGTGCTGGTGGGAACAGGGAATTGTGACAATTAAAAGGAATGGCAGTGGTGGAGCCTGGCTCATTGTCCCATCATGGGAAGAGGATGCTGAAGGCACCAGGAACATCCCTGGGTTCTCTGGGAACCTTTCCAGTGTCCCCAGATGTCCTGTGGCCAGCAAGGACCTGCCAAAGCTCTGCCTTCACTGCTCCTTCATGGGGTGCAGGGAGACCTTGGGGACAGTTCCAGCCCGAGGAGCCCCAGCAGCAGCGTTTGCTGTGCTGGGAGCTCAGCCTGGCTGCTCCCAGAGCTCCCAGAGCTCCAGCAGGGAATCCCGGAATCCCATGGCATATCCAACAAGTGGGGGCATGGCAGGGGTTGGAGCTGGATCACCTTTAAGATCGCTTCCAACCCAAACCTTTCCGTGGCTCTCTGACTGCAAGTGCACCAAGGAGAAGGGAACAGCAGCAAAGAGCAGCAGAGCTGGGAATCCAAGGGCTTTTCCAGCTCTTCCAGAGCCTGCAGCCCAGGGAAATTGGCTCTGCACCTGACTGACTCAGGAAGGGGTCTCTGCACCCCTGAAAAATGTCCACTGGGCCTCCTATATAAAATGGTGGGATCACAGAGTCATGGAATTGTCAGGATTGGAACAGGACTCCAAGATCATTGAGTCCAACCTTCCCCCGGCACTGCCAAGGCCACCGCTGTCCCCAAGTGCCACATCCACAGGGCTTTTGAACACTTCCAGGCATGCCTGACCACCCTTCCAGCAAAGGAATTCCCCCAATGTCCAACCTGAGCCTGCCCTGGCCCAGCCTGAGGCCGTTCCCTCTCCTCCTGTCCCTGTTCCCTGCGAGCAGAGTCTTACCCCCCCGGCTGTGCCCTCCTGTCAGGAGTTGTGCAGAGCAGAAGGGATGTAAAAAAAATAAAATCATTGATGAATTAACATCTAGAGGGGACTGGAAAAGCACCACTGCCCTCCAGGGAGGACTGAACACCATTTCACAGAGAGATGATGGAAGATCCTGCAGCATTTTGGAATTTGGGAAGGGGATTTACTCTGCTGAACTTCTTCCCTTCAACACCAGTCCTGATCCAGCGCAGGGCTGTGATCCCACATCCCCAGTCCCGAGAGGTTTCAGGTGCATTCAGCTGCTCCTGATGGTTTTCCAGGGGTTTTTAAGAGCTGAGCACAGCAGATCCCAACCCTCTCTCGAAGCTATGAGCTCCAGACAAAGGATTTCCCCTTCCCTCAGCCTTTACCTGCGGGGAGAAAGTTGGATCTGCTGGAGCTGTTCAGCAGGAAACACCGAGACAGAGCTGTGCAGTCACCAAGGAGGGCACCCACAGCCCAAAATACCCCCAGCTGCACCCCCACCCCACCCAACCACACCCAGAGCCCCAGCCTGCCTTTGCCTTGTCCTGATCCCACAGGATCCCCCCTCACAAGCCCTGGAAATGCCAGGCAGGGAGAGCAGGACCCCAAATCCCCTCATCCCAGGGAGGGCAGCCTGTGTTGGGCTCCTAGAAACTCCTGCCCGAGCTCCTGCGCTTGGGAGGAACAATGGAACGCTCGGAGGAGCAGGGGCTGACCCCATCCTGCCCTCATTCCCACGGGACAGCCTCACCCGCAGCCCTCAGCACACCCCTGGCTCTCCCTGTTGGAGCTGCTCCCTTGGGGCGTGGAATTCAGTATTCAGATATTCATTGGGCTGGAGAAAAGCAGAGCTGGAGAGGGAAAGGAGAGGGGGAAAATCCTGCCTGGAAATGAGAGGGGGCAAAGGGAAATGGGAGGGGGGAAAGGGAAATGGGAGAGGGAAAAGGGAAATGAGAAGGGGAAAACATTCCTGGAAATGAGGGAGGGGAAAGGGAAATGGGAGGGGGGAAAGGGAAATGGGAGGGGGAAAAGGGAAATGAGAGGGGGGAAGGGAAATGGGAGGGGGGAAATATTCCTGGAAATGAGGCAGGAGAAAAGGGAAATGAGAGGGGGAAAAGATGCCTGGAAATGAGAGGGGAAAAAGGGAAATGAAAGGAGGGGGAAAGGGAAATGGGAGGGGGAAAAGGGAAATGAGAAGGGGAAAACATTCCTGGAAATGAGAGGGGGGGAAGGGAAATGGGAGGCGGAAAAGGGAAATGAGAAGGGGAAAACATTCCTGGATCGAATCACCTCCACCCCCTGGGCGGAACAGAGTTTTTATGTTTTTAGAGCCTTGGGCATGAGACTGGCTGGATAATGTGCCCTGATTGCTCCCTCAGAGAGCATTCCCTGGCCATTCTCAGGATAATCAGGTCCCTGGCAGTTCCCTGCCGTGCCCCAGCCCGAGGCACACCCGGAGCCGAGCCGAGGATCCTGATGAGTATTCCCAGCCAGCGATTCTGGCGGAGTGTGACCTGCGGAGAGCGGCGAGGTGACAGATTTAAAGTTAATGAGCGCTGTGAGCAGCTCGGGCCCCGAGCACAGCAGTCCTGTTTATTTTTATTCCCCGCAGCTCCCGCAGTCCCCAGGCTGTCCCGGCTGTGTCATTGCCGTGCCCGCCTCACCCGGGTGGCACTGGCATAGGCTGGGCGAGGCTGTGCCCTGGGAGGAGGCACAGGATGGGCAGGAACAGCTCCAGCCGCGGGAGATTGCCCACTCAAGGCTTTAGGTTTCACAGATTTGGAGGTCAGAGCCTCCTCGCCAGCCTGACCCTCTGCCCAGCACGAGGTAGAGAATTTTCTCCCTAATTACAGCCTCAGCCCAGAGCTGCAGCAGGAACAGGGAAAGTCTGGCACCAAACTTCGGCCTTGGAACACAGCTTTAATTGTAGACAGCTCTGGTGACCTCTGGGAGGAGAGGAAGCAACAACTGCATCCCCCCAGCACGGGAAGGACGTGGATCGGTGGGGATGGATCCAGAGGAGACTGTGGAGATGCTCCAGGGCTGAGCCCCTCTGGAGCCAGGCCATGAGAGCTGGGGGGCTCACCTGGAGAGGAGAAGGCTCCAGGGAGACCTCAGAGCCTCTTCCAGTGCCTAAAGGGCTCCAGGAGAGCTGCAGAGGGACTGGGGACAAGGGATGGAGGGACAGGACACAGGAAATGGCTTCCCACTGCCAGAGGGCAGGGACAGATGGGATATTGGGAAGGAATTGTTCCCTGGGAGGGTGGGCAGGCCCTGGCACAGGTGCCCAGAGAAGCTGTGGCTGCCCCTGGATCCCTGGCAGTGTCCAAGGCCAGGCTGGACAGGGCTTGGAGCAGCCTGGGACAGTGGAAGGTGTCCCTGCCCATAGAATGAGATGGTTTTTAAGACCCCTCCCAGCCCAAACCATTCTGGGATTCCATGAAAAGCTTCACTGGATCTGAGGACAGGATCAGACACCTCCCCTGGAGCCCCTGTGTCCCCTGAGTCACTCCATCCCTGCCGTTTCCAGAGCAGCTGTGTGGATCTGCTGCTCTGGTTCCATGACAACCACACAGAAAAGATCCATGGATTGCACAGACACATCCCTGGAGGAGGGCATTTCCATGGGGTCTGGAAGGCTCCGTCAGAGCCCAGGAAGGTGCAGCAGGGAGGGTTTTGTCCATCCCACACCGAGCAGAGGAGCTGGAGGCTCCTCACTGTGGCAGCACCTGGGCTTGTCCTGCAGGGCAGAGGGAATGGCTCCAGAGCATTAGATTGCTTCCCACTAAAAATAAATCCATGAACCACCAGGGCCTGAGCAGGAGGCAGGGATTCAGGAGGACAGGGAATCTGCTGGGACCTGTCTCTACTCCAGCACACGCTCTCGAATCAGGAGGATGCTCCGAGTGCTTGGCTGGAGGAAAAGTCCAAGCCAAGCAGGGCCTGCAGTAAGGAATTGATCCCCATCGGGCACCTGCCAGCTCCACAGAGCCCCAGCACTGCCCAGGGACAGCCCTGTCCCCAGCTGTCCCCCAGGGAAGGGCCCTGCCGAGGGGGACGGGCCACTAGCACAGCCACCCCCAGTCCCCACTGCCCCCAGCCCCTCTGCCATCCCCTCTGGGGCACCCAAACCCCTTTGCAGCTCTCTGCAAAGCTCTGGGCCTTCCCCAGCTGCGAGCAGCTGATCCCTTTGTCCCGTGGATCAGGAGGAGCAGGATCCTGACCCCAGGGATGGGGGTCCATGGGCTCTGCTCCTGGCCCTGGGGAGAGCAGAGAGCTCTGAGTGCAGCTCAGACACCTCAGACACCCCCAGCAGCTCCTCAAAGCAGGAATCTCAGTGCTCCCTGTGCCACACGCATCCTGGGAAGCCACACTGAGCCCAGGGCACGGTGTTTTGAGAGGAAATAAAATCAAACAGGGATGCAAAGCACAAGGCACGAGGTGCATCCCAGCCCACAGCACGGACAGGTTCCAGAGGGGGAATTCGATTCAGGGCTCCCTTCAGTCCCATCCCTTCAGCAGGGCTGCACTCAGCCAGCCCAGCACTCCACCAAAGGCAGCACTGGACAGCATTTGATGTTATTTGATACAATTTGATATAATTTGATGAAGCTCTTGCTGCTCCTGGGCTGCAGATCTGACAGGCTGCAGCAGCAGCTGTAATTACTCCTCATTTCTGCAGTGAGAACACAGAATGGATGAAATGTGATAATCCTCATTCTCCAAATGAGAGCGGATGTGGAGAGAGCGGCCCCCATAAATCCAGACAAGTCTCATCAAATCCACCCCACTGCCCAAGATTCCCAGCCCAGAACAGACTTGAAAGGACAGCCGGGCTGGAGTGTGGCTGGATCATTTCTCACACTGAAAAATCACTTTGAGCACAAAGAACAAATCCAAAATCTGTCATAAGCCCTCTGCCCCATCCCTGGAATGTCCAAGGTCAGGTTGGACACTGGGGCTAGGAACAACCTGGGGTAGTGGAAGGTGTCCCTGCCCATGGCAGGGGGTAGAGTGAGAAGATTTTTAAGATTCTTTCCAACCCAGACCTGGGATTCTGATTCCTATGAACTCTGATTTTAACCTAGAAATGGTTCCTGGTCCCCCTCCAGCAGTCTGGGCTGTTTTAGACTGAAACACATTTTCTATTGAGATATAAAATGAAATATTTTATAGAGCTCTTTTCAGGCTGAAACACAAGGAAACATCCACGGCAGTAACAAACCTCAGGAAAAGCCAAAGATGGAAATTGGGAGAGACAAAAGAAAGACAGAAAATGTTTCCAGCCCGGGAATGTCACCATTGTCCCACATGGGGCAGCTCAAGCTGCTCAGAAACTAAGATTTTATGGATCAAAGGCTGCTCAGGATGATCTTGGAAGTCTTTTTCAACCGTTGCGATCCTGTGACTTTTCCAACCTTAACGATCCAGGGATTTGTCCATGCCTAAGAGCAAGGGATTTGCCTTCTGCCAGCCGCAGGAGAAAGCTGAATGTTCAGTTT
Source organism: Acanthiza pusilla (assembly GCA_036630365.1). Lineage (NCBI taxonomy): Eukaryota > Metazoa > Chordata > Aves > Passeriformes > Acanthizidae > Acanthiza > Acanthiza pusilla. The sequence goes on along the minus strand of JAXCHO010000048.1, from coordinate 1,366,875 downwards.
TTAAAGGAGAGAGTTCCTCTGTCTCCAGACGTCCCAGTGCATGTCCTTCGGTCATTCCCATCTGTCCTAGGTTACATGGAAGGTGTAACCAAAAGTCTCTATTCTATTCCCATCTCCAGAAGCTGTTCAAACAGCTGGGGCAGTGTTCTTTGTGTTCAGCATGACCCAGCCCTGCTAACACCATCGGGGCTATCTCTGCTCATGGCCATCGAGGGCTCAGGAGTGACTCACAGATTCCATCAGCCATTGGGAGATGCCCTGCCCAGAGGGGAGGAGCTGAACATTCCTACCTGCACATAAACTGAGACCCTGCAACACTGGGGTACCTTTCCCACTGCATTCCCAGAGGAGAAGAGCTCAAGAGCCACCACTGGACCTGCAGAGACCGACGAGACCTTTCCACAAGATCACCACTCCAACAAGAGCACATCCATCACTCCAACGGGACTGCAGCCACCATTGAACTGCACTGCAGCACCACCCTGACAGGGTGCAGGTTGTGCTCTGACTTTGTCTATCTAAACCATTGTTTCTGCATTATTGCCTTGTTCTAAATATTAGTGTAAAACTGCTATTCCTTCTCCCATATCTTTGCCTAAAAGCCCTTGATTCCAAAGTTATAACAATTCGGAGAGAAGGGTTCACATTATCCATTCTAAGGGAGGCTCCCACCTTCCTTAGCAAGACACCTGTCTTTCAAACCAAGACACCATCCCTGTCCCCAGCTCTGGTGTCCCTGCCCTCATCAGGAACAACCTATGGTAAGTCCCCATGGGAACCCAGAACCACCAGCAGGACAACACCTGGAGAGGTGACCTGGAGGGACACGGTGACCTGGGACACCACCGTCATGTCACTTTCCAAAGAGAACCTGGGACATTCTGGGATGTGGCACGTGGAGTGCAAATTGGAGTGATGACATCATCAGGAGCGATGAGAAACGGGGAAATCTCTGTTTGAAGTTCTGGAAGAGTCATGGAATCACTGAGGTGGGAAAAGACCTCCAGGAGCATCAAGTCCAGCCTTGGGCGGAGCAGCCCCATGGCCACCAAACCACAGCACAAAGTGTCACTTCTGCCTGGGTTTGAAAGTCCAAAACAGACTCAGGCTGTGCCAGGGGAGGGTCAGGTTGGATACTGGGGAAGATTTCCTCATGGAAAGGCTTGGGAGGCATTGGAACTGCCCAGGGCAGGGTGGAGTGCCCATCCCTGGAGGGGTTTAACAGCCCTGGGGCTGTGGCACTTGGGGACAGGGGTGGCCTTGGCCGGGGTGGGCATGGTTGGACTCGATGATCTCAGAGATCTTTTCCAACCTCAGCCATTCCATGACTCTTCCAGAACTTCAAGCTGAGATTCCCCCCACTGTTTTTCATTGCTCCCAAGGACGTCACCACTCCCAGTGACACATCCCAGAATGTCCCAGAGGTACCAGCCAGGCCACACTGGTGAAACCTACCTGACTTTTGTTTCATCCAAACATTTCCTGTTTTCACTCCAGTAAATAATTTGACATCCAGGGGTGGATTTTCCCCCCCTTCTGTGGTAGCCTGGAGTTATTTTTCCAGCTGCTCCTCTCATTAGTGCACCAAGTGCTCATTTAATTCCTCAGATAAAAATCCCAATGAAACGATTTGTGACACTTAAGTCACACATTCATCTCTTTTATGGCAAATCCTGCTGCAAGAGGAGGAATCCCAGATAATGCCACACATTCCATGTGCCATTTCCCGGTGTTTTTATCAGCATCGCTGCCAACTGGAAGAATTTACAAATAATTCCTTTTTCCAGCACAGAAATGTATAAAATATTTCCCTTTCCACATCCTGGCAGAACATTCCAGGTCATTCTCCAGATTGCAGAAAGAAGGATGGGCACCTCTCAGTTTGTGTCCATGAAATGCAGAATTATGGCTAAAAACTGAGGAAATCCATGGGATAAAGGTCAGATTTGAACTTTGGAGGTATTTTCAGACCTAAATATTGGGCCCTGGAGAGGTGCCCAGCTACACCAACAACCTCTGTGGGAACAGTCCCACTCCACTTCCAGCAGGATGTAAACAAAGCTTTGGGATAAAGGGAATCTCCTGCTCTGGAATTGATGGAACCCCCATCCCTCACCTCCCTTCCTAAAAAGAAACATTTCTACCCAGCAAATCCCTTTTCCTTCTGTCCTGTCCTGGCACTTTCCATCCCAGCAGTGTCACAGCATCTCCTGGTGGCTCATTAAATGGGGGTTCTGAGGATTTATTAGGATTTCTCTGGAGACCTTGAAACATTCCAAGGAGAGTCCCATTTTCTCCATAACCGAGGGAGTTTTATGCCAACTGTACAGTTTTCCCCTGTGGCAGCTGCGTGAAGCACACCCAGCAGAATCCCAGCAGAATCATGGAATTCCTGGAGTTGGGAGGGACCCACAGGGATGAGGGAATCCAACTCCTGCCCTGCACAGTCACCCCAACAATCCCACCACGCCCAAAGCAAAGGTTTGGAAGAAAAGCAGAAGGGATTTGTAGGGATGCAGAGGAAGCCCAGCCCCTGCTGCCCTCCTGCCTCCAGGAGGAGTGGTGGGAATGGGATATTCCCTGCAATCAGGTGCATTGTCCCCTGTGCAGGAAGGTGCTGGCAGCACTCAGCAGCCACAGAGCCACCAGAGGTGACAGCTGGTCAGGGCTCCTGGCCCAGATCCAAGCTGTGCCACAGCCATTGGCACTCCAATTCCAGCAGCTTTTTCTCCCTAACACCATTTTTCCTCCAAAAGTGATGAATTATGGAACATCCTTTCCTTCCTACTCTGGTGGGGCCTTTAAGAGTGTCACTGAGCATCTGCACATGGTGACCCTGGGAGCAGCTGTCCCTGTGCCATTCCTGTGCCATTCCCTGTCCCACTCCCTGTCCCACTCCCTGTGCCATTCCCTGTCCCACTCCCTGTCCCACTCCCTGTGCCATTCTGTGTCACTCCCCGTGTCACTCCCTGTGCCATTCCCTGTGCCATTCCGTGTCACTCCCAGTGTCACTCCCTGTGCCATTCCCTGTGTCCCTCCCTGTGTCACCCCCATGCCCAGCAGCAGGAGGTGACTCCAGCTGTCACACGCTCCTGTCTGTCCCTTCACACTCAGCCCCAGCCCAGCCCCTGCTGATGTCCCTCTGCCATCCCTGTGCGGCCACACAATTTCGGTCCCTCCATCCCTGTCCCTACAGCAAACGGAGAACCAGCCCAGCCCAGCCCAGCCCAGCTCAGCCCAGCCCAGCCCAGCCCAGCCCAGCCCAGCCCAGCCCAGCCCAGCTCAGCCCAGCTCAGCCCAGCTCAGCTCAGCCCAGCCCAGCTCAGCCCAGCCCAGCCCAGCTCAGCCCAGCCCAGCCCAGCCCAGCCCAGCTCAGCCCAGCTCAGCTCCAGCCCAGCCCAGCTCAGCCCAGCCCAGCCCAGCTCAGCCCAGCCCAGCCCAGCCCAGCTCAGCCCAGCCCAGCCCAGCTCAGCCCAGCCCAGCCCAGCTCAGCCCAGCCCAGCCCAGCCCAGCCCAGCTCAGCCCAGCTCAGCTCCAGCCCAGCCCAGCCCAGCCCAGCCCAGCCCAGCTCAGCCCAGCCCAGCCCAGCCCAGCCCAGCTCAGCCCAGCCCAGCCCAGCTCAGCCCAGCCCAGCCCAGCTCAGCCCAGCCCAGCCCAGCCCAGCTCAGCCCAGCCCAGCTCAGCCCAGCCCAGCCCAGCCCAGCCCAGCCCAGCCCAGCTCAGCCCAGCCCAGCCCAGCCCAGCTCAGCCCAGCTCAGCCCAGCCCAGCCCCAGCTGCTGCTTTGAGAGGGCCCTCAGTGCCATCAGCCATGTGCCACGCTGGAATGTGCTGATGGAAACGGATGTTGGGGCTGCTCGGGCTGGCTCCGATTAAACTCCAAGCCCTGCCAATTCCTTACCTCATTTGCAGGCCCTGGCAGCAGTTTTTTGGGAAGGAATGGATGTCTGGCTGCTCCACCTGCCATCACATCATAACTCATGGCACGTGCCAGAGGATTTCACCTTCCCCTGCCTTTCCTGAGCACTGGAGACTCCTTCAGTGTGACCTTTATCCAGCCAAGCTTCCAACCCACCTAACGCCAAGCAAAAACCTGGAAAAACTCAGCAACCCTCCCCAGGAATAAATGGAAAGATGGTCAGTGCTGGGAGCAATGTGCAAAACCAGCATTCCTGGGTTCAAGCCCTGCTCCTGAAGGATGCTCATTCCCAGTGGGAGAGGAAGGAGGAGGCTGTTGCTGGTTCTCACTCCACATTTCAAGTTAAATCCCAAGAATAGATGAAGAATCCATTGGTGAAAAAGCAGCCATAATAATATTAATTCAAGCTGGAGAGCACTAATGCAATCCGGAGGCAAGGTAACTCTTTCACAGAGTATTGCCCCCTTTGCTCAATGCCTCAGGAATTCCCCATTTCCTGACTTTTTTAAATCCCACTTGACCTTCCCATGGCACAGACCCTGTCCAGCCCCCAAACCCCCGCTCCAACACGGCACCAGTAAAACCAGTTTGGAGCTGGTGGGACTGTGGAGCTGGAGGTTCAGCTCCAATCCCTGCTGGAAGCACACAGAGCCCTCTGGAAAGCCCCAGCAGGAATTTCCATTGCTCCAGGTTTAACTCCAGCTCCCCATCACAGCTCCCTCCACACCGGGAGTGTGCACAAAGTCTGGCAGAGCAGGAGCCAGGGAAGGACTGCACATGAACCAGAACTCGGAGCCAAGTCCGCAGCACTCTTTTTCCAAAAAGGCTCAGATTTTCGGGAAAAGACCCCAGGAGCTGGCACCATGCTGAGCCTGGCTTTGCCAAACCCGAGGACAAGTCCCTCTGTGCCAGGAAAGGGCAGCACAGGAGAGCAAGGGACAAACAACTTAAAAAGTGATGGATTTTTTTTCCCCCTTTTCTTTACGGAAAGAGATCATTCCCACAACTGATCCCCTCTCCCTGCCAGGTTTTCCACCCCTTTCTCTGCCTAGACACCCTCAGCTCTGCCCTGGTGACAATTGTCCTGTCCTCTCCCACAGACATCAGCAATGCCCAGATGGGAATGCAGGAGAGTTTCAGACCCTGCATCTCCCCCAGGCTCTGCTCTGCAGTCTCCCAAAGGATTCTGGCATCTCCCTGGCTCTCCAAGGATCCCTCCAGAGCCAGGGCTGCTCTCAGACCCTGCTCTGGCAGGATTTCAGTGTTTCCACCCTGTCCTGCCCCCGGGACAAGGCTGGATCTGCACCCCAGCCCCCTGCATGCTCCGGGCCGCGGGGAAGTGTCCTCTCCTGCTCTGCCAAGGACATCTCAAAGATGAGCTGATTGAGCTCTGCACAGCTCCAAGTCCTCCCTGGCTCCAGCATCCCAACCCTCATTTCCCTCTCCCAACATCCTGATCCCACATTCCCCACTCCCAGCATCCCAATCCTGCATTTCCCTCTCCCAGTATCCCGATCCTGCATTTCCCGCTCCCCACTCCTGGGCCGTTCTGTTGCTTTTATTCCCTCGCGGTGATTGTTTGATGAGCTCTCCGAGCAGGACTCGGCTCGGAATGACTTCACCCCTCCGAGCTTCTCCTCCCAAAGCAATCAGCACCTCCTTAGACCAGCTCAGACCTGCAGGAGAAGCCATGAGCCTGGGCAGCTCTGTCGGGTGGGGAATTCTGCTCCTCTCCCAGGAAGGGGCACTGGGCTGCCCAGGAGTGCGGCGGGAAAGGTTCAGACAGCCTGGCAAAGATTGTGCGGGGTGGGATTGTTGGGGTGTCTGCTCAGGGCCAGGAGCTGCACTGGATGATCCCTGGGGGTCCCTTCCAGTTCAGGGTATTCCATGATGGTGATGGCATCAAAGGAGTCACTTCATCGTCCTCAGCCTGGCTCAGCTCCTGACATCTCTGGTTTGCTATTTACCCGTGGAATATCCCCCTCCGGGCTGGGACTGTCCCTCTCCACCCATGTGAAGGGAGAAGCTCCTTCCGAGGGGCAGCTCCGATCTCTGCTCTGTGTGAACAGCTGGAACAGCTGGAGCTGTGTCAGGGAGGGTCGGGTTGGAGATCAGGGAAAGGTTCTTCTCCCAGAGGGTGCTGGGCACTGCCCAGGCTCCCCAGGGAATGGGCACGGCCCCGAGGCTGCCACAGCTCCAGGAGTGTTTGGACAGCACTGCCAGGGATGCACAGGGTGGGATTGTTGGGATCTGTGAACTCTGTGAGAGTTGCTCTGGCTTCACCCATCTGTATCCACAGGGGATGCTCCATCCCCCGCCCATGGACTGCCTGATTCCCAGGATTACCCACAGCACATTCACCTCTCACTTTGCCCTTTCCTTTTGTGTGGGGAAGGCAAAGTCCCCCAGCTCCCTCTCCACACTTCCCTTGGTGACCACGAATGATTTGATCTGAACCTATGAGCTGCCAAGCACTGGGACAGCCCCAATCCATCCCCCAGGACAGGAACCCCGGACAGGAACCCCGGGAGCACTCACCATCCATGTCCAGGACAGCCCAAATCCATCCCCAGCAGAGCAACGCCGGGAGCACTCACATCCATGTCCAGGACAGCCCCAGTCCATCCCCAGGACAGGAATCCCAGGAGCACTCACCGTCCATGTCCAATCCATCCCCCAGGACAGGAACCTCGGACAGGAACCCCGGGAGCACTCACCGTCCATGTCCAATCCATCCCCCAGGACAGGAACCTCGGACAGGAACCCCGGGAGCACTCACTGTCCATGTCCAATCCATCCCCCAGTCCATCCCCAGGACAGGAACCCCGGGAGCACTCACCGTCCATGTCCAGGCGCTGCATGATGATGGCCAGCTCCACCTCACTGGGCATGTAGCCCAGGGAGCGCATGGCCATGCCCAGCTCCTGCTTGGAGATGAAGCCATTCCCATCACGGTCCAGCACTCGGAAAGCCTCCCGGATCTCTGTGGAGGGAAGGGAGAGGGGGGAGCTGTTATGGAGGAGGACTCGGTGGATGCTGAGCACTTGTTGCCTTTCCCAGCATTAAATGGGAATATTTGATCAGCCCAGGGCAGGGTGAGCAGGACATGTTAGTGCACACCAAGAGCCCCTGGGCAGCCCCACAGTTATTGTGCACATGGGATATCCTGGGATCACACACGGAATCATTAGGAAGGCTGGAAAAGCCACCTAAGCTTGAGCCCAACCTCTAACCCAGCACTGCCAAGGTGACCACTGACCGCTGTCCCCAAATGCCACAACCACAGGTCTGTTAAACCCCTCCACCCTATGTCACCCTTTCAGTGAAGAAATAATATTAGAATTAAAATTAATAGTAGTAGTAATAATAATAATGATAATAATAACAACAACAACAATAATACAATATATAATAATATATGGTATATAATATATAATATACAATATACAACATATAATATATAACATATAATGTATAATATGTAATATATAATATACAATATATATTCTGTTATATATAGTATATATAAAATATATTATATAATATAGAATTCTATCTAATTATAATAGTAATAATAATAATTAATAGTATTAATTGATTAATATTAGAATTAATGAAATTATTAATGGATGTTAGCAATCCAACCTGAACCTCTCCTGGCCCAACCTGAGGCCGTTTCCTCTTGTCCTGTTGCTGTTTCCCTGGGCAATTTCCATCCCTTGCTCCTTCTCACAGCTTTTCTCTAATTTATAACATTTTTACAGCACTAAACAGCCTCAGATCAATAAAAACGTTGCTGGAACACAAGGAATCACTTCCATCAATCGTCCTCAGCCTGGCTCAGCTCCTGACACCTGACTTTGGTTTGTTTTTTAACTTTTAACTGCTCCAGCCTGTGACAGCCCCTCTCACTTGAAAGATTTTGGTTGGAGGTGAGGAGAGAAAAAGGTGCCAATTGCTTCATTTTGGTGAAACAATGCCATGCTTGGAGAGGGAATCACAGGATGCTCCATCATCTCCCTGCTGGGAGCGGGGAATGGGAACAACAATATGCTCAGTTTTGCTCAGAGGAGTTCCATTTTCATGGGAAAGCATTTCACTGGACCAGTGGGAGGGAAAATTCAGCAGGGTGTTTTGGAAAAGAAGCCCAAATTAGTTTAAAAATTCTCCATTTTCTATCAGAAATTGGAGGATGGAAAATGTTTGGTCTGCTCTGTAATTCAGGAAAATCTTCCCAGCCCTCCATGGGCTGCCAGGGTCACCTCCCTCCTGTCCCCAGGGCTCAGGGGGCAGCAGATGCTGTGGAGGGGCTGCAGGAAACCTTTGGGTGCTCCTGGGAGAAAGCCAGGAGCACCAGAGCGCACCCAGGAATGCTTCTGGTGGTCTTTGCTAAGCTTTATTTAAAGCTTTGTCATTCCAAATCTGCTCTAAACCACCTCAGCCCTGGCTCAGCCCCTCCCCTGCCCCCCTTTCCCTGGGCTGCTTCCTGCCCGGGTGATTCCCTGGGGGGGGCAGTGGGGCCAGGCCACTTCCAGGAGTGCTGATAATCCCTCCCAGGTGTGCTTATCTCCACAGGATCAGCTTTAATCCAGCCCAAGAGCCCAGCGATGCACTGAGGGAAGAGCCCATTCATTCCGAGGAATATTGGGCTCCATCTCCACCCTTCGGGCTCAGGTTTGCATCAGCTGTGACTTCTGGAGCTGAATTCCTTTTGTGTCCCTGCCAGCCCAGACTGGTGGGAGGGAAAGGTGGGGAGGTTGCTCAAAGCATTGGCTCATCATTCCAAGAGCCTTTGGATTAGGAATGAATCCCATCAGACTCTGCCAGCTGTGCTGAAATCTCCTTTCATGTGCTGTCCTGAGAGCTCCAGTGCAGTAAATATTACATCCAAATCAATTAATCTGAAAGTAAACTTCTGACAGCTGAAGACAGAAGAATGAGATTCATTGCAACGAGCTGGGAGAGGATTTTAGGAAGTAAAACGTGAGTCTGGAAAAGTTTCCATGTGTGTGGGACTGATCCATATGACAGGGAAAATGACTGACAGGGATCAATGACAGGGATCAATGACTGACAGGGATCAATGACTGACAGGGATCAGTGACAGCTGTCCAGGGCTCTGCTGTGGAATACCCAAACCCCCCCCAGCTGAGGGCCCTCTCCAGGCACTCCCACCCCAAAAACTGCATTAAGAGTACTCAATCTTTGAGGCCCAAGCAGAGCAGAAACTCCCACATATTTGGGGCTTTCTGCTCCTCTCAGAGACCTGAACTTCTGACCAAGCCGGCACATCCTTCCCAAATCCGCTCCCACCACCCAACGGAGCTTTTTTCCCTCCTCACTCTATAAATACCACTTGTGCAGAGGTAGATTGGAGCTATTTATAGGCTGAACACACAGTACCGGAGCAGTGTGACCTCAGGCAGAGCCTCCTCGTTATCCTCCCATGAACAGCTCCTCCAGAGCAGATTCCCATCCCAGGGGTTGCTCCCATCCTGAGCATCCTCTCCGAGCCCTCTCCAGGACCCCGTGGCACCCGACTGCCCCTCACCTTCCCCTCCAGCTGTTCAACTTCATTACCCAAAGCTAAAAATACAGCAGCACTTTCCCCAGATGACTTTCCCCACGAAGTCACCATGGCAACAGATGCTCCCGGCTCAGAGCTGAAAGGGGATGTGGTCCATGGAGTCAATCTCTCCACAGACAGTGCCAGGGCTTGGGAGAAGCTTTGGGATCTTTCCCATTCCAGCATCTCCACAAGGATGGTGTGCCCTGATCTGAAAAAGCAGAGCTCTGTTTTGTCTTCAAGGATTGCAGGGGGAGGGGTGTCGAGGTGATGCTGCCCCAGGAGCTGCCCTTTCCTCCTGCCCAGGGGGGATGGCCGCAGGGAAAACCAAGCACAGGGATTACCCCTCTCTGGGGGGTCAGAAATCCCAATGTTTATTCCTCTTTCGCTGAGCAGTGTCTCCATTTACTCCCAAATGTTCAGCGGACACTGAACTGTGTTAGAGGAGGCAAGGGAAAAAGGAGAGAAAGCAGGAAAGGTCAGAGAACAGGAAGTTCATCCTGCCCCATGGAATCCCAGAATGCCACAGGGTTTTGTGTTAGAAGGCACCTTAAACTCATCTCCTTCCGCCCTCCACCAACCATCCCAGATTGCTCCAAGCCCTGTCCAGCCCTGGCCACCATACTCATCCTGATTAATACCTTCGTTCATGATCTCAAAGAGGGAGCAGCCACAACATGAATTATATTTCCAAATATTCAAGGCTGGGAAGAATTGGAAGGGTGAAAAGTCCAGCAAGGAAGAAGGAACAAATCAGTCCCAGTTTGGGGGCAGCAGGGATCTGTCTGAAAGGGCTCCCAGGAAAGTTTATCCTGATGTTTCTCCCTGGTGTGGAGATTTCAGTTTCACAGGAGCCCAGAGCACAGCCCTCCCTTCCCAGAGTTATTTGAGCATTCCAGAGCTGTGTACGGCAAGGGGGGGAGATGTGTTTGCTTTTAATTCATTCCCTCCCTCTCCTCCCATTTAACAGCTGCACTTTACAGCTTCCCGATTACCGAGCACATGTCCAATCAATTCCCCCTCCTCCGGGAGAACGAGGGAAGAGCCAGGGAAAGGAGGATTTTTCATTCCCGTTCTGAAGGGCACAACCAGAGCCAGACCTGACACCCAGTCCCCAAAATCCATCCTCTCCCGCCGCTCCTCCTCCAGCCTTCCCTTCCAGCACCTCTCCCTGCTCCTGCCTGACCTTTCGCTCATCCCTTCTCCCTGCCCGGCTTTGTTTCCCGGAGGTCTCCCTGGGCACCCATCACTACTTCTGTTGCGTCTCCTGCATGAGGAGGAAGAATGATTCCCTGGGCAATTCATTCCTCCGGAGCCATCGGTGTCCCCAGGCCACCCTGGGATCCTTTGGGGTGCAAATCCCACCCGAAAAGTGTCATTTCCCCGACCCCAGGAGGCCCCGAGCGCTCAGCAAGTCCCGGTCCTGCACGGCTGTTTGCATTAGTGAGATAAGAGCCGAGATAACACCGCCCCAAATCTCCGAGCTCATCCCATTCCTTAATTGTGCTTTTGGGCCCCCGAAGGAGCAATCTGAGAGCTGCGAGCAGCTCGTCCTCGAGTGAACTGGGGAGTGAGGCTGCAACTACTACGGCTAAAAAAATGCAAATTTCCAGTCCTCCATCTGCTATTCTTACGCTTGTTTTTTGGGTAGGTTTTTTCTTTTTTTTCTTTTTTTTTCTTTTTTTTTTTTTTTTTTGGCTGCGAATTGCAACAAAGTGTCAAAATAACCCCTTTTTAATCTAATGGCAACGCCCCCCTCAACATCTTCCAATGGAAAATGTCAAAATATTTCACTTGGCTCTTGGGAATCGCAGCAGAGCAGCTCAGCACCCCCAGATCCAGCTCTCCCTGTGCCTGGGGCCGTGACCCCTGAGCTGCTGCAGCCTCTGGCTCCAGGTCCTGCCAGCATCCCCAAAACCTGGCAGGGACCAGGGCTGCACTGAAAATGAGAATAAACAGAGGATTTAATGGTGGATTCAGCGCTCCAGCAGCTTGGAGAGACACAGGGATGTCACACGGCCAAACAGTCCAGCGCTCCTCGCCCAGGCACAGCAGGGAAAGCTCTGCCCCCAAACCAAGGGCCTTGGCTGCTTTGTCCTCAGAGGGGTTCTTTGACACAGAATTGGGCAGATTTTTATTGATTTCTCCCTTCCCCGGGAAAAACATGATGTGTGGAAAGGGCATTGTGGGTGGTTCTGCTCCCAAACACATCGAACACCTCCAGGTGACCTGGGGAACCCCCATTCCCATGGAAATGCAGGGCAGAACCAGCGGCTGCTGCTCCTGGGAGGCTTTTTTGGGGCTCTGCCCATCCTGAGCAGCTTTGGTGCCCAGGTCACCTCCAGCAGCAGCAGCCTCAGCCTCCAGGGCCCTCTCCTAGCCTGCCGAGAACGTCTGTATTCCAAATATTTTAGTCTTGATATCCCATATAGAATATTTCTGTACACACTGCAGCAGTCAGCGTAAGCCCACAGGGATTTCCTGTTAATTCCTACAGGTGGTTTCCTGTTAATTCCTACAGCTGATCCCATGCTAATTCCTACAGATGATTCCATGTTCCTTTTTACAGTTAATTCAATGTTCATTCTTACAGGTGATTTGATGTTAATTTTCACAGTTAATTCAATGTTCATTCTTACAGGTGATTCCATATTAATTTTTACAGTTAATTCAATGTTCATTCTTACAGATGATTCCATGTTAATATTTACAGTTAATTCAATATTCATTCTTACAGATGATTCCACATTAAATTTTACAGTTAATTCCATGTTCATTCCTACAGGTGATTTCATGTTAATCCTTCCAGATAATTCCATGTGAATTCCTACACAAGGGCTCACGTTCTGAGCTCCATCCTCTGTCAGTCTCTGCGTGAAGCCTCTGCTCAGATCCCTGTCCTCCCCTCCTGCTGCAGCCTCGGCTCTGTGGATCTCCACCAGGAGACTCCAGAGGGATTTTTGGGTACCCAGCCCCAGCCCTGGCATCACAACCAGCAGCACCAGGATGGGGGGGCTGCCCAAGTTCTGCTCCCTGGAGAAAAATCAGCTTTTTGTGCCACACCCACTGCAAATCCCTGTCACTGTGCTGGCTATGGATGTGGGGACAGCACCTCATGCTCATTCCAGAGGGTGTTTTGGTCTCCTGGGACATCCTGGGGGACCCTGAGGGACATTGGATGCGACTCCATTCCTGATACCCTTCCTTTGGCTTGTCCAACACAAAACCTCTGCAAGGAAGGAGAGGGGCTCCAAACACACAGACAAATCCAGGGAATTCCACAGCACCTGCACAGGCTCCTCCTGGGCTTCCCTGCCATGGATTGGTGACCATGGGAATGGCCTGGGAGCAGCCCCAGAGCTCTAGGCTGCCCTGGGTGGGTTCAGCTCCCCAGGGTGGGGCTGTTCCCAACGTGGACAGACATTCCTGGAAGCTCTGTAACCCGGGATGTGCAAGGTCAGGAAAAAATGCATCACCCAGCCTCGATGGAAAAGGAAAAAGTGAAAGAAGAAGAAAAAGAGATAAAACAAGAAAGAAGAAAAAAAACAAAAGAAAAATGCATGGAAATATATAAAGAAAGAAAAACAACTAAAAGAAGAAAAAGAAGAAAAGGAAAAAGAAAGCAGGGAAAAAGAAAGAAAAAGAAAGGAAGGAAAATGGGAAAAAGAAAAGGAAAAGAAGAAAAGAAATGATAAAAATTTAAAAAAAAAAAGAAAGAATAATAAAAAGCAGGGAAAAAGGAGAAAATGGAAAAAAGATAAAAGAAAGGAAAAGGAAAAGGAAAAGGAAAATGGGAAAGGAAAAGGAAAAGGGGGGAAAAAGGAAAAGAAGAAAATGAAAATAAAAAGAAGAGGAAGAAGAAAAAAAGCAAAAGCAAAAGCAGTAACTCCCAGCACTGAAAGGAGATCAGCGTTACAAGGCGGATAAATTTCAGATTCATGCTACGACTTTTGTTTACAACTCCAGAGCCCGCTGCTAAAAGGCTGAATAAGGAGGGAATAAATTCCTAGTGTTTTCCAAAGAAAGCTGCAGCTCCCTTTCACAGCTCCCTCCATCAGCAAACAACCTTCTCCTCCCTCCTCCTTCCACAGCGCAGCGTGGAGTGCTTTGCTCGCGGAGCCTCCCCCGCTCCCAGCACCCGTTCATCCTGCACATCCCGGCACATCCCAGTTCATCCCAGCCCATCCCGCACATCCCAGCTCATCCCAGCACATCCCAGCCCATCCCGCACATACCGGCACATCCCAGTTCATCCCAGCTCATCCTGCACATCCCAGCTCATTCCAGCACATCCCAGCCCATCCCGCACATCCCAGCTCATCCCAGCCCATCCCAGCACATCCCAGCCCATCCCAGCACGTCCCAGCCCATCCCGCACATCCCAGCACATCCCAGCCCATCCCGCACATCCCAGCTCATCCCAGCTCATTCAGGCACATCCCAGCACATCCCAGGTGATCCCTCATATCCCAATACATCCTGAACATCCCGGCACATCCCAGGTTATCCCAGCTCATCCTAGCTCATCCCGCATATCCCACATATCCTGCACATCCCAGCTCATCCTGGCGCATCCCAGCTCATCCCGGCACATCCCAGCTCATCCCGGCACATCCCAGCACATCCAAGCTCATCCTGCACATCCCAGCTCATCCTGCACATCCCGGTACATCCCAGCTCATCCCTCATATCCCGCATATTCCGCACATCCCCACTCTCCCGGGAGCCACACGGGATGGTTTTCACTACACAGCATTGGTTCTTAAGGGGCTCAGCCATAAGCCTGGAATGTTTGGGAGCTGTCTGGAGCTGCTGCCATTTATGGTCATCAATCCTGACTTTATCAGCCCGAGTGAAACATCACTGGCCATAAACAGGTAATGAGCTCCAGGCCCCGCTCCAGAGACGCCGGGAGGGATTGGATTTGGGACTGGATTTGGGATTGAATTCGGGATTGCTCAGGCTGCTGCCGCTAATGGTGAGAAGATAATGGCTGCCCGTTGTTCCCTCTGATGGATGGATGGAATTTGCATTATCCCTGATTTCCTCCCGGAATGGGCTCCATCCATCTCCCACCAGAAACACTCAGTCTGCACCAGCAAGAAATGTGTGGGAAAAGAACCTCTCCCTCCATGGGCAGCTCCTTCCCTGGGCTTCTCACAGTCTTAATTGGAGTTTGAGCACTCCCTGTTGGGAATCTACTGCCCAGTACTCCTGTGCCATTTGGAATACTGGCCTTGGAGCAGTGACATGGGGACCATCGGTGACAAGTGCCTTGAACACCCTGAGCTGGCTCTGACTAAGGGGATGAGTTGGGATCCTCCTCCCCATCCCAACCTCACCCTCCGGGCAAGGACAGGCAGTGCCTGCAGTGAGTTCCACTGGAGTTCCATTGCTTTCCCAGTTGCTTTCCCAATCCCTTTAATGAATTTCCCCATTAAACCCAAGTTAACGTGGCTTCACTGTGGTTTTACTCAACACCAGAGAAGGACGTTGTCCTAGGTTACATGGAAGGTGTAACCAAAAGTCTCTATTCTATTCCCATCTCCAGAAGCTGTTCAAACAGCTGGGGCAGTGTTCTTTGTGTTCAGCATGACCCAGCCCTGCTAACACCATCGGGGCTATCTCTGCTCATGGCCATCGAGGGCTCAGGAGTGACTCACAGATTCCATCAGCCATTGGGAGATGCCCTGCCCAGAGGGGAGGAGCTGAACATTCCTACCTGCACATAAACTGAGACCCTGCAACACTGGGGTACCATTTCCCTCTGCATTCCCAGAGGAGAAGAGCTCAAGAGCCACCACTGGACCTGCAGAGACCGACGAGACCTTTCCACAAGATCAGCACTCCAACAAGAGCACATCCATCACTCCAACGGGACTGCAGCCACCATTGAACTGCACTGCAGCACCACCCTGACAGGGTGCAGGTTGTGTTCTGACTTTGTCTATCTAAACCATTGTTTCTGCATTATTGCCTTGTTCCAAATATTAGTAAAGAACTGATATTCCTCTTTTTCCCATATCTTTTGCTTGAAAGTCCCTTGATTTCAAAGTTGTAATAATTTGGAAGGAAAAGGGGTCATATTCCCTATTCCAAGGGAGGTTCCTGCCTTCCTTGGCAGACACCTCTCTTTCAAACCAAGACAGACGTTGGGCCCTGGAAGTGTCTGCTCAGGACACAGGAGTTGAGCCCACACATCTCTAAGTCCATTGTGAGATATTCCATACTATTCCCTCAATTCCTCCAGGTGGGATTGGAGCAGCACCTCCAGCATCCCACTCATCCCTTTCTTTCCTCGCAGCAGATTTCATGGAATCCCAGAATGGTTTGGGTGGGAAGGGACCTTAAAGCCCATCTGGATCCAACTCCTGGGACACCTTCCACTATCCCAGGCTGCTCCAAGCCCTGTCCAACCTGGCCTTGGACACTTCAGGGATCCAGGGGCACCCACCCTCTGTGGCCCTTGGATGAATTCCCACTCCTTGTTTCTCCAATATCCCCATCCAAGGTAAGCAACTGCCCCTGGGAAGGACCATGCTGTGCCTCCGGTTCCTTGCTTTTCACCCAAAATTTCCTGTTCCTGTGCATTTTCTGTTCCCAAAGTCCCAGAATCTGTTCCATCCCACAGAAAGCTTTTCTCCATAAAAGCCTGAGTGATTCTAACAGAGAAATGCTTCCCTGAGAGCATCTCTGGTGATCAGGAGCCAAGCAAACCAATCCCACTTCACACATCCTGTCCGGCTCTGTCTCCTCGCTGCTGGGAGCTCAGGGAGAGGAGCCACAGTCCTGCTCCGGAGGAGGAAAGAGGCAGCACCAGCTCCCTTTGAAAATGAAACTTTCTGGGAGGAGCTCAGCAGTGCCAGAATTTCCCTCCTGGTCCGAGCCTCAGGCACAAATTCTGCTCTTCGTGCACAGAACCCCAGACTCGAATTCAGTGAATTCAATTTGCATTTTTGCCCTTGCTTTGGGCCAGTTTTCTTCTTGATTTCCCTTTCACACTAAATTGGGCTCTCCTCTTTTCCTGGGGCTGCCAATCCCTGCGATCTCCAAACCCCACTGAGCACTTTCACCTCCAAGGGATCTTCGTCCATCCACAAATCCCCGAGGAACTAGGATGAGTGAGGGGCTGGAACCTCAGCCCTCTTCACCCAAACCTGCAGCCCCAAGGCTCATGAATCCCACTGGAAATTCCCAAACAAACTCAGGATTGCCATTAGATAAAGAGCAGATCCCAGCAAGGGCTAGGAGCTGTCCTGGTGCCATGGATGTCGGAGCTCATGGCAGGAGGGAAAAGGGAGCAATCCTGGCTGCAGCACAGGGGTGGGGTGGGAAATCGCAATTTCACACTCCATTGGATTTTGGACAGCCTCGCTGACTCTTCTTCAGCCTCCTGGCAGCTGGGACAGAGCAAAAAGGGTTAATTCCAAATATTCCAGCTCAGAGAAAGGTGAGGATAATTGGGGAAAAAGAAGAAGAGAAGGAAGAAGAAAATGAGAAAGAGAAAGAAAGAGGAAAAAAGAGGGGGAAAGGAAAAGAAGAAAAAGCAAAAGGAAAAAAACAGAGAAAAAGGAAAAAGATAAAAAGAAAAAAATAATAGTAAAAAAATAAAAATAAAGGAAAATAAAAAGAAAACAAAGAAAAAGAAAAAAGGGAAAGAAAGAAAAAGGAAAACAAAAAGGAAAAAAGAAAAAGAAAGGAAAAGGGAAAAGAAAGGGAATGGAAAAGGAAAAGAGAAAAGGGGAAAAAAAGGGAAAAATAAAGAAAAAGAAAGGAAGAAAAAGGAAAAGAAAGGAAAAGGAAAGCAAAAAGGAAAAAAGAAAAATACAAGAAAAGGAAAAAGAATACAGAAAGGGAAAAGGAAAAGGAGAAAAGGAAAAAAGGAAAATGAAAAGGAAAAAGAAAAATGCAAAAGAAAGGAGAAGGAGCTCTGTGCAGCCTGAGTGCCTCTCCCTCAGCCTCCCGGCAGTTGTGATCAGGCCACAATAGAGCAAGAGGGTTAATTCCAAACATTCCCGCCAAAAGAAAGGTGAGGAAATTGGGAACTAATCCACCCCTTGTTTTGCTTTCCTTGCCATGCCTTTGCAGTGGAACAGAACCAAAGCTCATCCATCATTCATTCCTGTTGAGAATGGCTTCCAGAAAATGCTTCACCCCACTGAAGTCCCAATATTTCATGGCTCTGTTATTTAATATTTTAAACACTGCGATCGTCAATTCCAAAGGAAATATTGCAGCATTCCCAAAATGAAGCCCTTCCATTATTTCTGGCTGAAAGGGCCATTGTCAACAGGGAATGGAATCAGCTCTGCATTTTTGGGATGGAAAAGGTTTCCATGGAAGAATTCCAATCAGCTTTGTAAATGATAAAGCAGTTTGGAAAAGCTTTTCCCAAAGCATCACCAGGGCATTTTCCTTTAGGAACAGGGAGCCCCAAAAATCCCCACAGCACTTCTAGCCCCTCTGGAAAACTGACCCAGCGGCTTTGCCAGCAATTCCTAAGAATCTCCCTGTGCAGAGAGAAGAAAACTCATTGCAAATCCCTCCAAAAATGTGAAATTTTTCCTGGAGCTGCACAGAGTGAGTGTCCATTCGCTGTGGCTGAAGGTCCATCCATACCCCCAGGAGTGCTGCTGGGACTGCACTGAGGAGGGGATGGAATTCCGGGAGTTTTCTCTCTGGGCAGCCTCCTGGCACATGGGACAGGTTCTGTTCAGGATTTGCTGTCCCCAACTGCTGTCCTGCTGAGCTGCTGCTGTCCCAGAGAATCCCAAATTAATAAGGCTGGAGAAGATCTCAGAATCACTGAGTCCAACCATCAACCAACCCCACATTGTCCAAGGGGAGCTCTGCCCTGAACACTCCTCCAGCAGCCAGGAATCTGCTCCTGGGCCGGGCTGGAACCCTGGGCAAAGCCAGAGGAGCTGCTGCAGGCTCAGGGGGACACAAATCCCTGTCCTAAACACTAAACCCCAAATCCCAGCGGTGTTCCTTCACCTCCTGCTCTGCTCGGTGGTCATGGCCCCACAGGCTGCAGCTGGGAGGAAAAGGAAAGGTATTTCAGCAATAATTATTGCTAATTAACCTCCAAAATCCTCCCGTGCAGCCACACGAGCCCTCCAGGGGGATGTGATGGCTGAAAGTCACCCAGTGCTGGGGTTTTCCTGCGCCAAGCTGCGCCCAGCCTGATCTCCAAGCAAAGAAATCAGGGAGAGGTGCTGGAAAAGCAGTTTCACCCACTTCTGGAAATGTAAATGGATGACTGGAAATGTAAAGGGATAATTGGAAGTGTAAAGGGATAATTGGAAGCTGCTCACTGATGGGAACAAATTTCCTCTCATGATTTGGGGACTTGTTCCTGAAGGAGACTCAGCAGAACCTGTCAGGTCACGGGAAGATGGAGACACCTGCAAGGACCCTCACAATTCTGCACATCCTGAGGGCATTTCTACTTCCAAAGCACTTAACAGCAGGTTAGGAGAAGCTTTTCTGGGTTTCTTTTTCCTCAGTTTACCTTTTGCAGAAAACAGGAGAAATTGTTGTACTCGGAACCTTGAATCCTCCAAATGTTCCAGGAGAGTGATTGAAATATTTGCATTTCTCTCCTGTTTGGTTGTTTGAATGAAACTGCAGTTTCTGCACATCAAAGGCCCATAAAAATAAAGCCTTGCTGAGAATAAATCTCTGTTCTCTCTGTGTGTGCTGTGTACCTGAAAGCAGTCCTTGAGAATTCCACTGGAAAAATGTTTTGGAGGCAAGCACAGACAATCCAGCTTGAAAGGGATTGCTTTCCTTGCAAGCTTTAACAACATTTTAAATAATGCTGAAGAACTCATTTCTTTTCATTTCCTACCTTTCAGTAACATCTTTTATTTTTCTCTCTCTCTTTTTTTTTTGTCCTATCCCAAAAGCAGGAGTTTGGCAGCTCCTCCTCTGGTGGAATGAAGACAAACATTGCTGGAATGAGGAAGAGAAATGAGATTTGGGTTCCGTGCTGGTGCTGACTGCTTGGACTGGGCACCAAAAAACTTCATTACTTCACTTCTTGCAGATGATCAGATCCATCTGGGTGAGGCAGCAGTTGGCAGAATCACCTTGGGGTGCTTCTCCAAGGTTTAACAGCCTCTGGAGCCACTGTGGAGTAGATGAACCTTAAATCCTGCCCAGGTCATGTTCTCAAATCCTGAGAGCTGCCCCCAAAGCCCCTCTGTGCATCAAACAGCAGAGAAGGGGAGCTTGAAGTTTTCTGGCTTTGGTTCAAGATGACCCAGCACAGGTGCCCAGGTGGCCAAAAGCCTCCTGGGCTGTATCAAAAATGGTGTGGCCAGGGCAGGGATTGTCCCTTTGTCCCCTGGGCTGGCCCTGCTGAGACCCTTGAGAGCTGTGTCTGGTTCTGAGACCCTCAGGGTGAGAGAGACCTGGAGGGGCTGGAGTGTGTCCAGGGAAGGGAACAGAGCTGGGAAGGGGCTGGAGCCCCAGGATCAGCTGAGGGAGCTGGGAAAGGGCTCAGCCTGGAGAAAAGGAGGCTCAGGGGGACCTTGTGGCTCTGCACAACTCCTGACAGGAGGGGACAGCCAGGGGGGTTGGGCTGTGCTCGCAGGGAACAGGGACAGGAGGAGAGGGAACGGCTCCAAGTTCCACCAGGGAAGGTCCAGCTCTGGATCCTCAGCCTAGCAGGGCCAGGAGCTCCTGGAGCAGGGCCAGCACAGGCTGTGAGGATGAGGAGGGCCTGGAGCATCTCTGTGCCCAGGAAGGGCTGAGGGAGCTGGGGCTGCTCAGCCTCCAGAGGAGCCCCAGCTGACAGGGGACCTCAGCCCTGTCTGTCCCTGGCTGCTCAGAGGGCTCAGAGCAGGGCCAGGCTCTGCTCCCTGGGCCCAGCAGTGGCTCCAGAGGAACGGGCAGGGACTGAGCCCAGGGAGTTCCCCTGGACAGGAGGCAGAACTTCTTCCCTGGGCAGGGAGCGAGCCCTGAACAGAGCCCAGAGAGGGGGGCTGGAGTCTCCCTGAGCGGGGATATTGCAGAGCCCTCTGCACACACTGCTGTGCCCTGGGCTCTGGGATGGCCCTGCCTGAGCAGGGAGGTGGCACCAGTGACCCTCTGGGGTCCCTTCCAGCCTGACCCAGCCTGGGATTTTGGGATACTCAGGAGAGACAAAAACTCCAGCGGGATCCAGGTGTTACTGTGTCCCAGATGACAGATTTTGGGATGGAGATCAGGCCACCAAAGGTGAGGGGCAGGGAACGCTCACAGCTCAGCACAGAGCCCTGCTCCCCTCCAGCACCTGCACTGGAAACCAGCCTGGCTCACCCCAGTACAGCCAGAGGCAGATTCCATCACATCTCCCATTTCCCAGATGCTGGTTCCCATCCAAAGGGATGCACTGAACACCAGAGCTGCCCTCAGAGGCTGTTTTGTTCTTGAGAATGAGACAGCAAAGCTGGAAGCGCAGCCAGGCTCCTCAGAGGGCTGGTTTAATTACCTGGTGTGATATCAAACCTGAGTGACTCCCGACACAATTCCAGGGCATTGTCTGAGCTGGGAAAAGCCATGGAACCCCTGCCTTTATCAGCATCTAACTCCTGTTCACCTGATACTTCCAAAACACATCCCATGGTCACATTTCAGTGGCCACTTCTGCATCTGCTGGTCCTTGGAACAAAGGAACATTTCTAAAAATACCAGAAAATCTCAGAACCTGAACACACTGAGGCTGCAATTTCATCTCAGAGCTGATATTAAAATTCCAATGTGGTGCTCTGAACTCTGGAGAAGTCCAGTTTAAACTCTACTTTGGAGGAAATAATTTATGCTGAGCCATCCATCTCTGTCTGGGAGGCAGAGCCACACCTGAGGTGGGGACAGCCTTTCCCACAGAGTGCTGAGGTGACAGAGCAGCCACGACTTGTCTGTGGGACTTCAGGTGCCTGATTCCCAGTGAGGATCGCTCCCTGATTCCCAGCGAGGATCCCTGCCTGATTCCTGGCCCAAATCCCTGCCTCATTCCCAGTGAGAATCCCTGCCTCATTCCCATCCCCAGTCCCTGCCTCATTCCCATCCCCAATCCCTGCCCCATTCCCATCCCCAATCCCTGCCCCATTCCCGTCCCCAGTCCCTGCCTCATTCCCAGCCCCAGTCCCCCTCATTCCCAGCCCCAATCCCTGCCTCATTCCCATCCCCAGTCCCTGCCTGATTCCCATCCCCAATCCCTGCCTGATTCCCATTCCCAGTCCCTGCCCCATTCCCATCCCCAAAACCTGCCCCATTCCTGCCCCAGCCCCCCCCCCGATTCCCGGCTGGCATTCCGAGCCCCCTTTGCCATTCTGGAGGCCCCTCCGGAGCCAAAGCCATGGGGGATGATGAGAGGTGATGAAGCCCAGGCACGCCTCCCCCTGTCCCTGCACCCAGCGATGGGAATTCGGCTGGGGATCCAGCCCATCAGCAGGTGGGAATGCTGCCCTTGCCGGCAGGGTCCCCGCGGGATGAGGTGCCCATTTCCCAGGAAGGTGAAGCAGTGACTGTCCCTGAGTCCCCGCCGAGCCCAGGGCTGTCCCTGCTCTGCTCCCAAAGCCCAGGGACAGCTCCTGTGCGCTGGAATCACGGAGCTCGTCCCATTCAAACAAACCTGGCTGAACACCCCAAACAGAAAGGGCGTTATTAATAAATCAGCCCCGAGTGCAGGCGTAAGCAGAGCCTCCCGCTGGATGCGGAGTGATTTATACACAAAGCAAAATAGATCAGTCTCACATTGCTGCAAAAGGACACCAGATGCCTTTGACGTCACCTAAATTATCTCTATTTTTAAAAGTTACTCTTTCCCATTTGCTGCCAACTCAGAAAGTCCAATTTGCCAAGATAATCTATCGAGTGGGGATGAAGATTTCCAAAGTTGAAGTATCGGTCTCTTAGCAACCGTAGTACTCTTTGTATTAAACCGAGCCCAGGCGTCTCCTGGAGCCTTTTCCGCACCTAATCAGCGAATTCCCATTAAAGACACAATATTGGAGAAACGTCACCTAGGATCCAGGATACATCTAAACACATGCAGTCCATGTTCTCTCTGCTCAGAGGGATATTTATAGCAGGGAGAATGTCAGGGAGGTATGTGGCATCTCTTATTCACGCCAGGGACTGGATAAGAAATGAGAATGTAGGGAAAGAAGGTGCAGCAAGATCTGATAAGAAAAACAATATGAAATCATAGGGAGAACTTCTTCCAGCTGGGTCTGTTTCAAGTGGTGGCCTTTAGGTGGTGGGCAGGGGTGAGAGAAAAGAAAGCCTCCCTTTTCCTGCCTGCTCTGCTTCTAGCCCGGTGGGGAAGAGCCATTTGATGCCTCCCTTTCTCCAAGCCTACCAGGGCTCTGAAAGGCCTTTTGACTCCCACATCCACAGCTGCTTCTCCCAGCCCCACAAGGCTCAGACTCCCGGGAAGCTTTCCCAGGTAACACCCCCAGGACAGGAAGCTGTTTTGGATGGACCAGGGGTGGCACGAAGCCACTTCCCTGTCCTGTCCCTGTGGAGCTCCTGTGCTGTGTGCCCAGCAATTCTGGCCTTTTCATTTCCCAAACATAACAAAAACTTCAGGAAGACGTGGAAACACGGCTCCTGACTCACTGTTTCAGTGTTGATGGTCTGAGGTGGTTCCTTATCTCTTTGAATCTGTGCAGGGCTCTGTGCCCAAGCCATGCCCTGTCCCTCTGTCCCCCAGGATCAGCCTGGAGCTGTGGCTGGGCTGAGTCCCCATCCTCCCTGAGCAGGGTGAGCAGGACTAGGGCCATGGCTCTGCACATTTAGGATCAGAATGCAGGAGCAGTTTGGGATTTTAGGCACCATCCTCTGCCCAGGATCCCCATGGCCGCACCCCACAGCCTGTACACGGATCCTGCTAATCCTGGTGGCCAGGAGTAAGGGCAAGGAGATGATTCCTGCTCCTGGAGCCACGGAAATTGGAACTCTGGGCTGGCAGGAGCAGGAGAAGCTCTGAGGGGCCGTGCCCTTCCCACTGTCCTGCAGCCACCCCACCCTGCCACCCCAGGGCAGGGATGGCCAAAACCACACCCCAGAGCTCCCAGGTGTGGCTGTCCCAGGTGAGCCAGACCTCCAGGAGAACCTCATGGAGCACCCACAGCCTCGGATGGGAGCAAGATCCTGGAAGCAGTCCTGGGGTGGCACCAGGCATTGCCCCAGGCAGCGAACAGCTCCCGGAGCTTCTACAACCACAGCAGCACCTCTCTGTGCCCTATCTCCAACAGATAAGAAAAGGAAATCAATTCCTCCTCTCCCCTGCTCCAACTCTGATCTCGGCTCTCCAAGTACTGCCAACCTTATGTCTGCAGAGCTATCCAAAGCATCCCACGAGTAATTCCATTATTTCCTGCAATTGTTGTTTATGACGTGGGGATTGCTCTGCACTCAAGGGCACAGGGAAGAGATGCCGAGTGCCTTTAGGTTTACAAGGCAGAGCAGCTTCCCCCTTTTCCACCAGCTGGATGATTCAGGGTGGTTTTGCCTCCTGGCACATGAGAAATGCTGAGGAAATGATCTCGAGCTGAGCGTGCAAAGTGGAGCTGGTCCCGACTTCAAACTGCACTGAATTTCCCCTGGCAATAACGGAGTTGTTTGATAAAATGACTCTGGAAGTATTTCTCACAAATATGAATCAATTTAGATGGATGGGAAATAGAATCACGAAACAAACCCACCTGGCTGCTCCTGGCTTTGCCATTAAATACATAATGAAATTCCAAGGAAACCTAGCCCCTGGTGTGGATTTCCAGCACGAAGGAGGCAACTGCAGGAAGGGCAAGAATCCAGCACCAATCCCTTTCCCCACAACTGGTGCCTGCTGGGGCTCTTCCAGAGGTGCACAGATGCTCTCCCCTGGGAGGAGGATCCTGTTCCAACACCTTAATTCAGAAGTTTGCTATGAAAACACCTCAGGAGAGAAAGGACCAAGGAATTGTCTCCCTAAGGAAGCACCGAAAAGGGAGTAAAGTATATAGCTGGTTCAGGGGGAAAAATCCAAAGTTTCTGTTACATTTCCAATCCTCTCCACGGAAAGAGAGCTTCTCTCTCCAAGCAGAAACCGCTGCTGGTTTGTCCCAGGCTGGGAAGCAATTTCTGCTTCCAGACATTCCCCACATCCCTCTCCAGCTGATCCTGCTGTGCTGGACAAACCCTGCCTGTTCTCCTGGAGACACTGAAACAACACCTCCAGAGCTCTCAGGAAAAGCTGCTGTGGGTTCTGCAGGTTGCCAAGAGCTCCAGGGGGGTCCACGGTGGCCAAGGAATAAGGAGCAGGGAAATCCCAGCTGTGCTCCTTCCATGTGTCCCTGTGCCAGCTGCCTGTGGAGAGAGCCTGCAGCCGAGCACGGGCACACCACAGGGTCCTGGACACGGAGGATCTGCTCCAGGACCACCCCAGGCCATCCAGGAGCTCAGGAAGGATAAAAGCAGCTCCTTGTTCCCCATCTCCATCTGATATCGTTCCAAGGATATTTAAGCAACAGCGCAGAAGAGCAAAAAAGGAGGAAAATTCCCAAACAGCTCTGCCAGGTGTATGGAAACAGGGAATATCCTGGGCTGGAAGGGACCCACAAGGATCACTGCAGTTCAGCTCCGGGCCCTGCACAGGACAGCCCCAGAATCTCACCAGGAGTTTACTGCTGGAGCACATCAGCTGCTCCATCCCTTCCCATCTGCTCCATCCCAAATCCCAGCAAGGGACTGGGAGTGTCCTCAAAGGTCACAGATTCCTTGGGCCTGGATGAAGCTCAATGAGGACAGTGTTCATGGAATCAGGAATCATCCAGTGCCACCCCTGCCATGGGCAGGGACACCTCCCACTGTCCCAGGTTGCTCCAAGCCCTGTCCGGCCTGGCCTTGGACACTGCCAGAGATCCAGGAGCAGCCACAGCTGCTCTGGGCACCTGTGCCAGGGCCTGCCCACCCTCCCAGGGAACAATTCCTTCCCAATATCCCATCTGTCCCTGCCCTCTGGCAGTGGGAAGTTGAGCTGGGTTCATCCCTTCCTGAGGAAGGGCACTAAGGTCACCTCCAAGTGACCGAGGGACAGGACAGGGTCCAGCTCCAGAGCAGTTGTGTGTCCTGGGAAGGGCAACACCAGCTCAGGGTGGGTCTGATCCTCCCTCAAGGGCCCTTCTTCAAACAGATCCACAGATCTCCCCATTGCCTTTCAGGATCACACTATTTATCCCACAGGAAGGAGTTCCATGGATTGCCACGCCAGCAGTGCTGCTCCACTTTCTCCTCCCCTGAACACCTCCCCCAGCTCCATCTGACATTTGCAGCTCTGCTCGGGAGCAGACAGCAAACAACTGCTCCGTGTTCTCCTTCTCCACACCCTTCTCCCACTCCGGAGCCTTGGATTTGCCACATCCTGGCTGTGTTCAGGCTCCTTTGTGGAGCTGTCACGCAACTTCTTGTCACCTGTCCTGTCACCTTCCAGCCACTGCTGGAGCCTCTGAGGCCACCAGAAATGCTGAGCTGCCACCAAACCCTCACCAGAACACCTCTCTGCTGCTCAGCCATGGACAGGAGAGGAAAATAAAGAAACATCCAGGCCCCCAAACCAATCCCTGAAATTCCAGGGTGGAAATGCCACACTGCAGATATCAGCAGTGCTGGAAAAGCTCCTGCTTTGGAGCTTCCCCAAGGTCACCATGAGCAGGTCCCACAGGCCAGGAGCTGGGTCACATCCCCCTGTGCAGCACCCAAAGGGACAGCTTCAGTGGGATATTCTGGGATCGCCATTCCACAGGAGCCAACATGGATCTCCAGTGACCTCACCATCCCAGTACCCCTGCTCTGGGTGCTCCAGGGTCCCAGCGGGATGGCAAGGGCTCTGACCTCCCCTCCATGGCCAGCCAAGGCCCAGGGAGGGACATGGGTGACACCTGAGTCCCAGCTCAGACCCACAGCCTCCATCCCGGCCATCTCCAGTGGGAATCCATGGAACCTTGCCCACCAAGCTCCCCTGGAGGTGGAAGCAGCAGCTTGGGCACCACCTCCACCTGGGGCACCCCCAGCTCTCCAATCAGCTGAGAGGTGCTGGACTGGCCATTCCCAGAGCAGCCCCATCCCAGAAACACGGAGAGAACCTGTAACTGGCAGGATCTGCCTCCTTCCCTGCTCACTCCCCCTGTTCCAATGGAAAAGCTGCAGCAACGTTCACACTTCATCATGGAAAATGCTGTACAGGGTCCAGCTGCAGGGCCAGGGCACTTCTACCCCTTTGGAAAGCCCACATTCCCTGATTCCTGTCAGATCTATCCCTTTGGAAAGCCCTCATTCCCCAGTTCCTGTCAGTTCTCTCCCTTTGGAAAACCTTCATTCCCTGATTCCTGTCAGTTTGGAAAACCCTCATTCCCTGATTCCTGTCGGTCCTCTCCCTTTGGAAAGCCCTCATTCCCTGATTCTTCAGATCTATCCCTTTGGAAAGCCCTCATTCCCTGATTCATCAGATCTATCCCTTTGGAAAGTCCTCATTCCCTGATTCCTGTCAGATCTATCCCTTTGGAAAGCCCTCATTCCCTGATTCCTGTGCTCTATCCCTTTGGAAATCCCTCATTCCCTGATTCCTGTCAATTCTATCCCTTTGGAAATCCCTCATTCCCTGATTCCTGGCAGCAACTGAGCCCAGAGCTTTCCCAGCACCAAACCAGGGAAGCACATCCATAACCAGCTTGCTCTGGAGTAAGGTTTTCCTGCTCCTGTTGGCTAAAAATATCTTGGGAGAATTCGCTGTGGCCCAAATGGCTCTGCTTGAAAGGGCTCAAACATCAAACATCTGCTGGGAATTCAGAGCAGGGCTTGGCTTGGCTTGCCTGCCTTTTTCCCTACTTCAAACAATTGCAGAGCCTCGAGCTTGGCCTCACTAAACCCCAGTTTCACCAAAAACTGAAATAAAACCTGGGCTAACACCTTGTTCCATCCCATCCCCACTTCCTCCAGGACCTTCTGCATGGTCAGGTTACAGTTTCCCGTTGGTTTTCCTGGGCTGGGCTCCCACTGGAGCAGCTGGATGGGCACAGAGTCCCTGCCCTGAGTTGCTGCGGGAGGAGAAGGCAACTGGGACCAACCTAAAGCTGCCAGGGAGTTCTGGGCATTCCTAAGTCCTGCACTGAGGCTTGAGCTCTTCCCGAGGCCTTGCACGTGGCATCCACACCTGGGTGATGGCACCGGGAAGCTGTGGCTGCCCCTGGGTCCCTGGCAGTGCCCAAGGCCAGGCTGGACAGGGCTTGGAGCAGCCTGGGACAGTGGAAGGTGTCCCTGCCATGGCAGGGGTGGCACTGGATGGGCTTTAAGTCTCTCCCAACCCAAGCCAGTCTGGGATTCTCTGATTCCCTGAACTCTTCTGCCAAGGGGAGGAGGAGGCCCAGGTGACTCCCCAGGAGTAACGACTTGCTCTTTCCCAGCAGTTTGAAGATTACCTCCCCTCAGTTTAGAAAAAAAGGAATATTTTACTTCCTCTCTCCAAGCTTGGGTTCCCCTGGGAGCCCCCAGGTGCTCCCATGTCAGCCCCTATGGGGAGAAAAGCCGATTTGTGCAGCTCAGCACAGCTGGAGGTGAGCACAGGGATCCAGGAAATTCTCCATCAGCACGAGCAGATCCTGACTGCTCAGCTGGGCTGGATCCTCAGCTCCTGACTGGGATTGGGAAGGACACAGATCCCCGAGCCAGGAGTTCCAACAGCCACTGCTCCCAATGGGCAGAGCTGCTGGGAAGGCAGTGCAGGGAGCCAAGCTGGGCCTGTCCTGGGAAATCAGGATAACAGAGCAGGGACAGGGCTCACACAGGCTCATGTGTGCTCACAGTGAGGAGGGACACGGACTGGAGCCACCGGGGACAGTGCAACCCCCATGGCAGGGGGTGCAGCGAGATGAGCTCAAGGTCCTTCCATCCCAAACCATCCTGGAATTGTGGGATCTTCGGGACTAGTGGCCATGGCTGCTGGACTCTCCCTGTGCCCCTGGCCATTCCCTGTGGCCCTGGACACTCCAGGGTCAGCAGGAAGCAAAGGGAGCTGAGCTCTCCTGTTCCTCCCTGGCGTTCCCAGAGCATCCCTGTCCCTCCCAGCCCTGATGGGGTCCCTGCAGAGTCCCAGGGCCATGGGGTGTCCCAGAGCTCCTCAGAGCAGCTGGGCCCTGCTGGGATGGTTTCCCACCTGGGAATCCCAGACTCTGCAGGGCCACAGCTGAGTCACCAAATCTGCTCCCCCCTCATGCCAGGCTGGGCCATTTAACAATGAACTCTGCTGGTTTGTTTGGGAAAATCCAGAGCTTTGGGAAGGTCTTTATTCCAGCCACGCTGACCCTGAGGAGGCTCCAGTGAACCCACAGGGAGCTCCTGGTGCCCAGGGACAGCAGAGCCAGGAGTACAAAGTGCCACCCTCTTTCCACTTCATTGGGAAGCTTTATAAATTAATTGGAGTACAAAGTCGGGTCTAATTGATGTTTGTATTGATTGAACTGCTCCAAGTCTTAATTTTGGTTGTAAAACTTCCTTTAAAACAGAGCCATTTATAATTAAGACAGGATCCGTAATTAATGGAGTTTTATACTCATAAAACTGCCTCTCTCATCAGTCTAAATTAAACTCCACATGAAAGTTGGAGCAAATTAAATACAGTAGATGCCAGAACTACTTTCTCTGAACTCTTTGCTATTCTTATTAATGTCAAAGCAGAAGTGATGTGAAGATGTGGAAAAGTGTTGGAAATCCATTTTTGGAGAGGAGACAGCAGGGGAGGGCACCCTGTGGGTGCAGGATGTCCATGCCCACCCCACAGACACATCCCCATCACCTTCCACATGAGGGAGGAGCCACTTCCCACATCCCAGCTGGAAAATTAATATTTTAATACTAAAAAATAAATCAATATCTTGCCCCTCTTGCACCATTATAACAAACACAAACCTGCCTGGAAAAATGTCTTGTTCCACCAGAGTCACACGAGGCCACCACGAGGCCCAAGGGGGTTTGAAGGTCCCTTCCCTTCACGTGCCAGGGGTTAATTAAAACAAGGGTTATTTGGAACAAAGGTTAATTAAAACAAGGGTGGGGATGGGGCTGGCCATGCCCCCAGATCCCCATTAATGAAACTCTCCAGCTCTGGTGACCGTGGTTGACCAAATGGCTCTTTCCAAGTTGATCCATTGGAAATCTTTACAGCCATCAACCACAATATTTACAAAACCCAGACAGTTTTGAGCTCGTGGCAAGAAAATAAATCATCGTGGACATATGTACAGAGCTAAAAGCTCCCCAATAAATCTGTTTGCCATGTCTGCCTCATCCATATCTAGGTAATTAGCAATTCCCTGCTTTCAATGCTCCCATTTAATTGGGGTTGCTGTTTTTAGTGGAATAGCACTTCCTCTTCCCAAAAGGGCCACTACTATTTTTGTACCATGGGTTTTTTCTGGCTGCCACATTCTGCTCTCCCCACTCAAATTAAAAAAGTCACTGCAACCCTCAGCAAGTATTTCTGGCTCGAAGATTCCTACACACATCCCTGAGCTGACATCCCCAAAGCTCCTCACAGCTGCCCAGGGTTATCCCACAGAACTCCAAACTCCAGCTGGAGCTCAGGGCCCTCCAGAGCTGCTGGATTGAGCTGTTCCCAAGGGCCATCCTTTGGGATGCCCAGCAGAAATCAGGGCTTAGGGAAGGCCCAAGGAGCTCTGTGGGTGAGGCACACTGGGGGCAGTGCCACGAGCAGGGTTTGTCCCTTCCCTGGGGATAAGGATTATTCCAGCTGCTCCTGCTCTGACTGAAAACCATCGGCCAAAGCAGAGCTGAGGCCATGATGGAGGAAGAGCCTCCCTGAGAGGTGGGGAGGAAATGTCCAAGCAGCACCAAACCCCTTTGTCTGATTGCTTTAGGGGGGTCCATGGCCCTCCTGCCTCAGAGCTGCTCTTTCCAGCACCTTCCCTGGATTTGCGCTGCTCTCATCCCATCAAAGCCTCGGAGGCCTCAGGAGCTGGGAGAGGCAATGGGAATGCAGAGAGCTGGTTATTAATGAAGCACATAAATTACCATGCTGCTAATTACCCAGAGGAGCCAGGTTCAAAAGAGCCTCTCTCTTTCCATCACTGATTCCCAACTCCCAGCCCAGGGCCAGCCCTCTCCCAGGCACACTCCCTCAGCTGCAGGACAAACTGGGATGGCGCCAGGGCTGTGCAGGAGCCGAGATCTCCTCAGCCAGAGGATAAAGGGTGTCAGAGCCAGCTGTGCTCATGGACAGCTGCATCCCAGAAATGCCCCAGCATGGCCTGGCACAGCCAATCTTCCTGCACCCAGGAACTGAGATTCGGGAGGGTGACACTTCCTCCAGGAGCTGATCCCTGAGAGGTTTCCATTGGAAAGGAAATAGGGACGGAGGACATCACCAGGGGTCTGATGCTTTCAGTGAAATCCAAGCTCCATCCGTGGGAATTTCCCTCCCTCTACCAATGGGATCAGAGTTTCACATTTGGAAAATCAGCACATTTTACTTGGGAGACAATGAGCTGAGCTCTTCCATTGGCTGAGCAAAGACACCAAGCCTTCTCCTCCTGAGAAACATTCCAGGAGCAGCTTCTCCATGCAGAGGAGATCCAGGGCTGTGCCAATGCTCTAAACATTGCTGGGATGGAGAATCAGGCGCTGCCAAGGTCAACAAGGGATCAGGAGAGCTCTTTATGTGCCAGGACCCCACGCTGTGCTCCCAGCCCTGAATTTGGGAGTGAAATAATCCCACAAAATACCTGAAAGCAGCAGCTTCAGGTCACTGCTACTGCAAATCCACCTCAGCAGAGACATCCCAGAGCACAAGGAGTCAGCGCTTCCCTCAGAAAACTCCACAGCCACGCACACGAGGCGGCCCTGAGCTCGGGTGGCACCAGGTGACACCCCAGTGTCACCCAGCCAGAAGCCCTCACACAGGGGACAGCAAACTGAGCCCTTCAGTGCCTCCAAAGCTCCTCTGCAAGCCCCCAAGAGCTGAAGTGTGAGCTGCCTGTCTCATCCCATCTCCTCCTGCCTTTTGGCCAGGCCTGAGGGACACCTCAGCCTCGCTCTTATTGACGGGAGCTGCAGAAATCAGAGCACATCTTACCCAAGGAGGGAAAAAAGGAGATTGGAAATGCCAGAGCCAGTGCAGGGCAGCAGGGAAATGTGAGGAGAAGGCAGAGCCCCCCTCCAGAGGCCTGTGTTTAACCAAACTCTTTATTTGCTTTGCTTCCCTTTCCTCAGCTCACATATTCCATTCCTTGTGAGAAAGGAGAGCTGGAAAAGAGGAGGATGGGGAGCACAGCGAAGGAAAGCAGGAATGAGCTGTGAGGAAGCCATCAGCTCCCTAAGTCCCGTCCGGGGTGGGCAGGGGAAGTGTCCCTCCTGCATCCCGGCCAAGCCAAACCCTGGATATTTGTGCTCTGGGCTGGAATGGCCATTCCTGGGCTCTGCCAGACCTGGGCCCTGTCCTGGCAGCTCCTCAGCAGAGCAGCTCCAGCCTTGGGAGCCCCTGCAGGACCCTGGGGACACAAAGGCTCAGCTGTGACCCCCCGTGGGGCTCCTGTGCCAGGGTGGGAGGGACCCCTCAGATCCCTGCCTGCATCCTCAGCCCTCACCTTGGCCAGAGTTCGGCTGGAAATGAACCATCCTGAAAGGAATAAGGAAATATCTTTACAAACAAACTAAGGTAAGGTAAGGCTGATACTGAGAGATAGAAGAAACAATGGGAATGATTTCCATAGGAATTCCAGTGACTGACTCACCCAAGACTGTGGCAATAAACTACAGGAACAGAGACATAAGAAAAAGAAGAAAAGAGGGGTGTGTATTGAGAGTGTCTGCATTAGGGGAGATGTATAGTACGGGTGTCTACATTTAGTAGAAATGTACATTACTTATGTCTGCATTAGGTGTTCCGGGAAGCCTGTACCTCTCGAGTACCTCAGCCTATGGGGAAAGGGAGAGGGAACCTGTGGCCGGGAAATTTGGATAAAAAGAGGCTGTGTCCTCTAGCAATTGGAGAGACCTCATGGGAAATGCCTGTGACCTCTCCCTTTATTCATGAATAAAGTTACAGGACTCCTCTGTCTCCTTTTTGGACATAAACCTCTGGTGTTCGTGGATTCATTTTTCCTGACAATCCTAAGGCAATGCGTCTCCTGCAGAACTCCCCCCAAAGTCTCTCCCAGACACCTCATCACCTCCCAGCAGCTGCTCCAGCCCCACGTCCGGGCTCCTGCTGCAAGGAAATGTTTGGATTTTTCTCCTTCCGTGGAAGCTGGGACGTGGCCAGCCAAAATCTGCACGTTTGCCACACCTTCAGAGCAGAACTGAGAGCAAAAGCTCAGACTCAAAATGAAACACCTTGCTTTGGAACAGATGAGATTTTTCTTTTCTCCCCATAGCTTCCGATTCATGGCAGAAAAATGCAAAAATTCAAATGTGCTGATTTGGCTCCGATTTAAATGGATCCCCCTACTTTTTTTTTTTTTTTTTTTTTTTTTTTTTTTTCCCCCATTTTTAAACTCCAATAAACTGAAAAATCAGAGCTGAACTGGGGAGGCAGTGCCTGTCCTGGGGTTGTTACCTCTCCCTGCAGTCCATGAGGTACAGATTTCCACAGCCAGGGTCACTCCTGGTGCTTTTGAGAGGGAACCTCAGCCCATCCCACTTCCAGGAGAGCAGCAGGACACAACACCCAACTCTCTGTCTGTTTTCTCCTTTTGCCTCCTGCAGCACTGGAATCGAATTTACAAAGCAGTGACAAGCTCCACTGAAGCTCCTGTGCTGGACATTTCATCCCCCAGACACAAACACAGCTTCCCATTCCAAAGGCACAAATTGCTGTGTCCCACAATTCCCTCCTGATGTGCAAACGTCGGGAACTGCTGAGGACAAAACCGCTCCAAAGCTTTGATACCTCTGGGAAGCACCAGCAATCCCAATCGGTTCCACAGCCTCATTCCTGCCCCTCCCCGCCCGGAGCTGTTCACACAATCTCACGCCCTGGATTAGGTTTCGTTGAAAGGAAAGTAATGAGATTTGTGTTTCCTCGCAAATGAAAAAGAAATTGCCCAAAAGAATAATCCTAAAATCCAAAATACTGCCTCATCCCAGATGTTTCTAATAGGCTTGTGCTCTAATGGCTTATTTAGAGAGCCTTTTCCTAAATGACATCCTAATGATGTGCATTCAGGACCAGGAGACACAAACATCATTCACTACCAAAGCTTGGACGTTTTCTTTCTTTTGTTGTTTGGGTTTTTTGCCCTAGAATTGTTATCAAAATAAGGGAAACACTTTCAGAATGCCTTTGTGCTGTTCTGCAGTACTGAAGAATGACAATTCCAAATGCCAGCATTTCTGGGAGTCCTTTTCCTGCTGCCTTGGGGGCTCAGTGCTGGGCACAGGCTGGGCCTGCTTGTCCAACCCATCCCAATTCAGACAGATTCGGATCCCAGCTGCTTTTCCCACTGTTGAACAGTGCCAGGAGCCTGCAAACTTGGGGCTGAGGAGGTGATCTCCTGTCCTGACTCACACTGAGTGTTGCTCCACGTGCTGCTCACTGGGCCCTGCTGCTGTCCCAGCACTGCCACCATCATGTCCCTCTGCGCTGGGTCCAGGGCACAAGAGCCCTTCAGATGGGGCTGAACAGAGGCCAAGGCACACAGAGAGCTCCTGGCTCAGCTCATCCCCTAAACCAACCCAGATCAAAGCCCAGAGAGCCCTGGCTGAGCCCTCCCTGCCCTTCCCAGCCTCACCCAGCCAGGAGGGAGGCACAGGAGCTTGGGCTGAGCCAAAACCACAGCTCAGTTTGAACTCATTTCATCTGGAGAGGGAACAACCTGAGCCAGGCTGGCACCAGCCTGGGCAGCTGCAATGCCCTCAGCCCCGCAGGGGCTGTTGCGGCACCGAGGGCTCCCAGAGCATCCCAGAGCTTCACCTCCTGCCTGGCCCCAGCAGCTCTGCTGCTCTCCCTGTACCCCTGAACACTCCCTGTGCCCCTGGACACTCCCTGTGCCCCTGGACACTCCTGGCACACAGGGTCAGAGCAGGAGGCAAAGGGGGCTGAGCTCTCCTGTTCCTCCCTGGCCTAGATCCTCCTAGAACCTCCCTGGTTCCTAGATCATCCCTGTCCCTCCCAGCCCTGACTGGGGGTCCCTGCAGAGCCCCAGGGCCTGGGAGCACCCCAGTCCCTGGCAGAGGGGCACCCCTGGGTGTCCACAGACTGGACTTCCACGGGCTCCTACAGATCCGCTTCGATGTCACCAAAAGCAGAGCTGCGAGAGCAACGCTTCCTGCAGGGCTCCTGAGCTGTGCCCTGCTTCCCTCAGGGCTCCTGCTCCGTGTTCTGCTTCCCATGGGGCTCCTGGTCCATGCTCTGCTTCCTGCAGAGCTCCTGCTCCGTGCCCTGCTTCCCATGGGGCTCCTGCTCCATGCTCTGCTCCCTGGGTCCATCTGGCTGCAGGCTGTGGCCACAGGCTCCAGGGAAAGCTGGACATGGCTGCCCACGGCTCCAGCTGCCCATGGCTGTGGCTCCTTTGGCTCTGGGAACAGCCAGCCCGGGGCTGGAGAAAGCTGCTCCTCTCTCCTCTCCTCTCCTCTCCTCTCCTCTCCTCTCCTCTCCTCTCCTCTCCTCTCCTCTCCTCTCCTCTCCTCTCCTCTCCTCTCCTCTCCTCTCCTCTCCTCTCCTCTCCTCTCCTCTCCTCTCCTCTCCTCTCCTCTCCTCTCCTCTCCTCTCCTCTCCTCTCCTCTCCTCTCCTCTCCTCTCCTCTCCTCTCCTCTCCTCTCCTCTCCTCTCCTCTCCTCTCCTCTCCTCTCCTCTCCTCTCCTCTCCTCTCCTCTCCTCTCCTCTCCTCTCCTCTCCTCTCCTCTCCTCTCCTCTCCTCTCCTCTCCTCTCCTCTCCTCTCCTCTCCTCTCCTCTCCTCTCCTCTCCTCTCCTCTCCTCTCCTCTCCTCTCCTCTCCTCTCCTCTCCTCTCCTCTCCTCTCCTCTCCTCTCCTCTCCTCTCCTCTCCTCTCCTTCCCCCAGCTCTGACTTTTGGGAACACCAGTGCAGATCCCGAGGGTGTGTCCTTGCACAATCCATTTCATAAACCTGGACGTGCACCTTGTTCCCATCTGAGCTGCGCTGGGATGTCTCAGGACCCACGTCTGGGCAAGGGAAACTGGGAAATGGAGAATTCCAGCCAGAGGGAGAGGACAAGCAGGTTTCATTCCCAGCATTGCTGTCATCCCTCTGCTGGCCTCACACCCTGTGAAGTGCCAGCTCCCCGTGCCAAGGCCCTGGCCTTGGCCTCAGGACAGGAAAGGCACTTTGTGGCACCAGGGACAAGGGGACAGGAGCACAGTGTCCCTCAGCAGAGCCCTGGGGGTGATGGACATTCCCTGGAGCAGCAGGGCTGGGATCCTGACAGTGCCAGGAGCACGTGGCCCCACCCCAAACCTGGAGCACCGACCCTGGCATCAGGGGATGATTTCCAAGGCTGTGCCTGAGGGGCACCTGCAAAAGAGACCTTCAGAGGCACCACGTGAGACCCTGTGAGATCCCCAGGTTTGTGTCCCTGTCACTGTTGCAGCCAGGACAGTGTCCTTGTGCCAGGACAGTGCCCTTGTGCCACCCCCCGTGCCACCAGCAGGGACCACAGGGACATGGGCAGCCCGAGCAAAGCCATGGCACACAGGGAGCAGGAGCCAGGGGGAGGCTCTGGGGTGGCTTCTCCCCCTTCCCTGCTGCCAGGTAAACTGAGGCACAGAGGGGTCAGTGACAGGAAAAACATCCCAGTGAAGGACTGTGAGTAAATAGATATTTGTCCTTCTGCTTCTCCAATGTACATCCAACTCCTAATGCTCCTTTTTTAGGGGGAAAACCTATTTCAGAATGTTCCCCTATAAAGATTCAGTGGGGTTTTTCTGGTGTTTGTGTCTTGGAGAGGAGCCAAGGCATCGATTCAGCTGGGCTGGGACTTGATTAAAGCTGATGTGCTGAAAGACACGGTGAACTTCAGCTCCTGGCTGAAATCTCTGTCCCCACAGCTCCCAGGGACACCTGGCACAGCCCCACTGGCCCAAAGAGGGCCTGTGCCCAGCAGGATAACCTGCAGAGCGTGCAGGATTTGGGGTCGAGGAAAGGATGGATCTGCAGAGCGCAGCTCTGAGACACTGAGCAGTGTCTCAGAGCACTGAGCACTGAGGGTGTGAGCAGAGCCCTGGCAGCACCCACGGGCCCCTCGTGTCCCTCCTGCCCCTGGGCTCTGCACCCAGGGCTGCCCTGCTGGGAGTCACCAGAGCCTTCCCTCTCCCAGTTCCTCCCATGGCAGCTTTTCCAGTGCTTTTCCAGCACCTTTCCAGCACCTTTCCAGCACTTTTCCAGCACTTTTCCAGCACTTTCCCAGCACTTTCCCAGCACTTTTCCAGCACCTTTCCAGCACTTTTCCAGCACTTTCCCAGCACTTTTCACAGCCCCCCAGCAGTCCCTGAGCCCAGCACTGAGAAAGGAACTGAAATAAATAATGAACCATTTGCTCAGCACTTAGTGCCACCAAGGGATGCCCCCTAAGGCAGCTTAAATCCAGGGAAAAGGACAGGTTTGTGCCTTGGTCTGTGCAGTTGAATGGGAAGAAATGACTTTTCAGAGGGATTTTCAGCTGGGGACCAACTGCTTGGCTCCCCAGAGCTGCGGTGGCTCCTGCAGCACTGAGGTTTCTCCAGGGCCTCACCCCTGTGGCTTGGGAAAGAGCTGGAGGGCTGGGATGATAGCCACTGACCCAAAGGAGAAGCACTATCATGGCCATTTCTGGGCTGGGGAGACCTTCCCAGGTTGCCAAAAGTCTGTTCCTGTGGCACTGCCAGCCCTGCGCAGCCCCAAAAGCCTCTGTCAGGAATTGATGCCTCCCTTTGCCAGGGAACGATGCTCTGGACAGAGTGACCCCATCCCAAAGGAGATGGACACCTGGCTGGGTGTGCCCAACACA
Organism: Acanthiza pusilla; assembly: GCA_036630365.1. Classification (NCBI taxonomy): domain Eukaryota; kingdom Metazoa; phylum Chordata; class Aves; order Passeriformes; family Acanthizidae; genus Acanthiza; species Acanthiza pusilla. The sequence continues at coordinate 1,329,407 of JAXCHO010000048.1, read as the reverse complement.
CTAACACCTCCCTGAATCCACAGCTCTTCCTGCCCTGGAACGTGCGACAGACAGAGGCATTCAGTCTGCAGGGAAGCTCCAGGGAATCTCCATGGAATCTCCAGGGAATCTCCCGGCTCTGGGCTGCAGGGATCCCGAGCACCTCAGCAGAGCAACAAGGCAGCAGGTGAGGATGGGACCCCTGGATCCATCCAGGAACACTTCCTGGAATAGCAGGGACTTGCTAAACCCAGGTTTTAATGCCAGGGATTGAGAAACTCATAAAATTAATGATCCAGTCTAGCAGCTTGCATCAAAAATTAAAAATCCTGATTAAAAATTGGATAAACCTGTCACAGCAAGATTTCAGTGCCTTTTAAAGCAGGTTTAGCTCTAGAGGTGGATTTGCTCTGTTCCTGTGGCCAGAGGGGACGCAGGCAGTGAATTCTCAGCCACGGGAGCATGGGCCTGGCAGGATCCATGGAATGTCAGGGAGCACTCAGCAGCACCTCTGGCGTGAGAGACACCCACAGCAGATCCCAGAGGAGCTGCACCAAGGCACAGTTCAGATTCCTCTCCCCAGTCCATCTTTTTCCAGCTTAAACAGGCTCCATCTCCACTACACTAATCCAGGAATCCTCCAACCCTGCCCAGGGATATGTGAATAACCCCCCCAGTAACTCCCAGTCTCGCCAGCCCCTTCCCAAACCTGTGTCAGCAGAGCTGGAGTTCCAACCATCCCTTTAATTGTTGTCCAGATGGTGTGCCTGTCATTCGCATTTCTTGGCAGCCAATCCTATTTTATTTGTACTCTCCTGCTGCAAGGACTCTTTCCTTGGAGATGCTGCTGATGCCTGTCCCTGGATTTTGGGGGAGGGGAGCCCAGGTGACATATTCCCCCTTGGAAGGGCATGTGGGACAGGGGGACCAGAGCCCCCGGAGCCCTGCCCAAGGCTGGGTGTGTTCCCCTGGAAAATCAACCTGCCAGAGTCCTGGCTCCTGTACAGGGCTTGGAACAGAAAGGAGAATGGAAATACTTCTGTTCCAGAGTTTTGCCCCATCCACAGCTTTGTGCCACCTTCCTGCTGAGGATCTCCAGAATCCCAACGCAGGAGAATCCCAGTGCAGGAGAATCCCAGTGCTCATCCTCCAGCCCCCATGGACCCTATGGCAATGCAGCAGCTCAAACCCCCAGAATGTGGAATTCCTCTCCAGACCTGCCTGCTCCCACCCTCTGGGTGTCCAAACACCGTCACTGCCCCTTGGGGTGGGAAGCAATACTGATTCCAGGGAACGGAACTTTCCTGGAGGCTGGAGTGGGAGCTTGGTGGGACTGGGCAGGGGCTGGGGCTGGGGCTGGGTGTGTCTGTGGCGCAGGGAGACATTCCCAAAGGGAGCTCAGGAGAACAGAGCCCTCCCAGCTGCACTGGGCAGGGCCTCCCCTTGGCCAGTGCTCCCAGCAGTGCTGGCACCTGGGCATTCCTGATGGGACAGAGCACAGGGAATGACCATCACAGACCTGGAGCCTCCTCAGGGCTGAGCTGTCCCAGATCCAGGAACCTACCAGGAACTGTCTGGAGCCTTGGGAGCCTTGCAATCCAAGAATTCCTGCAGAATTCCCTGTCAGGGTGGGCAGGCCCTGGCACAGGTGCCCAGAGAAGCTGTGGCTGCCCCTGGATCCCTGGCAGTGTCCAACACCAGGCTGGACAGGTCTTGGAGCAGCGTGGGACTGTGGGAGGTGTCCCTGCCCATGGCAGGGGTGGGGCTGGATGGGATTTAAGGTCCCTTCCAACCCAACCCATTCCAGGATTCTGTGATCCTCAGGACATTAACACTGCAGCAGATTTTATCACTTTTTATGGAGGCTGCTCCATACCTAGAACTCCCGAGTCCCAAGGAAATCCACATTGGAATTCCAAGGCGTAGCTGGAGAATTGTCAGCAGGAACTCGGCAGCAGAGACAGAGCTGCTCCTGTCCCCAGCAGCCTGGGCTCAGTGCTGGCACAGTTTGATATTCAGGGACACGAAACCCGATCACAGCTCAATATCAGACAGAAATAATTCCATTTCCAGCCATGGCCACTGACAGCAGTGACGCTGGGGATAAACCTCCCTCAGAAAAGAGCTCTGGGAAACAGAAAATGAGCTCTGTGCAGTCCTAGCCACTTCATTAATGCTTGCAGGGCTTGCACTGAGCACAGGCTGGGAGACCTGTGCAGGGATCCATGTCCAGAGCATCTCCTATCCCAGGAGAATAGCCTTGCAAACCTTTCCTTTCCTTTTTCCTTTCCTTCCCATCCCTTTCCTTTCCTTTCTCCTTTTTCCTTTTTCCTTTTTCCTTTTTCCTTTTTCCTTTTTCCTTTTTCCTTTTTCCTTTTTCCTTTTTCCTTTCCTTTCTCCTTTTTCCTTTTCTTTCTCCTTTTCCCTTTCCTTTCCTTTTTCCTTTCCTTTTTTCTTTCCTTTCCCCTTTCCTTTCCTTTCCTTTCCTTTCCTTTCCTTTCCTTTCCTTTCCTTTCCTTTCCTTTCCTTTCCTTTCCTTTCCTTTCCTTTCCTTTCCTTTCCTTTCCTTTCCTTTCCTTTCCTTTCCTTTCCTTTCCTTTCCTTTCCTTTCCTTTCCTTTCCTTTCCTTTCCTTTTCCCCTTTTCCCCTTTTCCTCTTTTCCCCTTTTCCCCTTTTCCCACTCTTGGCTCTCCCCAGACCCCACAGCAGAGCAGACCGAGCCTGTTGCTGCTCCGTGACTCAGCCCAGTGACTAATGCCTTTCTCCTCCTGGAGCCCATCCCTGCTCCTGCTGCCTGGTCCCACCTGGAACACCGAAGATAAGCAGTCCCAGCCCCGGCAGAGCACGGCTGGGGAGGCTCTCCTGTCCTTTCCCTTCCATGCTGTGCCCTCCTGCAGGATTCAAGTCCCAGAGAGAGCTCAGCACCTGGAGAGGGACAGGAGCAGTGGCACAGCAGCTCTGACTCTCCAGCCGGCGACTCTCATCCAACCTTCCTGATAACAGGGGAGAGAAGCAGCTCTGGAGCAGCCATGATCCCCTGGCTCACGGGGTTTTTGTTAAATAACAGCCCCCAAACGAGCCTGGCTGGGGCCAGAGCCCAGCGGGACACAGTCCCTCCTTCTCAGGACACAGTATTTGAGGAATCTCACCAGACACGCACAGGAGCTTGGCCTGGGCTGGTTTGCAGGCAGGGTCAGGATGGCATGGCTGTGGTTGTGATGTTAGACCACATGACTCAGGATTTGTGTCCCCGGAGTGTCCCCAGCCCCACAACGCCACCCTGCCCTGCTCTGGGGCTGCAGCCCGGCCACCCCTGGAGCCACTTGGCCCTGCCTGCATCATTGGCCAGCAGGAGACAGCTGCTCATCCAGGCTCCACCTAGAGCATCACTGAACCATGACCCTTCCATTCCTTCAGGAGCTGTTCCCAGGGGACTCTGGAGCTGCTCAGGGATGTCTTCTACACAGAACCCAGGAAAACTGACCCAGGTAGGAGCTGGTGACAGAGGGGAGGTGCTGGAAGAAGCAGAAACTGGACACCTCCTGTGGTTTATAATCCACAGTGATGGCAAAGCCTCCTGGTGAGAGAAGCCCCACATTCCTGCCTTGTGCTCCCCTGCATCCCAAGCTCCTGCAGTGCCTTTTCCTGGGCTGCCAAACCCTGCACTGCATTGCCACCCAGGAGCTCAGCCTTAGGGACTCCAAGAAGCCCAAAACCCCTCCTAGTCTAGGAAAAAACCCTGCAGATCCCCCAGCCCCACCTGGGGCAGGAGCTGCGTGGGCTGAGGCACCAGATGCCAACACTTCCTCCTGCTGATCCCAAAGGAATCTGGCTCAGGTAAGGATTACTTGGGATGTCTCTCTGGACAAGTGGCTGCTGCTGTGGATCACATTGGGGTTTCTGTGCAAGACACTAACTCGCATCTCCCAAAGCCTGCTCATCATGCATGTGCCTCCCTTCAGGTGAGATTTGTCACATTCCCACTCTGGAGATGTTTTTCCCGGCTGACAATACCCTTTAGATAGTGCCTATGGAGGTGGATGACTCAAGCTTGACATGATTATTTCCATCCAGCATTTTTTATTAAAAATACTCCTGAAGGTTCAGAACGTGAGGACAGGAGCTGCTTTGGAAGAGACGTGGAAAGCTCAGTCTGCACAAACTGTGCCATGATTTTATGCCAACCAACAAGAGCCAGAAAATCTCTGTGTAAAACAGCCCCTCCCAGCCTGGATTTATAATTTCATGCACAGAAACCTCGAAGCACATGGCAATAACTTCCACCCGAGACCCCTCCATGCTTCCAGTCCTCGGAGCCAGTGTATGGATGAGCTGCCACTTCCAACTCCGGCATTTACCCGGAGTTACAAAGTTGAGGAGCTCCTAATTTAGCTCTGGGCAACTTAATTCCCTTTGTGACAGCTCCCAAACACCCTCACACCACTCCAGCCCCACAAATAGCAAACTGGGAATAGACACCCATCAGCAGAGTGACCTCTCCTCTCCCAGCCACCCCCTGCTGCCAGCAGCGTGTTTGGAGGAAGCAGCATGGAAAAAACCAGAGTGGAGCTAAGGATGACAGATGGCTGCTGCAAGTCGGGAAAGTTTCACAGGGAAAAACTTCCTCTGCGCTCCTGAGGCCTCACCTGGGAAACTGGACATGGTTCTGATGTCCCCAACGCGGGGAGGGTGTGGAGCTGTTGGGGCAGGGCCACAGGAGGCTGGGAAGTTGATAAAGGGATTGGAGCACCTCCCGCATGGAGCCAGGATGAGAAATTCGGGATTTTCCACCTGGAGAAGGCTCCAGGGAGCCTCTCCCAGTGCCTAAAGGGCTGCAGGAGAACTGGAGAGGGGCTTGAGACAAGGGATGGAGGGACAGGACACAGGAAATGGCTTCCCACTGCCAGAGGGTAGGGACAGATGGGATATTGGGAAGGAATTGTTCCCTGGGAGGGTGGGCAGGCCCTGGCACAGGTGCCCAGAGCAGCTGTGGCTGCCCCTGGATCCCTGGCAGTGTCCAAGGCCAGGCTGGACAGGGCTTGGAGCAGCATGGGACAGTGGGAGGTGTCCCTGCCCATGGCAGGGGTGGGGCTGGATGGGCTTTGCTGTTCCTTCAAATCCAAACCATTCTGGGATTTTGAACATGCCTTTGAAAATTAAGCACTCAGAGAAGAAGAAGAGCAGCACCTTGTGCATTCACCCCAAGCCCTGGGCTCCTTCTCCCTTACACTACTCAAAATCAGAACTCTTTTCCATCTCCTGATCTCCCTCTTATCCTCCAGCCCCCACCTGCAGCTGCAAACTGGCAGAACTGGTTGGAATTCCCTGCAGGACGAGCAGGGACAGGCTGTGCTCCAGCCAGCTCTGTCCCCCTGCAGCACCCCCAAGCCCACACTCACAGAAACCCTTCCCAAGTGAGCAGTGCTGACACACACAATGCCAGACACCAGGAAAAAAAAGGAATCTGCTGGAAAAAACCCAACAGATCAGACACTTGTTGGAGCCTTGAGTGCAGAGGAACGTTACAGAAAATTCCCAGTGACTTCTCCAGCTCCAAACCTATCATCATTTCATCTGTGTGACTGGAATTTCTCAATAGGCTGGAACTCCCTCAGGACCAAAATCTCATTGAAAAAGAAACCAAGGAGAATTTTGGCATCTCTTCGCCAGCCTGGAAGATGAAATGCAAATCTGTTATTGGCATGGAGCTCTCACAGCTTGATCCATCCACCGAGCTCCAATAGCCTGACATTAACTTCTCAAGGAAGAACATTTTGTTACTCATCCTCAGACAGTTTATGCTTAGAGGCAGAAAGACTAATTCTGTTTGGGGTTTGGGCAGTGAACCCTCCCCAATTACCAGCACAGCCAGGCACTGATGTGGTATTAGAGACAAAACACAGGACGATGGAGACTGCCGGCTTCATTTTAAATATAAATTCCAGAGGCTGAACGCTGCTGGCATATGGAAAAGCACCTCCAGCTTCTTCTGCTGCTCTGGCTCTTCAGCCACGGATCGATTTGGTGCCACTTCTGTGTTTGCAGGTGGGAAAAGACAGCCCGAGGTGGAGCTCAGCCCAGAACTGGGGCACATCCTCGCGGCAGAGGCACAAAGCCCTCGCAAAGAGGGGGTTTAAAGGGCTGCCAGCAAAAGAATGGGATTGAATTCTGCCGAGGAGCCTGCGCTCCACAGGCAGGGAACAAATGGATGATTAGGTAAAGAGCTCTGCCCAGCCCCCCGAGAACGAGGGGGACTCTTTGTGAGAGATGAGCGATCCCCGCGGTCCCTCCCTGCTCGGGCTCGGCCACCCTCAGTGGCACTGAATGAGCCGCGCTCGGCTGCTCCTGCTCCACGGCGGCTCCTGCACACCTCATTCCCTTCATTTGCCGCTAATTAGCGGCGATGAGCCGCAGCTTTGGAGCGCTGGGTGCTCCCGGCGCAGGCGGGGCTGGGCTCCAGCTCCACCGGGGACAGAGCCATGCCCGGGGCTCCCGGGAGCAGGGACAGTGGGGAAGGGTGGGATTGGGGCTGGAGTGCCTTCCCGCACCCAGCCACAGCCCATTCCCTTCCGCAGCCAGCCACAGCCCTCATTTCCACGAGAACGGCAGGAAGCAAAGCAGGGACGAGCATCCCCCGAGGCACGGGTGGCCCTGCCGGGGGTTCCTGCTCCTGACAGGTGTGTGCGAACCTCACAGGCAATGAGAGCAGCTCTAACCAGGGCAGGAACGGCACACAATCCTTGCTTGTGTTTGGGATGAGCTCCTGCAGCTCATCCCTCCTCCCGCGGGCTCAGCAAGGCCCTGACCCCACACAGGGACATGGCAATGTGTCCTGGCCGCACAATCGGCACCTTTGGGATGAGGAGAAGCTGAGCCACGTCAGTTCAGCTGAGCTCCAATCCTCAAGCTGAGCTCCTGCAGCTCGGGAGGAGAGCCCAGGACGCGAGCTGGGGCTCCCGGGTTGGAACTGAGCTGCTCTGAAGTGGTTCCTCAGGCTGTGTCTCACCTGTGCCCCCACAGCCTCATTGGGAAGAGGAAAACCTGTTTGTAGCCAAGCTTAATTCATGTAAAGCTCACAAACCCCAATCCGAAGGCTCCAAGTTGGAAAGGCTGGCAAATGAAGATCTAATTTACCAAAGCACACGTGAAGGGAGGAGGGTGGACAGAAACGTTGGCCTCTTGTTTCTCCAAAATGCCTTCGAGCTGTCCTGGAAGGACCAGTTCCACCCTGCACCCTTCCTTTGATGCTTTCCTCAACAAATTCCCCATCAAGGCCCCTGATTCTGACCATGGCTTGTCCCAAATATCCCCTGGGAAGCAAACCAGGAGCTCCAATTCATTCCACAAGACTCAGAGACCTGCCAACAGTATTAACTTAAATTATTGATCTCAGAAATTACCCTGGTGAGTCACAAATCCTCTACAAAAGACTTTCCCCCCTGAACCAGACTGGGATCTACCCAGCCACACATCCTGGGCCAGGGCAGAGGGGATTAACAACAGCTTCCAGGGGGAAAACGATGAGATCCTCCAGGGACCAGATCCACAACTGTCCTGACGGTCTGTGCCAGACTAAGGCCAGTCTGTGCTCCCCACCACTGATCTGGAAAATGGAATTTTAAAGCTCTTTCCAGTTTCCTAAGCCACAAGCTACCTCCATGCATCTCCTTCTATTGAGACATGGAGAGGAACCTCCCTTTGGAAATGCCTCAAAGCAAATGAGACTTGGTGGGAAAACAGACTGAGCTCTGCGGTTTCAGAGAAAGCTAAAGACACCTTTGGAACATGCATTAGCCTAGATTTTCTCATTTTGCCCATAAAATGCAGGCTTAGTGCTTCAAATAGCACAAAAGGACAAAAGCTGAGCCTAAAGTCACTCCACAGCTCCCAACTTTAGTCAAGGACCAAAGAGTCCCTGATCTGCTGAGCCCTCCCTTCCCACCTGCCTCCACAGGCAGAATCCCCCCGGGAATCGCATGGGCATCACAGAAAAGGCAGAATCGAGCCCTCCCCACACCCCAAACCCCGGAAAGGCCGGGCACACTCACCATCGAGCTCCTCCACGGAGATGTTGGCCAGCTGCTCGCTGTCACTGCCGGCCGAGAGCGAGCGGTTCAGGTAATTGCCCTTGTACAACAAGCCAGCTGTCACATGGTGGAATGGCATCTTCTCCCTGCCGGGAAAACGGGAACACAGAGGGTTACTGCCATGGTCTGCCTTGGTTTCGTGGGAATGGAGCGATGGCCTGGCCTGCAGGAGGGGCTGGACCAGCACCCCACAGCCGCAGTCGAGGTGTGAGGGATGGGCTGAGTGTGTGAGCAGGAGCTGAACCAACAGAGCAGAGCAGCTGCTGCTCCTGGGTGCTGGAGAGGAGGGAGAGCAGCCAGAGCAGTGCAGCCTCAAGAAAAAGGGATTTCCCAGCGCTCAGACTGCAGAGCTCAGCCTGTGATGATTACACACAGCACAGGGGTCTGCACTGACCTGCAGTAAAACGTTATAAGATCACAGACTGGGCTGGGTTGGGTTGGGAGGGACCTTAAAGCTCATCCTGTTCCACCCCAGCCATGGCAGGGACACCTTCCACTGTCCCAGGCTGCTCCAAGCGCTGTCCAGCCTGGCCTTGGGCACTGCCAGGGCTCCAGGGGCAGCCCCAAGTGCTGCCCAGCAGAACAACTTTCAAAGGCATGGAAGTGTCTGGACCCCTCTGAGACCCCTCTGTGCAGCTTGCAGCCCCCTCAGGATTTAACCAACCCCCCTGAGCAAGACGTTTGTCACTCCAGAGCCTCAGCTCCAGACTCCAGTGAAAGCAGAATGTTCCCATTTGAGCAGGGCCCAACAAAGAACATTTCCATCTCCCCAATCTGCCAGCTGAGGAAAAGCCCTGCTCCACAGGCGGCTGGAGCAGGGCAGCATTTGCAAACCCTGGAGGTCCAAACCCCAGTGCCCAGGGAAGGGCAGCCCCTGCCCAGGCAGGATGGGAATTCCTGTCAGCAGCACTCACAGTGATTTAGGAGGCACAAGCAAGAGGCGAGTTTGCCAAAGTCAACTGAAATATTCAGAGGGAGATTTGTCATACCCTGGGCTGGATTCCATCAGCACAAGCCCATCCCGGGCCTATTGTGTTTCGGGCTGCACATTTCCAGCAGGAATCAATCAGCAGAGCCCCCAGAGCCACCCAGAGCTGGCCCGAGGGCTGCAGGTGGCCAGGACAGCCTGGGCAGTGCCTTTGGACCCCAGCACTGATATCTGTGGGCAAGGTCCCACACAGCCCAGGGCACAGGGGACAAATCCCTGGGGAACAAATCCCAAGGGCACCCGGCTCTGGCCAGCTTCTCTGCCATGACGGGGCAGTGCCACCTCCGGAACGCTGCTGCAGCCAGCACTGCAATTACAAGGATGATCTGGCTCTCCGTCAGCCGCGTGCTCCACCGCAGCCAATAAAGCAAATGGATGGACACTATAGATGGATTCACCCAGGAACAAAAGCCTTCCTGCCTCCCTGAGCTGGGAGCAGCTCTGACAGACTCCCCAGGAGCAAACCAACCTGGAGACACAGGAAAGCAGCGAGGGAAAGCCAGGAGGCTCCTCTTGCACTGCTCGGCACGTTCCAGGAATTTCTCTGGCAGTAATTATGTAAATAAATCCTAATCGTAACTTTAAGTATTTTTATTTGGGAGCCAGTTTGCTCCAGCAGCACGTTAGGAACCGTAAACAAGGGGTTCTGATTCATTAAGCACATCTGTAATTTCCCAGCCCTTGCCAATCCACGGATTTCACTCGGAGATGTTGCTCCCTCTGACACCTGCTGGGCACTAAATGGGAATTTTACCTGTCCAAGGGACACACAGAGGCAGTGCCAGCTCAGGTATCACTGCAGAGGCACTTGCAGCCCTTTGCACCACCCCGGTGGTGATCAATCCCTGTTTTCTCAGGATAATCACCCCCAAGGGTAACCATGGGTTGGAAGGGACCCACGAGGGTCATCAAATCCAACTCTTGGACAGCCCCAAGAATCACTACAAGCAATTACACTAATTTTTCAAACCACTTGAAAGAGGTTTAAATGTCCCCCTGGGCTGAGCTTGCAAGGTCGATGTTTGATGAGCCTGTGGGGCTGGGCACTGCCACCCCTGCCCCAGCCCTGGTGAAGGAAACTCCAGCTCTGCACTCCCTGAGCTCCCCCACAGTCAGAACAGCAGCAAACCATGGATTTAAAGCTTTCCTGAAATCACTTTCGCTGCCTTGGCTTCTACAATCATTAAAAAAAAAATGACAATGCCTCTCCCCTGAGGGCTGAAGAGCTGAAAATCAGCTCCTACCTGGATCCCGCGGTGTGTTTTAGTGCTGGAGGAGAGCCATGACACCCTGGAGTGAGAAATCCTGGATTAGATTCTGCTGCCCAGGTATATTAGGTTTTTCCAAGCTGTAACATCATTCAGCAGAAACCCTGCAGAGCTTCTGGAATCCAGCACCTCTCAGCCCTGCCGAGCGATGCTCCGAACGGGCCCAGCTCCCTTGCCCGAGGTGCCCCAGGGATGTGTAGCTGTGCCTCAGGAGCACTCAGCAACCTCAGACAGGAACCTGCAGCCAAACCCAAGGCTGAAAGAGGGAGAAAACAGCAAAAAGGGGCCCAGGAGGGATGGGATGTGGGAGAGCTCTGAAAGCACTGGGGTTTGAAAGTGCTCAAGGCCGAATGCATAAAAACTTCATGGGAATAGGCAGGTGCTCCATGCCTTACTGGGAAACAGGGCTGTCCTGGCACAGCCAGACTGCTCCAGGCTGGAATTCCCATTCCTGGATGTGTTCAAGGCCAGGCTGGAACAGCCTGGGACAGTGGAAGGTGTCCCTGCCCATGGCAGGGGTGGCACCGGATGAGCTTTAAGGTCCCTCCCACTCAACCCATTCTGCGATTCCAGGACAGGCTCATCTTGGATGTAGCAAAAATGTCCATGTCAGAAACCCAGAAATCTCCAGCTGCTCTCCCCAGTTCCCAGTGAGACCCCGGACAAACCCAAACCAGCAGTGAGGTGGTGCTGAGGCTCCATCTCCCCTGGCAGTGCCCGGCACTCCCTCAGCAGCAGCTGCTGGGGCTGAGGGCACAGAACTGACAGCATCTGACCTCTTCCAATGCTCCATCTGAGCAGTGGGACCCCTCCTCCTCTGGGCCTGGGGCTCCTGCCCCTTTTCCAGAGGTGTCCAGAAAACCTCTGGGCAGGGAGCTGAACTGGGAGCTTTGCTCTCCAGCACAGACTCATTTTCCAAACCAAAAGTGGTCTGGGGATTTGGGAGCAGTGAAATCTCCTTGAATATCATCATGAAAATATCACGAAAACATTGACATTAAACAGAAAGCCCTCAAAGAAGCCCTGCCCACATGTGTGGGAGCATCCCCAGGGTCCCTTGCCAGGTTCCAGTCCCTGTGCCAGGCTCCCAGCAGCTCCCATCCCCGGAATGCCCTGCCAGCCTCGCTCCTGCCTCCCAGCACAGCCATCATGGTGGAATTTGGAAGGTTTTCGTAAGCAATATTCCATTGGGATTAAAAAAAGCCATCTCCACACTGCTCCCATGTCTCACCACCCCTGGGCTGGTCCTCCCAAAAAAGCTTTCAGAGCCCAGGAAAACCCCCAGGACCATTAAACCCAAGTCTGATCCCAGAATCAATCACTGAGGTGGAACTGGGATCAATTTCTATTGATCCTGGATCTCCCCTGGCGGTCACCACTTTGGAAGAGGTTCCCTGTTCCCCTCTCTCCTGTTTGCAGCCCAAAGGATGCCCAGGGGTCCATCCTGGGGCACCCATCCTGCTTCTCCAGCCTCAGGCATGGAGCACACGGCACCCCTGGCACTGTCTGGCTGTGTGTTTGCCTTCTCCACGGAGCTGGAATTCTGTGGATCCCTGGGCTGAGAGGATCCCAGCCTGGATGGTGAGCTGCTGCCCCGTGGTGCCAAACAGAGCAGGCAGGAGTGAGGAAAAGTGGGATGAGGATCAAATGGAGATTTCCAGCTCTCCCCCAAATGGGGCTGAGGGAGTCTGAGCTGGAATTGTGGAAACCAAACCTCCGTGCATGGCCAAGGACACAGGAGTGAAACGACAGCACTAGCTTTGCTCTCTCAGCCCTTTCTTAGGGCTGAAAGAAATACAGGAATGTGTTGAAAATCCAGGAAGCAACCAGATGGTCGGGAAACTGGAACAGGGGCTGGGAAGTCCCTGAGCTCACTTTTAAATCCTTTAAAAATTCATCAAATGAAGAGACGGTGTTAAAGATGCTTCTCCTTGGGCACAGCAACATTTTAACATCCAAAGCAAAGAAAAGCAGGGAGTTTGGAGGAAATTATCCTTTTTTCCCCAGAGCTGAGCCACTGCCATTATCCTTGGAGGGAGGCTGTGTGATCTCTAGCTGGATCCAGAGGGGACAGCAGAGCAAACAGAGCCCTGACTGTCACCTGGGAAACTCCTGGGTTCTTTGATCCTCCATGAGGCACTTCCCAAAGAGGCTCCACTGCTATTCCTGCTCCTTTTCCATGTTGCTGTCCATCCTTCCCTCTCTCCAAGGAGGATGTGACAGCTCAGGGTCATGGTTAGGCCTGGCTTAACCTCTGGCATGGGGGAGACTGAGCTGGACTAACTCCCCACGGCTGCTGTGAAGCCAGCAGGGTTCAGGGAAGACAAGATCCTTGTGCTGGGAAGAGTCACTTTGTCCCTTGTCACCTGCATCCCCTGCTGCTAACAATAGCTTTAAAGATTTTTTTCTTTTTTAATTTACTTTGTGCGCAGACTTGGCACCTCGAGCGCAATCTGAGCCCAAGGCACCCCAGGCACAGAGCTCCAAGGGCTGCTCTTGGCTCGGGAGGAGCTCTGGGGAGGCAGAGTGGGAAGGTTGAAGTGCCCAGGTCTGGTTTAATCAGGCTCAGCTCAGGGGTGTAAGGAGAGCCAGGGCTGAGAGCAGCTCGGGCAGGCAGCTCCTCCTGCACCACAAACCCGAGAGAAGTGGCCTTGGGAGGAGCAAAATAAAGTCTGGAGCTTTTAAAAGCAAACCCTAAAATAGATCCTCCCAGCGAGGCCAATCTTTGAGCAGCCTGTGTTTGCTGACTGTTGATACCAATCCTCATTGATCCCAGCACCCCAAACCCACGGGAAGGCACTTTTGGGTTATGGATAAACAGGAGAGAGAGCAGAGCCTCCCTGCCCAGCCTGAACAGGGCCCTGAGCACTCTGCTGGGCTGGGCAGCCAAAATCCCCCACTGGGATGCAAAGTCACCAAATTCCCCTGACTGGGGTGCAAAATCACAAAATTCCTCTGACTGGAATGCAAAGTCACAAAATTCCTCTGACTGGGATGCAAAGTCATTGGGCTGAGAGTGCAGAGTGCCCAAAAGCCTCCTCTGAGAGCTTTTCTTTGAGAGACAGCTCCCAGTTTGCTGGGTGGTTAGCAGAAGCTGGACCCAGCTTTTCCACACAGGATATCTTCAGGAATTGAGTCCATCCAGACAAATCCCATCCCCCTTACAGGGATTTATGGACTGCAAACAAGAGATTTTAAGCCACACACATGAGATTCACTGGTGGTCTGCTGGTGGTGGTACAGCTACAAATTAAAATTGACCTCCAGGGACCATTCCCAGTCCTGTTCCTCCCATCCCCATGTGCACCTGTCACACCTTCATGGCATTTGGGCTCTATCTGATTATTTATTGGCATAATCCTAAGAAAATACTCCTCCAATTCAGGCAGAAAACAGAGATCTGGCACACATTGGGTTGGGATATGGACAATAAAGCTCCCCATGGTGATCACTGGATAAAAAGGACTTTACAAACAGGCCCTTTTCAACATTCAAAGATGCAACTGGGAAGGGAAAAAAGTCCTCTGCAAGGCAGAAAACAAGATCTGAGTGACAACCTCACGTAATGTACGGCACTTCAGGAGCCACAAACTTTCAGCTTCAGGGACTACAAAGCACTTCGAGCTTCAGAAGGGTTTTGTGCTGTTTTTTTTCCCCACCTTTTGCAGTAAATTCGAAATAAAAAAGCAGAGGAAGGGCACTTGAAAAGACACCACGCTCCAAACAACTGCTGCTGCCTTTGAATTCCCGCAGAAAGGCAGAGCTGAGGGTGCTGGGTCAGGTACAAAATCCACACATTTCCTCCTGAGAGCCGCACGTGTGGGAACACAGCAGAGCAGGGAAATCAGAGCTGTTGTTTGTTATTTTTTGCCGTGGCTGGGGCTGATCTCCAGCTCGGAGCGCCGGGAGGAGAGGACTGCGAGGCCCTGATAACTCCGTGTCCCCAGGGCAGGAACAGCACTCAGCGAGGGGATAAAGACCCTTTCCAGTGCCAAACAGGCTTAGAGTGCCCAATTACAGCACCAGCGCCGCTGACTCACAGCATTGCCTCTCACCCAAGCTCCTCTGAGCTCCCAAACCCATCCTCACCTCCTGCAGCCAGAAATCCCCAGGTTTGTGCTGCCCTCTCCCACTTTCTGTCACTGCTGCTGCCCCCAGTTGTGTCTAGACCAAAATTAGCCAGAAATTTCCATCTTCATAAAACCCACAGCTGGTGGGGAAAGCCTCTGAGCTGATGTTAAAAAGTTTTTTAAAAAATGTCAGCAATGCAACAAAAATCTCAAATTTCTTCTCCCCAGTAATGATTCACCTGGAAACATGAAAAAATCTATTTGGGAATGAAAATTTTATCCCAGGGGAGGCCCAGCCTCCCATTCCCTCCTGTGGGTTGAGCTCTTCTACAGGACACCAGGGCCAACCACAGTGTCCATCACTCAGGGCTTCCCAAAAAAAGGACTCAGGAGAAAATCGAGGCAGGCTCAAAAAACCTCTGAAACGTCCAGGCAGTAGGAGGCCGTGGTGAGAAGTGGAAGGAAGCTGCACCCTGGGAATTGAGGTTTGAATGGCAAAGGTGGGACAAAGCCCCAGGAGTGGCACACGCTGCCTGTCCCCAGGCCCCAGTGCCTCTTGGAGTAAGTGGGGTGGAAATGATGGATTGTTTTCCACAGTGGAGGCTCTGAGCTCCTCCTGGGCCTTCAAAAGCAGGAGAAGCCCCCTGGGGGAATGCTGGAGCTGCTGGAGCTGCCAGCTCCCCCAGCCCTTCCAACTCACCTGCATCGCATCGGGACAATGCTGCCAGGGCAGCCAGGAGTACCCTGTGCCCACCAGGGATCCCTGCCAGCACAGACAGGGGGCTCCTCCTGGCCCCATGCCCAGAAATCAGCTTCCCCAGTGCTCAGCATGGACGACACCAGCGCAGAGAGGCTCAGCTGAGCACCCAGGGCAGGCCAGGGGTGCCAGAGAGGCTGTGGAGCATCACCCACCCTGCCCAGCTCATCCCACAGCCCCACCCCTCAGTCCCAGCTGTTCACACACACAAAAATCCTAATTCTCTTTCTCTGCAATGCTCAGCTCATTTTTTTCCCCTGAGTACAAGAACACAAGATCATTCAGAACTAAACGATGGGAACGAGGTCCTTGTTGACAGCAAGAAAAAAAAAAATACAGCAGAGCTTGAAGCTGAGCTGAAGAGCTCATCAAAGCAGGGAGGAAATGTCACTCGTGCTTCCTCACCCCCATAACCCATCCTGAGCACATCTCCTGCTCTGCTGAGCCCTTCTCTCCTCCGCTCTCAGCTGCTGAGTGTCTGCTCTCTGAGCCTGGCTGCAGGGGACTTTGCTGAGCTTCTGTTCATTCCCTCCTCTCCAGTTCCCTTCCCACCCCAGGCATCAATCAGCCCTGGAGCCGCGAGCGGCAGCGATTCCTGGCACCCCCTGCACCCTGGTTCTGAAAACAATACACAATGGATTATTCAGAGCACACCCTGCGTCACACACGAGTAATTATAAACATGAAATCTATCAAATAATGACAATTAACAGCGGATTTGACAGAGTAACACACTCCAAATAGCCTGGTGGTTGATTACGTCTTATTAATGAAATGCCAAAACATTGAGGGTTTTTAGCAGGACAATTAATTGCTCTCCATAAATCTGACTTCTGCCAGACCTCTTCTTTCAAGGAGGCTTTGGGACATCTGGTGAGGGTTTTTTTTTTAAGCAATGGCTGATGGCTCCTACAGAAAATTCCCTGGGAGCTGGGAGAACTGGAGCCACCAACACACAGAAATGAGCAGAAGGGAATTAGAGCTGAGGGCAGCCACAACACTGGAATAATTTTATATAAACTGAGGTGGATCGGGATGTGAGATCCCAACCAGGATCCACTCCCTGGCTGCAAACAGCCAGGACTAGCAGTTTCCTTGGAAAAGTGACCTCAGACACAAGGGCCCAGCTTTAAGGGAATCCAGGTTTCCAAAGAGGATCCTGGGTCGCTGGGAGAGGGTCACCTGAGCCAAAGGAAGACCTGTCCCAACCAGAGGAGTCCAGGGGTACGACGCTGGTTGTCACCGACCACCACTGACCCAGGAATGGGCTGTGGGGACAAAGGGCTCAAGGACTGTTGTGCCAACGGCTCCACATCCGCAGGAAACCAGGAATATCGGCTGCCTTGGATGCACAGGGCTTGCAGGTGGTCTGTCTGTCCGTCCGTCCATCCATCCATCATCCATCCATCCATCCCTCCATCCATCCGTCCCTCCATCCATCCCTCCATCCATCCATCCCTCCATCCATCCGTCCCTCCATCCATCCCTCCATCCATCCGTCCCTCCATCCATCCGTCCCTCCATCCATCCCTCCATCCATCCATCCCTCCATCCATCCGTCCCTCCATCCATCCCTCCATCCATCCATCCCTCCATCCATCCATCATCCCTCCATCCATCCATCCATCCCTCCATCCATCCATCCATCCATCCCTCCATCCATCCCTCCCTCCATCCCTCCCTCCATCCATCCGTCCCTCCATCCATCCATCCATCATCCCTCCATCCCTCCATCCATCCATCCCTCCATCCGTCCCTCCATCCATCCGTCCATCATCCCTCCATCCGTCCATCCATCCATCATCCATCCATCCATCCATCCCTGTCCATTTGGAGCAGCTGTTGAACCCCAAGCACCGCTTGTGGCAGGAGGATCCTGGTGATCCCCAAACCCCAAGGATTCCACACGCAGCAGTCACTGGGAATGGATCTTTTCCAAGGGGCAAACCCCAGAGCTGTGAGGCGGCAAAGCTCTGGAGCACTTCCCGACCTCAGCCCATGCTGGAGCACCCTCTCATCCTTAATTCCCAAGAAACCAGATCCTGCCAGGGACAGCAGAGTAAGTCTGTGCTGCTTTCCCTGCGAGCTCCGTGGAAGATTTCAGCAAAGCTGTTCCAGGAACCCCAGTGATCATTTCCTGCTGGAGCAGTGTTGAGCTCTCGGGGTGGCACAAATTACAGCATCCTTATTTTTATTTCAGCCTTGATTTGAAGGGAACATACAAGAGAAATCTGATGCTGGCTGGGTCTGAAACCCACAAGCACTCTGTAAACAAGCTCGACCCTGAGAGATTTCCATGTTCCTTCCTGAAACACCAGGAGAATCAGAGGCACTGCATAATTGGAAACAGTTACGGAGACTTCGTTTGCTTGTTTTTTCTGGGCTTTGCTTTTGGGCTGGCTGTTCCCAACCTGAATACCTGCAGGGTTGATCAACTCTTTGGAATCTCATTTGCAGGAGGGTTGCTGTGCCAGCAGCTCTCCGTGGGGAAATCACTGCCCTGGAGAGGTCAGCGATGGTCGGGACTGGAGAGAGGCCACTTCTCCTCAAGTGCTGCTCTTAAAAGGGGTCAGAGCAGAGTGTCTGAGCTCGGGGCTGAATGAATAAATAGATCCCAAAGAATATTTTCCTGTGACATCCTTGGACCTCTGGCTATGTCCCCAAACCCTGTGGGACACTTGCTAATTAGCAGCACGAGCACATGCAGGTATGCAAGCCCTGCCCGTGGGACACTTCTCTCGGGGTCACAGTGCCCACAGAGGTGGCAGCAGTTCCCTGCTGGGCTGGGACAGGCTGGGGGCACCCGCAAGGCTCAACTGAGCCAGGCTTAACTCTGCTGTTTGCTCAGGGCTCAGCACGAGGGGAAACCCTTCAGGGACACGGAGGTGTCCCCACAAACAGAGGGGGACAGAGCCTCGTCAGTCACCATCAGCCCTGCAGCTCATGAGCTCCAGGAGGCTCTGCCCTCCTGAGCCCTGCAGGATCGGACAGCCCTGGGCAGGAGGAGAGGACAAACGCAGGGAATTGAGGCTGGGAAGAGATGGAGCCAACCTGGGTTTGTGCAGGACATCAGCGGAGCCGTTCCCGCGACTGAACAAATTCCAGCTCCTCAGGCTGGCTCACGTCATGGTTTAACATTCCAGCATCCAGGAGAAAGGGATCCCAAGGAAATCACATGCACACAGACATTCTCCCTGCTGTCACCTGCCTGTGTGCACGTGCTGTCACCTGTGTCACCCACACCAGCACCCTGAAGGTGTGTCCAGGTACCCCAGAAAGGTACCTGGCTACAAAGAATGCTCTCAGACACCTCTGACATTCCCAATATTTTCTGAAAAGGCTCTGCCCGTTTGAATTTGCATCTCCTCGCAGATTGCAGGACACCCAGTGACCACAGGCAAACCCCACCTGCCCAGGCCCTGCTTAAAAGGCAAAGCAGCTCCATTTTGACCCTTGATGCATTCCTGAATATACAAATCACTTCTGCAGACACCATGGGAAGGACTTCAGTAAAATGCATGGGAATATAGGAGGATAAGGAAAAGGGATGGATCAGAGAGCCCCAAAGCAGCACCTCCACCAAGCTCTCCCAGCCATCGCAGTGGGTTCATCTGAGGGTCTGAAGATGAACCCACTGTGCTTTGTCACCCCACTTTGTCACCCCACTGTGCAGTGTCCCCTCCCCAGGGACAGCCACCAAACCTGCAGAGATGCCAACACAACAGGGAATGGGTAACCAAGGAAAAATACGGACCCAAACCCTCCAGCCAGGTGAAATGGCTGGGTAACACCTGGAAAAGGGGAGGGTCCAGGTCCAAAAAGGGGGCTGGAAGCCCCAGCTGCAGCAGCAGCAAGCAGGACAAATGTTTAAGGGACAGACCCAAGGACAGCATTCAGGACAGACTTTTAAGGGACAGACCCAAGGGCAGCAGTGCGGATGTTTAAGGGACAGACCTGAGGACAGCACTCAGGGCAGATGTTTAAGGGACAGACCTGAGGAGGATTCAGGGCAGATGTTTAAGGGGCAGACCCAAGGACAGCACTCAGGGCAGATATTTCAGGTTTGCTTTCCTCCTGCTGTACAAATGCAAATGCCATTGTGCCCAGCAAACCTCCACGAGCTGATATGAAGTTCAAGGAATGAGAGGGCACTTTTAGAACCACCCACTGAATTTCTGTACGTTTTCCAGGTCCTGCCCATGGACTCCAGGTTCAACAGACTCAATTCAGACTGTGGCTTTTATCACCACTGCTTAATGTCTTTATTCTGAGAACCATTTTCACATGTTAGTGCTTTTATCAAAGGAGGCTGCAGTTAATTAAAAGCAGACCTATAAAACAGTTTGTTTCTATTGCCCTCTTTTCATGCTAGCCCAAGAACTATTGCATAATACCCAGGATTTACTTGAGTTTCTGCCTTACACTTTTAACATTAAGCACATTCACAGGTTAAAATCCCAGTTAAAGCCTCCCCAGCCTTGCAAAGCTCCTCCATATGATCAATTCCCAATACATCATTAGCTGGGGACTGAATAAACTGAATAAAACTGACTTGGTCTTGTCTACACCACATGAAAAATGCTCAGTTTACCCCAGGAAGGCACCTGGCTACAGTGAATGCTCTCAGACACTTCTGACATTCCCAATATTTTCTGAAAAGGCTATGCCTGTTTGAATTTGCATCTGCTCACAGATTGCCTGCCATACTTCATCCCAAATCAATAAAAGTTCTATGAGCACAAATCTCAAATGATGGTGGAGGGTATTTCTAGCCCAAGGAGTTTCTCAGTGTGCATTTTGCTCAGTTTACCACAACTCTGGAAGACAAAACATGCACAGCACCATCATCTCAAGGGTCAAGCCATGGCTTTGCTTAGAAATTAGGACATTTCAAGAGAAATACAATGAGAAACTCGCATTGCATTGAACTTACAGGGGCAGCTTTCCTGGAGGCTGAGGGAGCCACACGGGACCGGCCATTTAAACGTGTCCAGCCCGGGCTGGGGCTGTGGAAGCAAAGCCTGGACAAGCAGCCACCAAAATGTTGTTTATAAATCCATCTCTAGGTATGGATCTACCATGATCTGGAGGGAATCAGCTGCATCAGCAGAATCCTCCAGCACACCATGATTGGACAGAACCTGAGTGGTAACGAAGCCAGGAAGGAGAGCGGGGAACAAGGAGGCTCAGCCCGGCTCCCCGCACGGCTGAGGCAGACGAGGAAGGAGATTTGGGTTCAATTACCATCCATGCCAACTATTGCTCTGTTCGGGATTGGGTTTTTTTCTCTTTGCAAGCCAAGTTTCACCCTGGGGCTCGATGGCTGCTTGCAAAGCTCTTTTGTGTCCTGCTGAAACCCTCCCGTTCGCAGGATCAAAGCCCTGCCCCACCGAGAAGTTAAGGGAAGGTGTGAGATGCAGCCGAGCTCTGCACACCCTGAGCAATTCAGGAGCAGAACGCAGCTCCCGCAGGAAAGACCCTCCCCACGGGAGACCCCTGCAGTCCTGACAGCCCCCGGAAGCTTCACCCCGAGCAGGATCCGGCTGGGGTCCCTCCCTTCCCCATGGGGTTCTGCCCGGAGCCATGCAGACCCCGCCAGGCAGAGCCTTTATCCACAGGTGCAGTGCAGAGAGGATTTGGCTCCAGGTCCAGTGCACCCTCAGAGGAAACAGCCAAGCATCCACCGAGACTCGCCAAACTGAGAGGACGAAGCTTCCCCCTCCAGCCCTCCCCGGGAAGCGACTCCCACACATGCATTCGGGGGCAAAGGGCGCGTGCAGAGACCCTCTCCCTCCCCGCCAGGAGCCAGCTGGAGTATTCCCTGGCAGAGAAATGCCATCGGGAGCTCTTACCTGCTCGGATTTGTATTCCCAGCTAGCAGCACACCTACAGCCCCAGGCTCTCAGGGGGCATCGCGGGGGTGCGGATTGCTGCAGGTCATGGGTGTGTACAGCCAGAAGCAAAAAAAAACCAACCCAAAACAACCCCCCCAAAATCCCCCAAAAGCCACAACATGACCCGAATGAGATCCCTGCAACGGCTGGCTCGTTACAAGCAAGATGAGATGAAGGAGGGGTTTTTACTTGCTCTGAGGCATCATATGGAGCTTAATCACAGGCAGTTACGTATTGGGTTCTTTTGGCCTTCAATCAAGTGTGGCATTTCGGTGGCAGCTGCCTACGTGATGCCAGCAACCTGGGCGCTCCAGTCCTGTGCCAGTCCCGGCCTTGTGCAGCTATTCTACGGCTCAACAACGGGCAAATTCCATTTCCCAGGCTGCGGGAAGCTCCTCCTGTAGTCCAGCGAGCCCATGGAGCCACACAGGACCGCACACCTCTCCTCCGGTACCCAGAGCCCGGGGAGCCGCTCCCACCGCAGCTCCCGTCCCGCTCTCATCTCCCAGCGCAGCCCATCCGTGTCCCGAGGACTTCCAACACTGTCCCGAAGCCACCGGGAGGGGACACAGCTCGCCAGGCGCCCCGCGGATGAGCGCGGCACGGCGCTAAAGGGGAGGCAGCTGCTCCGTGGAAAACAGCAAAACTTGGTGGGTGGGAAAGGTCTGAGCTGGAGCTGCTGCTGAGGAGCCGAGGAACAGCTCTCGCTCAGGACCCCGGCACAGCCCGGCAGCTCAGCCCTCCCCACTGCAGTCCCGGGGCTGCTCGAGGGGGGAAGCAGGAGGCAATCGCTGCAAATCAGGTGTTGAACCTGGTGATTGAGCGAGAGCCGGAATCAGCCGAGGCTGGGCTCATCACAGCCCCGAGCAGGCAGCTGGGGACGGGCACCACTCCCCTCGGGAGGCTTTTGGTTGCCGACAGCGGCATCAGGAGGTGTCGGGGGCCAAATTCCTCCGTCAAGTGCATTTGTTAGGTTTGACAGATTCATTAGGACCCATCCATTCAAACAGATGGCGGATGCTCCCCGTGCTCTGGGATCTGGAATCTCCATCCCTGCCCAACTCCACGAGAGCAGGACACCGCATAGACACCGAGCTCTCATTACATCACCGCGGCACGGACGAGCACAGGGCCAGGAAATGAATAAAAAAGGTTTTCTCGGCAGCCGAAGTGCTGTTGTGCCGCTCCATGGCAACTCCACAAACACGCGTGTGAGCGCCCACAGCCGCACACCGCCGGAGAGGGGGCACGGCCGCCGATCCACCGCACCCCGAGGGGCTGGGGTGCCGAGGGGAGGGGATGAGCATCCCGAGCATCCCCCCACGAGCAGCCACACGGCCACCCGCGGATCGCCCCGCGGGGATCGCTCGGCTGCCGGCCCGGCTGGCAGGGCTGGCTGAAGCCCCAACAGGTTCCCCGTGGAGCTGCGGTGCCCCCGAGCCGGGGAGGGGAGGGCGCTGCCTTCGCGCAGCTCCCTCCGAGCCCTCCCCTCCGCTCCCCGCCCGGCCGGGGGGCAGCCGGGGCTCCCCATCCTCCTCACTCACCTCTCCACCAGCCGGCTCCTCCGCCACAGGTTTGCTCGGCTCCACCGTCCCCCCCTCGCCCCTCCAGATCGCTCCCAGACGAGTTATTCAAAGGAGGATGGAGGGAGGAGGCACAGAGAGATCTGGGCGGTGAGGATGGCGGAGGGAAAGAAAAAAATCATACAAAAAAATCAAGCAAACGGATGAAATCAAATCAAACAGGCGAAGAATCGGACTGAACGGAGGCGATGCCGGAGGAGGAGGAGGAGGAGAGCGGCGCGGCGCGGCAGCCCCGGCTCAGCGCCCCATGGCCCCGCGCACCCCGAGCGCAGCCCGAGCCCCGCCGCGCCGCGCCGCGCTCCCCCGGCCCGCCTGGGACCACCCTCCGCAGCCAGCCCTGCGCCAGGGCCCCCGCTAACCCCTTCGGCGCCGCTCCTCGCCGCCGGCCGCCCCCTCCTCCCCATCCTCCAGCCCAGCCCGGGGATGCTGCGGGCAGGGAGCGGCTCCGGCCCCGCCGCCCCAGTGCCCCCGGCCCCGCTGCCGGGAAGGGCTCAGCCCCCACAGATCCAGCGCCGGGAGGGAACCGCTCGTGTGGGGCTCAGCCCCTCAAGAAGTTGTGTGTCCAGGTCTCCTTTTGGCAGGGAGGGGGGTTAAGATGCCAGCTCCTTTTTTAGAATCACGGAATCATTAAGGTTGGAAGAGACCTCCAGGATCGAGTCCAGTCATTGCCCCCCCACTGCCAAGCCCACCACGGACCCCTGGCCCCAAGTGCCACATCCATCCCTCCAGGGATGGGCACTCCTAACCTCCCTGGGCAGCTCCTGTCAAGACCTGAGCACCCTTTCCATGGAGAAATTTTGCCCCATATCCAACCTGAGCCTGCCCTGGCCCAGCCTGAGGCCGTTCCCTCTCCTCCTGTCCCTGTTCCCTGCGAGCACAGCCCAACCCCCCCGGCTGTCCCCTCCTGTCAGGAGTTGTGCAGAGCCACAAGGTCCCCCCTGAGCCTCTTTTTCTCCAGGCTGAGCCCTTTCCCAGCTCCCTCAGCCATTCCTGGGGCTCCAGCCCTTTCGCAGCTCTGTTCCCTTCCCTGGACACACTCCAGCCTCTCAATGGCTTTCTTGGAGGTGCCCAAAACTGTCCCCAGGACTGGAGGTGCCAGCACAGGGGATAATCCCTGCCCTCACTGTCCTGGTCCTGCTGCCACACCGTTGCAGATATTGGCCAGAATGGTCTTGGACTTCTTGGCCAGCAGCAGTGAAGGAGAAGAATCCACATCTGCAGGCATCTCCTGTGCTCTGTGTGCACACACTGGGTCTCCCTGAGCCCAGGGTGCCACCAGCCTGCCTGACCCCCGCTGGGTGCTGGGGGCAGCAGAGCAGAGCAGGGACATCCACATCACTGGCAGCTCCGGGGGGACCCAGATTTCTGCACCAGGAAAAAGAAGTGATTGGAAGAGTTCCCTTCTCCTGGCTGAATCTCCCCCCACAGCCTGTACATCCCTGTCCCTGCTGCAGTCACCTTCAGCCTGCCACCAGAACCCAGGGGAGCTTGCTTGGCTTCCCAGCTCCTGTTTGGAATGCTCCTGAGGCACACAGTGCTTGGATCACTGCCTGCTCCCAGCAAACCCCCGACCCCCGGGCCAGGACACCTCCAGTGGGGGGAAGTTTAACTAAAACCGATTTGGGCTGAAAGCAGGCAGAGATGTTGTGCTGGGGAGAGCAGCTGACTGCAGGAGAGGCTCTGATGGGAGCCCAACACAGCTAAAATTGCCTCCGTTGGATCTGGAAAACAGCCTGGAGAGACACCCGTCATCTCCAGCAACACTCCCACAGCCGTGTGAGCATCAAACAAAGCCTGCAGAGTGTCGAGTTTAGGGCTCAAAGGTGTTTAATTCACATCTTGTCTCCCTTGTACTTTTCTGATGTAAAATCCTCCGTCTCCTTTCCTTCAGCCTCGTGGGTCACTGAGTTCCCCACACTGGGCTTTTCCTGGATCAGAAGGAACATGATCTGCAGCTCAGAATTTGGCTTTCTCTGCTCCCTATGCAAACTGTAAATCCCATCTCCATTGATACCCAACTCCCTTTGCTGCCCCAGCTCACCTGGCCTGCCCCAGGGGCAATTTCTGATCCCACTGCTCCTCTCCCAGCGCCTGGACATTGCCTACATGGACATTCAGGAATTTTGCCCTGCTCCAGGTGCCTTACAAACCATCAGGGCTGGGCTACATCCTGTGATTTCACCGTTTTTATGGAGTTACCGGCATTCCTGTGTTCATGAATGACAATCCCTGCTCCAGGACCAAGGCCCTCAGCACCAGCAGTGGAAGGTGAGTGATGGCACCAAACATTGGCTCATCAGAGTGAGATGCAGGAGAATCTCTCCTCATCCTTCTACTTTTCATTCCTATTTTTTCCCTTGATCCATGAGGAAACCTTCACCTGCAGCTCCCTCATCTCATCTGGGCTGCTTATGTGAGTAAATGGGGCAAACCCCCTCATTTGGGAATGTTATTCCCTGCCTTTAGCTAATTTCCTTTCCTTCAGCTCTGGAAAACATTAACCAGAAAGGCTCCAACCTTCATGGCTGAAAACAGTAGCTGGAAAATCCATCAAGCCGATATATTTATTATTAAAAATTGTGAAAGGACCCAGTCCTCATTAATCCCTAAGCAGATCCAGAATATCTCCAGATTGTGCCCACATCAATAGGAGCAGCCCAGGGCTCTGCTCTCTTTTTTCTCTGTTAAAATGCAGAGCTGATCACCCCAAACCCTCTGGTTTTAGGGTGTTCTGGGGCTGAGGGGGGAGCTGGGATGGAGCTCTCTGGAAGGACGGGGCTTCCTCGGGAATCAGCCCTGGGATGTTTGGATTGCACTCCTGGAAACGACACAGCCAGAAACAATTAAATCCTAATGTGCCAAAGTAAACGATGGCAGACAGGGCAGGCAGGTGTCACAGCCTGCCTGGGGACCCCGGCGAGGTTGTCACTGTCAGCACGGAGCTGTCACTCACACGAGTGATTAGCACTCATGTAATTTGCCATCAAGCTGTTGCACTCCGGGCAGGCTCACTCCATTTGGGCCCCACCCAGCTCAGCAAAGGCACCGGGGCAGGGCAGGGGTTTGGTTTGGGGTCTGGAGCGAGTGTGGGGTGAGAGCTGAGGATCCAGCAGCAATAAATTGGGTGTCCAAGGGGAGGCAGGGCAAGCCAGGCTATGGCTCTGGGAGAGCCTGGTGCCTTCAGAATGTCCCTTTTATCCAAATGTGAGGCCTGGAGGGTCAGACTTCGGGGTCCCTCAGAGAAGAAAGTCCCTGATGGGATTAGAGTTTGCTCAGTTTGGGATGGCCCTCTGGAATGAAAACTCCAGAAAATCGGGAAGGCCACTGGAGGGGGGAGGTCTGCAACCCTTCCTTCCCCACAGTGCTGGGCAGGGGTTCTGCCCACTCCAATTTGGAATGTCCTGGGAAACAGCCCCTGTCCCCCTCCCTGGGGAGAGCTTGGGAGCCTTCACAGCCCCATGGCTCTCCCAAGTGGGAGAGGATTTCCAACTCACAGCCCACGTTTTCAGTGTTGCTTAATTCCATCCCATTATTTCTAACAAAACACTTGGTGGAAGGAGCACAATTGCTCCCTAGCCTGGATTTTCATGTTTTAATGGTGCTTAATTATTCCAAGAGAAACTTTTCTTTTTCCTTTTCCTCCACCTCGCTGCTGTGCTGGATGCTTTCTCCTGGAGTTTAATTAGTGCAGTTCAGAATGGAATATTGAGATCAAATCGCTGCTGAGCGAGCTCCGCTCCAGGATTGATGATCCTTGGGCACAGCTTTTATTGGAGCTGCCAGCTCAGGCTACGGATTTATGGATCAAGGGGTTCTTTGGGCTGGGAGTGAGCCAGCGGTGCCGCAGAGGGCTGGGGACAGGGGCCAGGCCTGGCACCGCTGGCCTTTGTCCCCTCCTGCAGCCACAAAAAGGAGGGATGAGGGTGATGTGAGGGTGGGGAGGGGCTGGGATGGAATTCCCAGAGAAGCTGTGGAACCCTGCAAGTGTCCAAGGCGAGGTTGGACACGGGCTTGGAGCAGCCTAGGACAGTGGGAAGTGTCCCTGCCATGGCAGGGGTGGCACTGGATCCCTTTGCACCCAAACCATGCTGGGATCCAGGAAGGGGCACCCTGCAGCCCCTGCAGCCCCCAGGAGGGTGTCCCACACCCCACGGCAGGGCTGGGGGCAGCAGCCCTGGCACCGTGGCACCCCCAGCCCCATCCTGCTCGGATCCGAGGGCTCACTCCAGCCTGCTCCAGACACCGGGGCTGGCTGCTCACATCAGATGTAGGCACAGCCCTGGCACCAGGCCAGCCCCTTCCTGCTGCCTCAAATGCCAGCATTTCGATTCAAGCTCATCTGCAAATGCTAAAAAAGCTGCAGCTTTGCAACAGAGTCCACCCTAGTGGAGCTCACGGAAAGGAGACTTCGAGTGAGGGGGAAAAATCCCAGACTGAGAGTTCCTTTGAAGTGTTTCACCTCACCCTACTGAAAGTACAAACGCAGTGACACCCACGGAGATCCTGCTCCCAGCTGAGAGTCCCAACACTTGTGGCTTCCCTGGAGCCACAGGACAAGCTGTGGACAGGAATTTTTGCTTCCTCATCCAGGGAGCTCCTGTGAGGGGGGTTATCCCAAAAACCCCCCAGAAATGCCCAAGTGGGAGAGAAAACATGGGCAGGCTGGGCTCCCTCTTGTTACTCAGAGCAGCTCTGGCACAGAGTGGAACAAAACTGGGTAAGGTTTCACCTTTCGGAGCGCCAGACTCAGTCAAGGGCAAAGAGCCCCAGCCCAGCCCCAAGTCCCCACGGAATGTCTGCAGCCGGGGCTGGGGGGGCTCTCGGTGTTTTGTTTTGCTCTTCGAAAGATAGCCCTGTAATTTAGTGACTCATCCATTCTCCAGCCTTTGTTGCTTTTCATTTTCAACATCTTTAAGCTGTTTGTGGAGAATGTGCTTATTTTTAGACTTCCCATCAGGGAGAGGCATCTGAGCTGGTTCAGAGGGGAAGAGCTCCATTGAGACTTTGGTGTCCGTTGTGTTAATGGCGAATTTCCTTCTTTCCCCTCACTGAATTGGGATGGGGAGGGATTTTCAGGCTGGGCCCTGTGGGGTTCCTTGGGGTGCACCAAGGCCTGAGCTCCTGGAGGGAGGAGGAGGGGGATGGATGCAGGGAAAACCAACAAATGTTGGGGCATCAGGAACAAATGGATCTCAGATCATCCTTGTCAAACCTGCAAATCTCCATCCATGCCCTAGAAATTCTCTGTGCCGTGGCAGAGGCTGGCAGCAGGAAGGGCAAAGGGGACAGCAGCCTCCAGCCAAGAGCCAACGCCCATTTCTCCCCACTGGAGCAAAACAGGAGTATTTCTGCTTAATTCGGATTGTTTGGATTTTGGGTTTTTAAAATTTTTTTTTAAATTGACTTTTCAGAAATTGACAAAACAGAAGATGCTTTTTGAGTTAATGAATAGGTTTGGGGTTGGGTTGGTTTGTGAAGTCTGGCACCTCCTCATTTCGGTTTGCAGCTCCAAATTCTTGTGGGGAGCTTTAAAATGAAAGGAAATAATGAAAATTGGCTTTGTAACACCCTGAGCCAGGCATCTGATCAGGGAAAAAAAAAAGGAAAAAAAAGAAAAAGCCCAATCCTGCCTGCTTCTTTTTTTTTTTTTTTTTTTTTTTTTAATTTTAATTAAGTCAATGGAGAATGGAAAGGCCTCAAATGAAAACCACATAGGCCCCGAATGTCTCCAAGGCTCCAGATGTGAATTCCTGCACCTTCTGCTGGCGAGCCCGGTGTGCCTGGCAGTGCTCCAGGGGCTGGCACAGCCCCTGCTCAGGAACAGGATCAAACACCAGGGATGGCCTGCAAAAGGTCAGGAGGTGGCTCCAGTCCCTCCCTGGAATGTGGAATCATCCAGACCCGAGCTGAGCTCTCCTGTGCACTCTGCGTTGCCCCATGGAGATGTTTGGGGTTCGCCACCCCCTGTCCCCACGTGTCCCCACGTGTCAAGAGCTGGGCTTGGCCCCAGCACGGCCCTGCAGCCCTGCCAAGGGCCTGCTCCCCCTGCCAGCCCCGGGAAGGGCTCCTTGGCCAGCTCCAGGGAGCCTTTTCCAGGCCCCATTTGTAATCCCGCTGAAAGCTGCAGTCCTAATGCATGGCTGGAAAGGCTCCTGGCTGTCCCCACAGGTGTCATCCGCAGGGCAGGCGGCTCTGCTTGGCGCTCCCCCAGGAGCAGGGCAGGGGCTCCTGGCCGTGTTTTACCTCCTGACACAGATTCAGGCCCCCAAGCAGCTCTGCCTGGAGCTCTCTGCTCTGCTCTCCCCACCTCACAGCCACAGTGGCACCAAGGACTCTGCAGGAGCTGCCACCCCCTGCCCACCTTGTGCTCCCAAGGCACTGCAGCCTCTTCTCCCATTTCCTGAAATCGTGGGATCAGAGAATCCCAGAAGGGTTTGGGAGGGAAGGGACCTTAAACATGATCCAGCTGCACCCCCTGCCATGGCAGGGACACCTCCCACTGTCCCAGAGTGCTCCAAGCCCTGTCCAGCCTGGCCTTGGACACCTCCAAGGATCCAGGGGCAGCCACAGCTTCTCTGGGCCACCTGAGCCCTCCCCACCCTCCCAGGGGAGAATTCCCTCCCAATCTCCCATCCATCCCTGCCCTCTGGCAGTTAAAACCATCCCCCTTGTCCTGTCACTCCATGCTACACTCAGGGAAGGCTTTTTGGTTGCATCTAAAACCTTCCATGAGCCACAGGGAAACCCCAGGGGAGGCTTTGGGGTGAGCCCAGAGGGGCATCCCAAGGCCTGGATGAACAGCGATGGAGCAGGTGGGGAACACACCTTGAAGAGCTGGATTCCCTGGCCAGAGGCTCGGGAACAGCCCCTCAGGAGGAGCTGGCTCAGGGAATGCCGGGAGGAGGCTCAGCGAGCCCAGCCTGGGGGGGACAGTGACAATAGGATGGCTTCATTCCATTATTTACCAGGCCAGATGCCCCAGCTCCGGATCCACAGCCTGAGCCATCAGCTGGGAGCACCTGGCACAGGAGGGGCGGCACTTTGCAGTGGCTGAGCAGAAGGACTGGAGACAATCCGGCTGATTTAATCAGTCAGTGCTCCGGCCCAGAAACGGGTTTGAAAGAAAACCTCCTTGCATTTTTTTTTTTTAAGTGAAAGCCTCTCTGCAATAGATTCAACCCAGAAAAACCCTCCTCAGTCCATGGATTGCACTGCAGGTATGAGCCAAATACATGGTGAAAAGGAGATAAACACCGTGTCCTCCTGCATGGCCAATGGAGACAAATTCCCCATTTAGAAAGCCAATAAAAATATATTTCTTTTATAACAACTGCATTCACGACACATTGTTTCTCTGAGAAAAAAATGTTAGTGACTTTGAAGTGCTCCAATGCCATCCAGAACATATTTTTTTTCCCCCAAAGTGTCTCGAAAGTAGCAAAAAATACGAAAGAATTAATGACTGTTAACAGCTGAAACAGATGGTCTGCCGTGAGTCCCCACAGCCTCATGCAACTGTGAGTCAAGCCATTTTTCAAAATGGTGAAGAAAGAAAAGTAATTTTAAAAAAAATCAATTTCCAAGGCTACCAGGCTTCCAAAATTCCACTCGGACTTCCCAGGCGCGAGGCAGCGGAAAGGAGGGCCCGGCTGGGCTCGGACCCGCAGTGGGCTCCAGCCCCGGACCCCTCTGCCCTCCCAGGAGCCGCGGAGGCTTTGGCTGCGCTCAGCAGCGCCTGGGGTGGGGCTCCACTCCAGGACTTCACCCAGGGGACGTTCCCAAGGCACACCCCCAGCCCCATCCCCGGCGCCCACCCTCGGGAGCGTCCCCTCCTCCCTCCCGCCCCACGGGAAGGGGATTGGAGAGAAGAAAAGCACTTGCCAGGAGGGGAACTCTGGTTGCCTGCTCCGCTGCGGCGGCTCCTCCTTCTCGCCGGGAGCCCCATCCCCTCGGCCACCTTCATGCTTGGGCTGCCCCTCCGCCGGCTCCTGGATCAGCCCCATCAGGCAGATGCGCTGGCGGGGCTCGGGTGCGGGACGAGCTCATCATGGGGCCAGGAGAGCCCGGAGTGCGACTCTGCGAGACAGGAGCGACACAAACTTCAGCGCACGCACGGCCAGCCTTTATCATTTATTTAAGCCCCAGCCCTCAATAATTCATGGCAGCCGCTCGCCGCCGAGCGGGACAACAATGGCAGAGCGCGGCAGCGCCGGCACCGAGCGGCCACATCTGGAGCAGATGTTGGGCCCCGGATAAAAGCGGGGTTCGCAGGGAGCGCGATGCCGTGGGAATGGGGCGCTCCCGGGGGCAGCGGCTCCTGTGTTTGGCGATGCGGAGTTGGCACGGAGCAAAGGCAGAGCGCAGACCTGCAGCTGCCACAGGCATTCCTGGGAAGCTGGAAAGGCTCCTCCAGACACCCCACGGGATCCCATGGCCCCCCGGCCAGGAGCCGCTGCCAGCCGTGCCGGCCCGGAGCGCCACGCCGGGGGCCCGGCAGTGTCCCCACCTCTGCCATGGGGTGCCACCGGGCGGGGGCCGCTCCCAGCCACACTCCCGGGATGAGCCGGGACAACAGGAGGGGCCGCGGCCACTCGTGCCCGTGCCAGGTGTCCCCGCAGGGCACCGGAGGCACCCCCAGCCCCAGGCAGGGCATCCCCTCAGCGAGTGTCCCTTCCCCACTCGTGCCACACAAACCCTGCAAGCCTGGCCAGCCCCCTCTGTGCCGTCACCGAGCGCCTGCCTGTGCCCACAGGGCCCTGCTGCCATCCCACCCCATGGCCACAGCTCTCCTTCCTCTCCGCATCCAGGATGAGCCCCTGTGGCCATGCCAGGGCCCTCCGTGTCTGTCCCTCCACCCCCATTCCTTTTGGGACATCACCCATGAGTTGAACAACGCTCACGGTGTGGATTAGGGCTTGTCCTGTGCAAGCCCAGGAGCTGGACCTCAATGGTCCTTGTGGGTCCTTGCAGCTCAGGACATTCCGTGACCCACGATCCCTCAGCCACCCTTCAGCCAGGCTCTCACTGTACTTTAAGAGGCACTTTATTTCTTGCCCTTTCCCAGCCCCGGTGCCCCCGGGTGCCCCACACATGCCCCTCGTTATCCTTCCTGCCACGGGCTCCGAGCCAGCCCTGGTCCTGCTGGTGCCCCGGGCCGTGCCCCGGCTGTCCCCTCGCTGCTGTCCCCTGCCCATCTGTCACTCGCCAGCTGGCCTCGCTCCCCTGTTATGTGCAAGGAGAATTTGATGCAAAAATTTCTCTGCCTGCAATTGCACAACACCCTCAAGCTCTGACCCAGACCCCCAAGGTGTATTATTATTATTATTATTATTATTATTATTATTATTATTATTACTACTACTACTACTACAAGCTCTGTTATCCCAGCCCTTACCTCTGTGTTTTGCAACACCTCCTCTGATATCTGGGCTCCACTTTTTGGGTAATACAAACTTACAGATGACTTTCTGTGCAAATTTTCTTCCTGAAAAGAAATTTTCTTCTTTCTCCTCTTCTTAAATGTGAACCTTGCACTTTACCCTGCCAGCCAACCACTTAATGCCAGTAAGAAATGGACTTTTCTTTTGCCTAGATAATGACTGATCTGCCAGATTGGATAATGAAATAAGTAATGCCATTAGAAGGTCGTTAATCAGTTGTGAGCAGTGAATAACATCAAGTGCAAGGCTGTCAGCTGTTCCTGAAGGGCAGGGGAAGGGGAGCTGGGCACAAATGGGGAAACCACTCCAAACCTGCTCCTCTGTCTCCACACATTTCTTTTTTACTGCCAAGGGGCCAAACAATCAGTTCTCTGCCTGGGGGACCCAGCCTTGTAGCTGCCTGCTGTCCAGATTAGCTACCTGTGCTCAGGACATTCCCTAAATCCTGCTGCATTTCACACTTGGCAGGAAGTCCCTTCCCTCATTTCTGTCCCTGCCTGGTACAGGATGTGACATAAGAGGGAGGAATCCAGGAGAGCCCTTCCCTGCAGCCCCATGAATGCTGGCAGTGTGGAGCACAGCCCCAGCTGCAGCAGGACCTGTCCCACCAGCCAGCTCTGCCCTGCGCCGCGTTCCCCAGCGTTCCCAGGAGGAAAGGGCGCGGTGCTGGAACAAGCGCTGCTGTTGTCGCGCCGGCGGCTGTGACACTGGAGATGTGCAGCAGATCAGAAATAACCGTGTGAGCAGAGGCACCCCTGTGGCTCCTCATGAGTGCAGACGTCTCCATGCCTCCAATTTCCCATCTCGCTGTGTTATCTCTGCCCACAGAAGTTGGGGAACCCCTGGGCTCCAATCCCAGCCATGAACATCTCTCCCAGGGGACTGCTCAGCTCTTTGGTGCAGCTGCTGACAGCTCCCCTGCACCTTCCAGTCCCAGCACCACTGGGGTTGGAAAAGATCTCCAGGATCATCAAGCCCAAGCTGTGCCCAATCCCCATTCTGTCCCCAGACCAGAGCACTGAGTGCCATGGCCAGGCCTTCCTTGGGCACCTGCAGGGATGGGCACTCCAAACCACCCTGGGCAGCTCCTGCCAAGGCCTGAGCACCCTTTCCATGGGGAAATTCCTGCTGCTGTCCAACCTGAGTCTCCCCTGGCCCAGCCTGAGGCCGTTCCCTCTCCTCCTGTCCCTGTTCCCTGCGAGCAGAGCCCGACCCCCCCGGCTGTCCCCTCCTGTCAGGAGTTGTGCAGAGCCACAAGGTCCCCCCTGAGCCTCCTTTTCTCCAGGCTGAGCTCTTTCCCAGCTCCCTCAGCTGCTCCTGGGGCTTCAGCCCTTTCCCAGCTCCATTCCCTTCCCTGGACACACTCTAGCCCCTCAATGTCTTTCTTGGAGTGGGCCAGAACTGGACAGAGGGTCAGAGGTGCCTCATCCTCAATCTTTATGCCAAGTACCAGGACAGGGATCCCAGGGAGAGCTCCATCCTGGCTAAACACCACTCTGACCTGCTGAGGACCTCTCCCCATGAGTGCCCACTCTGGGACAGGGGAAGATCAGGAGTAACAACCCTAAAACCTAAAATCATCAAAAAGAAGACAGAAGGAAACCCTTTTATAATCCTCTGCCTAAGACACCTCCTCCATCCTCACCTTCAGCCCATCGTGGTGGCTGCTGTGTCCCTGAAAGAGTTAATTGGGAAAGCACTCCCAGCCCAGCCCCCTCGATGGCCCAGCATGGTGAGCTCCTGGCCCTGGGCTCCTCTCCCGCTCCTCCTGCCGCTCTGCTCTCCATGCCAAGGGAAGGATGTGGCCGCTCTGAGCCGCACTGCCAGCGCCGCACGGTGACTCAAGGAGAGCAGCTCGGCTCAGCACATCCCTTCGTGGCCTTGGGACCACTCTTGTCTCCCAAACGTGCTGCTGGGGACAGGCAGGGAGAGCATGAACACAGGCACAGAGCAAAGGTGGGGTTGGGCCCAGACTGGGGGTGACTCTGGGTTCTTTTCTCTCCGCTGGCTGATAATCATTTTTGCTCAGAAGAGGAGAAACCAAACTCCAAGGAAAAAGGAAGGTCCTCACATCACTTCTTCCATCAGGCTGACACCTCTTCATCTCGGGGAATTGAACATCTGTTACATAATTCAGGGAACATGTGGTTATTTGCCAGGCTTATTAATAGCCCAAACCCTACAGCTTCCAATGAAAATGAGCAGCTGCTCCAGACTTCACCTCTGGAGAGTGGCTGGGAGCAGGCACGGGGCTGGCTGGGGCTCAGGGCTCTCCTCTCACCACAGCTCCTCCTCACCAGCCAGGAAGGACACGGCTTGGACCGCTGCTGAGACAGCCACATTCCCACATTTCCCTCAGGGCCTTTTTCCATTCACATCTCATTTTTCTTTCCAGCAGAGGCAGAGGATGGTGGAAAGGGTAACAGGTATGAGCAAGGGCTGGGGCAGTGCAGAGGGGAGGGAGGCAGTGGATCATTGTACCCTTCATGCCATGGCACTGCCATTCCCTCAGACACTTCCAAGATGCCCACCAGGGCTTGCAGGCACTTCCAGGGAAGGATTTCATCGTGGATGCCTGTGCTGCCCCCCAGCCGGAGGAAGGGGCTGAAGGGAGGCCCTTGGCACCAGGACAGAAGGAGGGAAGGTTGGCTGTGGCTCTGTTCCTGCGGGGATGGACGGGCCCTGCCATGAGCACACCTCTCCACACTGGAATAAATGCTTTCAATGCTGCCTGAGGGTGTTTCCAGCTGGGATTCAGGCTGGGCAGGAGGGACAGGTGAGGCTGTGGCTAGGACACACAGAATACTCCTGAGACACACCATTCACAGCTTCCATCAGGCAGTGGGACAGGCAAAGCCCCCCTGGCCACCTCCAGCCCATCCAAGGATCCATTAATGGATCACACAAATGATCTCCTCACTCTCTTAATCATCTTAGCAGAACCTGAGGTTCATCTTGATTCAGTCCCAAATCCCTGAGTGGCTTTAAGCCAATGCAGAAAAACCAAACCTGACAAGCGAAGGGACTGCTGAGAACCTCTCCATTTTCTGGCAGTCAGGAAAACCCAGGAAGATCTGCCCAGAAAGGCTGAGGTCACCACTCCCCAGTGGGGTCTGCAGCAGAGGGAGGTGGCCCTGATGGCCTGGGCAGCTCTGAGCCACTCCAGGGGGAGGAGGGGATCTGTGCCCGAGGGCTCAGGCAGGGATTGGGAACAGCAGAGAGAAGGGCCTGGACTTCAGGGGGCACAAATCAGGAGCTGCTCTGGCTCCAGGTACAAGAAATGCCTGAACACTCCCCAGGACACCGTGCAGAGCTCACACAGCTCGTCCCACCAGGAAAAACAGGCACGAAACTGGGGGTTCCTCATGTTCTGTGAATATCCAATTATTCCCACAGGGCAAGGCAGCAGCAGAACGGGAGGGAAACCTCCCCAAAGACACGATGGGACTCCACTGGGAGGGGAATCCTTGGCTCAAGCCCTTCCCTCGAAGGGAGCAGGGAGATGCCTTCAGCCAGCACATCCCCAATTCCGCCTCACTGCCTCCTGATTCTGTCAGCCGAGCTGAGCCTCAGCACTGCAAATTGCAATTTCCGTGTGATCAGGAACAGGGACATGGACTGTGCTGGGAGACACGGGACGGGGAGCAGGGCCTGGAGCCAGGCTGGGATTGGGGCCCATCCAGGAATCTCCAGACCCTGCTGCCTTGGTTGTTCCCACCCCGAGATGGGCTCAGCTCTCCACTCTCCCCACTGGAGAACTTCCCATGCAATCTAAAATGATCTGCTTAAAACAAGTTAAGTGAACAATTCCTCTAAATCTGAAATCACCAAACCCAAACTGCTTCAGCTGATCCCAAACTCCCTCCTGACTCAAACCAGAAGGGACCATTTTAGTGGAGGAAAAGAGCTGTCAACTTCAGCACAGTTTGACAGATTTTCTTTTTCCCTCCCTGTAGCTGCCTTTTTCATCCCCACCCAGCTGAAGGTTCACTCATTTTTGCTTTTACAGGCAGCACTTCATATTTTCCCTGCTCACCCAGCCATGCTTATCTGACCTCCTGGATCTGTAACAATCATTTCTTATTCCTTCTCCGGTACCCGGGCTGATCCTGTAAGCTTTACTGGAAGGATTTGGACAAAAATACTATTTTTTACTTCCTGGGATTCTTACACACAATCTCCCATTCCAGCTGTTATTTTTTGCCTTCATATACTGTCTCCGAAATCTGCAGGGTGGCAGTTCTGGGGTCAGTTGGACTTCAACAATTACAGTTTAACTGCAACTTAAACAACTACATTTATTAGCACAAATACAGAGCCACAGGATATTAGGGAAGGAGTGTGCTGAGTACCAAAAAAGCTTTTGGAAATTTAGAAATCATCTAATTATGTCTGTTACCCAACAAAGGCTTCACACGCTGCTTGCTGTCCTTAGAAAAAGCAACTGGCAACGTCAGACAAATTATAAATCGACAATTCCGAGCGATTGACCTCCTGTTCCTATTGTGCATTTGCCATGGAATGGAAGAAAAACAGGAAAGAGTCTTGCCAAGGTACGGGGAGGAAAAAAACAACAACAAAATCGAACAAGATTTTGTTGGCAGAACTTGCAAATGATTCGTGCTCCCTTTCACCCAACTTCCGTCACATAATTGCCGCGTGCTGCAGCAAATTCCCTGGAAATGCTTCTGCTGCAAAGGTGGGAGAGCAAGAGGCTCCTGTCCTCATGGCCCCAGCCAGCAATGAAGCAAGAGCAAAAGAAGCAGAAAGAAAGAGGTTTGAGGTCCAAATGCGGCAGGTCTGGATCCGAGCCGAGCTGCAGCAGGTGCTTGCAAGGATGGCCAGGCTGGAGTGCCAAGGAAATGAGTCTGGAACGGCAAAGACCATTGTGAGCTTAGAGCTTTGACCCCAGGGGAGGGCCAGAGCAGGCTTTGGGCTGTCACAGGTGTCCAGCTCAGCCTAGGGCACCATGGGCTCAGCCATAGCCAGGGAGGCTTCTCCAGCCCCATCTCCACATCCTGCTCCCCTCGGCACCAGCAGCTCCAGGACACTCAGCCTGGGGAGCCAAAATCAGACCTGTGCCATGGTCCTGCTCCTCGGGGTGGCGCTTCCCCAGCAGGAGACATTCCCGGCTGGAATGGCTGCTCGGGAGAGGTTTGTCAGAGATTCCTGGCTGGAATGGCTGCTCAGGAGAGGATTGTGAGAGATTCCTGGACGGAATGTCTGCTCGGGAGAGGTTTGTCAGGGAGGGACAGGGGTGGATCCTCTCCATGGTGGGAATCCCAGAGGCAGGGCCAAGGATGGTGCAGAGGCCATGCCCTCCCCAAGGAGCCCTGCAGGGTCTGAGCTCCGTGAGCAGAATTGAGGGCAGGTAACACTCCGGGAAAAGGGGAGAAATTCCATCCAAGCTCCACCCAAAAGCTCGGTCAGGAGCAGATGGAAACAGCGCTGCAGTGGAGGTGCAGCAAGGAGCCAGGCTGGGAGCGAAGCTGACCCCGAGAGAGTGTTGAGGTCCTGCCCGAGGGAAAGCTCAGCTGGACACGGATCCAGAGCCAACAGCCCAGCCTGGGGCTGGGGGCACAAGGCTGGCCTTGGGTGGGCTCCATGGGCAGGGCGGGGGTGGGAGCCAGGGGAGGATGCTCAGGGCATCAGGAATCGCAGAATATCCTGAGTGGGAAAGGACCCCCTGGGATCATCTGTCCAACCCCAGCCCTGCACAGACTCCCCAATAATCCCACCCTGTCCATCCCTGGCAGCGCTGTCCAAATGCTCCTGGAGCTCTGGCAGCCTCGGGGCTGTGCCCATTCCCTGGGGAGCCTGGGCAGTGCCCAGCACCTCTCGGGGAGAACCTTTCCCTGATCTCCAACCTGACCCTCCCTGACACAGCTCCAGCCATTCCCTGGCTCCTGTCCCTGTCACAGAGCAGAGGTCCTTCCCCTCCTGTTTCCCTCGCTAGGAATTTGTGACTGGGACGAGTGGGAGTCTCCTCAGCCTCCTCTGCTCCAGCTGAACATTCCAAGTGCCCTCAGCTGCTCCTCTTCCTCCCAAGGCCCTTCCCCTTCTTCGTGGCCTCCTTTGAATGTTTCCAAATGGATTAATGTCTTTCCTACAATATTCACACAATATTGGAGGTGAGGCCACCCCAGGCCAGAGCAGAGCAGGAAAATCCCTCCCTGGTGGCCCCAGGACACCGTCACTGGGCTCTGACAGTGTCTGGAAACACAGCAAGGACTGGGATCCAGATGCTGAATACCTAAAACCTTGGCACCTGTCCTGGCATTTCATAGTGCTCCTCTGAAAGTGGCTCTGTGGTACAAAATCCAATTTATGGGATCACTGAGGGCGGAAGGACCTCCAGGACCATCAGGTCCAAGCTGTGCCTGAAGCCCACCTTGTCCCCAGCCCAGAGCACTGAGTGCCAGGGACAGAAATGATCCAGGGCTGTCACAGCACTAAGCTCTTGGTGCTCCTGTGCAAATCAGGAACCGATTTTCCTGGCTTGGGAAAGCAAATGTAAGGATTTGTAAGAAAAACGGACGCACACTCCTCACCTCAGTGTGTGCGCTGTGCCATTGATTGAAGTCGCTGCACTTGAATTTACATGTTTTTCTAAAACAGGACTTGGCTTGAGATCTCTAAAATAACTTTTTCTATGCTGCTGTTGTTTTTCAGCAGCACTTTGAGCTATTACTTATCAAAAAGGGCCTCATTTCCCCAAATTAAATAAATACTCCATAGAGCATGGGAGGTATAAATTAGTCCAATGTGCTTTCAAACATTCTGGGGTTTTGGTAAACAAAATCTATTCTGTATTTAAACTCTGCAGCTTTACCTCATGCAGTATCACTGGGCAAAAGTTTTAATTTGATTATACATCTTATTAACTGTGCTCTTGTGTGTCCTCCCCCTTTCTCTCCTGTTCTACTTATTTACTTTGAAATAAAAGCCAATCATCTCTCATACAGCACTGCAATTTTCATCAAAATTCTTCTGCAAGCTGTCAGCAAAACATATTTAAGGCTGACCCCGACAAGCATTCTCATTTTCCTTCAAACATTTCAATTATTACTTAATTTAGGCCTGCTTGAATAGTCCTGCCACCTCTAATATGACCATTGTCACAGCAATGCAGGAGCGACTTCAAAATGAAAGGGGTTTGAAATTGCCATCAATGACCAAGCGGTGACGTTAAATTATGGGGATGTGGCACCTGGGGACGTGGGGCAGTGGTGGCCTTGGCAGTGCTGGGGGAACAATAAAGAACTATTGGATGTAAAAACATCAGCTCTGGAAGCACAAAACAAACCCTGTTTGGCTCTGAGATGCCCAGGACCAATTCAAGATGTAAGAATTGCTCCTATGACCGCAAATATATATATATTTTAAAATTTTATATTAATTATATAAAGCTATAAACACACAAACACACAATAGACTCATTGTTATATAATTAAACATTATATAACACATTTAAAATTAAGAAGTTGCTTGAATAGAAATAAAAAAGGAGAAGTTAAAAGATTAAAATAACTGTTTTAAACTCTCTGTTGCAAACCTGGAATAATCACAGACTGCCAAACCAAGCAGAGGTAAAAGGAAAAAAGGTTGTGCAGCAACCCAGCAGAGCAGGAGAGTTAAAGGCATTACTGAAAAGGTATCCAGGGAGGAAAGAGATCCCTGGATGTGACAAATTGTGGGGACAGGACCTGTGGGGTTGGCCAAAAAGGGGGTTGAACAACAACTTGCTAAGGAGGCAAGGCCAACAATGGAATTTTGGCAGGGCTGTGGCTGAGGGGTGTGGATCACCCAGCACAGCTCGGGGCTGAAGGGCAGGGGAGCTCTTTGCTTTCCTGCTCGCTCCGGAGGAGACGGGAGAAGGAGGCAGAAACAAAGAGGAACCGTCAGTTTTCATAATGAAAACAACTTCCCACTGCAGCCCCAGAGAGCCCTGCAAAACAGACCTACTCAGTTATTAGGAAATTACCAGGGGACTGGAGGTGTGTGAGTGAAATGACAGCTTCTGTTAATGGTACAGGATCAGTCGGGATGAGCAAAATCCAAACTGGTGCAACAGCTGCACAAAATTCTCACAAAATCCAGCGTCTGAGGTATAAAGAGCTGAATTTCAGTGCCAAATCCTGCGCAGGAGAAACCACCCCATGGTGTCCCTGGCAAATACTGAGCTCTGGACAAGGCTGTGCTGCCCAGGAAGGAGTCACTGGGGAGATGTGCTCTGGAAACATCCACCCGAGTTCAGCACAGCCACGGAAAAATACAATGGGAAAGGTTTGTGTCAGAGAAATAGAGAACGAAACTGAAATTGTGCTGTTGTCTGGATCCACTGTGCACCTGCAGGATGAATGAATTCCTGCTCCGAGCACTCGGGCAGGGAGATAACAGAAGGAGGAAGGGTGAGAGGAGGGAGCTTGGACAGAGCCAGAGTGAATTCTGCACAAAAATAGATTGACACGTCAGGGCCCTTCAGTCTGGCAAAGAGGTGCTTGAAAGGGATGGAGGACACACTTATTAAACCAGAGTTTTATCACATCCTCAGCATCACGGAACAAAGGGAACAGAGCAAACATTTGCTCTTTCGCCCAGCACCAGACCCAAGAGGTACCCGAGGAAATTACCAAGAAATCGTTTCAAAAAAAGAAAAAGGCAGAGGAAGTATTTTTGCAAATAGTGCCCAATTATGTTGTTGAATTTTTCCTGGAAGACATCAAGTGCTCAAAAGAGGAATAAAATAATGCATTGAGAGTGACAGACAGCTTCAGCTCAGGAAGTTTTCAGGAGGGATTGAGAGAAGTTGGGAACTTGGAGGAGGAATGGGCTGCACTTGTCCTCCTCCAGGAGATGAGAGGAAAGGGGAATTGTCCTCACTGTGTAGAGAGGGACCCAAAGATGGAGCTCCAATAGTAATGCCCTGAGCCTATGTGGCTTTTTTCCTACTGCCAGAGAAGCAAATATTTCCTCCTGGAGCCTCTGGACACTGAGAGCTGCAAGATATGTTCCAGCAATTTTATATGGATCACAGTTTGGACATAAAGTGTTTAACTAATGGTCAAGAAAAAGCCCAGTGAATCTTCACCTGTGACCCTGTGCTTTGCACAGAGCAGCTTCTCTTCATAATTCACACTATTAAACCCAACTCATCTCTTCTTCCGAATCCTTTAGGGTGAGTCTGACTGAGGCATGGCATCACCAAAAACAAAGAGCTTTTTTTGAGGGACTTCAACGGGCTGGCCTTGGGTAGCAGCTGGAGGAGGTGGCAGGGGGGGAAGAGGGAAAATTCCCATTTTGACAGGTCCCAGAAGGAGTTCTGGGCTCTGCATGTCAGGTCAAGAGCCTGCTGTGCTGTACAAACATCAGTGCAAAGGAGACTTCACAACACAGCTCTGTTCTGCAGCCCTGCCGGGGACTGTAGGGTCAGGGAATGCCCGCTCAGGATCATGGAATGCCTGCTCAGGATCAGGGACTGCCTGCTCAGGATCAGGGAATGCCTGCTCAGGATCAGGGAATGCCTGCTCAGGATCAGGGAATGCCCGCTCAGGATCATGGAATGCCTGCTCAGGGTCAGGGAATGCCTGCTCAGGGTCAGGGAATGCCTGCTCAGGGTCAGGGAATGCCTGCTCAGGATCAGGGAATGC
Organism: Acanthiza pusilla; assembly: GCA_036630365.1. Lineage (NCBI taxonomy): Eukaryota > Metazoa > Chordata > Aves > Passeriformes > Acanthizidae > Acanthiza > Acanthiza pusilla. The sequence goes on along the minus strand of JAXCHO010000048.1, from coordinate 1,287,691 downwards.
CTGCTCAGGATCATGGAATGCCCGCTCAGGGTCAGGGAATGCCCGCTCAGGGTCAGGGAATGCCCGCTCAGGGTCAGGGAATGCCTGCTCAGGGTCAGGGAATGCCTGCTCAGGATCAGGGACTGCCCGCTCTGTGCTCCCATCACAGCTCCCTCTCCCACCCTGTCGCTGGTTTTTATAAAGAAACCTCATTTTGGTGTTTTCTCTCCAGGGGCACAGTTTGGTGAGCACACCCAAAGGGGGCACCCCCAGGGGACAGTCCTTAGGACAAAGGGCCATTGGGAACACAGCTGTGTTTCCTTACAGCAGCCCCACTGCAAAGCTCTGTCCTCTGGGATCCCTGGGCAAGCCCAGGGACTGTCCCCAGCCTCCCCCTCTGCTTCCCTCCCTTCCTGCGGCTCCCATGGGGGCCATTTCCCTCCCCCAAAAGCCAGGCTGTCAGTCCCAAGCAATCCTTTGGGAATAAAGGCTTCCAGAGGCACAGCCCAGGGACAGCAGGGCCTGTGGATGGGGACCGAGGTCCCAGCTCTGCTCCGAAGGCCACAGGCACTCGTGTGGCCCTGGCCGTGGATGTTCATGGACACAGCAGCTCCTCTCAGCCACCCCACACCTCTGGACAATCATCCCGAGATTGCCAAGGCTTGTCACGGAATCCCAGACTGGCTCGGGTTGGAAAAGCCCATCCCATTCCATCCCCACACCTTCCACTCCTCCACTGCAGTGACAATTGTCACCTGACCCTGGCCCTCCCTGGAGCACTTTGGGAGGCCCAGCTTTGACCCAGAGCAAGATCTGCCGAGTTTTTAATACCTGCCATGGGGCCAAAACAGGGTCAGTGTTCCCAAAGGGATCTGCAGGACTGTCCAGGGTTTCCTGATGCCTCTGGCCACTCCCAGCCTCTCCAGAGGTGCAATGATTTTCTCGAGCATTAAATTAGACCCCAGGTGGAGCCCCTGCTGCCTTCTGTGCCAAAACAGGAATAAGCCCTCATCACCTCATCATCCACCCTCTCACACGGTCCAGCTGGGCTGGAAAGAGCTGGGACAGCATTTTCCACAGATCCATCTCCCTTTTGCATCCCAGAGAAAGCCCCGGTCTTTTACAGCTTACATTTCAGGAGGGAATAGGATATTTATCAAATATCCCAAAGAGAGCACTGTTGCTTCAGTCAGGTCACAGGACAGAATCGCACCTTCAGTCTGTGGTACAACCTAATGGGGAAAAGAACCCATTCCCTCTTCCAGCTTGTTTTTTATGGGTGAGGATTATCCAAACTGCCTGAAGCTCCTTTCCCACTGTAAATCATCAGGAATTGAAACAGCTGTGGGAGCTGTGGGGCTCCTGCTGTGCCAGGGGGCAGCTGAACAGGGTTCTGCCCCATCAGGCTTTTCTCAGGATTTTTCTTTGAGGCCAGGATGGGTTGGGATTAATCCCAGTGGTGTTATTTGCATTACAACAGCTTTTTGTTCCAGAAAATGGGGTTTGTGCATGAACTAATTGAGAGGAATTTACCAAAACAACACAGCTCTGCATGGATTGAGGTGCCAGGGGATGGTGCCAGGGGACAGTGCCACCCCACAGAAACTGCTGGCCCTGTCACATCTCCCTGTGCCAGCAGGATAACACGTGGGACAGTCACACTCCTGTCCATCACCAGGACACAGGAACTTTGCCCTCCCCAGGAGCCACCAGCTGGGAATCGATCCTTCCCATGCTGACACTTTGCCAGGGGCTCAGGGAGGGATCCTGCCCCTGTGCCCAGCCCTGGAGGCACCTCTGGGGTGCTGTGCCCAGCTCTGGATCCTCAGCCTAGCAGGGCCAGGAGCTCCTGGAGCGGGGCCAGCACAGGCTGTGAGGATGAGGAGGGCCTGGAGCATCTCCGTGCCCAGGAAGGGCTGAGGGAGCTGGGGCTGCTCAGCCTCCAGAGGAGCCCCAGCTGAGAGGGGACCCCAGCCCTGTCTGTCCCTGGCTGCATGGAGGGTTCAGAGCAGGGCCAGGCTCTGCTCCCTGGGCTCAGCAGTGGCTCCAGAGGAACGGGCAGGGACTGAGCCCAGGGAGTTCCCCTGGACAGGAGGCAGAACTTCTTCCCTGGGCAGGGAGCAAGCCCTGAACAGAGCCCAGAGAGGGCTGGAGTCTCCCTGAGCGGGGATATTGCAGAGCCCTCTGCACACACTGCTGTGCCCTGGGCTCTGGGATGGCCCTGCCTGAGCAGGGAGGTGGCACCAGTGACCCTCTGGGATCCCTTCCAGCCTGACCCAGCCTGGCATTCCAGGATTCTGTGACACTCTCCTGCTGTCTCCTCCCGCACAGCCCCAGCTCTGGGGCCAGCCCAGGTGTCAGGGGGGTTGCAGATCATGAAAAGGCGCAAACAGCCCCGGGGCAGCCCTGCTGGAGACTCCTCCACATCAACTCCAGCTCCATGGCAGCTCCTTGTTCTTAAGAACCAGAGCTTACTTGTGCTTAACCTCTGGGAGACCTTTACTCTTCCCAAGTTAATCCCTTCCCAGCTCCATCGGCTGCTTTGCCACAGTGGATTTAAGAGGGAACGAAAATAAAACCACTCTAAAATAGGTTCCTGTTTCATTTGCAGCTCTGGGGGTGCCAGACCCTTCCTGCCTCTGCTCCTGCAGCGGAGCCTCCAGGAGAAACCTTTCCAAAATCAGCAGGGGCCTCCCGCCAACTCCCTGTAAAACATCAGCAACTCCTGAGGGTTTATTAATCCCCTTTGAAACACTGCCTGAGGCTCCCAAAATGCTTGGGCACGTCTCAAACTGGAGTCCAGGCTTTGGCTGAGGCCAGCAGCAGCCTAGAGTCAGTCAGTTCCTGAGCACAAGAGGATTCCAAGGGTGAAACCTGCATCGCACTGGGCAACATCTGTACATGACTTTCTTGCAAATCTACTCTCAAGGATCCCCAGGGCTTCTGAGACAATTTGGTTTAACTCTATTTAAAGTCTCTAGCAGACAATTGATTTCTGGCAGTGCCTGAGTGACCATGGGAAACAAGGTTTGCTTTGTCTGGGCAGCCTCTTACCTCCTTCCATTCAAATTGGGGTTAAAATAATGCACTGAGCTTGGCTTCTGTTCAAAAGGCTAAAACATGCCCCGAAGGAGAGGGAAAAAAGGATAAAAACATCAAAGAAGAGCAGAGTATGAGGTGGATGAACCTGCTCTGAGATGCCACCTGAGCCCAGCTAAGCCACCCAGGTGACTTCTCTAGGTGAGCACAGTCAGGATGATCCATCCCTGGAGGTCCAGATCCGTCCCTGGAGGTCCAGATCCGTCCCTGGACGTCCATGTCCATCCCTGCAGATTCACGTCTGGATGGTGCCACTCCCTGGCCCTGGCTCTGCCATCCCCCCAGGCTGACACACCACGCTGGTGTTTGTCCCTCCAACATTTCACTGAATAAGCACACAATTCCATTCATCTGCTGCATTTTCACCATTTCAGACTTCTGTAGACTGCTTTTCATTTATCAGACTACTTCCAACTGCAATCCCCTGCCAGAGATGGAGAATGGGCTTGACAAACATTGCTCGCTCTAAATAGAAGAATATATTAGATTCTAGCAGCTCGAAGTAGTAAATTTAGGTTTTATCTCCGTCAGATCCATATCGGTCCCTTCCTGCTCCAGACACCCTGCTGGGTTCCTTTTGTTTAAAGGTGACTGGCAAAGGAAGAGCCAAAATGATGCTCTGCCTTGTGTGCCTGTGCTCTTTCCACTCTACAGAGTCAAGGAAGTAGGAAAGGTTATTGCCTACAATAAAAATAGAACTATTTTTCTGCCTCTTCCTGAGAAATTCAGCTCTTATCTGAAGCAGGAGGATCTCAGCTGGTTGGAGATGGACGGGCAGGGCAAGATGGAGCAAAAGGCCTGGTGGGAATTTAACCTCAGGTCTGTGTGCCCACCTGGGGATGGGCTCCCGTGGGGCAGTTGAGGAGCCTGGGGAAGGAAAGGGCGCTGGGACTGCTCGGAGCCCATCCCACGGAGTCCCCTGCTGGGACTCTGCCTCTCAGGGCCTGCTGCTCAGGCAGGGCTCAAATCCACCCTTTCCTCCTGCTCCAACCTCAGGGGCCACCTCCAACACGGGGAGGGACAAGCTGGGCACTACTCATCATTCCTGGGTGAACAAAGAGGGGAAAAATGCCAAAGAGGCCTTTTCATCCCCACAAAGATGAAACTCAGTCCAAACTCAATTATCTCCCTTTAGAAAAGAAACCCCGGCGCAGGTCACCTTTTTGTGAGTGATAGATTCCAGGTGAGCAATTCCCTGCCCAATCCTTCACACGCCTTCTGTCACCGCGGTTCAGGAGTTCCTGAGACCCAGCACTGCGAGCTTCATTACAGAGCACGAAGCACTGGATCACACAGATCTCAAAACCATCCCCTCACCCCCCTTTTTAATCTCCGTGCTCCCAGAATGAAATGGAAAAGTCAAACCTGGGCACCCAACCCTTCCTCTCGCAGAGCGCCGCTCCCTTCCCTGCTCAGGCATCCGGCGGGACAAAAATCCAGGCTTGGGCAGCAGAGGAGGCTCAGGAGGGAGCTGGGAGCTGCCACTGAGGCTCCATCCTCCTGCTGGGATCAGCTCCCAGCTGCTGTCCCTGGATCCCGGGCTCTGCTGTGTCTCCAGGCTGCTCTTGGGAGCGCTGGAGATGTGAAGGGCTGGGCCCAGGAACGATCCATCCGTGCCAGGACGCATTCCCTGAGAGTCAGCAAAACTTTTCAGCCCTTCATTTCATTCTATTATTTCTGCTGATGGCACTATAAATAATTACTCCCCACCCTCTGTGTGCTTGAGCTGCTTTGCTGAAAAAAGATGCACATTTTGTTCATCTTTCAACACCCTGCTTGTATTTTGTGGCAGTTTGCAAACCCTGCGCTGTTCTCTGGTTCTGCAGGATGGAGGGAACAGGTTCCAGGGGCTTCAGGCAAGGAGAGTTTGCCTAGGGCCCTGCTCAGCCCTCGGGAACGGGGGTTTTTAACTTTCAGGCACTTTCAGCTTTCCTTGCCAGGTCATTTCCTTCCCCGCGAGCTGGGAACAATGGAGCCATTATCCCACCTCTGGGTCACAAGGGACAGGCTCCTTCCTCTGTCACCAAAGTCACAGATGGCTAAAGCACTCCCAAGGGGATGGGGACTGCTGAGGAAAGCAGGGAAAATCAATACCCCAAGCCCTGGGGTGCCCAGCATCCCTCTGCCTGCACTCCGTGAGTGGAGCACGGGGCTGTGCCGTGGATTTCCCTCTGTCCTGGCAGCCCTGCTTTTCCTTGGAGGCTCTGTGCCTCCTCCTCTCCAAGTTTCATTCCTCCCACTGCTCAAGGCGAAGTGTTTTGCTGCCCACAAATCCCTGATCCTTGCAGGTACCCCTGCTCAGATGCTCATTCTCTGACCCACGGCTCTGCTCTCCCTGCTCACTCTCAACTTGCCCGTCCCGTCTCTCCCTCGCTTATGGCAAACACCAGCAGTGAGGGGGAAAACCCCATTTTCCTGACCCAGTTGTGCAGCCCCGCAGTCCTGTGGGCTTTGGGCCGTGCTGAGCTCCCAGGATTCCCTCCCCAAGCCCTGGGAGATGAAGGCGAGGCAGAGTTTTTTCCCGGTGGATTAAGAAAGGCGGGATTTTTTTGCTGTGCTAACGCCTCGACACACAGAACACAAACAGCTTCTCTCCTGATTTCCTGAGAGGTGGCCACCATCGAGCACTTCTCAAGGAGATTAGTGACTGCTTTTCCAATCCCATTTCAAGCCTCGAGGAGGCTGCTATTTGTCAAAAGTGTTATTAACCTCCGATAGGCACCAGGATAAATGTTTGCTGGCACAGCCTCTTTCCCTCCGGGATCCATGCAGGAGAGAGGATCCCGGGTGCTCAGCCTCACCTGGGACCCGGCTGCGAAGAGCCCAACGAGCTCTCAGTGAGGCCAGGGCACCTTAGGGATGCGCCCACCCGAGACGGGGATGAAGGAACGACAAGCCATAATTTAAAGAAAAAGCCACGTTGCGTGGAAATATAAACACAGAGATGACTCGGTTAAGGAGGAGAGGGGGAGAGGAAAATCACTGGCTGAGCGGGGCAGTTCACAGTTAAATGTTCTCCGGGCACAGGGCTCGGGCTGAAGGGCGATTTATCAGCCCAGCTGAGGCTGGGGTGGGTGACAGCGCTGAGGAGAGGAGACTCCGGCGTGCAAACAACGCTGTCGTTCCCAATAACCCGGGATTCGCTCCGCGAGGCTCTCCAGAACTGCTCTGCATTGCGAGTGCAATGCGCATGGAAGGATGTGGCAAAACTCCCCTAACCTGGGAGAGACGGGCACGGAGAGGAGCCGAGCGGCGAGAGCGCGGCGGGGACCAACTTCTGCCGTGATTTATGGGCCAGCCTCCCCAACTTATCTCCTGCTGAACGGCAGCTCTGCGATTGAAGGAGCCGGGGGGAAAAGCCACAACTCTGGGTCATGCACTCAATTATTTAAAAGGAAGGAGGGGAGAGGGAAGGGAGCGGAGGTGGCAGGACAGGCAGCCCCGGCCCCAGGTGCGCGGTGGGAGGATTCCTGCCGCCGCCGGCCCCGCGTCAGCCGCAGCCACGCGTTAGACTTTCTCCCCGGCAAAGGAAAACACACGGGGAAAACAGGGGGGTGCTCGCAGCTGCCAGGCGGGAGAGGGGAGAAGCCGTGCCCGCAGCCCCGTCCCTCCCGCGTACCTCCTGCCGCCGCTGCCGGGTGAGCCGCTGTCCCCGTCCATGCCGTGCCGGAGCGCCCGAGGTGTCCTGGGGAAGCGCGAGCGGCTGCCGCGACTTGGGAATACGGAATATGGTACAAGCTTTAATTAAAAGAGTCTGAAGGCTCTCTCCTGCTCGCTCGTCCTTTTTTTTGCAGTACCGGATCGGATTTAAAGGGCTAGAACCCCAATTTGGCACTGCTGCTGCCCCCGGAGCGCCGCGCTGCCGCCCGGGCCTGCCAGTGCCAGCAGCCTTCTGCCGCCCGTCGGGGGCATCCTGGCAGCCCGGCAGGGCCGGGAGCTGCTCGGTGCCACCGACAGCGAGCTGTAAATCAAGGCTCCCTCCAGCAGGCACGGGGGTGGGAGAGGGGATCCCACGGGCAGCAGCGTGGGCGAGGGCAGCCCGACCGCTCCGCACGGTGCACGCAGGAAAGTTGGTGCTGTACCAGCGCTCCGGAGAACTGGGAGGAGGAGGATCGTGTCCCTCTGTCCTGGTAATGCCACCACCCTGTGCCAGTGCCCAAAGGCGTTGCCCTCCCTGTGCCAGCCCTGGGTGGAGCAGGGTGTTTGAGAAGGGCTTCGTCACCCGGGGTGGTGGGGAAGGGGAAGGGGAAGGGCAAGGGCAAGGGCAAGGGCAAGGGCAAGAGGAAAGGGAACGCGGAGGGCTGCGTCACCCCAGGGTGATACGGGAGGGCTGCGTCACCCCAGGGTGGTGGGGAAGGGGAAGGGGAAGGGCTGCGTCACCCCAGCTCAGCTCTGCACGATGGGGTCCTCGGCCTCCTGCCCGCATCCCGTGAGCAAGGAAGCAATTCCATTTGGATTTGGAGGCCACTTGCTTGTGCCAAGGCAGTGGGGAGACGGCCTGGCGCTGGTGCCGTGCGAGTGACGCTGATCCCTCCTTCTGCTCCAGGTCCCTCTCCAGATCGAGTTTCTCCAGATCTCCAAGAAAACACTAGTCTGCAGCAGGCTGGGCTCTCAGAGCCCCTTGGACTGCTCAGCGGGGCCGGGATGGCCAATACATGGTGTCAGCCTTCCATAGAGTTTTCCCAAAAAAGGGACAGAGGGGATGAAGAGCAGGATGTCCATGGAGCCCTCCTTGGTCCAGATTTTGAGCTCGAATGAGGAAAACCAAGGGAAACATGGAGTGCATCTTTCTTCTTTATCTTCTCCTTTTTTCCCGTTTGAGCCCAAAATGCCCCCTCCGTGCCCGAGGCCAGCTCGGAGCATCCCGCTCTGGGTGTCCGATCAATCTGTGCTGTGCTCTGCGGGCTGACCCCATGTTCTGGCTTCCTCTCGCCTCATTAATTCCACCCAGGGGTGGGTGCCAAAAGGAAAAGCTGGTTCGAATTCCATGCTGCAACCCAGCTCCAAGCTGCTGGGATAATTAGCAGGTTATTAATGAACGAGAAGGTTCCCACCATGGAGGGAGGATGGATGGGGAGGGAGGGGAAGCACAATCGGGCCTGGTTGGGAAAACCGCATTGGAGTTGGAGGCTCCGTCCTGCAATCCAAGGCTCTGAGTGCTGTCAATGCCTGGGAAGATGCTCCCGGCCCCGGGGCTGCCGGACAGATCCGCAGAGCAAAATCCAAGGATTCTGCTTGGCTGGGGGCCACGCTGGGAGCGGAACGGTTCCGGCTCCCAGCCACAGCCTGTGGACATCCATCTGGCTCTGGGCACGGAGAGGAAGCAGCTTTGGAGCCTCCTTCTCCACAGGTCCTGGGTGATGTTGGTGTGGGGCTGTGGGGTTTGTGGGACCTTCACCACCCTCCAGGGCTCCTGCTGGTGGCTGGAGGGCATCACCCCAAACATTCTCTGTGAATCCCTCATCAGCTGTGGGGACAGCACTATCTTCCTTCAAAATCAATCTGATAACAAGCATTGATACAATTTCCCTGAGTTTAGGCACCAGCTGAAAATTCCTGGGTAAGGCATCGCCTGGCAGAGCCTGGTGAAAAAGTGTTTTCTTAAATCCTGAGGGGCAGCAGGCAGGGGTGAAATTCCAGCAAAACTGGGGTGTCCTCAGAGGCTCCAGCCCAAGCTGCTGCCGTCTCGTGTGTCTCTCCAAGGCATGTGGATGTTGTTCCTTTAATTATTAATCCTTGCATTGACGTAATCAAATGTGCCCAAGCTTTTAACGGATGCCTCGATGTAAAAAATGAAGAATAAATTTCTTCTCCTCCCTTAAAACTTGTCTCAATCCCATGACCAATTTTATTGCCGTTCTGCTCTAATTTTAAATATAACGAGAAACATTAAGGTTTTCAATTAAAAGATCCCTTCCTTCAGATATTGGAACATAGCCTGAAGTGCAGACCACGTGTGATATTTTTCATTGGGATGGTGTGGGCTAAATCTGATTCCCAGATCAAACACAGTCAGGCTGAGGCTTGCAGTTGGCCAGGCTGGAGAGGCTGAGCTGTTCCACTCTGGCAAGATCCTCAGCCTTGTTTGTGTTTTTAGCTGAATCCTTGCATTTCTGAAATGATTCTTGCATTTATTCCTTTTCTTTTGGTCAGCCTGGAAGTCTGTGGTGAGGGGCAAATGAACCTCATGATGCCACCCAGGAGTTGTGGAATTTTTGGCTTTTGGCTGTGACATATTTGGATTTTCCCCTTCCTTTAGGATGAGCTGATCCACAGCCCCAACACAGGAGATCTTCCTTGTGCAGTGAGCTCAAACCTCAGCTTGATGCCACCCTGGAATCTCAGGGTTTTTTGCTTTTGCCTGTGAAATCTTCATGTCTTCCCTTTTCTTTAGAATGAGCTGATCCATGGCCACAACCCAGGAGATCTTCCTTGTGCCGTGAGTTCCAACCCCCTCATTTGCCACAACTTCAGTTCATTAGACACCATTAATGTGGAGTTGGATTCATGGAAGGTTTTCTCGTGTGTTCTTTTCCACAGACTCTAAATCTTGCACTGTCCTCCAGCCTCGATCTTGCAGGAGAGCCCATGTGGGCCTGGCTCCTCAGGCCAGGTCTCCTGAGGGTTGGCAGCAGGGCGGATGCTCAGCCCCAGGCAGGAGTTGGTGTTGCAGAGTTGGCACGAGCGAGGTGCCAGTGGGACTTGCTGGGCTGCAGCATTGCTCCCTCAGGGCCCCAGGAGCTCATCTCACTCCTGGTGGGGTTTTACTTTCCTGATGGAAGTGGCAGCACTGCTGTCATTGTCCCCGAAGGTGTTCACGGATCGTTTCTCACAGAAACAGCAGGTTTGTGCAGGTGAGAGGGGAACACAGAGTTAGAGAAGACACATCCCAAAAGCACCGAGGCAAAAAAAGCACTTCAGGAGCTGAAGCAGGAGATGGGATCAGCTCCTGGTTCCGCCTGCCCTGCCCAGGGCCCCCAGACTCTGCTTGTTCTGCAGCTCCACCTTCCTTCCTTCCTTCCTTCCTTCCTTCCTTCCTTCCTTCCTTCCTTCCTTCCTTCCTTCCTTCCTTCCTTCCTTCCTTCCTTCCTTCCTTCCTTCCTTCCTTCCTTCCTTCCTTCCTTCCTTCCTTCCTTCCTTCCTTCCTTCCTTCCTTCCTTCCTCCCTTCCTCCCTTCCTCCCTTCCTCCCTTCCTCCCTTCCTCCCATCCTCCCTTCCTCCCTTCCTCCCTTCCTCCCTTCCTCCCTTCCTCCCTTCCTCCCTACCCAGGCTCTGGGGCACTGGGAGGTGTGGGGGTGTCACCTGGGGCAGAGACATCACCCCCACAGAGCAGTGGGGTGGCTCAAGAGCTGGGTGGGATCTTGGCCAAAACCCACATCATGTTCCTGCTGAACTCCTTTGCCAATCCAGGCCATGAGGCTGCTGGAAAGCCAGGAATGGCTGAACTCACAGGAGGGCTGCATTTTGCACTCCGGAGCCAGGGTGTTCATTTCTGTCATCTCTGAGCCAAAGACTATTAACTTTTGCCATCCCTGAGCCCTGGAGTGTTAACTTTCGTCTTTCCTGAGCCCTGGGGTGTTAACTTTTCCCATTCCTGAGCTCAAGAATGTTAACTTCTGCCATTTTCTGAGCCCAGGAGTGTTAACTTTTGCCATTCCCTGAACCCAGGAGTGTTAACTTTTGCCATCCCTGAGCCCAGAGGTGTTACCTTTCTCCATCCCTGCAGGTTCTGATGTTGCAGGATGCCTCCTGTCTCTCTCCATGAGGATTTTTGGAGGCCCAACCACCTCTCCTGCTTTGGTTTCGGGGTCAGAAGTGCTCCTTGCTGCTTCCCTCATTCCCACAGCACACAGCAGAGGTTTTCATGGATCAGCCCTGCTGGCTCAGGCCCTCAATCTGACCGAATTAATTCACTCCTGATGCCCAGAGGGGTTTCTCTGATAACTCTTTGTGCTGCATGGAGCAGGACCCGGAGGATCTGCTCTGGGCAGACAATGGCCTCTCCAAGAGCTAAATTGTGTCAGGCCAAGGAAATTGCCGGGTGCATTCGCAATTAATCACCCAAATTACAGCCCTTTAATGAAGATAAAAAGCAGAGAGAATGAAACACACTGCAGACCTATGGGCAGGGGGTTGGGCTCCTGAATCTGAAGGCAAAGCTTTGAAAGCCTTGTTTGCTTGCACCAAGTGTCACAGGGGGATTGTTTTGGGGAACTTCAAAAGGAATTTGGAAACAAACAAAAAACTGGTTAAACATGGGGGAGCTGATAAACACAAGTTATTCTTTTTTTCCCCCCAGATTTGTAAATTAAACTGCATTCCTGCCACGTGGATGTGTCTTTTTCCCATCAGTCTCAATGGATTCTGCCTCCCTTGATCCTGCCCAGCCCAGGATAGGTTTCAGCCTGATCTTGACCCTGCTCAATGCCAGGTTGTGCTCCAAGAAGAGACTCCTCAAAAGCTTCAAATCTGGCAAACACCCCTCAACTTCACCTGTGTTTGCAAGACAAAAACCAGCATCAAACAAATCTTTACCAGATCTACTCTATGGGAATATGATAAAGACAAATAATAAGCAGTATCTGTATTCCAGCTACGGAAAAAAAAAGGATTTTCTCTTTTTTACAGTTCATGGGTGATATTTCATGCAAGACACGCTGACAGCCAGGGCAGAGCAGGACCCAGGGAGGGACTGTCCATGGACAAATGATGGGAATCCCCACTGCCACTGGCAAGCAGCTTGGAAGAAAAATGTGAAGGAGACCTAAATCATCCTGTTTCAGGACATAAATCAGCCTCTAACCGACAGTGGGAACAGAAGAGCCCTTATTGATGGGCTGGGTGAAGTTTTGCAAATGGAAAGGAAGAATGAGGGATCTGTGTGCCTCAGCTTTAACAACCGCTGCTCCTCTCTGGCTGCTCCCAGGGAAAGCCAAGGGCACGGAGGCAGAGCGCCCAACCCTGACCTGCCCATCCTGATATGCTCTGCACACATTGGCCAACCCAGACTCCATCTCAGACTGGAGGAGAGACCCCAAGGTTCTGCTCTTCCAGCAGCTTTCGGGACCAGTGGTTAAATACACCCGAAATAAAATCTTTGAGAGGAAGGGACAAATTGAGCCCTGTCATGAGCAGAGACAACATCACTGCCCAGCCCAGCATCAGACACAGAGCTTCCATCCCTGAAACCACAGTTTCCGTGAGGTTGGAAAAGCCCTCTGGGGTCATCAAGTGCAGCCACCCCCAGCACTGCCAAGGCCACCCCTGCCCCCTGTCCCCAAGTGCCACACCCCCAGGGCTGTTACACCCCTCCAGGGATGGGCACTCCAACCCTGCCCTGGGCAGCTGTGTCAGGGCTGGACAGCCTTTCCCCAAGGAAAGTTTGGTGGGGAATAGGGGAAGGAGCTGGGAGTGCTGGGTGAATATTTTAAGGCCATAAATCCATAGCAGGCAGGTCCTGTTGACTCTGCTGCTCACTGTTTTTTCTTGCCTTCAGCTGAGTCAGAGACAGCTGGAAAATTCCAAATTGCCTCAAATCAGGAAAACGTTCAGGTGAACCCCCCCAAGGCTTTGTCCCTGCAAACTGCTCTGCTCCTGAGCTGACCTCCCTGCCCCACACCTGCAGGCCTGGCTGGATTTGCAGGGGTCCTCCATCCCAATGTTGGAAAACATACCAGTTTAAAAATTTGGTATAACTTTAGTCAAAGGCTTTGTTTGTCTTTACCCCGGGAAAAGGAATTTTAAGTTTCTTTCCAGGGCATTATTTCTCTAGGTGAGGTCTGATGAACTCAACAAATCAAGAGACTGGGAGTAGCCCAAAAGATACAGGTCCATGAATGGAACATCAGCTCCAAACCTCACCCTTGGCGGGTCAGAGACACCTGGTCCAGGAAAAGAGAGATGAGAAAGAAGACCTCCGAGGAGATTCAGATCCAATGGGAAACTGAACACTGGGGGTTGCTCAGCTCTGGACCAATGAACTTTGAAACAATGCATCTCTATGGGTTTTGACTGCATAAATTTGGGGAAAAACCTGTAAAATTGGTGTGTCATGGAATGATTCTCTCTGCACACCTGGGCTCTGTGTGGATGAGAAGATTTCTGTGGCACATCCTGCCCTGAACAACATCCTGGCCAGATAATAAAGTAATGCATTGACTCTCTAACATTAAAAATGTTGTTGGAGGGTTTTTGTTTTTCCCACAGTTTTGGTGACACCAGCAATTCCCACCTGCCAACCCAGGCTCTGTCCTTCATCCCTCAGAGCCAGGCAGGAGGGGAAGGCGAGAAGCACCTCAGCAGAGCCCACCCTGCCCTATTCCCTATTCCTGATACATTTTTCTGGCTGCAGAGGTCGCTTTGGTCTCTTTTGCTCTTTCGGGAGGATACAGATCCCACATTTAGGATGGAGTCAGCCAAGACCTTATTACCAGACCCAGCAGCCACATCCCCCTGTGTGGTTTTTCCATGTGCTCTGTCACCAGTTCTCTGTCCAGTGTGGCCAAACCAGCCCATGCCCAGCTCCAGGATCCCTGTCCTGGGGCCACCAGCCCTGTTGGGTGGCCCTGGCAGTGCAGGAGCTCTGAGCTGGACAATGCAAACCCTCAGCATTCTGGAGCTCAGCCCCTGAGCCCTGGCACTGCCCTCTCCATCCGAGATCAATCCCATATGAAAGGGACTTGGGAAATAGTTTCCATGTTTTCAATCTCCATTCTCTCCAGCCCCCAAGAGCCAAGGAAAGGGCCTGGTTCTGGGCTCAGGGGTTTGCACATGACAGCAGCCCCTGCCCAGGAATGGGATCCTCACCCCGCACAGGGACCTGGTCCCACACCCCACCCTGGCTGGGTGACACTGTCCCAGAGAGAAGAGAGTTTGGCAACCAGTCCATGAGAGAAGGAAAACAGCCATCCATGTGCACTGGAAACAGCCCAGAAACTCCAAATCATGTGCTGATCCCCAGTGTGGGCAGCAGGAAAGGGATTGGGATTGTGTCCCTGTGCTCAGGTGAGCCCCACCTGCAGAGCTGCCCCAGCCCTGGGCCCAGCTCAGGGAGCACCTGGAGCTGCTGGAGGAGTCCAGAGGAGGCTCCAGGATGAGCAGAGGGATGGAGCAGCTCTGCTGGGAGGGAAGGCTGCGAGAGCTGAGATTGTTCAGCTGGAGAGGAGAAGCTTTGGGGTGACCTCACTGTGGCCTTGCTGTGCCTGAAGGAGCTGACAGGAGAGATGGGGAGAGAATATTTCCAAGGGTCTGGAGGAACAGGACACAGGGAATGGCTTCCACTGCCAGAGGGCAGGGACAGATGGGATAGTGGGAAGTAATTGTTCCCTGGGAGGGTGGGCAGGCCCTGGCACAGGTGCCCAGAGAAGCTGTGGCTGCCCCTGGATCCCTGTGAGTGTCCCAGGCCAGGCTGGACAGGGCTTGGAGCAGCCTGGGACAGTGGGAGGTGTTCCTGCCCATGGCAGGGGTGGCTGATCTTTAAGATCCCTCCCAGCTGAGGCCATTCCAGGATTCTGGGATTCCATTACATCCTGACAACCAGGGGGGTTTTCAGTCCCATTCCAGCCCCTCCATGTCTCCCTGTGCTGTGAGTTCGGCTGGATTTCGGAGCGCTGGGGCCGTGGCAGAGGCTGCTGTGCCCTCAGGCTCCTTCCTGCCCCACAAAGCCTCCCGTGGCAGTGGCAGAGCCGCAGCCCCGCAGTGGCTGTGGAGCAGCTCCGGTGCCAGCGGCCCCGCGGGCTCGGCTCCGTCATTAACTCGCTCTTTGAAGTGCGGCTCTTCCATCCCCGAAATGCTGAACACGATTTAACGCTGCCCAATTGTGTCACCGCCCCCGGGGGGGCACACACGGCCCCCGCTGCCCCTCCGTGTGCAGGAGCGGGCACAGGACGGGCGGGAGAAGGGAAGGCTCCAACCCGAGCTGGAATATCTCCGTCCCGCACGGAGCCGAGGCAACACTTCCAACCAAACCAGCCCTGCCGGCGGTGGCAGAGTGTGTCTGCAGCCGGGCGTGGATGGCTGTCCCTTCTGGCCCCTCTGGCCCCTCTGGCCCCGCTCCCCCGGCAGACGCTGCGGGATCGGGATGCGCTCCCCGCTGCTGGGATGTGCCGGGAGCAGCGCTGGCTCCTTCCCTTGCCTGTCCGTCTCCATGGCGATGGCTCTGCGGCATCCTCCGAGCGCAGCAGCATCGCCCTGTGCGCAATCCAGCCTGCTCTGGGCTCCCGGGATGGCCGGGACCGGGCTGAGCCGGGATCGGGGCTGAGCCGGGAACGGGGCTGAGCCGGGATAGCCTGGAGCGGGGCTGAGCCTGGAGCGGGGCTGAGCCGGGATAGCCTGGAGCGGGGCTGAGCCTGGAGCGGGGCTGAGCCGGGAGAGCCTGGAGCGGGGCTGAGCCGAGATAGCCCGGAACGGGGCTGAGCCGAGATCGGGGCTGAGCCGGGACAGCCGTAAATGATAGCCGGGCCTGAGCCCCCCGGCCAGGGCCAGCGATCCCACAGGGAAAGGCTGGGAAGGTGGACAAACCCCGTTGCTCCAGGTGGACTCACCGCCAACACCACCCCCTGTCCCCACCCCATGGCGCGGGGCTGAGCCGAGCTGAGCAGGAATTTTGTCCCCCTGCCACCCTGTCCCCTGCAGGGCAGTGTCTGGCACTCCGTGGGGACAGCTCACCAGAAATACCAGCTGCAACTGGAGTTTGCTCTTCCACGTGCAAAGGAACCTTCAAATCAAAGGCAAAATCCCAGAGCCCACCTGAGACCCCGAGGGGTGCCCAGAGCTTGGGCTGTGCCCCAAATCCCTCGGGGTGTTTGTGCTGCTCCTTCCCCACGGCTCTGCCTGGGGCAGGACTGGCTCCCTCCTGCTCCAGCACCTCCCAGGAGGAGCCGAGGAGCTCCTCAGAATGGGATGGGATGGGATGGGATGGGATGGGATGGGATGGGATGGGATGGGATGGGATGGGATGGGATGGGATGGGATGGGATGGGATGCTGGTTCTTCACTTTGCACCTGGCCTGCAGGCAGATGTGGTGTCCACACTCAGCATTAATTCATATGTTAATGCAGCCCTAAGGGAGAAAAGATGTCCTCAGGGTCTGCCCAGGAAAGAAAAAAACATTAAAAAATCTGTTAAACCCCCAAATTTGGGAGGAAGAGCTTATGAAGGGGTCTGGGAAGGGAGAGGAGAAAGAAGAGGTGGGTTGGGTTTGTTTGAAGCAGACATTGGTGAGCACCATGGCTGTCCCAGGCCCCATCCACCCCCCAGCTGCTCTGAGCCTTTATCCTTCCCCAAATCACCTCCCCTCAATCACCAGAGGGAATTGTTTGAAGAAATTTTAGATTAAAATTAAAGAGTAAGAGCTTCTCTCTCCTAAAATCTCCTTTTGGGTTAATCCTGTACTTATCCTAAATGGGAATGAATCAAATAATTGGAGGACAAGGATATGAGACCAACCAATATCGTCATGGAGAGCTTCCCATTAATGTGTGTGAGATTACATCCATTCAATTCTGTCCTGGAGAATGTAGATTAACCCTTCCTGTGGCCCTCATCCCATCCTGGGGATCTTCTCTGCTGCTGTCCCTCGCTGGCCATGCCCTGTGCTGGAGGAGCAGCAGGAGGACAGCAGCCCATGGAGCATCCCTTTGGGATGAAGAGCGAATAGCACAGTCCTGGCAGCTCCTGAGTTGGAGCAGGTGAGGTGACAGGATGGGAAAAACCTCCACCTGGAGAGGACAGGCAGGTGACAGTGTCCCAGTGCCACCCTCGACTCAGCCACTGGGCTGCAGGTTGGTCACCCTGCGGCTGGGCAGGGTCTCCTTGGGGATGGAGGGGGCAAGAGGGGCCCTTCTGCAGGAGAAATGCCTTTGGACACACCTGGAATTGTGGTAAAGGCCTTAGGACACACCTGGGCTTGTGGTTTGGGGAGCTGCTGGTCGGAGGAGATCCTCCAAGCAGGGTCCACCCATGGAGCTCCCTGGGAACTCCTGTTCAAGCTGCTGGAGGAGTCCAGAGGAGGCTCCAGGATGAGCAGAGGGATGGAGCAGCTCTGCTGGGAGGGAAGGCTGCGAGAGCTGGGATTGTTCAGCTGGAGAGGCTTTGGGCTGATCGAATTGTGGCCTCGCAGGGGCTGAGGGAGCTGCCAGGGAACATGGAGAGAGACTCCCTGTGAGCCAGGAGGCTCACAGAGCCTGTCAGAGAAGGGACCTTCCCCATGAAATGCCTCCAGGCTGGCCCTGGACTTCCAGAGGGATCACCCTTAGCTGGGAGTGCAACCCTGAAAGACCTGGAAGGACTCCCAGGGCAAAAGGGATGCTGGGGGTGGGTGGGGTGAGAGGGCTCGGGATCAGCAGGAGCTGGAAATGAGGCAGGAGCTAGGAAAGCCCTGGGAAGGGCTCGTTCCCATGGGCAGCCCCAGCCCCTCCTTCCCAGCCCCTTCCCAAACCCCACCTGGGCTCTCCTGAGCCACATCCCAGAGCTGGCGTGCAGGAGCTTGGGATGTCTTCCAGAAGGATTCGGAGGCCCATGCAGGAGCACCCCAGGGGAGGAGCACATCTCTCCATGCAGGAAATCCCCAGCCAGGAGAGAGCTCAGGAATAATCCCCTGGCCTGCTCCAGGAGCAGAGAAGGGAATTCCCACTCTGCTCCCCTGTCCAAAGGATTATCCAAGGAGACGTGTGCAGGACAACCCTCACCAACACCTCCCCCCAGCAGGATTTTTCCTCCTGTGGTTGTTCAGTGAGTGACAAAAGGCCTCAGGATTTTGCACAAATAAGATAAAGCAGGTGCAGGAGCAGGTTCCAGCTCCATTATTCCTTTGTAATTCCTGGCAGTCCAGAGGCAGCCTGGCTTTGCACAGAGCACGACTGTGCTGCTAAAAACACAAACCTGCTCCTGCAGGGTTTATTTGGATCGCAGGAGTCCTCAAGTTCAAAGGAAAAGAGGCAGCACTTGCAACCTGCACTGGGCCATCCCAGCAGCGCCATCCTGTCTGGAACCAACCTGCCAGGACCCCTTTCATCCTTGGAAAACACATTTCCCAGGTGGAACTGAGAGAGGAAATTCCTGGGCAGTTGTCCCGTTCCTGTTTCCAGCTGTTCTCACTCCCAGTCACGATCACCCCTCTGCTCTGTCCCTGCCTCTCTGGGAGTCACACCAGGAAAGGTGGAGGGCACCTCCAGGGGGAAGAAATGAAGCAGGGGCATCATCACACATGAGCTCAGCTGTTAAAGAAAATAAATAAATAAAAGTAGAAAACTTCAGAAGAAATTGAAATGAAAGAAATCTGAAAGCTGGATCTGTTCCTGTGAGGGACACCCTGAGAAATGAGCAGGCACCAAATGAAAATAGATTGAGGGCAATGAGTGCACCGGACAGTCCCAGTCATGGAATTGTGGAATGTCCTGAGCTAGAAAGGACCCCCAAGGATCATCAGCGCAGCTCCTGTCCCTGCACAGACCCCCAACAATCCCACCCTGTCCATCCCTGGCAGCGCTGTCCAAACGCTCCTGGAGCTGTGGCAGCCTCGGGGCCGTGCCCATTCCCTGGGGAGCCTGGGCAGTGCCCAGCACCCTCTGGGGGAAGAAGCTTTCCCAAAATCCAACCTCAGCCTCCCTGGCCCAGCTCCAGCCGTTCCCTCTGTCCCTGGCCCCGCAGAGCAGAGATCAGCACTGACGGATGGAGCTCAGAGCCCCTGGCAGTCCCTCCACAGCACCATCCCAGCAGCTCTCCCATGGGTGTTTTTGGAGCAGGAATGCTTCTCCCAAAAAATGCCTCCTTTTGCTGGAGGCAGCAGCTCCAGCGGGTGAGAGATGGGACACCGAGGCCAAGGGTGGGGGAGGACCTCACCAGCCCAGAGGGCTCTGACTGACCCAGCCCAGGCCAGGACAGCCTCGGGGAGCCGGGACAGAGCCAGGGCGGGAGATGGCAGTGAGGAGCTTCTGGCACCGTGTGCCACCCCCTCCGTGAGCTGGGAATGTCACCTGCCTGGGGCTGCTGATGTCCTGCTGGGGACAGAGCCTGTGGTCACACCTGAGCATCGCCAGCCCGGGGATGAAGCCCTGCCACTCCTGGGGAAGGGCAAACCCCAATCCCAGCAGAGCCCCTGCATGTGCCGGCGCTTCCCCGTGCATCGTGCAGTGCCCTCTGTTGCACGCTCCGGCCAGGGAGGGCTTTTTGCCTTCCAATCTCCCACTTCAGACATCATCTCCAAGCCAATCCAACCCTCACTTCAGTTAAATTGAAAAAAAACCCAGACTAATCCAAAGGATTTTTTTTTTTTTTGCACGACCTCATTCCATTTCAGGCGGGATCTTTTCCAAAATGATAGAAGCCATTTATCATTAAAAGAGTATCTATGTCATATTATTGCTCCTATGACTGATGGCATTACAGACGCTGATGGAGCATCAGACATGACATCACAGATTTCCATTATTTAAAGGGACAAAGTCAAGTTAAATTTCCCAATCCCGCCTGCTCGTTCAGGGGGGTGAGACAGGTAACGAATCCTCTTCATTAAAACTGCTCCTCACTCCTGTCAGAGTGCTGTGATTTGTTCAAATACACATAATTTCCTTTCCCATTCTGTTAGGACTGGAGAGAGAGACACGGTGTCAAAATCCAAATCAAAATGATGGAGTGCTGCCAGAGACACCCAGGGTTTGTCAGCCGGGGCTGTCGATCCCTCCAGGAGCTGCAGAATTGTGAGGAATTGTGTCCTGCTGCTCCCCAGGCTCTCCCCAGCACCCCCAAACCTCCTCAGCACCCACACCTGTCCTGGGAAAGCCTTGGGGGAGCAGGGAAAAAACCCCAGTGTTTGTTGCCTCTGCTCCAGAAGCGTTCCCTGATTTCTGGAGTCCCAGCACGGAGCTCCAGGGATGCTGGGCCTGGCTCAGGCTGCAGCTGGAGTCAGAAGATAAAGTGCAGTGAGCCAAAGGAGCAGGAATATTTGATGGGATGGAGGTGGGAAAGAGCAGTAGGGAGCAGAGACTGCAGCCCTGAATGCTGTGAGGGAAATAATGAACACCTCAAACGAGAGGGGACCGGAGCCCGGAGGTGCCAGGGGAGGTGGAAAAGAAAATGTGCCATGGTGGAGCCAGGGAACAGCAATAAAGGTGCAAGTACAAAGCACTTGCACCTAAACCACTTCAGAGAGTGGTTTAGGAAGCTTAAATTCCCTTTTATACAGGACTTTAATTTCCCTGGGCTGCCAGTGAGGTCTGAGCTGAAGGGAACCTGATTTAAGGATAAACACCTCAAGCACAGCTCTGGCTCCAAGGATGGAAGGGTTTCACTCCGAAGTCCCTCAGCATGACCAGCATCTTCCAAAGCCTCTGGCCAAGCTCCTGCAGATCCACCCTGCTCTGTCCCAGGAACCTGAGCCATGGCAGAGATGGGATGTGAGGCAGACTGGAAGCTGTGCCCAAAATCCCATTTCTGCAAGTGAACACAGCTGATTTTGGCCAAGGAGGCATCAGGTGGCTGTGAGCCCTGAGCACAGCCCAGCATGGGCTGGGCAGGGCTGCACCTGGAGCTGGAAAGGAGGGCACGAACAGCCAGCAGGACCCAAAAGGACTTAAAACATGAAAAAAGAGAATAAAGCAGTGGCAGGGAGGCCCCAGGCCCTGCCCTGTGGATCAGGGACAGGAACAGAGAATGGGATATGCAAAATCAGGGCTGCCCCACACATCAGTGACAGCAGGGAAGGGATTTGGTGAGCACAGGAGGGCGCAGGGTTGGGAAGGCCACTCGGAGTCCCTGCACACAGGATGGGTGTCCAGGGAGGGCTCCAGGCACAGCACTCTGATAAAAACCCAGCCAGTTTTTATCCCTCGATAATCAGCTCCCAGGAGAGGCTCCTGAAAATGCTGCCTAATTCTCAGCAAGGAAGAACAGCTAACCCCTTCAGTGATGGATTTTCCTTTTTCATTCCATTCCTGCAGCCAGGGAAGCTTTTCCTGATCCATTTGATCTCTTCTTATCACCCAGCCCAGGACACAGGCGCACAGCCCTTAACATTCCACTGCAGTTCCCATGTCCATCCTGGCATTTTCTCTCCCAAGGGCCCCTCTGGCCCATCCCGAGCCAAGGCCCATGGTGCCCATGGGATGCTCTGTCTGGTGAAGTCCAGCAGGGACAGTCTCCCATCCCTCTTTCCTTCCAAAGCCACCTCAGCCTGGCCTCCAGGAGCTCCTCACCAAATTCCTAACAGGGAGCTCCCTCAGCCATGTTCCCAACCATGCCCTCTCCTGTGGGACACCCTAAGGGGGCGATTAAACCCCTCCAGAAATCCCCTGCAGACCCTCCAGCACTGGCCTGGCTGTGTGGGGCTGGGAGTGCCATCCAGGGGAACACAGCCCTCGGGCACCAGGACTTGGAGCCCATCCATGATCCCAGATTTCCTCAGGAGCTCCATCCCCAAAGGACACGGAGAGGCACAGAGGGCAAAAATCAGCCGAGAAGGGTCAGATGTGCCTCACCCCAGAGTATCCTGGCTCTGGCTCCGTGCAGACCTTGTCCCAGGTCCTGCCAGGGCTTTGTTTCCTCATCCCAAAACCACAGAATGAACAGAGCAGCTCCAGAGGACTCAGGCACTTGACCACACCACAAACGTGCTGCTCCATAAATCCTGGTGTGGCTGAGGGGCTGGAAGCTGCAGGAAGGGATTGAAGGATGGATTTTTCCATTCTTATTAAGCTGGGCTCAGAAACATTTTCCCAGCAGCCATAAGGAGCCTTCATGGCTCCATCTTTGTGTCTTTGGGACACCAAAGGGAAGGGAAAAAATGAGAATATTCCTTCTCCTGCCATTTCCTCAACTGGACACAGCAAATCACCTCAGCTCTGGGAGGTTTTTCTTGTGCAGGAGCTTTGTCACGGAATTCCTGCTGTACCTGGGGGGCTCTGAGGGGAGGTCTGGCTGTGCCAGGCTCTCCATGGACACAGATCCCACCTTCCTGTGCCCCTGAGGGGACAGAGCCAGCAGTTCCAGGGCTGTGATGGATAAAGCTCCATCCTGAGCTCACCAGCCAACACATCAGCCTCCCAAAATTTAATATTTTTGTGTCTCCAGGTGAGGATAGCACATCTCCAATCCATAATTTCCAGCCAAGCGGGAAGGATATGGCTGCAGTCCCAAAGTGTTGCTCTGGGGATAGAGTTGGTGACTCAGCCTCCCCTTCTGGTGTGGAGCTGGACAGGTCTCAACCCCTCCTGTGCCACTGCCACCTGCCAGGGCAGCTCACTCAAGGATTGATTTTGCTCCCAAAAAAGTCCAGCTCTAATTAGAAATGCAAGCGAAGTAGCCAGGCCCATGCAGGTAGCACCAGGATGATTTATTTTATTACCACTACAATTATTATTAGAGTTCAGAAGCTCCTGAGGCACAGCAGGACCATTGGAATAAAACACAGGAGCAAATTGTGGAGAAGGAATAAAATAGAAGTAATGTGTGCAAACACAGAATGCACAAGGAAATATTGCGATCCAGGGTCTCCAGTGCTGTACAAATGGGAGCGTTCCTTCAGAAAACCAAGGAGCAGCTGCTTGGAACTGAGGAGCTTAATGCAGGCAGCACAAAGCAATTCCTGATTTTGGGGGGAATGCCAAGACTGGGGGGTCACAGGGAGGAGAGACCACCCCTGGGCTCTGCTGGGGATGGAGCCTGGATGGACAGAGCCCAGAGCTCAGCCCAGGACACAGCCAGGAGGGACCCCAAACCCCAGGGAGTGACCCCAAGCTGCCCCTGTGTTAGAAAATATACCAGTTTAAAAATTTTGTATAACTTTAGTCAAAGGATTTGTTGTCTTTACCCCAGGAAAAAGAAATTTTCTTTCCAAGGCATTGCTCTACCAGGTGAGGTCTGATGAACTCAACATATCTACAGACTGGAGCAGCCCAAAGATCCCCAGAGAGATAAAGGCCATCAACAGAACGTTAACAGAACATCGGTGGCCATCTCCAAACATCCACCCCAGAGCACCTCTGACACAGCTGAAGACATCTCGGCCGGAAAGGATTGATAAGAGAATTGAAAAATGAAGATCTAATTTACATCGGAGGTGAAGGGATTCGGATCCAATGGGAAACTGAACACTGGGGGTTGCCTGACTCTAGACCAATGAACTTCGAAACAATGCATCTCTATGGGTTTGGACTGTACAAAAATTGGTGGGAAATCCTGTAAAAGCATGTGGTTTTGGAATACTTTCCTTGGCGCATCATGGCCAGTAAGAAAAGTAATGCCTGATTCTCTGTCACTTCAAAGATAGTGCTAGAGGGTTGGTTTTTTGTAATTTCTCCTGATTTTCGGTGACACCTGCAGCCTCCTCCCAGTCCAGGGGTTCCTCTGGAGGCCCTGGAAGTGCACATGCCAGGGGGTCCTTGGCTCAGGGATGAGAGCATCTCCGTGAGAACATCTCCATGTCTGCCCTCCAAGCTCTCAGGCTGGCTCCTGCTGGCTCCACAGACCATGGACACCTTGCCACACACCCAGATCTGCCTGATTCTCCAGCTGGGATCTCTGTCCCCTTGAGCCCCCGGAGCAGCAGCTCAGGGTCACTGAAATCACTAAACTCATCAAACTCATTAAACTCATCAAACACATCAAAATCAGCAAACTCAATAAACTCATTAAAATCATTGTCCTAAGTTTCATGGAAGGTGTAACCAAAAGTCTCTATTCTATTCCCATCTCCAGAAGCTGTTCAAACAGCTGGGGCAGTGTTCTTTGTGTTCAGCATGACCCAGCCCTGCTAACACCATCAGGGCTATCTCTGCTCATGGCCATCGAGGGCTCAGGAGTGACTCACAGATTCCATCAGCCATTGGGAGATGCCCTGCCCAGAGGGGAGGAGCTGAACATCCCTACCTGCACATAAACTGAGACCCTGCAACACTGGGGTACCTTTCCCACTGCATTCCCAGAGGAGAAGAGCTCAAGAGCCACCACTGGACCTGCAGAGACCGACGAGACCTTTCCACAAGATCACCACTCCAACAAGAGCACATCCATCACTCCAACGGGACTGCAGCCACCATTGAACTGCACTGCAGCACCACCCTGACAGGGTGCAGGTTGTGTTCTGACTTTGTCTATCTAAACCAAGACACTCATCAAACACAACAAACTCACTAAACTGATCGAACTCATCAAGCACACCAAACTCATCCCCATGGCCTGAGCAGATGCAGGGCTGGCAATGGCAGCCCAGACAGGGGTGACACCCACACAGAGCAAAGGCCACCACAGGTCACCTTGTCCAGGTTTTCACGCCTCCTGGAGCCCTGAGCTGCTCAGTGTCAGGGAGCAGGAAAGGAGAAGAGATGGAAAACCAAAGGGCTGGGACATTATTCCTGCAGCAGAAGCCTAGGGTGGTTCCAGACCTGAGTCTGTAGAGCAAGGGGCTAGAAAGACAGGAAATGAAGGATTGGCCAAAAGCTCTGGGAATCCATGTGGACAAAGGCCCAATTTTCTCTTACCAGAGAAGGTTTCTCTGAAGAGCTGCTGCTGTTCCCTGTAATCTCTGCACTGGTGGTGGTGTGGCACTTCAGGGCACAGGACAAGAACTCCTGGAGCATTTTCAGGACTGTGCAGAGCCGTTCCCTGTCCTCCTGACGGGTTTGATGCTCTCCTCCTGCTCCCAAGCAGCAGCAGTCAGGGGCTGGCAGTCAGGGCTGCGCCCCCCTGGTTTTACAGCTGCCAAGCAGGTGCAGGGGCTGGGGTCTGCTTCCAAGGGCACCAGAGATGTGGCTGTCACCCCTCTGCCCCTGCCAGCACTGGGGACATCACAGGGGACAATGAGTTGCCATCACAAAGCCGCTGGGAGAGGTGGGAGGCTCTTTATGGCCCAGTCCTTCCCAGTTCCCTGCACCTCTCCAGCTGGAACTGGAAGGGTCTGGCCCCATTTTGAGCTGTAGTTCTCTCAGAGCCCTCCAAACATCACCTCCCTAAGGATCAGCAGGATCCTGTGGGGTTGGGGAAGGAGGTGCTGGGTTCAGGTGACTCTCCTGGTTATCCTGAACAGTCCTAACCCTCTCTTCTCCTGCTTATCCCACTTGCTTCTCCCTGGGTTTGGGTCCCAGGAGGCTCAAACCTGTGGAGCTCACAGCAAAACCACTCGTCCTCCCAGCTGAGCTCAGGCAGGGCACCTCTTTGAGAGCAGGAAAGACATTTGGTTCTGCAGAAATGTTCCTTGTGCTGTGCACAGGAGGATGTGTTTGGGAGGACGCAGAGCTGACATCAAGAATTCCCTAAATCTGAGTTCCGAAATGCATCTGCCATGGAGCCGCAGGGCAAGGAGCTCACACAGCTCCTTTGCTGGGCAGGGGGTCCTCCCCTCTCTGAATGTGCCAGTAAGAGTATTTCTACTTTTTAATCCAAGCATCCATCGGTGGTTTTCCTCTTTTCCTGGGTTTGTCGGATTTCAGGGAATGTACCAGGGTGAAGTTATCAGCACAGCTTTCCTCAGCTCATTGATGTGGTGCCGAGGGCCAGGTCAGGGTGGGGTTATGATTCCGCGGGGTTATCATTCCATGGGGTTATGATTCCATGGGGTTGTTTTTCAGTGGGGTTATGATTCCATGGGGTTCTCATTCCATGGGGTTATCATTCCCTGGGGTTATCACTCTGTGGGGTTATCACTCCAGCCCTTCCACGCCAGCTGATCCAACAGGAGGCACAGAACTCCAGAGTTGGTTCTTGGGACCTTGGGCAGGGCTTTGCCAAGGCTTTGCCAACAACACACGCAGACTGGGCTGGATTGAGGGCTCGGTGCCATCCCCAGGGATCAGCTCACTGCTGGAACAGCTGCATTTCCCCGGAAAAGAGGGAAAGGCTGTGCTGGGAAGGGCCGGGGCCATTTGCCCCTCAGTTCCGTGGGGATGAGAGCAGGCACACCCGGGCCGGGGAGGTCTCATCCCTCAGCCAGGCACCAAAATCAGCCTCAGCGCCTCAGCCCACCCCAGCAGCCTCTGGAAGGGGCTCCCAGACTGGAGTTCCGTGTGCAGAATGTGCCCCAGGAGCCTGGAAAACCTCACCTTTCTGGGTTTAATGGGGTTTCCACACAGGAATGAGGCAGAGGGGAAAGCGTCAGGAAATGGTTCCAGCAAAGACACAGAAAAAGGAGAACTTTCCAAAGCTGCTGGCATTTGCCAACTGCAGTGGGAAGGGTGAAGGGCCTAAGCCTGACCCTTCCTGCAGGAATCCTTGCTGTTTCTCAGCACTCCTTCTGTAGTTTTGCTGCCTGTGTTTCCCTGTGTCAGGAAAAATGAACCCACAAACACCAGAGGTTTATGTCCAAAAAGGAGACAGAGGAGTCCTGTAACTTTATTCATGAATAAAGGGAGAGGTCACAGGCATTTCCCATGGGGTCTCTCCAATTGCTAGAGGATGCAGCCTCTTTCTATCCTAATTTCCCGGCCACAGGTTCCCTCTCTCTTTCCCCACTGGCTGAGATACTCCAGAGGTACAGACTTTCCAAATCGCCTAACACAGACCCCCTTTGAATGTACATTCTCCCCCACACCACTTTGTTTTCTTTGTGTCTCTGTTCTTTTTCTCTAAGTCCAGGGATTTAACACGTCCTTGGGTGAGTAACAGTCTGTGTCAATTAATGGAATTCCTATGGAATTTATGGTTCCTCCCATTGCTTCTTTCCCCTATCAGTATCTGGCCCTAGCTACCAGCAGGCCTCATAGTTTGTTTGTAGAGACATCTCCCTCTGTTCCTCTCACCTGCGCCTGCACCGGGAGTTCATCCCGCGGTTCGCACAGTCCCTGCCAGGGAGATGAGCGTGAGTGCTAAAGGCTTTGCATTTTTAACAGAGGAGCAGAGCTGTGGCTGAAGGGGAGCTCAGGCCGAGCTGCCTTTGGAGGGAGTTCAGCTTTGCCATCGTTTCTTTGCGCAGAACCTGCTCTGCACTGCAGGGCTGCGATTCCCAACCCACCCAGCCCAAGCCCAAACTCAGAGAGCCCCCAAGCAAACCCTGCCCGGCAGAGCTGCTGGGCTGTCAAAGCCATCCCCGTGCTGTGCCAGCGGCTCTCCCTTCTCGAGAACATGAATAATTAACGCAGCCACTTAACTCCACTTAACCCCGCTTGTTAATATTTCCAGCTGAGGAGAGGCAGGGCTGGGCTCGGGGCCATGGAGAGCCCAGCCAGAGCTGGGGATCCTTCCCTGGTGCCCCAAAAAACTGCGATACCCAACCCACAGTTGGTTCCTGGGGTGATGGTCCTGGGGGGATCCGTGAAGCAGGGGCTGCTTTGCCCCATCCATGGGAAAAGTGGCTTCAGGATGGGTTTGGGACAGCCCAGCAGGGTGGGCAGGAGAGGGGAGAGGCAGCCCCAGCCCTTGCAGGTGGTTCCTCACTCACCCGTGGGACCCCAGAGCTTTCTCCCAAAGCCTGGCGTTGGTGTCCAAGGTTTAAGAGCAGCAGAACAAATCCGTGGCCATCAGAATTCCAGGGGGCACGGAGGGCACTGGAATGGATCTGGGCCAAGTCTTGAAAGTTTCACAGCAAGGCTTTTGTGGATCCATTCCTTGCCTGGAGCACACCGGGACAGGACCAGGGCCCATGAGGCAGAGTTTGGGTTCAGGGAACGCAGAGCATCCTGCAGAAGCCCCTGGAACCCTCTGGAGCCGGGCTGTGTCCTCACGGAAGTGTGTGGGACCCCGGCTAACCTGGAGGCACAGCAACACAGGGTTTATGGGATGTTCACGGGCTCCTGCCCCGGGGAGAGGGAGCTGATGGATGTCCTGGAGCTGCTGCTCCTTGCTCGGCACGGAGGATTTACAGCCTCATCTCCCCAGCCCGGCAGCGACAGCAGCTCTGTGTCCTCGGCAAGGACAGGCACTGCCCCTCCTCCTCTTCCTCCTGGGGCAGCAGCTCCTTCCTTCCTTCCTTCCTTCCCTGCCTCCGGGACCCTAAACAAAGCCCAGCCCCAGCTCTCCTTGGCCCAGCCCCTCCATCCAGAGCCACCCCACAGCCCTGATGGCTCTGCAGAGTCACCCCAGCCCCAGTCCCCTCCCCGCTCTCATTCCCAGTCCCTGAGGCCCCAAATCCCAGCTCAGCCCCCCAAACCTGCCCTGCTGTGCCCCAGCCCTCAGGTGTCCATCCCATCCTCCAGGCTCAGCCCTGGGAGCCCTTCCCTGACCCTCTGCGCACAAATGGATTCCCACACTCCCGGAAATTCGGACCTTTAATGATGATGGGATTAAACATTTTCAGTTTAACATTTCTGAGTGCCTGCGGGCTCTCGGTTCCCTTTGTTTTCCCTCTCCCTTCCCACTCCCACAGCCCAAGGAGCCTCTGTAAAGAGATCCACCCCTTGCTGGCCTGGCTGGAGGGCCCTGGCCCTGCAGGGCTCCTGGAGCTGTCCCTCCCTCTGGAAAGGAAAACAGCTCCAAGTGACACCGTTCCTGTCACCTCCCACTCTCCACGATGTTCTCTGACCCTCACTGCAATTTTTGCCACAAGGTTTTTGGTTTGGTTTCATGGGTTTATTTTCTTTTTCCCCTTGCAAACACAGAACTGGTCCTGCTGGATGCCATCCCTGCTTTTCTGCTCTTCCCCTCGCCTCTCTCATCCGTTTTCCCCATTTCCACCGCCCTTTCTTCCCCCTCCCTGCATCCCCAGGCTTTTAGCTCATGCATCATTCATCCCATCTGAGTGCCTCCTTTTAGGGCAGACTTCTGGGAGCTGCAGATCTCCTTGAATTCCTCTTCTCCTCCTGCCTTGCCCTGATTTGCACTCGCACACTTTCCCTGGAGTTTTTCTGGGAACAGTGCATCCACGGAAGACAAGGAGGAAGGACAGCAACCTCCACACACCTTTCACCAAACCGTGGGAGAGCTCAGTGGAATTTTAATGGCACCTTTCACCAAACCTTGGGAGACATCCATGGAATTTTAATGGCACCTTTTACCAAACCTTGGGAGAGCTCCATGGAATTTTAATTGCACTTTTCACCAAACCTTGGGAGACTTCCAGAGGCAGAGGCTGGAAGAGCTTTAAGGTCCCTTCCAACCCCAAATACTCTGTGCCTCTACATTCCTCAGTGGACAGCTCAACACAGCAGAGAAGTCCCCCAACTTTACTTCCTTTGGAATAAAATGACAGTGGTGGAGAGCATGGACTGAAAGGCAAACACAAACACGAGGAAAAGCTTGGGAAGGGCTTTGCAGCCCCTTGGTGGAGCCTCCCAGATCTCCAGCAGTGCCAGAAGTCTGGAATGACCCAGCTCCGTTCCTGACACTGCTGGAAGGGTAAAAGCTGCTGAGGAATTCCCACCTGTGTCAGGATTTGGGCTTTGGCTGGAAGAGTGAGACAGAGCCATCTCCAGCTCCTCCCGTCAGGAGACTCCTCTGGGTGTAATTCCCTGCGGCTGTGGGATGGACACATGGGCAGAGCTTCTCCACTGGGCCATAAATGCAGAGGCAGAACATAGAAAATTATTGCTGAGGATAGAGAGCAGCTTTTGGGGTGGTCTGGGTCTGAACTGGATGGATTCACCTCACAGCTCATCTCTGTGAGCTCAGAGAGCTTTCCCAAGCATGTCCGTAGCTCTCATCCCTTGAAGAGTGGATAAATACCAAAAAAAATTATAAATATAAATGTAAATGTAAATATAAATGTAAATGTAACTAGCAGGTACACACAACTCTCACGTGATTCCCCACCTCCCTTTGGGTTGTTGGATGTTTGTTTGGCTGCTGTCCCCCCGGAGCAGGGGCTGTGCAAGGGCTGGTGCAGGGGAAGTCATCGGTTCAGTGGGATCTGGGCATGGGCAGCTCCATCCAAACCCCTGGAGACCTCCTGGGACTGGTGGGACTTCTCCAGGGTGGGTGAGGCACAGAGGAGACTCCCTGAGAGGCAACTCAGCAAATCCAGTGGCAAATCCCATGGCTCAGGAACGTCTGGGATCATCCTAAAGCTGGTCCCACCCACGCCTGGAGTCCCACTGGAGGAGGGGAGCCCATCCAGCTGTGCCAAAGAACATCCCAGGAGAAAAACTATGACGAAGGACGCCAGGATTGCTCCAGGACTCTGCCCAAGGGCTGATCCCACTTGGAGCTCCCAGCCTGGAGGGCAGGCGGGATGGGCCCCGGGCAGGGATCAGCTCCAATCCCTTACTCAGCGTTTGCAAAGCCCAGCTCAACCCGGAGAGGATTTCAGATTAAGCTCTTTAAGCAACAAAGCAAGATCTCTCTTTTAAAGCTCTGCTTAATCCCATAATCCTGAGGGAAGGGCTCTCCTCCCCCAGGGAAAAAGGAGAAGGTTTTTTGCTGAGGGAGACATAATGACTTCATCCCCACTTAATCAGATATTTGCTGATTAAACACAGAAAGCCTTGGGGAAAGTTGGATTTTGGATAACTTAAAGATCAACAGATACCCCCAAAACCACCCTAAAACCACAGGAAGAGCCAGTGGGGAGGGGGAAAAGGGTCCTGTTGTGGTGGCCTGGAGGTGCAAAGAGCAGAACAGGATTGCCTTGGCTGCAGGAGGGATTCCCACTGTGGGCAGGGAGCAAAACCTCCCCAAGCCATGGCTGGCCATGAGAGGGGATGGGAACCTGGAGTTGGACATTTGGGATGGCCCGGGACAAAGCTCAGCTCCTCCATGGAACCATCCCCAGACATTTTGGAATGGAAGGCACCTCCAGCCCGAGCTGCTCACTCCTGGTCAGCAGTGAGGTCACCCCAGGTTACTCAAGGCCTTGTCCAGGCCATCAATCCTCCTGGGACTGAGGCAGCTCTGGAGCCAGACCTTCCCCTCAGCCCTCCCAGGGAATGCTGCCTCTGCTCTGTGCAGGAGTTTGGGATCTCCAGAGCCTCCAGGCACAGGGAAAAGAGGGAAAAGAGGGAAAAGAGGGAAAAGAGGGAAAAGAGGGAAAAGAGGGAAAAGAGGGAAAAGAGGGAAAAGGGAGCACAAAGCCCCTGGCACAGCCCGGGGAGGGCTCACTGATGGCAACAAAGCACTTGGAAGGCTTTAGATGGGAGATAAGTGCAACAAAGCACTTTAGATGGGAGATAAGAAACATCAAAACCTCACACTCTGCCATCAAAGCGGGAGTGAAGCCAGCCTGCAAACAGCCTAGGAAATATTGAATGCTATTCCTGTAAAATTATATTGAATCTCTAAATGATATGAACACTCATTTTCTGTCTCAGGCTGATTTTTCTATGAATCTTTCTGAGTTTATCCATCACTATATGTATTTAAAGTGATTTCAGCACAAGTGCACAAAAGAAGAGCTGGAAACCTGTTACACATGTGGAGCAGATGCCAACGTTCCCACAGCACTGCTGCGCCCTGGGTTAAAGTTTGGGATCTCAGGCTCCGAAGTTGTTAAGGCAGAGAGAAAAACACAGCTAGGCCTGGGAGCTGCTTGTGTCACTGCAGAGACACAGAGGGGAAGGGAACACTCTGAGTGCAGGAGTTCCTGGGGGTTCAATGAACACTTTGGGCCATCCCTCACCTGAGAGAGGGGCTGCGGGGGTTTCCTTTGCAGCATCACAGCCCCAGAATCAGAGTCACAGAATGTCCTGAGAGGGAAGGGACCCCCAGGGATCATCAGTCCAACCCCAGCCCTGCACAGACCCCCCAGCAATCCCACCCTGTGCATCCCTGGCAGCGCTGTCAAAATGCTCCTGGAGCTCTGGCAGCCTCGGGACTGTGCCCATTCCCTGGGGAAGAAAATTCCACCCCCCCAGCACTGCCAACAACTGCTGAGCAGGGCAAAGCAGCCCTTGGCTCAGGCAGGTTGGTGGGTGTCAGTCAGAAAGGGAAATGAGGGCTTGAGGTTTACCCACCCAGCCTGAACCTGGGAAAGAAGCAAATACAATGAAAGTCAAAACACCAGGCTCAGAAAAAGCACATCTCCAGTGCTCTCGCTTTCAACCACAGAAGGGTTGGAGCTGTGATGATGTGTGGGAAGAGCTGCCCCCAGGGCAGAAGGGCTGGAGGGAGGAGGGGAGTCCCCAACTCCCTGAAAGTTACAGGGCACTGGATGTGCCCCCGTGCCCATCCCTGGAGGGGAAGAGGATCTGAAGCTGTTTGGGGCCGTTCCCTCTCCTCCTGTCCCTGTTCCCTGCGAGCACAGCCCGACCCCCCCGGCTGTCCCCTCCTGTCAGGAGTTGTGCAGAGCCACAAGGTCCCCCTGAGCCTCCTTTTCTCCAGACTGAGCTCTTTCCCAGCTCCCTCAGCTACTGCTGGGGCTCAGCCCCTTCCCAGCTCCGTTCCCTTCCCTGTCCCCTCAGGGACATTCCAGAGCTATGGATGCCCATGGTCAGCATGGACCAACAGCAAAGGCTGCACCAAACCCATCTCAGTGCAGAACTTCCCAGGCAGGTCCCATTTCCTTCACTCTGTGGGACCAACCTTCCGGAGGAGCCCCCGTGCCGCCCTCCCCCAGCCCCAGCCCGGGCAGGATGCGCCAGGTGCCCGTGAGGCTCGGGGGATGAGGATGATTTGGCAGGAGGCTGCAGCTTTCCCGGGAAAGGCTCATTATTGCCGCCTCTGATGCTCTCCCTGTTTCCCCTCGATCACTGAGATGATTTACTGCCGAGCTGAGCGCAGCCCCTGGCACAGAGAGGGCGTTTAGCAGTGCTTGAGCTCCCAGATGGTGCCCCAGAGGTGAGGATTATGTTGTTATCAGCATCCCTAAAAATCCCAGTGATGGGAACAGCAGAGACATGCAGGGAAAGGAGGATTTCTCCCATCAGGATTCCACCACCTTTTTTTTACAATTTACAAGTAATTGCTACGTTCTGAATTTTTTCCAGAGTTTGTTTGGGTTTTTGGTTTTTTGGGGTTTTTTGTTTGTTTTTGTTTTTGTTTTTTTTTTTCTGGAGTAATTCCTTGCAAACCTTCTCATTGGCGTCGGTTTGTTCTGAAGAGAAGGGGTTTTTTTGTTTAAAAATTTGAATTTGAAAGATGCCCCCAGTCACCGCCCCTGTTCGGGTGAGGCATCGACCCCTCCCAACAACTCCTGAGGGGGAGGAACTGCTGAGCTCCCACCTCAGGGAAGACTCAGCTCCACAAGGGACAGGACTTCCTTAGAAAGATTTCCCTGCCGTTTATCACCTCCCATTCCCCACAGCAAAGGAGCAGAAATGTCCTCATGGCTGGGCCGGGTCCCCTACTCTGCCAGCTCCTGCCTCAGTTCGCAGGTGACAAAATGAGGACGATGCCCTTCCTCCAATTAATTCCCATCTCTTCTCCCTTCCCCTCGGGGCACAGCAGCAGCTCCGACACCATAAATGATTTAGGAGCGAAGCCAGATGAAGCCGGGGCTGATGGATGACAATGCTCTGCTTGGGGGAATGTTTTCCTGCTGGAGACTTTTTGGAAACAAATATATTTATCCTCATTCAAAATTGAAGCGCAGCCCCCATCCTGGGTGAGTCAGCCCCTGAGTCAGGATCCAGCGGGAGCACGGCTGGGAAGAGCCTGTGGGGCGGTGGGGAGGGATCCAGGCCGGGCCAGGCAGGAACTGGGGCAGCCACAGGAATCCCCAAGGCTCCTCAAACTCCCCATGGCTTTAGGGGTTCAAATGGTTTTTGCCTATTTTGCCCCATTTTTCCCAAGTGTCCGTGTCAGGTATGGAAGCATACATTCCATTTTGCTGGAATGGCAGCCAGGACATGCTCTGTGCCTTGGCTTTGGGACAAATCCCCCAAACTGGAAGGGGGCAGTTCTTTGAGGGGTTCTTCTGGAGAAGGAGGATGGGGACCCCCCTGCACCCCGGCAGCCCCACAGGCTGGAGGGTGGCTGTGATCCAGATCAAACCTATGGAAAATGGGTTGGAATTACAGTTACTCAGTCAGATGTACTTAGAGCATCACAGGAGCATGGGCTGATCCCGGAATTGTGAGCCTGGAAAGGTTTTCCCCGACTGGGATCTTTTTGTGCCCTTTGGCAGAACAGAAAGCCCTCCCTGAACTCAGGTCACTTATTCCCAGAGTGTATCCCATTCCATTAAAGCTTCCCTGTGCAATCCCACAGCCCCAGCCCATGGGAGCATCCCGTGAGCCTATTTTAGCTCCACCAGAAGCAATTCCAGGTGAGGCAGGAGGTGCTGCTGTTGGAAAGGAGAGGAGCCTCCCAGCCCCAGCAGAGCCTGAGCACAATCCCAGAGCACAAGCCCAGAGCTCCAGCAGTGCCAGCCACGTCAGCAGGGTGTCCCCAAACAGGCAGGGATGGACAGCTGTGTTCTGCTGTGCCACTGGAAGGTCTGGGTGGAGCAGATCCTGGGTGGATTTGTGCACTGCAGGATTCACTATTCACTCTGAATTCCAGTGGAATTGCAGGAGCCAATCCTGCCCCAAGTGCTCCTGGGGACGATGTGCCCTGGCTTTGTGGGATGTGTTCCTGGTTCCACCCTGGGGAAAGCCCCGTTCTAGGACATGCCAGGTGCCAATTCCCATGGAAATGTCGTGGCACTGAGCTCCTGTCACCCACACTGTCCCTGCACTGCCCTCCCTGCCCAGCCCCAGCTGGAGAACAGAGGGGAGGATCAGAGAGGATGGAGGGAATGCAGGGACAGAGAAGCTGGGGAAGGATGGGGGGAGGGTAAGGACACGGGAAGGATCAGGAGAGGGATGGAGGAGCACAGGGAGGATCAGGAGAGGGATAGAGGAACACAGGGAGGATCAGAGGAGGGATGGAGGAGCACAGGGAGGATCAGGAGAGGCCTCTCCCAGCTTCAGCAGAGCCCTGTGGGGGTGGAGCTGTGGGTGACAGGGACAGCAGGGATTGGGTGTCCCAGGGGCCTGGAGGAGAAATGGCACCAATGCCAAGCACAGGGAAAACACATTTTCCTTTAGAGCCCCCCTGGATTTCCAAGGGAAGGCCGTGTCAGGGATTTATGGAGTATTTTACAGCAAGAGCTAATTCCCATGGCAGCCCCAGGACTTTCCAGGGCAGAGTTCTCTCTCCCAAAAGAGCTCCAACAGCTGCTAGGGCTCGCAGGGCCCAGCAGGGAACTGGGATGGACTGGGGGCTCTGTCAGGGAGGTGGGTGCAGGATGGAAGGAATTTAGGGATGAAGAAGAGGTACCAAAGGGCTGGGATCCATCGAGGGAATGTGGTGGGTCCTGGAGGACACCAACCATGTCAGGTCCCACAGCGCCAGGTGTGCCCTGGCCCAGCTGATCTGCAGGATCTGCTGGCAGCAGTTGTTTTGCAGAATAAATTTTCTTTATTAGAAACTTATGGTTGGCCCTATAAAAGAGTAAATTACCTACAACTGAGGCCCCTGGAATGGTGGGAAGTGTCCCTGCCCATGGCAGGTGTGGAACTGGATGGGCTTTAAGGTGCCTCCAACCCAAACCATTCTGGGATTCTGTGATTTTTTTGGAAATACGCTCAGGAAAGGCTCCACCTTCCATCACCCACAGACACACCAATGCTCTCCCTTCCACTCCACATGTGTTAGTAAAGAGCTCTTGTGCAACATTTGTGCTTTTCCTCTCCTCCCCATCCATCTCCACCCTCCTGACAAACCCTGCACAGCAGCCACACATCACAGGCGCTCTTGGCAAAACTCCTTTATTTTCTTTCTGCTTTAGAAACTCTTTGTACAGCTTAAGAAAAGAGGTTGCTTTTAAAAGAAATGGAATCACCACCCCAGGGATGCTCCATCCACAGCACTGGGCACTGGGCACCCCCAGCTGGACATGGACACCCCCAGCTGGACACAGGGCTCACCCAGCTGGACACAGAGCACCCCCAGGTGGACACTGGACACCCCCAGGTGGACACAGGGCTCACCCAGCTGGACACGGGGCACACCCAGCTGGACACAGGGCACCCCCAGCTGGACACGGGGCTCACCCAGCTGGACACGGGGCACACCCAGCTGGACACGGGGCACACCCAGCTGGACATGGACACCCCCAGCTGGACACAGGGCTCACCCAGCTGGACACGGGGCACACCCAGCTGGACACGGGGCTCACCCAGCTGGACACGGGGCTCACCCAGCTGGACACGGGGCACACCCAGCTGGACACGGGGCACACCCAGCTGCACACGGGGCACTCCCAGGTGGACACAGAGTTCATCCAGCTGGACACGGGGCTCACCCGGCTGGACACGGGGCTCACCCAGCTGGACACGGGGCACACCCAGCTGGACACGGGGCTCACCCAGCTGGACACGGGGCACACCCAGCTGGACATGGACACCCCCAGCTGGACACAGGGCTCACCCAGCTGGACACGGGGCACACCCAGCTGGACACGGGGCTCACCCAGCTGGACACGGGGCTCACCCAGCTGGACACGGGGCACACCCAGCTGGACACGGGGCACACCCAGCTGCACACGGGGCACTCCCAGGTGGACACAGAGTTCATCCAGCTGGACACGGGGCTCACCCAGCTGGACACGGGGCTCACCCAGCTGGACACGGGGCTCACCCAGCTGGACACGGGGCACACCCAGCTGGACACGGGGTACCCCCAGCTGGACACGGGGCTCACCCAGCTGGACACGGGGCTCACCCAGCTGGACACGGGGCACACCCAGCTGGACACGGGGCACACCCAGCTGGACATGGGGCTCACCCAGCTGCACACGGGGCACTCCCAGGTGGACACAGAGTTCATCCAGCTGGACACGGGGCTCACCCAGCCGAAGCCTGGCAGGGCTCTGAAGGACTGGACCTGTTGTTTAGGGCTGCAGGGAGTGGGATAACACTGCTCCTAAAGCTCATTCCCAAAGCCACAAGGTTGGAAGATGCTTGGAGAGGCAGCAGGAGCTGCAGCTGGTATCCACAGGGTGCTGGCACACCATTCCCAAGGTTTGGCATCTTGGGGATGGGGTTTTTACAGGAAATGGCACCAATGTTTAAAATACTTGAACAAAGTCCCTGAAACGATGCTCCCGGCAGGGATCAGGGTTTGGATCCAGGTCTGGCTGTGGCCCCACCTGCCCTGGTCCAACCTTGTGGGGCTGAAATCCCCCTGGCATTTTTCCTGAGGGATGTGGAATGTTCTGCTGCCAGCACATGCTGGGCTCTCCTTGCACAGGAGTCCAAGGAACCCTCTGGCCCCACATCCCACCCCAAACATTCCCTACAGAGACCCCAGGCACTGCCCCCTCCCCCACTGCTGCTGAACCAGCTCTGATTTATCTCGAGATAAGAATGTTAGCAATATTTTCATCCAGGAAGCCCTAAAGACAGGAGGGAAGGGTTAAATCCAGGCTTGACCCCTTCTCAAACATTGGGATAATCCAGCTGGATGGATGTGAAATCGGTGCCAGCCTGCAAATGGAGTCCTGGGCAGCCCAGGGTGAGGCGAGCCCCAGCCCTCAGCACCCCGAGATGTCCCGTGCCTTGTTCTTCCTCTGGAATCTCACATCCAAGGGGTCAAATCCCCGTTCCTTGGCCCCAAAGAGGGCCCAGGGAGGAGTCCTGGCTGTGTACTCGGCCGCTGTGAAGGTCCTGCAGCCGCCGCTCTGCTCGTGCTCCCTGACCAGCTCCTGGAAACGGCCATAGTCGATCCAGGTCCTCCACTCTCCATCCACGTGGAACTGCAGGGAAAGGAACATGTTAGGGAAAGGCAGGGAGCACCAAACCCAGAGTTCTGTGAGAGCAGCTGTGTGTGGATGAATTGGGATGCCCAGCTGGTGATTTTTAACTTCTGTACCACACGGAGGTGCAGGGTAAAGCCATCCTGATGCTCCTGGAGGAGAATGGCTTTAATGGAAAACAGAAGGAATTCAGGTGGATAAATACCCAGAGCCAGCAGGGAATTGATTCTCCACCTCTGCTCTGCCCCACTCAGGTGGGACCCCCCTGCAGAGCTGCTTCCAGCCCTGGAATGCTCAGCACAAAACCTCATCCTGCTGGAAAGAGTCCAGAGGAGGCCCTGGAGCTGCTCCAGGGCTGAGCCCCTCGGCTCTGGAGCCAGGCTGGGAGAGCTGGGAGTGTTCAGCTGGAGAGGAAAAGGCTCCAGGGAGAGCTCAGAGCCCTTCCAGGACCTAAAGGGCTCCAGGAGAGCTGGAGAGGGACTGGGGACAAGGGATGGAGGGACAGGACACAGGGAATGCCTTCCCAGTGCCAGAGGGCAGGGACAGATGGGATATTGGGAAGGAATTGTTCCCTGGGAGGGTGGGCAGGCCCTGGCACAGGTGCCCAGAGAAGCTGTGGCTGCCCCTGGATCCCTGGCAGTGTCCAAGGCCAGGTTGGACAGGGCTTGGAGCAACCTCTGACAGTGGAAGGTGTCCCTGCCATGGCAGGGGTGGCACTGGATGGGCTTTAGGTCCCTTCCCACCGAACCCATTCCAGGACCCTATGACGCTCTCCCTCAGGGTTGCACTGTGGGATGCTTTGCTGGAGCCTTCCAAGTACAGATCCTCCCCCACTCCAGCCCCATTTTCCAGGAGGGAGGCTCCTAAAATGCATCCCAAAGCCTCCCCAGCCCTTCTGCACTTGCCAGCTGACAGTCCCATGGGACAGCCCTTGCTGTGGGGAGCTGGTACAGCCCTGGAGGAAAGGCGTGGATTTGGGGTCATGCCCAGGTGCCCCTGGTGGAGGGACCTTGCCAAGGTCACCCCAAACCCGAGCGTGGGACTGCTCCACGAGCCTAGCCTGGGACAATGGCCCAGGAGCAGCACCAGAGCCACGTGCCAAGGGATTGGGATGGATTTGGGAGACTCTGGAAAGGGGCAGGAAGGCTGTGTTTGAGAACAGGGACGGGGAAGAGGTTTAATGACACAAATCCTCTTTGCATGTGAAAAATGGCTCACTTTGACAAGCTGGAGCTGCTTTTGTCTCCCAGACCTGCTCTGTTCATTTAGCCCCAGCCTTGGCTGAAGCCTCAATTAGGATTTATCTCAGCTAAGAGCTTATTACGCATTTCATCCAAAAAAAAAAGAGGGAAAACAGACCGGGTCCCTGGTTATTGTGGACTATTTTTCCCCCCAAACTTGATGGCTGTGCATTTCAAATGGCACTTGACTTTGTGCCCAAGAGCTAAAAGCTTTTTTGGTTGGAAAAACTGCTGACAGCTCTGAAATTCTGCAATCAGCCATGGCTGCTGCTCCTCCATCCCTGCCCATGGAATTACAGCTGGAGCTGGAGCCAGGAGGGGACACTGCCGAGTCACAGTAGCGACTGGGAACCAGTCCTGCCATCAATCAACCTGCCTGAGGGTCATTTTTCTTGTGCCAAGGTGGGGACGTGTGTGAGGCCACCAGGCCAGCAGTGGCAGAGGAGACAATGTGTCACCTGGAAAGGAACAATCCCAATCCCAAAGAGGATCCAGGCTCTGGAGGTGACAATGTCCCAGTGTCACACCTCACACAAAACCCTCTGCTCCCTCCAGATTTGGTTCATCAACGCTCAGCAAAGTAAAAGGCAGCAAACCCCAAAGCAGAGGATCCAGCAAAGCCTTTAGGGAGAATGGCTTCCCACTGCCAGAGGGTTAGATGGGATATTGGGAATAATCCTTCCTTTTGGGGGTGGGGAGGGGCTGGGATGGAATTCCCAGAGAAGCTGTGGCTGCCCCTGGATCCCTGGCAGTGTCCAAGGCCAGGCTGGACAGTGCTTGGAGCAGCCTGGGACAGTGGGAGGTGTCCCTGACATGGCAGGGGTGGAATGGGATGGGCTTTAAGGTCCCTTCCAACACAAGCTGCTCCATGATCCCATGACCCCATTCCCACCAGAACAGCCAACCGGAGGCTGCCTGGGATTCACTCCAGAGCAGATCAATCAATAATCCCCATTGTTAGTGCTCTGACAGCCCAGCCACAAACCCCACTGCAATAGGGGCAGGTGTGTCATGGAATGAAATGGCTCCTGCTGAGGAATAAATCTAAAACCTGGAGTGAGGAAGAGCAGCCCCAGCTGCCCCCATGATTTCCAGCTCGGATTGAACAATTCTGGGATTATTCCATGGGTGACAAAAGATTTAAGGCTCAGTTTCACGACATCCATATAACAGCAGAGGCAGCCCTAAACATGGCTGGGGTCCCAGCCCGGCGTGGGCAGGGCTTGGAGGGAATTGGTCACTGCCTGTGGAGCCCTTCAGGGGCAGAAATGCATGGGCACGAGGAAACAGCTGTGACCCTGCCCTCGGATCTTCCCTAAACCAGGATCGGGAGAGGCACAGCTCCTGCCGCTGCCGCTGGAGCCAGGAATGGTGAATTCTCCATGCAGCCAAACTGGGATATAGGCACAGGTCCATATATCCAAACTGGGATATAGGCACAGATCCATATATCCGAACTGGGATATAGGCACAGATCCATATATCCAAACTGGGATATAGGCACAGGTCCATATATCCAAACTGGGATATAGGCACAGATCCATATATCCAAACTGGGATATAGGCACAGATCCATATATCCAAACTGGGATATAGGTACAGATCCATATATCCAAACTGGGATATAGGCACAGATCCATATATCCAAACTGGGATATAGCCATACAGCCAAACTGGGATATAGCCCTAGATCCATACAGCCAAACTGGGATTGATCCATACATCGAAACTGGGATATAGCCATACAACCGTACATCCAGATGGGGATGTATCCATATAGCCAAACTGGGATATATCCATACATCTACACTGGAATATATCCATATACCCAAACTGAGATGTATCCATGCACCCGAACTGGGATATACCCATATATCCAATCAGAAACTGGCATTAAATGGAGAGCCAACTCCCCTGGGACACCCCCAGAGTGTGGCTGAGAATTCCCTTTGCACCTGAACTCCCAGGAATGGCCCTGACCAGGACATTTCTCTCCATTCTCTTTGGCAGTAGATCCACAGCTGCACTCAGTGCAGCAGGAGCGGCTCCTTGCTCTGGAATCCGTCAACATTCCTGAAGGACAAGAGCCACGCTCCACATTTCTTTTCTTACCAACACATTTGCATAAGCAATTGGGGGGGGCAGGAACATCTGCACAGATTGAGGACAATCCAGGAAGACAATTCCCTGCATTCCCCCAGACATGAGCACTGCTGGGAAATCATCCCAGGTGTATCCAACAGGAGGAAATACAGGAGAGAGGCAGGGGTGTGACCCAGGGAGCGCTGAGGAGTGCAAGGCAGCTGCAATCAAGGAGTTTGTCCCAACAAGGGGAATGTTGGATTTCCTTCAGAGCAAACCTTGCTGGCACTCTGGAGCTGCTCACTCCGGTCCTGCTGCACCACAAATATCCAATGGATTTTCAGGGAAGGACTAACCAGCCCAGGAGAGAGTGGAGCAGGACAGGGGCACAGCCTGTGGGGGCTCCTGGAGCCCTCATCCCTGAGGGTCTGGAGGCACAGAGCCCACCCCAATGGAAAAGCCCCAAACACGGAGCTGGGCTGCAATCCAGGATCCCTGAGGAGCACAGGGAAGAGATCCCAGAGCTCTGGGGCTTGCACAGCTCCTCTGCAGTGAGAATCCTACAAACAGTGGGGTTGGAAAAGCACTCGATCTGGCTGCACTCCCAGATCGAGTGCAGCCACCTCCAGCACTGCCAAGGCCACCACTGTCTCCTGTCCCCAAGTGCCACATCCCCAAGGCTGTCAAACCCCT
This sequence comes from Acanthiza pusilla, assembly GCA_036630365.1. Taxonomy (NCBI): domain Eukaryota; kingdom Metazoa; phylum Chordata; class Aves; order Passeriformes; family Acanthizidae; genus Acanthiza; species Acanthiza pusilla. Next base: position 1,246,065 of record JAXCHO010000048.1, on the reverse strand, counting down.
CCAGGGATGGGGCCTCTAACACAGCCCCTTGAGCTGTGCCAGGGATGGACAAACCTTTCCATGAGGAAATCTTCCCCAATATCCAACCTGAGCCTCCCCTGGCACAGCTCGAGGCCGTCCCCTCTTGTCCTGTTCAAGGATCCAAGGACACAAAGTCCTGGAATGGACACTTGGTCCAACGATTGGATTTTCCCTGGGGGATGCACAGAGCTTAATGGTTCAATCCGGCAGTTTTACATATCATTTCAAAGATCACACAGCAAAAATAACAACCAGTGGCCAGCAGGGGAACCAGCCTGAGCTGCAGCTGCAGGGGGGCACAGGTGGACCATTCCCAGGAAGGCAGGGAAAAAAACCCCAGAAGGCAAAAATCCCACAAAAAACAGAAACAACAAAAAAACCCAAACCAAACCAAAACAAAAAACCCAAAACAAAGAAAAACGAAAACAAACAAACAAAAAAACCCGACCCAGAACAAACGAAAACTTCCCCACCCAAACCCAAACAAAAATAACCACAGAAAAAAACCACAAAACTCGCCCCAAGAAACCAACCCTCAAAATCAAAATAAACAAAAATAAAAGAAAGAAAGCCACACAATTCCCCCAAAAAATCCAAACACCCAAACATCCCAAAAGAGACAAAAAACCCAAACCCAAATGGAATACAAAAAAAACTCCCAAATCCCTCCCCCAAAAAAACAAACCTGAAAAGACCAAACCCAAGCAAAAAACACCAAACCAGACAAAAAACCCCAAACCAACCAAATCCCAGCAAGACCATCCAAAAAAACCCCAAACCAAACAAAGCCTCCCCCCAAAGTAAACCAAACCCCCAAAACAAAACAAAAAATGCAAAAGAACTCCCAGAAGAAATCCCAAACCCAACCCAAAAGCCACACAAACATTCCCAAAAAACAAACAACCAAAGAAAAACCCCAAAGCCACCGATCAAACACATGGCGCACAAAGACTTTCGGCAATTTTTAGGAGCAGCATTCCCAGCCTGCCAAGATCCCAAGCTTGTACTCCTGAGCAGGAAGCAGAGGGATTTCCATCCCCCTTCATTCCTGCACTCCATTTCTCATCATCCCTGAGCAGAAATCTCATCTGTGAGTTATCTTCAGGGTCTCCTCAGCCTGGCTTTCCCAGTTTTCCATGAAATCCGCTCTTTGCTGAGCTGAAATCCATTCCCTGGCAGTCCAGGAGGAGCCTTGTTCCCGGGACATGGAGTGTGGTTCTGCATAAGGCACATTCCGTGAGTTTTAATCTAATTAATTCACTTTAGTTACTTTTAATTCACACATCCAAGGGCCCAAAATTCCAAAGCTTCCAAGGCTCCCTGCAGTCTGTGCCTCTCAGCTGGGAGAGCTCCCACTGGAGACCACTCATCCCACATGGACAATCTGCAGGTCAATACTGTAAATAAATTTAATGCCAATTAAGAGTATTTTGAGGAAAAAATCCATAGTAGGAATTCTCCTCTCCTTTGGACCCTCTGGCAGCTGCTGGGATAACTCAGCATCCAAACACAGGGAGTTCCATCAGTCTGAGAGATGGGAATGCTCACGTGGATATTCGGGAAGAGATAAATAGAAAACACAGCAAGAGTATTTATACATATTCCTTTATAGCTCTTCAGAGAATCCCAGAATGGTTTGGGCTGGGAAGGACTTTAAGGATCATCCCATTCCATGGGCAGGGACACCTCCCACTGTCCCAGGCTGCTCCAAGCCCTGTCCAGCCTGGCCTTGGACACTGCCAGGGATCCAGGGGCAGCCACAGCTTCTCTGGGCACCTGTGCCAGGGCCTCATAGGGAAGAATATTTTATATACCTATATAAAAATATCCAAGAACATACAAATAATGTATCTTACATATATATTCTTGTATATAAAGACAAGATATTTATCCTTTATATAAAAGGTTTTATAGCACAGAATATATGTATTAAAAATACATTAAAAATACATTAAATCCCAAAATAAATCCATCCCTTGTCACAACTGTCCATTGGCCTGCAGCATCCCTGGTTTGTCCTCTCACATTTGGGATGTCCCTGGAATGACCAGAGGCTGCCTGCAGACCCCGGGAACAGGCCCAAGTTCCCAGAGGATTCCCTGTGAGCCTTAGCCACATCTGGGCAGGGGACACGCACAGCTGGATTTTCCAGAAGGGCCAGGCAGACACCCTGGGAGCTGTCTGGGCTTTCCTGGCTGCTGGAATTTAAACCCCACTGCAGCTGGGAGGCTATGCCTGACTCAACAGAATTGCCCTTTAGAATTCCCCTCCTGAACAATAACATCTCATCTTCCCAAAGTTTCTTGGCTTGGAATCATGGAGCACCCAGGGTTGGAAGGACCCTGGAGCAGGAGGTGTCTGGGCAGAGGTGATACCGTGCCCAGCGTGGGACCATGTCTTAGGTTACATGGAAGGTGTAACCAAAAGTCTGTATTCTATTCCCATCTCCAGAAGCTGTTCAAACAGCTGGGGCAGTGTTCTTTGTGTTCAGCATGACCCAGCCCTGCTAACACCATCAGGGCTATCTCTGCTCATGGCCATCGAGGGCTCCGGGAGTGACTCACAGATTCCATCAGCCATTGGGAGATGCCCTGCCCAGAGGGGAGGAGCTGAACATTCCTACCTGCACATAAACTGAGACCCTGCAACACTGGGGTACCTTTCCCACTGCATTCCCAGAGGAGAAGAGCTCAAGAGCCACCACTGGACCTGCAGAGAGCGACGAGACCTTTCCACAAGATCACCACTCCAACAAGAGCACATCCATCACTCCAACGGGACTGCAGCCACCATTGAACTGCACTGCAGCACCACCCTGACAGGGTGCAGGCTGGATTCTGACTTTGTCTATCTAAACCATTGTTTCTGCATTATTGCCTTGTTCTAAATATTAGAATATTCCTTTTTTTCCCATATATTTTGCTTGAAAGCCCTTGATTTCAAAGTTAGAATAATTTGGAAGGAGAAGGTATCGTTTTCCCTACTCCAAGGGAGGTTCCTGCCTTCCTTGGCAGACACCTCTTTCAAACCTAGACAGACCAGGAATGAGATCTCACTCCAGATCAGCTTCCAGCCCCTGATCCCTGTGCCCACCATCGGCCACCTCCCTGGGCATGGCAGCCAAAAGGCCCCTGGAAAAATGAGCTGCATGGCTCCATCCTGAACTCCTCCATTTCCCTCTGAGGACAGTCCACCCCTGGGATCAACCAGCAGCTTTTCCACCTTCCACAGGCTGGGATCAAACACAGCACATTTCACCACCTTCCAGCACGAGTTCTCCAATAACCCAGGGAATTATTGCCCCCAGTTTCTCACCTCATTAAGGCTCACAATTATTTAAGGCTCCCTTTGTTTGATAGGGGAAGTGACTGAACTGGAGTCACTGCAAAACAAGGAGAAATATTGTGGAGAAGTTACTCTGAACAGGGTGGCAGTGCTCGGCAAAAAGCTACAAATTTCTCCTTCTTGAATTATTATTCCAGCCTCAGGCTTTAGGGGGAAGGAATGAAGTTGGTTTTTAAGTTGCAGATGCAGGCAAGGGATGGGAATAACGGCCTTAAGAGGAAGGAGGGCAGCATTAGATGGGATATTGGGAAGGAATTCCTCCCTGTGAGGGTGGGCAGGCCTTGGCACAGGTGCCCAGAGAAGCTACGGCTGCCCCTGGATCCCTGGCAGTGTCCAAGGCCAGGTTGGACAGGGCCTGCAGCAGCATGGGACAGTGGGAGGTGTCCCTGCCATGGCAGGGGCGGCACTGGATGGCTTTAAGGTCCTTTCCAGCCCAAACCATTCTATGACTATGATTCCACAAGCAGTGGAACACCAGGCACACACAGCTGAGTCTCTCCACATCCCATGTCCATGGGGCTGAAGGGAAACCTCCACAGGGACACAGCCCTGGGAATAACCAAGCTTTAAATCCCTCAGCAACTCCGCAGGCAAGATCTGGGAACAGCCTTGCAGTTCCACACTCAGTGCCTTCAATGCATGATGTGTGAGAGCAGAGGGAGCACCTCCAGGGCCAGCACATGGAATGCCTGGAGATTCACAGCTCTGTATTCCAAAGGGTGGGGCAACCTGAGCTGAGCTGAGCAGTGCCACAGCCCACGGACCTTGTGCTGATCCCCCTAACCCCAGGGGAGTTATTCCAAGGGAAAGTTCATTATGGCAGGTTTGGGGTTTTTAATCTCCTGCCAATGGAGCCAGGGCTCCATCCCGGCCGCTCCCATTCCCATGGATCAAAGCAGGATTACTTCAGCACAATGGAGAGCTGCTTTTAATAACTGAAACATCGAGCCCAGCAGAGCCACCTTCCTGCTGGAAGGGGACAAGGGAAAGGGAGAAAACACTGGGGAATAACAACATTCCGTGCTCACACCTGCTCTAAGGAGGTTCTGGCTGCTGAGACATCTTGTCCCCCCCAGGATCCCCCCATCCCCTCTTCTGCTGCAGACTCGGGATGTTCCACCTCTTTGTCACCTTCTGCTCCAAGTTTGGCTTTCCCCTCGCTGCTGTCCCTGGATCTGGGACACTGCGTCACAAGGACAGCTCCCACTCTCCAAAGGACTGAGGCAGGAAGGAACTGAACGTGATGGACTCTTTGTCCCTGATCTAACCCTTGTCAGGGGATGTGCAGCTGGCAGTCAAGTGCTTCCTTTTCCTCCCTAAATATAGCTGGGATGCTCAGCATGGAACGCTCAGCATGGAACAGCTCCAGTGCCTTTCCCCAGCTCCAGAGGCTCCTGCGAGCACCACCAGGACACACCCGGAGCCTGTGGGGCCATCCCAGCCCCAGGTGCTGATTCCAGGGAGGAAAACGACAATTCCCTGTATGCTGGGAAGATTTCCTGACTGATGGAGAGGGATGGGCAATTCCATGTCCCCAACACCTGCCTTGGAGGTGCCGTGATACCCCCAGCACTGCAGCCACACAAAATGCTGGAATACTTTGGGTGGAAAGGGACCTCAAAGCTCATCCTGTGCCACCTGCTGCCATGGGCAGGGACACCTTCCACAACCCCAGAATTCTCCAACCAATCCCAGGATTTTAAGTCAGGCACATCAGTAATTAAGGCAGGAAAGGCTGATGGCTCCACAGTGCTGAGCCCACCCTGCTCATGTCACCCTGTGAGCTGAGACCTCCAGAGAGAGGAGGCACTGGAATTCCAGGAGCATTCCCCGTGCTGTGAATGGCTGAGTGACATGGAAATCAGCCCCAGGGTCACAGGGACGCTCAGCCATGGAGTCCTCCTGTTCTGTCCCAGAGCTCTGGAATCCCAGTGCCAGCAGCAGCACACGGCACAGACTGAACTGGCCAGGAATTGGTGCTGGAAAGGCCCAGGGAGCTGGAAAACAACTCACCTGCTCCAGAGGGAGAGGTTTAATGGCCAGAATGGGCTGGAACTGCCAGAAGTGCTCTGCAAACAAGGACAGGGTGGAGCACACATGGAAAGCAAATCTACCACCATGGGGCAGAGGGTTTAGCTCAGGAATTACCAAGACACTGAATTTCCTTCAGAGAAATCCTCACTGCAAGGCAGCTGCAGCACCTTCCCCATTCTCAGGAGCTTGTTATGGTCCCCTTGAGGGTACATTTACTGTTCCAGCCCAGGAACAGCAGCAGCCTCAGGCCTTTCCCTGGAAAAGGTCCCTGGAATTAACTGTTACATTAGAAAGTTGCTGCTGTGTCGATATCTCAGCCCACTAGTTCAAAGTGGTGCCACAAATCCCATTTTTGTGACCATGGTTTATGGGATTTGCTCAAAAGCAAAGAGAATTACTCAAGAACTCTAAAGAATCAAGGAGGATGGAGCCAAGCCCAACAGGCATTTCCCAAACAGGAAACCAGGGCAAAGCTGGGAGGATGCAAGAAAGGCAGGGAAGAGGAGCTCTCCCACCCTCGGGAGCCCAGGGAAGGCTGCACCCATCCCTGGCAGTGTCCAAGGCCAGGTTGGACAGGGTTTGGAGCACCCTGGGATAGTGAGAGGTGTCCCTCCAGGGCAGGAGTGTGTCCTAGGTTACATGGAAGGTGTAACCAAAAGTCTGTATTCTATTCCCATCTCCAGAAGCTGTTCAAACAGCTGGGGCAGTGTTCTTTGTGTTCAGCATGACCCAGCCCTGCTAACACCATCAGGGCTATCTCTGCTCATGGCCATCGAGGGCTCTGGGAGTGACTCACAGATTCCATCAGCCATTGGGAGATGCCCTGCCCAGAGGGGAGGAGCTGAACATCCCTACCTGCACATAAACTGAGACCCTGCAACACTGAGGTACCTTTCCCACTGATTCCCAGAGGAGAAGAGCTCAAGAGCCACCACTGGACCTGCAGAGACCGACGAGACCTTTCCACAAGATCACCACTCCAACAAGAGCACATCCATCACTCCAACGGGACTGCAGCCACCATTGAACTGCACTGCAGCACCACCCTGACAGGGTGCAGGCTGTGTCCTGACTTTGTCTGTCTAAACTGTTTGTTCTGTATTATTGCTTTGCTCTAAATATTAGTAAAGAACTGTTATTCTTTCTCCCATATCTTTGCCTGAAAGCCCTTGATTCCAAAGTTATAATAATTTGGAGGGAAGGGGGTCACATTATCCATTCTAAGGGAGGTTCCCACCTTCCTTAGCAGAAACCTGCCTTTCAAACCAAGACAGGGTGGAATGGGATCACCTTTAATGTCCCTCCCTACACGAGTCTGGGATTCCAAGGAGCTGGCACCCATTGCCCCAAAGCCACGGAAATCCCACTAACAAACGGATTCTCAGGCCATGAGGAGCAGGGCACAGCGCTTCTCTGGGGTCATCTTTAGGGCTCTGTGAAGGGGAAGTGGAAATCCAACATTTGGCTGTAAGGTTTCAGTTTTTAGGACGTTTTGAGCTCCCCTGAGATCCAAAGTTGTCTGAGTTTACAGTGGGACCTGTCACTCCCTGAGGGCTGAAGGCTCCCAGGGGCCTCACCTGTACCTGCAGACACTCCCAGAGCCCAGAGCCCACTGCTGGCCAGCAGGAAAAAAAGGGAACTGTGTGTGGGAAGAGACCCGGGAGCTGAACGGGAGATTTTTAGGAATGCCCCAGTTCCCATCTCAGTGACCTCCAGAGAGAAGAAAATAACACCAGACATAAAACCTGCAGTTTGCTCTCCCAAAAATCCCTTTTCTCTCTAAATCCCTGCCCTTAAGAGACTTCAGCGCTCAAGTCCTGAACTGTCACTCATCACAAGAAGGTACCAATCAATGAGTCCCACCAAACCCAGGCACAGCTGCAGAAGGAATTATTCCTGACATTCCCAGACGCTTTCCTACAGGATGGCATTTAACAGCAGCATTAAATTTATCAGGAGCGTTGTTTGAACACCTCCAAACTCGAACGTAGGAGAACACAGTGAAATATATCACATTTCTTAATGATTTTTATTACACTCTTCCTGCGACTCCTTAATTTTTTAAAGACCCCTCTGATTTTCCAATTACTCACTCCAGTTTGATCAATCCCAGAGCACAGGTTTTCCTGCAAATAATAGGCATTGACAGATTTTATTCTCCACTAGAGCCTGAAACTGAAAAATTAAACCATAATGGAAATAAATTTATTTTTTATTAGCTATTTTAGCACTGAGGCCAGATTGCTTCCCACAGCCACCCTCTGCTAATGGCTGTGGAAGGAGAAGCAGCTGTTGAATTCCTCCTGGGCAGGTACCAATTTATTCTCCTTGCTAATGGTGTTACTGCAATCCTGCCTCGAGGAGCTCTCTGCAATCTGTTTGTTTGCTTTCCCTGGACCTTACAATGCAAAAGGAGATTTTGGTTTCTCAGGAACAGTTGCCAGTGGCAACAGCCAGGAGTGAGACTGTAAATAAAGCCAATTTAAGGTGAGTTCAAACACAACCACTGCCAGGTGTCCTCATTTTCTCTGCTCCTTCCCAGCTGGTCCCTTTGCAGATTCCAAAGTAGGTTTAGATTGGATTTTAAGGAAAAATTTCTCCCTGGGAGGGTGGGGAGGTCCTGGCACAGAGTGCCTAGAGAAGCTGTGGCTGCCCCTAGCAGTGTCCAAGGCCAGGGTGGACAGGGCTTGGAGCACCCTGGGACAGTGGGAGGTGTCCCTGCCTGTGGAATGGGATGAGCTTTAAGGTGCCTTCAAACCCCAACCACCCCAGGATTCCACAATTCCATCAGATGCCCAGCTGGCATATTATTTTATATTTCTGCTGCCTTTCTATTAATCTTTTCTGAACCTCAGAAAGCAAATATGTACTCATTACTTTTCATTTCCTGTATCCTTTAAAATTAATTATTCTTTTTTGTCATTTCACTTCTGTTTCATTTAATTTCCCTTTCAGTCCTTGAAGGGGAGATGGTGACAAACATTTTTAGCAGGACCTGTTGCAAGGGGTGATGGATTTAAACAACAGCAGGGTCGATTTACATTGGATATAAGATAACATTTTTTACCATGAGGGTGGTGAGGCCCTGGCACAGGTTATCCAGAGAAGCTGTCACAACAATACAAACACTGAGGGGCTGGAGCGTGTCCAGGAAAGGGAACAGAGCTGGGAAGGGGCTGGACCACGAGGAGAGGCTGAGGGAGCTGGGAAAGGGCTCAGCCTGGAGAAAAGGAGGCTCAGGGGGGACCTTGTGGCTCTGCACAACTCCTGACAGGAGGGGAGAGCCGGGGGGGTCAGGCTGTGCTCGCAGGGAACAGGGACAGGAGGAGAGGGAACAGCCTCAGGCTGGGCCAGGGGAGGCTCAGGTTGGACATTGGGGAAATTCCTTCACTGAAAGAGTGGGGGGAGTGGTTGGACCCAATGATCTTGGAGGGCTTTTCCAACCCAAATGATTCTGTGATTCTCTGATTCCAATATGGTGATTGGAAGAGGTAGCTCTGGAGAGGTGGCTTAGACCAACAGGAAAAGAACAAGGCGTCCCTTAGGTCAAAATGGGATCTAGGGGGTGTGAAGGGCTGGAATCCTGGGGCACAACATAGATTCTCCTGCCAGTGACTGCAGAGGCTTGGGAAGCTTTGGAGTGGGCTGCCCAGGGCAGGGGGGAGTGCCCATCTCTGGAGGGCTTTAACACATGTGTGGATGTGGCACTTGGGGACACGGTGGCAGTGCTGGGCTGGACACGACGATCCCAGAGGGCTTTTCCAACCGAAACAATTCCGTGCTAGCTCTGGAGAGGAAGTTTGTTAGAACCAAGCAAGGCAACAGCCCTGGTACCAGGGGTGCCCGGGCAGCCTCACCTTCCTGTGTGCCAGCAGCAGGCAGTTGGAGTGCTCGTGCTCGCAGGCGATGCCGTATTCCGGGAGCAGCCGCGCCAGCTCCTGCACGAAGCTCACCACCTCGCCGTGCCACGGCACGTTGGCCATGGTGAGGCTGCTGGCAGAGCTCTCCCCGCAGTACGTCACACCCTGGGGACAAACAGGACAGTCAGTTCAGCCCCTGCCAGGCCCTGGGCAGTGCCAGTCACAGTCAACCCACCGGCCCCGGCTCTGGCCCCCCTCTCTTGGCAAGGGCACAGGTTCAGAGATGGCATCGGAAATGGGTCCCTCCCCACCCTTTGGGGTGCCACATTCCCTCCCCACCCTTTGGGGTGGCACTGCGGGCCAGGCAGCCCAAGCACTGAAGCACAGGCTGGGCTGCATCCTGAGCGCTGCTTTAGCAGGATCGAAAGGGAGGACACTCCAGAGTGACAAAGGAACCTTTGGAAGGTCACTGGGCTTGGAAACCTGAGACAGTCACATGGACAACCAATGCCCTGTCCCTGGGACACTCCCAGAGATCCTGTCCAGGGGCCACAGAGGGATGGAGCTCTGACCTCTTCCTTGCAAGCCCAGGCTGTGATTTCTGCCCTGGCCTCCAGTATCCATCCAAAGCTCATTCCAGCCCCTCATAAAACCACCCCACAAGTGATGACAGCCCAAAATCTCTCTGCCCTGTGCTGATCCCCAGCATGGGCAGCAGGAAAGGGATTAGGATTGTGTCCCTGTGCTCAGGTGAGCCCCACCTGCAGAGCTGCCCCAGCCCTGGGCCCAGCTCAGGGAGCACCTGGAGCTGCTGGAGGAGTCCAGAGGAGGCTCCAGGATGAGCAGAGGGATGGAGCCTGCTGGGAGGAAAGGCTGTGAGAGCTGGGATTGTTCAGCTGGAGAGGAGAAGGTTTTGGGGTGACCTCACTGTGGCCTTGCTGTGCCTGAAGGAGCCAACAGGAAGGATGGAGAGGGACTTTGGACAAGGGCCTGTGCCCAATCCCCACTTTGCCACCAGCCCGGAGCACTGAGTGCCACAGCCAGGCCTTCCTTATCCAGCCTCACCATTCTGGGACCAGCTGCTCCTCACTTGGGAGTTCTGATCACCTGAACCTCCTGAAATACTGATTTAGTCTTAGCCATGGCCTCAAATTTGCTTTTCCTTTTTTCTCTTTCTCGCTTTTTCCTTCCTTCTCTTTTTTCTTTATTTTCCTTCACTTATTTTTCTTCCTTTTTCTTTCCTTCCTTCCCTCCTCCTTTCCTTCTTAATTTCATTTTTCTTTCCTTCCTTCCTTTCCTTCCAGATAATATTCACTGCAGTCTGGTTTAACCAGTGCATGACACAAAACCCTTTTACAGAACAGAGCCCTGCAAAACACTGAATGTTTCTCACTCTGTGATTTGCCACAGACCACAAGCAGCTCAGTCGGAGGGAGGTGGCAGTGGGTGGTGAGCACTCAGTGTCCCCCACTTGGAGTGCAAACAGTGCTCGACTTTAGGGTGTCCTTTAATGTCTGCTTTAAAATATTTCATAGACAGGATCATGATCCACTTCAATTTCTCCTAATCAAATAATTCCCTGCCATTTTCCCAGCAATTAATCTGCCATCACTGAGAGCAGATCACACACCAAATCACAGGGCTGGTCACAACCCCAGAGGCACCCAAAGGGCAAACAGAACAAAAGGCTTTTCCTGCAGACACCACCCAGCCCCTCTGCCCCCTTCTCTGGCTGGTTCCAGCCCCTCTGCCCAATTCCAGCCCCTCTGCCCCCTTCTCTGCCGGGTTCCAGCCCCTCTGCTCCCCTCTCCAGCTGGTTCCAGCCCCTCTGCTCTTGGGCTGAGCTCTTTTATTCCAGTCACAAAATCCCATTAAGCACTAGCCTTTAAAACACAGTTTTATGAGTGGTTGTGTCTGGCCTGCTCGTGCTCTGCCCCCTGAGAACACTTTTACCTCTTTCAAAAGGCCTTTGCAGCCAGGTTCACTCGTGGCATGGCCATGGCTCCTGCTCCCAGCTGCCACCACGGCCCCAATCCCTGATTCCCCTGCATTTCCCAGGACATGGAATGTGCAGACACATCTCTGCCAACACTACAGTGTCCCCAGTGCTGAGCAGGGCTGCAGGGGAAGCAGCCTGCTGCTAATTGGGACCTGTACAAGTTTTGAAAGCAATTAGTTTCTCACCCATAAATTTATGAGGGACTTACCCCATTGATCTGCCCAGGCACCATAACTCAGAGCCAGCCTGGAAAAAGATTGACAGGGCACAAGCCAGGGAGTGCTCACCAGGTTTTATATTTTCGTTTTATTCAGCCCAGCTCTGTAAGTCTGAAACCAGATTTGAAACAGGCTCGTTCTCTATTAGTGTTACATCAGAGCAGCCAGCCACGCAAATCAGGGGTTTGGATCCCCAAAGTTCAGCTGGAGACACACAGCAACATTCTCCCCGCACTCATTATCCAGATTATGATTTGAGCAGCATGAAAAATGTATGAGTACAGAGGGGGAAAATTCTTCAGAAGCTCCAACATGATTCATGCTCTCAGTAAACTACAAAGGTATCGTTTACAAGCAAAGAAAGTGCAGAGGCAAATGGAATAAGTGAGTGCTTGGCTGGCTGATTAATTCCCAGCACAAATCAATAGGAATCAGCTTCCAGCACACCGAAGGAAAGCAGCTTTCAACTTCCCCAACTTCTTCAAACTGGAGTTAATTAACAGCTGATAGCACTTAAAGCCCATGCGGAGCTGATGAGGGCGGTCACGTTCTGCTTTGCAGTAATACATGAAGACAGTTATTAAGACATCAAGAATTAAAAAGGAAAGGATCCCATTGTTCACCCAGAGCTCTCTCCCCAACCTCCCAGCGGCAGAAACAGCAACGATGCTGCCTCTTAATTACCTGCTTAATAAGGGTGCTTTGAGCAGCCTAATCCACAGAGCTCGGGCCAAGTACCTTGAAATGCAGAAGCCTTTGAAAAGCGTCCCAGCTCTGCCTGGTTCTGCCAGGATGAATCCAAAGCAACCCTGCTGGGCACGCTCTGGATTTCACAGAATCATGGAATCATGGGATGGGTGAGGTTGGGAAGGACATTGAAGCCCACCCAGGGCCACCCCTGCCATGGGCAGGGACACCTCCCACTGTCCCAGGCTGCTCCAAGCCCTGTCCAGCCTGGCCTTGGACACTGCCAGGGATCCAGGGGCAGCCACAGCTTCCCTGGGCACCTGTGCCAGGGCCTGCCCACCCTCACAGGAACAATTCCTTCCCAATATCCCATCTGTCCCTGCCCTCTGGCAGTGGAAGCCATTCCCTGTGTCCTGTCCCTCCATCCCTTGTCCAAAGTCTCTCTCCATCTTTCCTGTTGGCTCCTTCAAGCACTGCAAGGCCACAGTGAGGTCACCCCAAAGCTTCTCCTCTCCAGCTGAACAATCCCAGCTCTCGCAGCCTTCCCTCCCAGCAGAGCTGCTCCATCCCTCTGCTCATCCTGGAGCCTCCTCTGGACTCCTCCAGCAGCTCCAGCTCCTTCCTGCCCAGGACCCCAGGGCTGATTTTTGGCTGTAATGGAGCTGAGCGAGCACAGCTGGATTGACCAGAGCCTCGTGCCAGGGTGGGAATTGGTGCTGTGGGAAGTGTGGGAAGCACATTCCTGCCTCCAGGACCTGGCTCCTGCCCTGGCATCAACAGCCAGCAATCCTTTCAATCCACAGGGCGCTGAAGGAAGGATTCCTGGGGAACTACAGCTGACAGCGCTTTGTTTCTCCACTCACACTCCAGACTTCCCAATTTAATTACTGAACAAAACAATTCTTTCCACTCCGAGCTCACAAATTATTAATTTAATTGAGGCTCGTGCAAATTAGCAGCAGAACAAAGTGTGGGCCAGGCTGCTGAGTGACAGAGTGTTTAAAATCTGGGGCAGCCATGACCCCAGACAAATTCAAAAAGCCTCAATCCACATTGATGGATTGCAGTGTCTGCAATGCAAAGGCTCCTGAGCTGAGCAGCAGCACTCCCCAAATTCCAGCCACAAGGCCTCACGCACGTCTGCTCCTGCTGCAGTGGCTTCAGCCAGGATCCAATGCCTTGGCTGCTTTTAATAATCACTTTCAAGCTGATTTAACAAAGGCCATAAGTCCTGTGTGTCACTCCAATTTGCAGGGAGGGCTGGGGACGGTTGGTTATGCAGCACAGCCCCAATATTTCACAGCAGCTCTCCACACACCCCACACAGGTGGCGGAGGGCTGAGCGCTGCTGCACCATCTGGAAAGCTGCAGTGAGTCCCTGCAAGTGGAAGGAGCTCGTCCTGGGAAAGCTGAGCTCAAACACAGCACACAGCCTTTCATCCCAGCCCTCCAGAATGAGCCATGTGGGGATAGATGGGGAATGGGCACTGCTGAACCATCGCAGCTCTGCTCCCAGAGTCACAGCTGTGGCATTAGCCAGGGGGGAAATGTCCTCCAGGACCACAGGTCCAACCTGTGACCAATCAGCCTGGAGAAAAGGGGGATCAGGGGCGACCTTGTGGCTCTGCACAACTCCTGACAGGAGGAGACAGCCTGTCAGGCTGTTCCTCAGGGACAGAGTGGGGGTTGGGCTCTACTTCCAGGGAACAGGGACATGAGGAGAGGGAACAGCCTCAGGCTGGGCCAGGGGAGGCTCAGGTTGGATATTGGGGTAAGTTTCTCACAGAAAGGGTGGTCAGGCCCTGGCACAGCTGCCCAGGGAGGTGATGGAGTCCCCATGCCTGGAGGGGTTTAACAGATCTGTGGATGTGGCACTTGGGGACACTGGCAGTGCTGGAGAATGGTTGGACTCGATCTTAGGGGTCCATCCCACCCTAAATGATTCTGTGCTTCTCTAACAGCAAGTGGTCAATGCTGCTCCTTTTACAGGTGTGGAAATCATGAATTGTTTGGGTTTATTTATAGCAAGCACCAGAACAGAAGATTCAGCTTCACCATCTCTTCATCTAAATTCCAGCTGGGATGGCAGCAGGATCCTGAATGGGTTTGTGACAGGTGGGGGCAATTGCCTCTTGCTGCATGCAATTAAAAACTCATTAAAGCACAGCTCATTTTCCTCATTATTTTAAGCAATTAAATAATCTTTACTGTTTAACATGACAAGAGTGAGCAGATTGGGACAGACACTTCCCTGTGGCCCTTCCTTGCACACATCCACTCGGTCATTTCATCTCTGCAGCCATGCCTCAGGCACCAGAGCAGGAGCTGCAGTCCCAGAGCTGCACCCTGTGCTCGGCTGGACACCGAGATTATCCATCTGCATGAACAAAATCCTCAGGAAAATCAGCAGGGACAAGAGCTTCCAAGTGGCTGAAAACTCACAAAGGTTTGGGAAGATTCCGTGCCATGACTTTGATCCCTGCTCTGCCCAAGTTGTGCCTCAGACACTGTGGCACAAACAGCCCTGGGACAAAGGGACAGCCAGGCAGGCTTCAAGCTCCTCCTAAATTCTGGGGGATAGAGGGAAGCAGGAAGGCTCTGCTCAGGCAGGAGCTCCCACTGCTGCTGTGAGCTGAGGGATGAAGCTTCACTTTGCTCAGAGAAGCTGTGGCTGCCCCTGGAGCCCTGGCAGTGTCCAAGGCCAGGCTGGACAGGGCTTGGAGCAACCTGGGATAGTGGAAAGTGTCCCTGCCATGGCAGGGGTGGGGACTGGATGGGATTTGAGATCCCCTCCCAGCCAAACCATTCCATGAATCTAGAATTCAGCAAGGACAGACCCCTAAGATCGAGTGCAGCAATTCCCCCAGCACTGCTGAGGTCACCCTAACCCATAGCCCCAGGTGCCATGTCCAGCCAACCTTCACAGCTCTCCAGAGATGGGAACCCCACCCCAGCCCTGGGCAGCTGTGCCAGGGCCTGGCCACCCTTTCAGTGAGAAACTTTCCCCAAAGTCCAACCTGAGCCTGCCCTGGCCCAGCCTGAGGCCGTTCCTCTCCTCCTGTCCCTGTTCCTGGCGAGCACAGCCTGACCTCCCCAGCTGTCCCCTCCTGTCAGGAGTTGTGCAGAGCCACAAGGTCCCTCTGAGCCTCCTTTTCTCCAGGCTGAGCCCTTTCCCAGCTCCCTCAGCAGCTCCTGGGGCTCAGCCCCTTTCCCTGGACACAAAAATGCTGCACATCAAACAAACCTTTGGCTTTCAGAACCCAAAGAGGGCACCACAGCAAGAAAATGAGTTCTGCACGTTCCAGACCTTAAATAAAACCATCAGCTCTGTACAAGTGTGACAGTGACACAGTGGCATTAGAACAGATTAAGGCAATAAATCAATTTGATGCATTTTTAATGGCTGAATCTCCCTTTACTATTGGCTTAAGTGGGAGAATGGGGTCCCACAGAGTTACAGAGCTCTAAGGCACTCATGGAAATGAGAACAAGGATTAAGCCCTGCAAGAATCTAAATCTCTCCATCCACCCTGTGAGCCTCTCTGGAGCAGCACTGGATTAGTTCCCTTCATCCTAAATGGACGTCATTGATGCCAAGTGTTCCCCAGGAAATCCTCCTGAGCTCAGCCCCACTGTCGGGCAGAGGCTTTGCAGTGTCTCCTCATCACCTTTTGTTGGTTGGCTTTAACGTGGCACACTGAAGGGCTGCAGAAAAGAATGCTGAGCCCTATCCACAGCCCAAATATGCTCCATTCTCAATGGAACACAAGAAAATACTGTTAACAAAAAACATTGAATCTTTTGGGGAAAATTCCCATGCCACAAATGCTGTGTGACCATCGCAGTGCGAGGCTGGACCCCGAGTGCCACCATCCCACTGCTGGATTCTGGGAATTTCATCCAGCCCTTCCCTGTCCCAGCCCCCACAGCCTGGGTTCAGAGGTCCAGAGAAACCCCTGTCCCAGCTGGAAGGGCACCAGGAGCACATCTGTGACTGCTGGAAAATATACCACTTTAAAAATTTTGTATAACTTTAGTCAAAGGATTTGTTTGTCTGTACCCTGGGAAAAGGAATTTTAAGTTTGTTTCCAGGACATTGTTCTGCCAGGTGAGGTCTGATGAACTCAACACATCACAGACTGGAGCAGCCCAAAGATCCCCAGAGAGATAAAGGCCATCAATGGAACATGAACAGAACATCGGTGGCCATCTACAAACATCCACCCCAGAGCACCTCTGACACAGCTGAAGACATCTCCGCCCTGAAAGGACTGATAAGAGAATTGAAAAATGAAGATCTAATTTACATCGGGGTCAAGGGGATTCATATCCAATGGGAAACTGAACACTGGGGGTTGCACAGCTCTGGACCAATGAACTTTGAAACAATGCATCTCTATGGGTTTGGACTGTATAAAATTTGGGGGAAAATCCTGTAAAATTGGTGCGTCATGGAATGATTCTCTCTGCACACCTGGGCTCTGTGTGGATGAGATGATTTCTGTGGCACATCCTGCCCTGAACAACATCCTGGCCAGATAATAAAGTAATGCATTGACTCTCTAACATTGAAAATGTTTTGGAAGGTTTTTGTTTTTCCCACAGTTTTGGGACATGACCACTCGCCTCTTTCCTCACCTATTTCCCCAGCAGAGCAAGCAGGAGCAGCCCCGCGCCCTGCAGGAGACTGATGTTTGCCCTGGAGACAGACATTTGCCCTGCAGAGCTCCCAGGGCAATCTGTGCTCGGAAGCATCAACTGACACCCACTTCATTTCACTAATTACCGTTAATGAGCCGGGCAGAGCAGCCTTAGTAACACCAGCTCCGGGCTCCAGCCCTGCCCTGCCCTCCTGCACAGCCACTGAGACACCCACAGAGGTGTAAAAGTGAGGGGTTTTCCCCAAACCAAACTCCAAACCCGATTTGGGATGAAGCTCCCAACTTCAGTAGCACATCCAGAGAAAAAACCTCTCAGTGCTGATGTATCAGAAGTTTTGGGGTTCTTTCAGTGCAGAAAAATCCAGGGTTTTTTCTTCATAGCAGCAGTAAAAAAAGGTTGAAAAAATAACGAAAAAGGTTAAAAAAATAAAAGAAATTTTTAAAAAAGAGAGAAGTAAAAGAGAAAAGGGAAAGAGAAAGTCCAGGAGTAACAGAGTTGCACAAACCCAGAGCTGAGGTACCTGTGCTGCTCCGCAGGAGCTGCTCAGTGAAAATGCTCAGAGCACTTTGGAAGGTGCCTTCTTTACAAGTTTGTAACTTTTTTCACATTTTCTATTTACTATATCGATGAAGCCCCTGAGAAAGCCCCTCCTGCCCTGCTGTGTCTCACATCTCCTGCTGGCAGCCCTTCAAATGCGGCCAAACACAACCCCAGCCACTGAACCTTTCCCCTTTTCCCTGACAAAATTCAAGGCCAGGAAGGGAAGAATCCCACCCCAAACTACCAGCTTGACCTGGAACATTTTGTTTCAACCGTTGGTTGAAATAAAGAAGGATTATCTATTTCTCTTTCCATAGAAATACAAGAAAAGACCGCAGAGTGAGGATTCTGTTGGGCACAAATCAAGGCTGGCTGGTACAAAGTTTGGCTTGTGGCACGTGGGAACCTGCCCCAAAGCCACATATAAGACACTAAAAATATCAACTGAATGATAATTAATTATTATTCACTAATATTAAAAGCAAGAGATAAGTTTCTTATGTGTAACTTTAGAAGAATTTTACTTATTCAGGAAGTTTAGACCAAAGGGAGAGGGGAAATGGGGACAAAACAATGGAAAATACTGCTGGAAGAATAAAATAAAATAAAATAAAATAAAATAAAATAAAATAAAATAAAATAAAATAAAATAAAATAAAATAAAATAAAATAAAATAAAATAAAATAAAATAAAATAAAATAAAATAAAATAAAATAAAATAAAATAAAATAAAATAAAATAAAATAAAATAAAATAAAATAAAATAAAATAAAATAAAATAAAATAAAATAAAATAAAATAAAATAAAATAAAATAAAATAAAATAAAATAAAATAAAATAAAATAAAATAAAATAAAATAAAATAAAATAAAATAAAATAAAATAAAATAAAATAAAATAAAATAAAATAAAATAAAATAAAATAAAATAAAATAAAATAAAATAAAATAAAATAAAATAAAATAAAATAAAATAAAATAAAATAAAATAAAATAAAATAAAATAAAATAAAATAAAATAAAATAAAATAAAATAAAATAAAATAAAATAAAATAAAATAAAATAAAATAAAATAAAATAAAATAAAATAAAATAAAATAAAATAAAATAAAATAAAATAAAATAAAATAAAATAAAATAAAATAAAATAAAATAAAATAAAATAAAATAAAATAAAATAAAATAAAATAAAATAAAATAAAATAAAATAAAATAAAATAAAATAAAATAAAATAAAATAAAATAAAATAAAATAAAATAAAATAAAATAAAATAAAATAAAATAAAATAAAATAAAATAAAATAAAATAAAATAAAATAAAATAAAATAAAATAAAATAAAATAAAATAAAATAAAATAAAATAAAATAAAATAAAATAAAATAAAATAAAATAAAATAAAATAAAATAAAATAAAATAAAATAAAATAAAATAAAATAAAATAAAATAAAATAAAATAAAATAAAATAAAATAAAATAAAATAAAATAAAATAAAATAAAATAAAATAAAATAAAATAAAATAAAATAAAATAAAATAAAATAAAATAAAATAAAATAAAATAAAATAAAATAAAATAAAATAAAATAAAATAAAATAAAATAAAATAAAATAAAATAAAATAAAATAAAATAAAATAAAATAAAATAAAATAGCTCCATGCAGCTCACCTTGACCTCAATGAAGTCTGGTTTCCCAAGGGATATCAGGTCAGCATAAGCTTTGAGTTCATCCACATTCCAAGCTTTCACCAGGGTCAGCCTATAAACAGTGCGTTGTTGCTGGAATAAAGGAAAAATCACATTAACATCCCATTGTGACCCAGGAATAAAGGAAAAAAAATCACACTAACATCCCATTGTGACCCAGGAGTAAAGGAAAAAATCACACTAACATCCCATTGTGACCCAGCCTCACACACAGCTTCAAACAGGAAAAAGAAATTAAGTTATTCTGTTATCCCAAGAACTCAGAGACTGAACCAAACCAGACCCAGGCCTGTTCCTTCAGGAAATCTGCTCCACAGCACCTGAGCTGAGCCCCTTGTGCCACCCAAATCCTCCCACTGCTGTATCTCCATCCCAGGCACTGTGTTTGTACAGGAGTTTCACTGAACGGGAAATAAGGAACTGTCTCTCTCGGATTTGCCTCCCCAGGCACAAAACTTCCCCATCAGTTCCAGGTGTTTTAGTGCCTCCAGCTGCACTGGGGACTTCCACAGAAACACGGAATGATTTGTGTTGGAAAAGCCCTGAAGATCATCAAGTCAAACCATCCCCAGCACTGCCCCATGTCCCCAGGTGCCACATCCACAGGGCTGTTAAACCCCTCCAGGGCTTGGGACTCCAAACCTCCCTGCCCAGCCTGTTCCTGTGTTTGACAACCTTTCCATGAGAAATTTCCCCAATATCCAACCTGAGCCTGCCCTGGCCCAGCCTGAGGCCGTTCCCTCTCCTCCTGTCCCTGTTCCCTGCGATCACAGCCCGACCCCCCTGGCTGTCCCCTCCTGGCAGGAGTTATGGGGAAGATTCCAGATCCAACTTCCTCCTGTGAAGGTGACAGACAGCATTCCCAGAACTTCTCTGCTTGGAGCTATTCTGATTTGTCCTCTAAGGGCTGCTCTCCAGAGAAGTCACTGGTGACAAAAGGCCTCTCAACGTGAGCACTTGGCCATGGAACAAATCCACTCCTCACTCCTCACATCCGCT
Source organism: Acanthiza pusilla (assembly GCA_036630365.1). Lineage (NCBI taxonomy): Eukaryota > Metazoa > Chordata > Aves > Passeriformes > Acanthizidae > Acanthiza > Acanthiza pusilla. The sequence goes on along the minus strand of JAXCHO010000048.1, from coordinate 1,225,988 downwards.
TGTTTCCATCCTTCTCCTCCCCTTCATCTTCTACTGATGTTTTATTTCACTTATTTTTGGAATTTATTTTTATTTATAGAGCAATTTTCCAGAAATCTGCAGTTTGGATTAACTCCTTTGCTGTCCCTGCACACTGTGGACTGTAAAATGTAAGTGCTGATCCCCAGCATGGACAGCAGGAAAGGGATTGGGATTGTGTCCCTGTGCTCAGGTGAGCCCCACCTGCAGAGCTGCCCCAGCCCTGGGCCCAGCTCAGGGAGCACCTGGAGCTGCTGGAGGAGTCCAGAGGAGGCTCCAGGATGAGCAGAGGGATGGAGCAGCTCTGCTGGGAGGGAAGGTTGCGAGAGCTGGGATTGTTCAGCTGGAGAGGAGAAGCTTTGGGGTGACCTCACTGAGGCCTTGCAGTGTCTGAAGGAGCCAACAGGAAAGATGGAGAGAGACAATTTCCAAGGGCCTGCAGTGACAGGACAGGGGGAAGAAATTCCTCCCAGTGAGGGTGGGGAGGGCCTGGCACAGGGTGCCCAGAGTAGCAACATTTTAGTCCTTCAGAGCCTCCAAATGCCACATCAGTGAATTTTGCCATCCGTATAAAAATCAAGGTATCGCTCACCTACCACACATTTCTGTGTGTTCCACAGGGGAAAAAGGCATTTCTACACCAGTTTGCTATGGAAACATTCCAGGGTATTTACTGAAAAATAACTAGAGGATAAACAAACAAACACCAGCAGCATCTTCCAAATATTTCAAGAACTAAATCAGCTGACCTCTACCCGTGGCATTTAAGCAGATATTTAAAGAACAAGAAATTCTTGTGGTTTGAATGGATTGGCAAAAGAAAGGTCAAGAGACAAGTATGAAATCAACAGTTAATTACTGAAGAGAAAAGAACAATAGAGGAACTAATAGAGAAAAGTAAACACAGCATTTGCACGTAACAGGGAGAGAAGAAAGCACTGGGAAAAGATCTAAGGAGGAAAATCTGCAATGCACACACCCCATCAGTCCTGCGGAATGATCAGACACCAATTAATGAGAACTGGCTCCCCAGAGGGCAGCTCCCAGTGGGGGACAAATGCAGCAGCTTCAAGGCACCAGTAAATACCAGTTTGGATTTAACAGAACTGGGCCTGTTTCACAGCAGCCCCCAGCAAGGGCAGCACATCCTCACAGGCAGGGAAGTGGGGCTTTCTCCCATTTAAATCTCATTTTTATGTCTCTCCAATTCACATCCCAGCTCATTTAGAAGTTGAAGGTCAAGGACTTCATAAAACTGAAAGCGTTATGAGTGAATTTAAAGGGCTTCTCCCCCCAGGGCGGCACTTACAAGGAATTACTGCAGCGTCTGAGTGCCCACTCCAACACCTGAGCTATCCCAAAAACTGTGTGAACTCATCTAGGCTGGGGAGAGAAAGGCAGGGAAGGAAACTGAAACACTGCCAAAAGGATACAGCAAACAGGTAGAAAAATCAGAAATTAATCTTGTGGCTGGAGAAGTCTCTATCCAGAGGGGAACATCTCTGCAGTGTTGTTGAGCAGAGGAACACTGGTAGAAGAGACAACTCAAAATGAGTAATATCCCAAAATGTTATCTGGGAGCAATCATCGCAGACTGCCAGCAGTACAAGCAGCCAGCCTGTTTTATTCATGGATTATTTGTATTTGTTGTACAATAGGGCCCCAGGAGATCCTCTCATAAGCACAGCAAAACAAGAAATAAAGAGCTGAAGCCATGAGAATTTAACAATCTGAAGCATCAGGATATAAAAGCAGCCACACTGCTCCACACTCCGTGTTTCCAGGAAAAGCAGCTGTTACTCTGCTCCAGTCATGGGCAGAACAGAGAGGAAGAGGAGTTCATATGAGAACAACCCTTCAGATGGGTGGAAGTGCAGGGGTCTGTTTTAGCTTTGTGCACAGAGCCAGCCTGGCATGGAGGGGCAGCTCCAGGGGTCCCAAAAGCACAAGTCAGTGGGGTCCAGCTCAGTCTTCTGTTCCCAAAACTCTTGAGGGCAAAGGAATGAAGAACCTGCCAGGGGATCCCCAGTCTTTTACCTTCAGGCAATTCCTGCTAAAATCCTTCAAGGCTACCCCAAGAAGCGTTGCAGCCCTTCCATGGCAGGATAGGGCACCAGGGAAACACCAACTGACCACGGTTAGGGGAGGATAGTGAGGATAAAAAACCCTTTCACTGGGTGGATCTGAGACCCTGGACTCAGCAGACCCAGGAATGGTCTCAGCCCCGAGGCTGCCAGAGCTCCAGGAGTGTTTGGACAACACTCCCAGGGATGACCCAGGGTGGGAATGTTGGGGTGTCTGTGCAGGGCCAGGGGCTGGACTGGATGGTCCTTGTGGGTCCTTCCAGCTCAGGAGATTCTGTGATTCCATGAAAAAGACCAAACTTTCTGTCTCAGGGTGTCTCATGCCCACACCAGCAGCACCCCACGGCCAGAGCTCAGTTGGGATTGGGATCACCCAGACATGGACACGGCTCCTTCCCTCCAAAGGCTCAGGATAACCCAGAGGAGGCCCCAGGCTGCTGCACCCCTGTCCCCTCCAGCAGCTCCTGCTGAACACACCAGGTACTGGGGTGCTCCCCGGGCCAGCCTGGAGAGCAATGGGACAATGTCCCATGGGACAATCTCCCAGCCCAGCCCAGAGTGCACAGGCAGCGCTGGCTCTTGTTCCCAAGGCAGGGACATTATCCCTGAGAACCCTCCTGACACCTCCTAGGGCTGGCACAGCAGATGAGCCTGTGCTGCCTGCGAGGCTGTGCCGCTGCCCAGCCCCAGCCCCAGCCCAGGACACCTGAACAGAGGACTCGCTGTCACTTTGATAAAGTGCTCCCTTCCCACTCCAATAACCACGAGGGATTGGAGCTGCTTCTTTTTGATCATTTCTTTTTAATCCTCTCCTCCTCATCATTCATCTTTTCCTAGATCTAATGTAATTATTCGTCATGAAACAGCCCAGGTCTAATCCCAGCAGGAAGAGGGAAGGGGAAGCGCATCATCTGCAAAGAGCAGGATGCTGAGGGACACTGAGGGATGCTGAGGGAGCATCTCCCTCCTCCAACAGGGGCAGGAGAAGCACCTAACCCTAACCCTGGCCTTCTCTGGCCAGGACAGGGAACCATTTCCCTTCTCCAGGTGGAACAGGGAAGCATCTCCAAGTCCCTTTCCTTGGACCCTCACTTGAACTTGTGAAGGCAGAGTAACAGTGTCCCCCTGTTTGGAAGGAAATACAATTACACCCAGATTTTTGGTTCAGCTGCTGGCTCAGACTCAGATATCCTGAACACTTACACACATTTCTTAGGTACAGATAAAATACTTTTATTGCCATTTCATCCACAGACTCCTCCACAGAAATCCCTGTTTTTGCAGCTAATGAATCTCAACATTCTCAACAGAAGCACAGCACAGCTGGAATGGAAAAAGCACTCTTGGGGGGGAGGAAATGATGGTGCAAAGTCTAAACAGATCCTGCTCTTTGTTTTACACAACTTGCCAGCCCTTTGCAAGCACTGGATGAGGAGCAGGAACCACTTCAAAGGCAGCTCCTTTCATCAGGATTTTCTTCCTCTCTTCAAGGAAAGGCTCCACTTGCAAACTCCCTTCATGACACATTCTCAGAGCTTCTGAGCTGGCAGGAGCCACTCTGATCGTGGTACAAACCAACCTAAATCTGGGAGATGAGTGCAGCCCCCGAGCCCAGCGTTCCTGGCGGGAGCAGCCCCTTCCTAGCGCCGGGAGGAGCCCCTCGGGCTGAGCCTGTTCCCCTGCCCGGGTTATGCAATGGCCTGGGAGTGAGCAAGTGCTGAATAAAGATATCAAAGCAAATTTCACACTCGGAAGGGACTTGTCACAGGGATGTGGATGGGGAAAAAAGCCCCTGCAGCCAAAATCTCGATAAGGAGATGCTTTATGTGGAAACCTCATCAGGGAGGAAAGATCCAAAACATAGCCTAAGGAAATCTCAGATCCCAACACCCCTCAGATTCCAGAGCTTTCCAAAGCCTTCCAAGTTCAGCCTGGAGACAGAGCCCCTCCAAGAGGACTGGAAACCACTCCTGCCTCTCCCAAACCCTGCTCTGCTGAGCCCCCAGGCTCCCAGAAGCTCTGCAGGTCATGGAATCATGGAATGGTTTGGGCTGGAAGGGACCTTAAATCCCACCCAGTGCCACCCCTGCCATGGCAGGGACACCTTCCACTGTCCCAGGCTGCTCCAAGCCCTGTCCAGCCTGGCCTTGGACACTGCCAGGGATCCAGGGGCAGCCACAGCAGCTAGGGCCTGCCCACCCTCCCAGGGAACAATTCCTTCCCAATATCCCATCTGTCCCTGCCCTCTGGCACTGGGAAGCCATTCCTTGGTCCTGTCCCTCCATCTCTTGTCCCCAGTCCCTCTCCAGCTTTCCTGGAGCCCTTTAGGCACTGGCAGAGGCTCTGAGCTCTCCCTGGAGCCTTCTCCTCTCCAGGTGAACACCCCCAATTCTCCCAGCTTGGCTCCAGAGGGGCTCCAGCCCTGGGCCAGCTCCGGAGTCTCCTCTGGACTCGCTGTAGGACCATCACACTCCAGAACGCCATCTGGGAAGACTCCATGTCCCTGCAAGGATGCAGGTGAATCCATTCCCCTAGTCACCAGGAGCTCCTCCCTGCCCTGGGCCCCTCCATCCCCGGGAGGTGCCACCTCCTGTGCCAGTCCCACCGCAGGGCCCGGGCACAGCTCAGCTGAGCAGCTCTGACAGCTCAGGAGGGATTTTTCCCTTCCTAGCTGAACTCAGCCCAGAGCACAGAAGTTTTCAGCTCCCTTTCCCCAGGCTGATGCTCATTAAAGCAAACCCTGAATAGGCTGTGCTGCGTAGGAACCTCTGCAAACACCGAGCACTGTTCGAGCACCTGCTATTAATACCCAGGTGAGAGCAAGAGCAGCCTTTGTCTCCAGAGCTAAAAAGGTGCTCATTAGCATAGGCTACTTAACACATTAACTCCACTGTGAAACCAGAGCAAAGCTCAGAGCAGGCAGTCAGTGCTTGAGAGGTGAGAGCCCAGGCTCCACCTGATGCTCAGCTCCAGAGCCTTGGGCTTCACCCAGGATCTTCCAGTTGCTCCCCACTTTGGGGACAAAGCCACCGTTGTCACCATCACCCCTCTGCTGGACCCTGCACAACTCTTAACCTCACATTAAGGACCTTCTTTGCTGCCTGTCTGGGTGTGGGGAAAAGCAAAACCAGTACTGATTCTCATGTACTCAGGGATGTGGATTTTCCATGGTTCTGAAGGTTCCACAGAGTTTCTGAAAGTTCAAAACCTGGAGATGAATTACTGTGCCCTGTGTTTTGCTGCCTGGAGTGACCCAAAAGTTACTGAAAACTCTGAGCTTAATGGGAATTCTAATTTTGAGAGTCAGCCCTGAGTTTTCAGTCACACATTTCCAAAACTTAAGTCTTCTTTGGATATGGACAAACCAAGTTTATTGCTGTGTAATACCATCAGAAAATAAATGCTAGTTACATGGGTATAAAAAAATATCAAATATGGGTATCGAAAGTAGGGCTCAGAAATGATCCAAGATTTGTTTTCTCAGGTGTGTCTAAGCACAAAAATATCTTTTCAAGTGCTCAGTTTTTCTCAGCTGAGATTTAAAAGCTCCACTCACAGCTGATGGAGTGGGTGGCACCTCTGCCCCTGGCTGGGAGGTGGGAAGGGATGGTCTTTAAAGTCCCTCCAACCCAACCCATTCCATTATTCCATTATTTGAGTGCTAATGCCGAAGAAACTGGGATATTTCTAAAAATAACCTCAAACTTACTAAAAACCAAACATAAACCCCAAACCAAAACACAAACCTGGCACTACTTCTCCATGCAAAAGCCATTCCTGCTCCTTGGGACACAATCAGGGGAAAAAAAACTAATTAGGGAATCAGGAAAGATACAATTACAAGGTGAAGTCCCACGTGATGAGGGACTGCTCCTGCGCCTTGTCTTGAACCTGGCAGCCCCTTCAAAGCAGTTTTTAATTCTTTCAGCTTTAATATAAATGTGTAAGAACCAAAATTGTCTCTCTGAAGTATAATTATTGTGAGGAGCCAAGCCTGATCTCCATATGAAATTCCTTATTCTTCCAAGGCCTTGAAGATAAGATGAAAACTGTCCTGAATAATAATCAGGAAAACAGGGAAGCTGGACTTTTGGCATCAGGTTTTTTATCATTCAACAGCACTGCCCTGGTGTGCCACCAAATCCAGCCCTGAAATCCTGCCTGGCAAGAACAAGAAAATCCTGCAGTGAGATGAATACATCTGCACTAATTCCCAAGCTGGAATTCTAAACCAGAAAAGCCCCTCAGCCTCTGCACAGCCCTGCTGATGCGTGAAGAACAGGAATGAAGGATCAGGACTGGAAACCAAGGAGAAAAACACACCAAATTTCACTCCCCTCCACACTCACTCTTCCTGTACTTGCTTGTAATCTAATTTACTGCTTCACACTTCGGCAGAAATTAATCAGATTATTGAAAAATCTCTAGAAATAAAACAAAGTACAGCAACAGCTTTGTTTTGAGAGCCGAAAATGTTGTTCTTAAGCAAATCCAGAACGATGACTGCTCCTTATCCGTTTTCCATGGACTCAGTTTTAACGCACTTACCCTTGGAAATCAGCACTGACAACATTCCAGTGATTATTTCTTTCTTTTCCACATTTCCAGTGTAGTTTCAAGGAATCATGTAAAATTTATACCCAGGGAAAAAGAAGCCCAGTGCAATGGGACTTAAAATAGAATGACACTAAAGCAGATCCTATCAAATCAGCAGCAAAACCCACTTCAAACTTGCTGTTAACCAGTCTGGTGCTGGTTCTGTTCCCGGCAAAGGGCGGATGTTTCACTCCAAACACGCAGGGAAAGCAGCAGCAGCAGCTGGGGGTGCTCCTCCCCAGCCTGGGCGACAGTGAGAAAGGGTTGGTCAAAAGGTAACTCAAGTTAACTACTGAGAGACAGAATATGTGAATTCTAAATCCAGAAAAACAGGATTCCCTTTATATTGTCAAGATAAGAGGGACAAGAATCTGTTTGAGGCCAGCACAGAAACCCTGAATCACCCACCAAGGACTGCCCATGCCCCAGAGAGAAAGGTGAAAAGTGCACTGTGATGAAGACTACAGATCTTCATCACGAGAAGACCCCAAAGACCACCAGGACACACAGTGCATGCGTGGCACACATGCTAATGATATTAATGATCGCCGAGAAATGATTTGTATAACCACTCCTATCCCAGGGAATGTGATGAATATTCATGAATGTTACCATAATATTGTGTGTTGGCAGCGCTGGTGTGTGTGTTTGGAGGAGTGAATCCCCACAGCCTGCGCCGAATAAAGCAAATCCCCACTGCTCTGACTGTGTCTCTGAAGGGTCTCTGGGCCTGCTTGGGGCGAACCAGCAGGGACAGCAGAGCCAGGCTCCAGCCAAGCAGGGAGTGAGCCCCTGCAGCAAAAACGCCTTCCAGCAGGAGAAAAGCCTCCAGCGAGTTCCTGCCCAAGTCCCTGTGATTTTCAAAAGCCTCACAGCAGCAGCTTGACAGGAACGCTCCCGTGAAGGCTCCCAGGACAGGCGGGGTCAGGACCTTTTCCACACGGGCACTGTCCCTGGGCTGGAGCAGCAGCTGCCAGAGCAGCAGGGACCTGCCAGGGACACCCTGAGAGCCAGGGCTGTCCTGCTCCAGCTCTGCTCTGCCACATGACAGGAACTGGGCCAACCCTGACCTTGGCTCCAGCTCCGGCCCTTCCCTTCCCTTCCCAAACCTTCCCTTCCCTTCCCTTCCCTTCCCTTCCCTTCCCTTCCCTTCCCTTCCCTTCCCTTCCCTTCCCTTCCCTTCCCTTCCCTTCCCTTCCCTTCCCTTCCCTTCCCTTCCCTTCCCTTCCCTTCCCTTCCCTTCCCTTCCCTTCCCTTCCCTTCCCTTCCCTTCCCTTCCCTTCCCTTCCCTTCCCTTCCCAAACCTTCCCAAACCTTCCCAAACCTTCCCAAACCTTCCCAAACCTTACCTTCCCAAACCTTCCCAAACCTTCCCTTCCCAAACCTTCCCTTCCCTTCCCAAACCTTCCCTTCCCAAACCTTCCCAAACCTTCCCTTCCCAAACCTTCCCTTCCCAAACCTTCCCAAACCTTCCCTTCCCTTCCCTTCCCTTCCCTTCCCAAACCTTCCCTTCCCTTCCCAAACCTTCCCTTCCCTTCCCTTCCCTTCCCTTCCCTTCCCTTCCCTTCCCTTCCCTTCCCTTCCCTTCCCTTCCCTTCCCTTCCCTTCCCTTCCCTTCCCTTCCCTTCCCTTCCCTTCCCTTCCCTTCCCTTCCCTTCCCTTCCCAAACCTTCCCTTCCCAAACCTTCCCTTCCCTTCCCAAACCTTCCCTTCCCTTCCCTTCCCAAACCTTCCCTTCCCAAACCTTCCCTTCCCAAACCTTCCCTTCCCAAACCTTCCCTTCCCAAACCTTCCCTTCCCAAACCTTCCCTTCCCAAACCTTCCCTTCCCTTCCCTTCCCTTCCCTTCCCAAACCTTCCCTTCCCTTCCCTTCCCTTCCCTTCCCTTCCCTTCCCTTCCCTTCCCTTCCCTTCCCTTCCCTTCCCTTCCCTTCCCTTCCCTTCCCTTCCCTTCCCTTCCCTTCCCTTCCCAAACCTTCCCAAACCTTCCCAAACCTTCCCAAACCTTCCCAAACCTTCCCAAACCTTCCCTTCCCAAACCTTCCCTTCCCTTCCCTTCCCAAACCTTCCCTTCCCTTCCCTTCCCTTCCCTTCCCTTCCCTTCCCTTCCCTTCCCTTCCCTTCCCTTCCCAAACCTTCCCAAACCTTCCCAAACCTTCCCTTCCCTTCCCTTCCCTTCCCTTCCCTTCCCTTCCCTTCCCTTCCCTTCCCTTCCCTTCCCTTCCCTTCCCTTCCCTTCCCTTCCCTTCCCTTCCCTTCCCTTCCCTTCCCTTCCCTTCCCAAACCTTCCCTTCCCAAACCTTCCCTTCCCAAACCTTCCCTTCCCAAACCTTCCCTTCCCTTCCCTTCCCTTCCCTTCCCTTCCCAAACCTTCCCAAACCTTCCCTTCCCAAACCTTCCCAAACCTTCCCAAACCTTCCCAAACCTTCCCAAACCTTCCCTTCCCAAACCTTCCCAAACCTTCCCTTCCCAAACCTTCCCAAACCTTCCCAAACCTTCCCAAACCTTCCCAAACCTTCCCAAACCTTCCCTTCCCAAACCTTCCCAAACCTTCCCTTCCCAAACCTTCCCTTCCCAAACCTTCCCTTCCCAAACCTTCCCAAACCTTCCCTTCCCAACCCTTTCCCCTTCCCAGCAGCTCCTTCCCCCTGCCCACGGGAATGATTCCTCCTGCTGCACCCGGGACAGGATCTGTGTGCACACAGTGGGGGCACAGGAGGGCTAAGGGAGCAAAAGCCCTCCAAGGTCGAGTCCAACCATTCCCCAGCACTGCCAAGGCCACCCCTGACCCTGCCCCCAAGTGCCACATGCACAGGGCTGGTCCATCCACGCCTGTGGCTGGTCAGGTGTGGGAAAGAAGAGACTGGAGTGGGGAAGAGCTGAAGTCAAGGTCTCTGACTTCCCACAGCCTCCTTTCACATTCCCCAGAATGTCCCAGTGACAGCCCCACAGCCACATCCTGATGCTCCATGAGCTGAGGTCTCAGGCTTGGCTGCTTGGCCAGGATGAGGGAGGCTGTGGTGCTCCTGGAGAGGCCCCATGGCAAAGCTGTCACCTCAGAGTGACAAAACTGTCACCTCAGGGCACAGGCAGATCCCAGCACTGCAGGGAAGGTGGGAGAAGGACAATATGAAGAACAAACTACAGATAAGGAGGATGTTCCAAAGAAGGTCCTGGAGCGTGTTCAGGGACAGGAACAGAGCTGGGGAAGGGGCTGAGCCCCAGGAGCAGCTGAGGGAGCTGGGAAAGGGCTCAGCCTGGAGAAAAGGAGGCTCAGGGGAGACCTTGTAGCTCTGCACAACTCCTGACAGGAGGGGACAGCTGGGGGGGTCGGGCTGTGCTCGCAGGGAACAGGGACAGGAGGAGAGGGAACGGCCTCAGGCTGGGCCAGGGCAGGCTCAGGTTGGACATTGGGGAAATTCCTTCACTGAAAGGGTGGCCAGGCCCTGGCACAGCTGCCCAGGGCAGGGGGGTGCCACCATTCCTGGAGGAGTTCAAAACACGTGTGGACGTGGGGACAGGGGTCAGTGGTGGCCCTGCAGTGCTGAGGGATGGCTGGACTCGGTCTCTTGGAGGCTTTTCCAGCCCAAAGGATTCTGTGACAAGAAGTTCCCCTGAAACAACAACACATCAGTATCTTAACCCACAGACTGGGGAACTTCGAGGGAAAACTGGATGGCATTTGCACAGGCAAAAAGGAAATGAGGGAGAAAAGCACCTTGAAAAGAGCAGTTCCAATCCAGCCCCACTTCAGCCAAAGGCTGTGGCTGAAGCAGGAACTGAACATTCCCAGAGTCCCTCCAGACCCAGGCCGGAGCCCAGCCTGCCCAGGGCACTGCCAGCTGCTCAGGGCTCCTAAGCCATCCCAGTTCTTTATACACACAGCCAAAGACTTGGATGCTTCCTCACAGATCTCTGTGGCTGCAAATCTCAGCCAGGAAAACAACTTCCCACTGAGATTTCCCAGAGCTCTGGAAGACTGTTCCTCAAAATCACTGTGTTTTGCTCAGGAATGCGAGATACAGGAAAGGAGAACAAACTGCATTTTAAATAGTCCTGTGCACTGAAGGTGTGAGGGAGTAACTGCAGAATCAGCCTGGAGGAGAGAAAGTTTTGGGGTGACCCATTTGTGGCCTGCCAGCACCTGAAGGATTCCACAGGAAAGATGGAGCGGGACTTTGGACGAGGGATAGAGAGCCAGGACAGGGGGACAGTTTCCCACTGCCAGCGGGCAGGGTTAGATGGGATACTGGGAAGGAATTCCTCCCTGTGAGGGTGCACAGCACAGGAGCTCGGCCACAGCCTGTGGCCCTTCGCAGCCTGGGAAGGGGTGACTGTATTTAAGGGAATAAAGTGACACTCGTTATCCTGGGAAATAACAAACCAGCAAGGCAACTTCCAGTGATGAAAGCAGAGATTAAGCTGCCATAAAAACATAATTACCTCGTTAAAAAACACTCTTGCAGGCTGCAAAGCAAATGATTTATATTTTTCTTCTGGGTTTTGTCCAAATCATCTAAAAATAGATCTGAAAGCCCCACCAGGATTGCTGAAAATCCTACCCATTTCACTTCACAAGGAGCAATGTAAACAAGGAGTCTGACATAAATTTCTTGTATTGATTAAGCAATCCTTGCACGCCCAGTGCTCTTGTAAAGCCCTAATTCAGGAGCTGGGCTCTAAAAGAACAAACATTACGGGCTTTAAACATTTTAAGTGCCCATTCTGGAAAATAGTGGAGCTTGAGATGGGGCTGAGAGAACTCCTGCAGGTGCTGGAGCAGAGCAGGGGGGTGAAAAAAAAACCCAGCAAAGGGTTTGCTCCAGTCCTGAGTGCCTTGTGGATTCACAGTGCAAGGTCTACTCCACCTGAGGAGCCTGACCAGGGTATCCCTGAAATTCCAACACTTCCCTTAGAGACCCAGTGTCCAGGACAAGCCTTCCGATCCTGCTGCTTCCACAGCAAGATGGACTCAGAGAGCCCAGGGGGAGATCAGAGTCCCCAGGACTGCTCAGTAAATTCCATCCCAGAGCCAGAAGGACATAAAAGCAATGATGCAAACACACACACACACTTGTACAGCTCTGTAAACAGTTGTTTACACTTGTACAGCTCTGTAAACAGTTGTTTTCTATTATTTGTATTTCTTATGGATCATCAACTCTGCAGTTCCAGGGCTCATCACCCCCAAAACCACTCCAAACCTGCTGGGTTAGCACTAAGCACTTACAGACATCATTTGCTCTGCATCTCATTTGGTTCTTTCACCAGATTTTGTCCCCCTTATCCTGTCACTCTCTGCCTGTGGAAAAGTCCCTCTCCCTCCTTTTAAAAACACCTTTTAGCACTGAAGGGGCTCTGAGCTCTCCCTGGAGCCTTCCCTTCTCCAGGTGAACACCCCCAGCTCTCCCAGCCTGGCTCCAGCCCTTGGAGCATCTCCATGGCCTCCTCTGGACCCACTCCAACAGCTCCACATCTTCTCTGGGGGATTCTATGAATCTACATTGTAATCAGAATGATAGGAATTTCTGGGAATTCAGTGAAAGACATCCCAGCAGCTTTGCAGCTTCAGAGGGGACTCTGAGTTCCTGTGCTGGAGTTCCTGCATTTCTCCCACTCCCAAAGCCAACTGCAGCAGGATCCAACACACAGGACTTGGCCCCCAAGTGCCCAACCTGCAAGTCAACAACCTCCAGAGGGGTCACTGCAGCACCACAGATGGGCCACATGGTCTGGGAGGTCACAGCCAGCAGCCACAGCCACCAGCACATGGCCAGAGCCAGCAACACCCACCTCCCAGCCCAGCTCCCCATGGATTGGTGAGGGCAAACAGGAACAGTGCCAAGGCACCACATCCTGTGGAATGAGGGAAGCAGCGCTCCTTGGCATGAGCCCGTTTATCACCCAAAGTCCCCCGGCAAAAGAAGTTTGCGCTCTCTGTGACCCAGAGATGCTGAAATGGGAGCTGAGGGAGAAGATCAGTGAGTGAGCACTGAAGGCACAGCCATTCCCTGAGCTCTGCTGCCACATTCCTGCTGCAGCATTCTGCCCTAAAGCTCCAAACCAGCTAAATCAGGGCCAGTCCCCTTGGAGCCAAGCACTTGGATCTCACCCTGAGGCAGGAGAACGTTCCCAAGCCACCCCACCAGAGATGTGGCACTGAACAGCCCTGGGTACCCCATTCACGTGTCCACGCATCCACGTGTCCATGTATCCATGTGTCCAAGTGTCCATGTGTCCATTTGCCCAAGTGTCCATGTGTCCACGTGTCCAAGTGTCTAAGTGTCCAAGTGTCCATGTGTCCACGTGTCTGTGTGTCCAAGTGTCCACGTGTCCATGTATCCAAGTGTCCAAGTGTCCACATGTCCATGTATCCATGTGTCCATGTGTCCATGTGTCCACATGTCCATGTATCCAAGTGTCCATGTGTCCATGTGTCCAAGTGTCCAAGTGTCCATGTGTCCAAGTGTCCATGTGTCCAAGTGTCCAAGTGTCTAAGTGTCCAAGTGTCCATGTGTCCACATGTCTGTGTGTCCAAGTGTCCACGTGTCCATGTATCCAAGTGTCCAAGTGTCCACATGTCCATGTATCCACGTGTCCATGTGTCCACATGTCCATGTATCCAAGTGTCCATGTGTCCAAGTGTCCAAGTGTCCAAGTGTCCAAGTGTCCATGTATCCAAGTGTCCATGTGTCCAAGTGTCCATGTGTCCAAGTGTCCAAGTGTCCAAGTGTCCATGTGTCCAAGTGTCCATGTGTCCAAGTGTCCATTTGTCCATGTGTCACTTGAGTCAGTGTAAGCATTCCAGCCTTGCCATCCAAACACTCCTGCCCCCACCCTAATGAGAGGATTTCTCCCCCTCCAAAGCAATGTCTTCCTGATTTTATTTGCCTTTCCCAAATCTAGGAGTATGTTCCCACCCCCAGCACATTGCCAGTAAATGCCTTTCCTTGCTTGCAGTGGTTTTGTCTCAATTACGCACTCCCCATCCCAGATGAGCAAACGCATCACTCGTGCAGATGCTTTGTCAACTTGTCTTTCCTGAAATGTCACATGCACGGATCCAAATGAATGGATTCAACGAACCCAGAAAATGCTTCTCATCCCACTCCTCGTGTTGGTAATCGGTTGGTAATCGGTCAGTGAGAAGAGAAATTCAGAGTTAATGTATTTAGCAACTGGAATATTATGCACTGTTCTGCACAGGCCCAGTCTGTGGCATTCAGCCTCATTTCCTCAGCTTTATGGGCTGAAATAAAACCTTGTTTTAAAGCAAAGTGCAGCCCCAAATTTCCCTTGTTGCCACAAGCAGAATTTTAGGGTTGTTCTTTCCTTCTCGAGAGTTCCCATAAAAGCACACACAGGCTCTGCCTCCTCAGGCAGAGGACAACTGCTCTAGTTCACAACCAGAAAATGAAAATGTGATCAAATGTCCCCAAGCCCACGGAGGCTGCTGGGGGAGCTGGGAGTTCTGGCTCCCAGAGCCAAGCCCGGGGAAGGGAACAACTCCTGGCTGTTGTTTGGGTAATAAAAAAACAGGAAGGGGGAACAGAGAGTGGTTTGAACCAAACTCCCTAAAAGCCAAGGCTGGCATCTCTCAGGCAGCTTCTACAAGAGCTCAGGGCAAAGGAGAGATCCTGTTTAACAGAGGGTAAAAACTACAAATGCTCCCTCAGTGTTCAGAGCAGAAAAGCTGGGCAAGCTGGATAATGGCTGAGGAAGGATGGGGAGGAAGAGGAGGCCCCTGTTCCTCCCATTCCCAGGGCCATGGGAAGGGGCAGGGGTGCCCTGTCCCAAGCCCGAGGTGGCACTGGGCTCCCACTGAGGCACAGGCAGCAGCAAACAGCCCCAGGCCTGGCTGCCCCAAAGCACCAAGCGGGAATGAGAGGAGGGCATTCACCTGGGATAAAGGACTAAGAAAACACGGATTTCACCCCACCTGTGCCTCGGGCTGGCCAGGTGGCCCCAGTCGCCTTCCCTTCCCCAGCCTCACTCTTTGCCTTCCCAAGACACACTGGACAGCAGCACATCCCTTTGGATGGGAATAACACATCCCTTTGTTTGGAGCTGTGTTATGAACATTTCCCCCTGTCCTGGCCTGCAAGCAAACCAGGGACTGGAAGGAGGGACTGGAACAGACAGAAATGAGATTTCACTCCCTCAGCAGCCAAGAATCTTGCTGAAGGCTCATTTGGATTGCTGTGAGGACACTGAAAGGACAGGATGGATTTTAGAGACAATAACTCCATATTAACATCATACCTGTGTCACACTCCTCAGACTGCATTGCCAAAGGCTTTCACCAGAAGTCTCATTAGCAATCCCATTAAAACAAGCACACAGCTGGTGAGAGCATTAACTGTGCAGAAGAGTCAAATTCTTCTAAATTTATAGTGGCAAAATTGATTACTGATTCTAACATCTGTTGCAGATTTTACATTTAAATTATCCTTAAAAAGTCCCTCAGCTCAGAAGCATCAGACATGGCTCCCCTCCCCCAGGAGCCACATAAATCATCTCCCTGCAAATCAAATGTGTCTTTTCATAAAAACAATTGTTCCTGTCATCTATTACATAATAATAAGCACTCAAACCTGCTGAGGATGTAACTCAATGTATTTATGCTGTTTGTAATCACACAAAGCCAAGGGTACCTTGGAAGACAGGATAACGTTGGGAAAAAACAAAAATACTAAAGTAAATAGCAGCAGATGCAAGGCAGAGAATGTTTAAATATCAAACTGGTCTCTTCATCACCCAGAAATGTAACAGGAACTACCTGGGAGCAGTGTGAAAATGCCAGCCTGGAGACAGTAATGGGAGAGGTTTTTACATCCTGTGCCTCCCCCTGGATAAACCATTCCTAGCATCTGCCAGCAAGGAATATCCAACCACCAAACCCAGGCACTGCCAGTGTGTGATACCCCAGCACAGGCAGAGGGAACAATTTCCCTTCTTGATCTTTCCTTAATAAGGGAAAAATCCTCAGGCGTCTGCTCCACCTCTCCCAGAGAGCCCTGACCCTGGTTCTCCAGGAAATCCTAATCCCCTTGAAGCAGAAAAGGAGTGAGGGCAAGGTTATATCCCAGATCTGCAGCATGTGTGGTGAGTGATATCCAAAGCCACAGCTCTGAGCTCCTGGCAGTGCCACCGAGCCGCTTGCTTTGCTTGTGACCCTCCTGGCAGGGCAGGAAGGACAAGGTTCTGCTCCATCATCAGTTCCCGCAGTGCCACACCATCCTATTAACTGGCAGGGCTCATTCCTGCTCTGTGCATGGCTCCAAGCTGCTTGAGGGAATGCTGGCACCCGGCCCTGCAGGTCCTGGCTCAGCACTGCCTGCCTGGAGCACAGTGAGTCCTGCCAGGCCAGCCTGGGGAGGGGACAGGACTCATCATGGGGAAGGCAAGGAGGAATGGACAGAGGAGGTGACACCATGCCAAGGCTGCACGAGTGACAGCAGGGACCTTCAGCCCAGAGCACAGCAAGCCCATGGACACCCAGAGACCAAAAGCCTCTGGGCCAAGAGCTGCTTCACTCTCACCAGGTCAGAAAGAGCATTCCCAGACAGCCAGGGAGAGATCCTGCCCCTGTGCCCAGCCCTGGAGGCACCTCTGGGGTGCTGTGCCCAGCTCTGGATCCTCAGCCTAGCAGGGCCAGGAGCTCCTGGAGCGGGGCCAGCACAGGCTGCGAGGATGAGGAGGGCCTGGAGCATCTCCGTGCCCAGGAAGGGCTGAGGGAGCTGGGGCTGCTCAGCCTCCAGAGGAGCCCCAGCTGAGAGGGGACCTCAGCCCTGTCTGTCCCTGGCTGCTCAGAGGGCTCAGAGCAGGGCCAGGCTCTGCTCCCTGGGCCCAGCAGTGGCTCCAGAGGAACGGGCAGGGACTGAGCCCAGGGAGTTCCCCTGGACAGGAGGCAGAACTTCTTCCCTGGGCAGGGAGCAAGCCCTGAACAGAGCCCAGAGAGGGCTGGAGTCTCCCTGAGCGGGGATATTGCAGAGCCCTCTGCACACACTGCTGTGCCCTGGGCTCTGGGATGGCCCTGCCTGAGCAGGGAGGTGGCACCAGTGGCCCTCTGGGGTCCCTTCCAGCCTGGCCCAGCCTGGCATTCTGTGAAGGCCAAAAGCACCCTCAGAGCCATTGCAAAGGGATGTTGAACCATGAATGGGGCACGTGCTGCTCTGGGTCCATCACCATCTTTTCTCCAGCTGTTTTCCCACTTTTTGGGTAGCAATCAATAAGTACTTCTGTCACACCGGGCCACTGCATCCCCATTTCATTTCTCAGCAGCTCAGCAGGGGATTCACCATTGTCCCAGCCAACATTCCACTGAGTGCTTGGGAAAACACTCAGTGATTTATGGACAACAACCAGGACAAGCTTCCCAAGTTCCTCAACCTGCAGAACATGGTCCAGTCACCCTGAAGGAAACAGAGCCCAAAACAAATACCAGAGGATCCCAAATCTGTCTAGGGACAGACCACTGGTCACAGACCATTGGTTGTTTTCTTGCTCAGCACATCTGGTTACACATATTTTTGAAAAAAAACATCAACTTGATTCTAACACCTCCAGGGATGGAAAATCTCCTCCTTCCCTCCTGAGCTGGACCCTCATCACTAATTTGCAACCCATTCCTCATTTGGATATGGATTAGGAAGCAGCAATGGCTGGAAGAAACATCTCTCAGCAGAGATTTCTCATCCTGATGATGAGAGAAGGATTCACATCTTCAGTGCCTGCTCCAAGCACTTGTCTGTCAAGCCAATCACTGTCACAAACTCAAGGCTGTCAGAGGATGAGGCTCCGAAACTCAAACGTGGTGTTTGGGAAGGGCACAGTTTAAATTTCATTTTTTAACATCCTTCTTTTCCTCTCCATTTAATTTCAGGGGTAGAGGACTCAGGACAAGAAACAAAAGGAGCCTTTGGGAGTCCACCTGCTGTTTAACATAAACTCCTCTCTCAAAAAGTGCTTCTCAGCACAGAAAATTGAACATGAAGATCATTTCAATGAGAGCAGCTCTAGAAAGGATCAAACTTGCTCCAAGTAGCAGTGGACAAAGGGGGGGTTCATGTTGTTTGCTGCAGAGAGAAATAGCACAAAAGCCTTTTATCTTTTATTCCTGGGCTTCCTTTGAAAATGGATGTAGCAACTAATCCCAGACATGTTGGATGAGGCTGTCAGATCATCCTGGGAACAATTTGTTATTAAATTCAGTCCTTTACTGAGGCTCAAGAACTTTGTGCAGAAGTTCAGTTAAAAGCACAAAATCCATTATCGGCATAACTGGGCCAAGGCCAGGCTGGATGGGACTTGGCCCAACCTGGGCTGGTGGAAGGGGTCCCTGGGGGTTGGAATGAGGTGAGTTTAAGGTCCCTTCCAGCCCAAACCATTCCAGGATTCCATGGGTCTATAACCACCTCATTGAGGCAAGAGATTTGCAGCCCACCTTCACCTGGGCCCTCCCATATTGAACAAGAGCTGGGCTTTGGAGGGAGGAAAGGAAACAGCCAAGACAAACATCGTCTCTCTCACACAAAACCATGTCCTTCCCTCTTCCTTTCTCCCACTGCTCAGTCTGGATTGTCCAACCAGAGCATTATTTTGCAGCAGGCCCTGTCCCCAGCCACCCACCCCTGCAGCCCCAGAGAGGAGCACCTGCCAAACTCCACCAGGGTGAGTACAGCAGGGACAACTCATGTTTTTAAAACTCCCTTTGCCACTTTTATTTTTCGATGTGCCCAGCTCAAAGCTGCCCATGACTGCTCAGCAGTGACTCAGATGAGCTGCAGTGTCAGCTCCTCTCGGCCTCAGAAGGACTGAATCAGTCTGGAAGGTTTGTCAGGCACTGCAAAAATCCAGGATTTGTGTTTGTTTCCAGACAGATTAACATCATCTTCCCAACACAAGGCAGCAGCATTCCACACCCAGCCTGGGAAAGGGCCTGTGTTCCTCAGGAATTCGCAGCTGCTTTAGCTGCCACCACCCCCCAGGTTTCACAGTCCCACAGAACAAAGGTGTGAGCTCCGGGCAAGGCAGCTGGGAGGGAACAGAGAGGTGCTGCTGCCCAGGAGCACTGAGGGGTTTCAGGTTCCAGAATTATGTGTTTGATCAGGGCAGGGATTGTCCCCTGTGCTGGCACTGCTGAGGCACCTCCAGTCTTGGGGGCAGTTTTGAGCCCCACACTCCAAGAAAGACCTTGAGGGGCTGAAGTGTGCCCAGGGAAGGGAACGGAGCTGGGAAGGGGCTGGAGCCCCAGGAGAGGCTGAGGGAGCTGGGAAAGGACTCAGCCTGGAGAAAAGGAGGCTCAGGGGGGACCCTGTGGCTCTGCACAACTCCTGACAGGAGGGGACAGCCAGGGGGGTCAGGCTGTGCTCGCAGGGAACAGGGGCAGGAGGAGAGGGAACGGCCTCAGGCTGGGCCAGGGGAGGCTCAGGTTGGACAGCAGCAGGAATTTCCCCATGGAAAGGGTGCTCAGGCCTTGGCAGGGGCTGCCTAGGGAGGTTTGGAGTGCCCATCCCTGCAGGTGCCTAAGGAAGGCCTGGCCGTGGCACTCAGTGCTCTGGGCTGGGGATAGGGTGGGCATTGGGCACAGCTCGGATTTGAAGGTCTGTGAGAGATTTTCCAGCCTCAGTGACTCTGGGATTAAGAGGAAAAACCAACAAACAGCAGCTTCCCCAAGAGCTCCTGCTGTCCCCACGTGTGCTGGTGCCTCGTGCAGCTGAGCAGGGCTGGCAGAACAGGGCTTCACCAACTGGAACAACCATTAATTGCCTCTTGTGTTATCAGTGTTTCAAGGACCCTTCAAAGTGCAGTTGCTTGGAGGAGAAAATGCACCTGCTAGTGGAGCTGCTTTCTCCTTTCCTCTTCACCTTGACCAGGGTATTTTTAGCTGTATGGACAGACTTGCCAATACTTTCACCTTCAATTGTTTGCAAGGAAACTTCTGACAACTCCCAGTAATGAACACCCAGGGTCAAGAGAGGCAGCAGGAAAGAAATGATGGGCAAAAGCAACTTCCCAAAAGGCTTTTTCAGTATTTTCTGCCTTCAGTATTTTAGCTTCCCTTCTTCCCACAGATTCCCCTGCTCACAGAGAATTTAGTTTGCACTTGATTTCAATACCCTCAGATTTCGGCCCGAGGTTTTGCGTAAGAGCAGCTGTACCTGCTCACACAAAGCACCTGATCACGCTGCCCACGTGCCTTTGCAGCAGCAAGTGCCACTCAATTCCTCTGAGTCTCACAGATCTACTAATCTGAGTTCATTTGGCAGAGAATGGTCCAACACTGTCATCTGAGAAGGCAGAAAAACTCATTATTCAAACAAAACCTCATTATTCAAAGGCAACAGTCTCTCCTGGCTGCTCATCCCAGCAGGTAAGGTGTCAGCGTCTGGCAGATCAGTAAACACAGCCCTGGCTCCCATCAGAGCACAGAAGCACGAACAAGAGAGGCAGACACGCTTGTGACGCACTGTTCTTACTCATTCAAGTGCTGCTGGGCCCAGGAGTGCCTCAGTAATGACTGCAAACCTCAGCTGTCCCACCGAGCCTGAGCTGACAGCACCCCCAGGGCACTGTTCAGCTGAGCCCAGCACACACAGTGCTTCTAAAGGCCTCCCTTGCTGCTCTGCTCAGATCCCCTGGGGTGGGTCCATCTCCCAGGAAAAAGCAGATTTCTCTGGAGCAGGAGGGTGACACAGCCACCAAACTCCAGCACACACATTTTAATATCCTTTGCATGCTGCAGTTTCAAAGGAGCCTCCGAGAACCAGAGCAAAGGGACACGTGGGGATTTGTAACCCTTCCCTGAATTTCCGCCTTTCCTTCAGCAGCCTGTTTTCAGTGTAACCACTTCACCAGGAAATCTTCTATTATTTAATCTCTTCATCTCTCACAGCACCTTATATTCAGAGCATTTACTGTCCCATTTGACACATTCTGCTCTGCTTTTGTCACTGAATTCCTCCCCACATGGACAACTGCTCAAACCTGCTGCACTTCACACACCTGCACACCCAAACCATGGAAATATGCACCCAACACACCCAGAACCCACCCCATGGTCCATCTTAAAGCCTCTCAAGTCTTCTGCTTCTGCAGAAAGGAGAAGCAGGCAAGGTGAGAAGGAAGAAAAAAGGTGTGTTGAGTCAGCAAAGTGCAGAAGGAAGGAAAAAAGCAATTTAAAAGTACATTCTTGAGTGGGTACCTTTTCAGCCAAGGCCTTTAGGCTGTCTAGAAACCTCTGCCAGAAGTCCTTGAAAAGGGGTCTGTCAATCCTCCTCAGGCTCTCCTTGGTGCTGGCATCCACACTGACATAGAGTTGGGTCACAGGCTCCAGCCTCCTGCAAGGGAAGGGACAAAGGAATTGCTGCTTTTGGAAATCTGCTTCCGGAATTTGTGCTCTCCAACCAAAGCAGGAACAGGAACTGGACAGTATTTCCAGGGAAAACCATCAAAGCCCAGTGGTTCATCTCTGCCAAGTGACCAACATCAACAGCAAGGTGTTTTCACCTCAACGAACAACACCCCAAGGCCGAGAATTCACACCCACAGGCCTTGGCTGACAATTTCACTGTCATTTCCTCACCAGACCAGGACAGATTTCACTCCAGTGGAGCTGTAACACATTAGGAAAGGCTTCCCAAAGGAAGGGGTTCAGCTGAGGCACAGAGAGGTTTTGCTTCTGCTTGAAACACACACAGCTCTGCCCTTTCCCCAAGCTCTGTTTGGCCTGGCCCATGGGAAAACAATCCCATTCAACAGAAGTGGACAGCAGCAGGAATTTCCCCATGGAAAGGGTGCTCAGGCCTTGGCAGGAGCTACCTAGGGAGGTTTGGAGTGCCCATCCCTGCAGGTGGCCAAGGAAGGCCTGGCCGTGGCACTCAGTGCTCTGGGCTGGGACAAGGTGGGGATTGGGCACAGCTTGGACTCGACGATCCAGGAGGGCTTTTCCAGCCTCAGGGATTCTGTGACCCTAAATTCAGCCATAATTCAACCAGTTCCTACTGCTGGACATGCTGAACTCCCCGACCTGCAGCTGGATCATCAGTGACATTTTTGACAGGATCTCAAAGCTGCTTAGAAAATAAACCCCCACACACCTCCAAAGCATTCTCCTTACACTGCCAAGGCTCTCACTCAATAGAAATCCTGGAGCAGAGCCTTTCTGGTCACACAGTGCTGGGAGCCCAACACTAGGAACTTCTGGAAAGGCCAAACCTCCTGTGCTGTGCGAAGAGCCTGGGTTGAGTCTGATCCCCTCCATAAATGCCAAGGGAATAAAGGAGATGCAGCAACAGCACAGTCCATCAGCAAAGGGATTGTGGAGGGCATTAAGAGCAACCCAGGAAGGAGCTCCCTTAGAATCCTGAATCCCTGAGGTTGGAAAAGCCTTTCAAGGTCACCAAGTTCAGTCTGTGCCCAATCCCCACCTTGTCACCAGCCTAGAGCACTGAGTGCCACATCCAGGCCTTCCCTGGGCACCTCCAGGGGTGTGGACACAGCTCGGGGACAAACCTTGCCCACTGCCAGAAGTGACAAAGGCAGTGAGTGTGACACCCCCACCTCTCGGGGCATCTCCCACCCAGGGGGCTCTGAGATGAACAACCACAACCTAATCCACCACAGAGCTCTCAACATTTGGGGACAGCATTTTGGGAGTGTTTTATGTGAAGTCTGTAATGAGCAGGCATCAGTCCCAGCTTAATTTGGTTCTCTAGAGAAGATGAGAAGAAATTAGAAGCTATTGTTGAGCTGCCAAACAGTGCCACCTAAAAATACCCTGATCCCTGCCTGCCCCAAAGGTGACAGAGGGACAAGGACTGGCCAGAATGAGACTGAGCAGAGGTCTGTGTGTGTCCAGAAAAATCCACCTAACGTGGACACTCCACCAACCATCTGAACACATTCTCTCTGTGTGTATTTAGGCAGCAAAATGAAATAACCCAGAACAAACTGAACATTTCAGGTTAAAATCTCAGTTTTGTAAACAAGTTTGTCTGGACTGGCAGCCCAAAGCCACAGACTCCAAAATGACCAAATGTTCTGGGCCTAAGTGGATTGAAGTGCTCAGTTTCAAGGAATACTGAGCCAAACTCTCTCTTTACTCAGTGCTATCTTTGCTTAATTAAAAGGGGCCCCAGTGAAGATGGAGTGGGTGATTTTCGAAAGCGGGGCTGAGAAAAATCATCTCTTCTCAAACCTAAGGACAGGCAGGAGCCAGATTCACTGTCAGCATGGGGAAAATTGAGGAATTAGAATTGATCCCAGGGAGGGATTTCAGTCCCACATTGCTCCAAACAGGAATGGTCCACAGGGCTCTGCAGGGTTGGGAATCGAGCCAGGATGAGCTAGGGCAGGGTCTGCCAGGGAGGAAAAAGGAGAGAGGGCAGACAGGGGTGCAGTGAGAACAAGGACACAGACTGGTGCTCCTGGGACACAGCTCCAAGGCAGACTTAACAGCAAACCCAGCTGTATGCTGCCAAGATGGATTTTGGGCTGGAAGTTCCCAGCTAGCTCAGACACCTGAGGTGAAATTCAGCACACCAAATCCATGGCATTTACACATGGACTTGGGCAGAAATCCTGAGCAGAAATCTTCAGCTGTGCTGTGCCATTCAATCAATAAATTGACTTCAGCCCTGAGGTGGCTTCGCCAGGCAGGCAAGACAGAGTCCACAAGGGACAGGAATAGCAACATCAAAAATGAGCATTTGCTCGTGAGCAATAGCAAGTTGGTTTTTATTAGTATTATTATCATTACTATAATTACTATTATTATTATTTTTGTTGTTGTTGCTATATGCAAACCCACACACGAGGGCTCAACAGGAGCTCACCTGGTGTGAAATCTCCCTCAGTTTATTGTGAGCCTGGGGCAGGTGAAGCTGCAGCCCGAGGAGAGGAGAGGAGAGGAGAGGAGAGGAGAGGAGAGGAGAGGAGAGGAGAGGAGAGGAGAGGAGAGGAGAGGAGAGGAGAGGAGAGGAGAGGAGAGGAGAGGAGAGGAGAGGAGAGGAGAGGAGAGGAGAGGAGAGGAGAGGAGAGGAGAGGAGAGGAGAGGAGAGGAGAGGAGAGGAGAGGAGAGGAGAGGAGAGGAGAGGAGAGGAGAGGAGAGGAGAGGAGAGGAGAGGAGAGGAGAGGAGAGGAGAGGAGAGGAGAGGAGAGGAGAGGAGAGGAGAGGAGAGGAGAGGAGAGGAGAGGAGAGGAGAGGAGAGGAGAGGAGAGGAGAGGAGAGGAGAGGAGAGGAGAGGAGAGGAGAGGAGAGGAGAGGAGAGGAGAGGAGAGGAGAGGAGAGGAGAGGAGAGGAGAGGAGAGGAGAGGAGAGGAGCAAAGAGGAGAATCCAAAGCAACCCAGGCCACACTCCCCTCTCACAGAATGGGTTGGGAAGGACCTTGAAGCTCATCCTGCCATGGGCAGGGACACTTCCCACTGTCCCAGGCTGCTCCAAGCCCTGTCCAGCCTGGCCTTGGACACTGCCAGGGATCCAGGGGCAGCCACAACCTCTCTGGGCACCTGTGCCAGGGCCTGCCCACCCTCACAGGGGACAATTCCTTCCCAATATCCTGTCTAACCCTGCCCTCT
Organism: Acanthiza pusilla; assembly: GCA_036630365.1. Lineage (NCBI taxonomy): Eukaryota > Metazoa > Chordata > Aves > Passeriformes > Acanthizidae > Acanthiza > Acanthiza pusilla. The sequence goes on along the minus strand of JAXCHO010000048.1, from coordinate 1,201,710 downwards.
GGCACTGGGAAGCCATTCCCTATGTCCTGTCCCTCCATCCCTTGTCCCAAGTCCCTCTCCAGCTCTCCTGCACCAGAGGTCACCCTGCCTATTTCAGGAGGAACTTTTTGACTCCAGCTTCTCTGCTGACAGCACAGAAGTGAGCTGGGTGCCTACTTCAGTTCCCATATTAAGCAAATCAGCTGCTTTGATGAGCCAAAGATCAGTTGCAATTTTTAAGACAGCAAGACTAGCATTTTATCCCTTTCTTTTTTGTTTCTTTTTAAAAAGATTCAGCAGATCCAAAAAGTGCAGCTTCAAAATAGAGTGTGTGCTCTCTTTTTAAACTGCTATATTTAGGAAAGAGCAATTTCTATCTATCAGGCACATAATACATGACTTAAAGTAACTTGATTACACAATTATTTAATCATTTGGAATGCCTTTGTAGTGTATAATTACTCACTCCCAAATTGCCTGCCCTCCCCCCTCAGTGCCAGACTCAGACCACGAGAAGGGGTGCAAAAGGAGCTCTCCCAGGAGCACTGACACAGAGCAGTGAACTGGAACGAGCTGGGGGACACAGCAAGGCCACCCTGCACACAGCTCCCACAGCTCCAGGCTGGACTGACCTGCTGGAATTCTGAGGAGCTCCTGACCTCCCTGGAGCTGCATTTCCCCACGTGCTGCACTGCTTCAGAGTTTGCTAACAGCAGCCTGGATGCTCCAAAACATCAGAAAAAGGGATTCTTTACAGGTGTAAAGACTCTGAAAGAGTTCATTAAAATGTTTGGAAGATTTCACTCAAGTCCCTGTGAGGGGGAAGTTAAAAATCATGGATCCCACTTTGCTGATGAACATGTTTGTCACCTCTCCTGCTGGAGCTGCTGGGCTGCACAGAGCTTTGGGCCGAGCCCGCACAGCTGCTCCCCTGGAGTCAGAAAAAGGATCAGCCCCAAATGCAATCTCTGAGCTCAGTGCCCTGCTCTGGCTGACAGAGGACACCAGCTATCCCTGTCCCCAAGCACAAACTGCAGCTCACCCACTGCTCCCCTCCGTCACACCTTCACAGGTGCCACATTCCACCCTCTCCACTTCCAGAAGGGATCAGCTTGTTTAAGAGATACAGAAAAGAAAATCAGACTCGGGGGGGAGAAAGAGATGAGAAAGAACATGGGGAGATTGAGGTTAAAATCAAACAGACACTGAGGAGGCTTTTCCAGTGCTCATGCAGAGCTGACTCTGAGAGGCCACTAAATGGAATCAGGTGCAGGTGTGCACTGCAATGTTTCAGTAGGAAGTTTAGTAGGAATTCCTGCAGCTCTTACCTGATCTCCTCGGGGAACTGAGCATTGGTGACCAGGAAGGTGGAGATGCTGTGCTGGTGCAGGAGCCTCACGAAGCGGTTGATCTGGGGGTACATGATGGGCTCCCCCACCAGGGACAGGGCACAGTGCTTCACTGCCAGGGCTTCCTCCAAGCGAGCTGCCTTCACTCCCGACACGCCTGGGAAGGGGAGAACAGAGAACAGCCTTCAATCAACAATGGATGGGGCCCTGAGCAATTGCTCTGGAGGAAGGTGGCCCTGCCTGTGGCAGGGGGTGGAACAAGAAGAGCTTTAAGGTCTCTTCTAACCCAAACCCTTCTGTGGTTCTGAAACAAAAACCCCTCCCCAACATCTGTACCAAAACACACCCTGGGACAAGAAGGGCTGAGAAGAGCAGCTGGAGC